>CM074614.1:20447222-21647222 GCA_037305975.1 Chrysolophus pictus | reverse complement strand
GAAACTATTGAAAATGTGTTTTTCTTTATTTTTCCTTCCTTAAGTTAGCCGATAGCTTTTCATGGTAAAACTGAATAAAACTAACAGCTTAGAATTAAATTGCACCTGGATTAGTTACAGATGTTCAGGATTAGTATACATACATATTTGGAAAAACTATTCTCAGTATCCACTAGGTGGCACACAGTGACCGCCTTAAGGTCACCTTATCTCCACAAAACCTCCCATTCATACAGCAGATAAAGAACTGCATTATTAATTTATACCTCTGCATCCACTCTACACCTAATATTTGTTTAGCCAGCTGTTTCCTCTAATCCTCCTTAAACGCTATTGATTGAAATCCTGAGTATATTCAGACTTTTTTCCCCAAAGAACATTTTGTAACCTACAAATTACAAGCTACCTTTTCAAGCCCAGTACTGTATCCTACAGTTACTAACAGTGGAGACAGAATGTCTAATACTTCCTCACAAGCAACAGAAGCAGCTTGTAATATGAAAATGATTTTTTTCCCCCCTCAACTGTACTTTTCATTTTTAGGGAGTTTTAAGTAATGAAATACACTGTCAGGTTCACAATGAAATGTAGAAATGCAAAGTATTTTAAATTCCAAGGGCAGTTTAACCACTGCTTCAGTGCAACAGCAAATGGAAAGCAGAAATTATTAATTTCAATACTCACTCTTTAATCCTTGCACAAAATTGGAAAACTTTCAGTATATTTAAATGTAATTACAAAGTCACCCTTCCCTTGAAGACCTCAATCACTTTTTAAGCTTGGTCAGTATTGTTTCCTGACTTTTACTGAGGGGCTGGGAGGTTAAGTGACTTGATTAACTAAATACTGATACCAGCTCTTTTGGCTCCATACTGTGACCAACAGTGAACAACAATATTGCATTTGCTCACATTTCAGCATAAAATCAGAGAGACTGACGAGTTCTCAGTGCAGCAAAAAATGCTTTTCTTGTCCTCTCACAAATTGTAAAAACAAAAGTGCACTGCAGCATGACAGAGAGTCACCACCCTTTTCTAAAGCCTCTCTCCCAGAACCCCAAACCTTTGTACTACCATAATTACTCTTCCTGTTTTTTAGAAGTTGCTAGCTGTTTTAGCCTTACTAACTGAAAATGAGAGGAAACCGAACATTAGGTTCATAAGGAGAGTGTGCTTTACTGTGAATTACACTGGCAGTCATGTCTCTGAATAGGATACTGCTATAGATAACGCTTCTTCATAATGATATGGACTGTGTTTTTTCTCTTTTTCATTAGAATGTTCTTGAAGGTTATTAGGAAAACTGGCCTTCTGGCATGTCTTCAGTGCAGACCGGGAATGTCTTGATTATTACCTTGACAGATTTATTATTCAACTTGGAAAAGCTGCTCTTTTCTCTTTTTGCTTTAACTGCTGTGTTTAAAACATCACAAATTAACCTTTTTCTTTTTTTTCCTTTCTGCTTTTATTTCTTCTTTCAAATTTCTCTTTGGTGCTTTTTACTAACTTTAATACAGGTAAGTACACACAGGTTAGGTTCTGAACACATTCAGAGCAACTCCCCTTAGCTGTTCTCTACAGGAGTTGAAGGTCTGCCACCAGTAGATATGAAAAATGAAGGAAGCATGAGCTGTCTTTGAAGCACAAGGATTTGGCATTCTGTGTGACACTTGTTGGTGCGAGAATGGTAATTCCTGGTTCTTTCTGGAGAAGGAACTGGTAATAATTTTCGTGTTTATGATGCATTTCTCTACATTCTATAAATGCTCAATCTTCAAAAAGTGTTTACTGAGAGGGTATGTATTGGTTACACAGACTTCTTGCACCTATGCTTTCACTGCCATGTTTCTTAACATTTTCCTAAAAAAACCCAATAGGTTTCTTTCTATATTTAAACACTAAAATAGTCTTGCTAATCATTAATACAAACTCATCATTGTCAGTAATTCATAGGATTCTTTTGCACACGGCCAGTTTTCCAGAGCCTCCTGCAGGAGTTATATCAATTTATGACATCACACAACATATAGGGGAATATATTCTAACCTGAAAGATCCAAACACTAATTAATCTTCCTTTCTAATGATAACAATAGATCTCCTTAATTTAAACCCGTAAATGCATTCCATCTAAACTTGCCACACAAGCTGTCATGCTATGAAAAACATTTTGATTGAGACCTTTACAGGTATTTGACCAAGAAGCAAACAAACAGGCAGTAAGATGATAGTTATTATAGTGACTGACCAGCTAACTTGTAGATAGCTACACATTCATAATGCTCTGCCATCCAATCCAGATGAATGAGTCAAGATACAGAAACCTGTGCCAAATGTTGCTCAGGCTTTCTTTGATAATAAATAAATAAACAAATAAATAGACAAATACGACTTCAGCATGTAATTTATCACACTTATCAAACTCTTTCTCCTTCCAAATGGAAGGTCTGCACTTTACACAAATCCACTTCCAGCCCTCGAGATTCTTGTTCAATTCAGTGTCCTTCTGTTCCTGCATCCTAAAAACTTCTAAAAGCATCTAACAGGGAGGAGAAATTCTACAAGAAAGACAAATCTCTGTGAAATGTATAATCCCACAGGAGGAAGCTGTAGAGCAGAAGTATACAACTTTTGTATTTCAGACTGAATCTGCAGTTGCAATATGATCTCTCCTTTGGTAACACAGAGCACTTAAACACACCGAACTTAGTCAGTTTCAATTCGTCTTTCACCCTCTCCCCCCCTTAGCTGCCAAACTAGATTGCTTGAAAGTCCTTTCAGTACAACCCTGCAGCTGATGCTATAGTTGCTAACTGCGTCCCCATCTGACTCAAAGCAATAAAGGAGCAAAAACCTTTCCCCAAAGTTTGATTATTTCTTTACCTTGTGTGGAGCTCCCGAGTCAAGATGCTCTCAGAACTCTCCAACAGTTTCAAGCAGGACAGTGAAGTGCAGAGGAAGTTTATGGTGCTCACCTTAAGTTGGCGTGTGCGTGTGTGTGCCTATATCCCGAGTGTCTCTTTGTGGCTCTGGGTGGCAGAGGACCTGATTCAGGGAAAAGAGAGCCACTTTCTCACCGAGAGGAAAAGAAAAGCAACACGTCATAAGTTAAGTACGCCTCCAAGATGTCTTAATTACAGCTCAACGTGCTTTCCATTCAGACCCCAGGAATGAGAGGAAAAAATAAACCCACACACGCGGTCTGTCTTACTCACTCACACACAGAGCGTCCCAGCACGCTGCCCTGTCCTACTAGGTCCCTGCCCCAGCCTCCTTGTCCCCCAGCTTCTACCTCTGAGAGCTGCACCTAAAAAAGCTCTGCACCGCACACCAGTCCCGAGCTAAAAAAAAAAAAAAAAAAAGTGTTTCTCATGAAGGGATCATTGAATTTAGGGTGTGGGACACCCTGAGAAACGTGATACTTCTGACCACTTGCCTCTACTCGCTTGCAACCCCCCCTCCTTATTTGCCCCCACCCTGCCATTAGCTCCAAGGGTGGGAACGTGGTGGTTTCAGTCAGGGAGAAAGTAATGCATAAAAGGCGAGAGTGTGCAGGGGTAGAAACAGCTGGACCTGACAGGATCCCCTTGTGCTTTTGTTTTACCTCAACTTCCAATTGAGCTATTAATCCAGGAACATTGTCCAGCTTCTCTCATCACACCCCAGTTACAGAGTGTGCCTTGCTCACCAAACTGCCACCACACAGCCCTCAACTTCAGCAGCTTCTGTCCCTGAGTATCTCTTAACACCACCTCAAGTTAAACTGGTCCTCCATCACCAAAAACCTATGGATTGGGGTGCATTTCACATCAGGAGACACAGAGGACTCCAAAACATTCAGCTAAAATATAAACAGCATTTGCCTCGAACCCCCTAAGTCACATGGCAAAGCGAACACATTAAACTTAGCCTCTTAAAACTGCAGACAAAGGTGCTGTAATTGCTTTGTTGCTGAATGTGATCATAATAATTATAAAACAGCCCAACCCTGCATCCTCCCCCTACTGCCCCCCCTAAAAACAAACAAACAAACAAACAAAAAAAGACCAGTTTTGGTGCCTTGGTGATGTACTACTGCTTGGCAAATTGGGGCACAAATAATATTATCTATATTGAATACTAATTTGCAGCTTTTCATTCACTTAAAAAAAATACACTTCTTGATGCTTGATCCTCCAACAAGAAGTAAAAAAATTATGTATACTTTCTCAACTTCTAAATTCTGCTAGATTAGAAAACCCAGGTAACCCAGGCAACTTGGTCTTGCAGATTCATTCCATCCCATTCTCCCTCTTTCACAAATGCTAAATGGAAGCATGTAGCTGTGTTACATCCACTGCAAGTCTCTAACATCATTTTCCAGTCCGGACCCTGCTAAGCTTTTATCATTGTGGGTGTCAAACTCTCAGCCTGCACCATCAAAAGAGGCTGCAGCTCATCAATCCTCCCTGATCAGGAAATGCCAGAGCCTGCACATCCTGGTGCAAAAACACTCCTGACGCCGCTGGTTCTACCAGAGTCACCACACAGGGATCAACCACTGCTGTGTCTAATCAGCAGCTTCACAGTGGACCTCATTTAAAAATAATAACAAAAAAAAAAAAAAAAAAAAAAGACAAAAGGAATTCTGCCTAGATATACGAAGGCAGTTGTGCATGGCTATTAGTGAGGCATTTCAGTACTTAAATGGGGCTTATAAATGAGACGGAAGACAACTGCAATGTTAGCACAAGGGGGAGTGGCTTTAAACTAAAAGGATGGAGATCTAGATTAGGGGAGACGAGGATGAAAAGCTTCGCTCAGGGGGCGGCGAGGCCCTGGCACAGCTGCCCACACAGCTGTGGTGCCCCATCCCTGGAGGCACTCAGGGTGGGGCCCTGAGCAGCCCGAGCTGGGGCTGCAGCCTGCCCACGGCAGGGGTTGGAGCTGGTGGGCTTTAAGCTCCCTTCCAACCCAAGCCATTCTGTGATTCCGTGATAACACACGTTCACATGGCAAGGCTAAGTAAGAGCTGTCGCGGCCGGGCTGCCCCGGAGCCCTTCGCCTCGTGCCGGGCAGGAGGCCCTGACGCAGCCGGCTGGGCGAAAGCACAGCGGAGAGATCTCAGACATCGGCCCCGAGGCAGACCCGGGCCGCGCAGCCCGAACAAAGAGACGTTTCTTCGCGGCGGCGGGCGGCCGCACCGCCCCGCTGCTCCCCGCCTCCTGCCAGCGGCCTCCGCCGTGGAGGAAGCGGCCTCATATTTCAATAACAGAGGGGGCTTTGATGGGGCACGGAAAGAAAACACACCCCCGGCAGCAGGGGAAAGGGGGGGGAGGCAAGGCGAGGGGCGGGGCGGGGCGGGCCGGGCCGCAGCCTTCCCTTTCCTTCCGCGGAGGGATTCGGGGTGAGCGGCTCGGCAGCTGGCTGGCGTGCAGCCGTCTGGGATTGCTGTGTCCCGGCTTTCCCTGCAGGTGTGGCCTGCTTTCCTCGGTTGCTACTGGGGCTACCAGGGCCCCGCCGAAGGAAGCGCTGAGATAGCGACCCTCAGTGCGCATTGCTGAGTTTTACTGCCCTTCCTTCGGATGTAGCCATCCCCAGCCCTTCTCGTTTGGTTGTTTGTTTGTTTGTTTTCTTCTGCAGTACACAACAACATGAAAAGCTTTTTTTTTTTTTTCCTTGTTTTTTTTTTTCTTCTCCCTCTCCACTTCTTCCTCGTGTTAATTAACAAAATACTTTTAAAAAAAATTTAAAAAGGCCATGCCAGCTGCAGCACTGAAAGGGTTGAAGAAATAAATATCTGGGGAAAGCCAAGGCACGTGTTCATAGTGATGTTTCTTTTCAAATAGCAGAGATTTTCAGAGTGATGCTTAGCAAACTCCAGCTGAAGAGCAGTTCTACGCGCAGGTCATCGCTGTGTATGCATTCATTGCCCTTGGGAAACATAAGTAACTACAGGATTGTATGTGTAATGCTGATGATGTTGTATTTCCTTTCTTCTAAGCATAGTTTAGATTTTTTCCCCCACTAATATCTGATCGTGAAAGCGTGCAGAATGAAAGCTGTTTACTTTAACCTAGCCAAGATAAGATGAACGGATATTATGTTTGCCCTTACCTTGGAGCAGTGTCATGACAGGCAACTTCATAGTCCTACTGATTATTTTTCATAGCACCTCAGATCACATCAACAACTTTAAAAAATGTTCAGTACCATTGTTCCAAAGATGATTTTTTTTTTTTTTTTTTTCAGTATGTGTGCAAGGGTTGTATTTTTTGCAAAAGCAAAAAACTCTAATTCACAGGGCTGTCTTAGAAAATAATTTGGAAATTCTTACTACTTAAAATTGACTATATTCTAAGATCTGAGAAGATGTACACTGGAAGAATAGCATCTGAAACAAAGGCCCCCTGATAAACCAAAAGAATATGTTAGGAAGGGTTTCAGGTTCTTATTTTGATTTGCCTTGTCAAACAAATTCATCACTTCATAAGTTTCCTTGATTTTGGGCTGATGAATTCTTGAGTTACCCACTTTCAAGGCATGTGAAACTCATACCATCCTGAAGTTAATGTTAGACATTTTCAGTCACTGTATTTGATGTGTTTATTTTGGGAGAGCATATATAAAAATTAGACCTCCTCGGTTTTGGGATGTAATCTATTTAGAATTTGCCCCCAGAAGATCGGACATTAGCATCTAGTGCCAGGTGCATATCCTTCAAGAAGATTGTTGTCCTGCAATAAATGTTTTGTCTCATCTTATACTTCAGCTGTTTATGGTTCTTAGTTCTCTTTTATTTACGGACTTCCTCAGATTTCTTTATCATTCTTATTACATATATCTTCCTGGTCAGTAATGGGTTTGCTAAATGATGCCAGTCCTGAAGGCTCATCAGACACTGCCAGTCTCATACTTTCCCTCAGTTCTGTTCACTGCCATTCATTGTTATTTTAGTTTGTGGTCATTCAGTCACCTTCCAGTTCATGTGATAGTGATCTTTCACTAGTCAGTCTTAATAACTGTGAATCATAGTATTGAATAATAATAAACAGCTGAAACTCCAGGGCACTGCCAATGAATGCTATGCAGAAATATTCAGTGAGTAACCTGACAAGGTTACATGATCTTTATGTGCTTAAAAAAAAAAAAAAAAAGTGTTCTGTTTACCTTATCTATTGTCCTCAATTTTCACTGAGTTCATTGTTAGCTGTTGCAACTGTGCAGTTTTAGCTTAACACTGATTATCTTTTGATAATATATTCACATGAAGTAGTATGTTCTTTTAACACGGAAAAAGAGAAAACTGCTAAGAAGTCAACTTGACATCAGAAATGAAGCACACTTGATCCCACTGTGGAAGGAGACATGAGGCAAAAGCTAATATTACAGTGAAAAATGTAGGTTATGCATTTCCTCTGTTTGGAAAATTCAGCAGGATGGACACGGTGACTCACCGGTATGAAGCTGCCTAAAGGAAAAAAGCAGAAGAACATGCTCATTTTAAGATAAATCCTATATGTTCTCAAAAAATTATTATTAAAAAAATAATAGTTAAAGACAAATACAGATGTGGGGAGAAATCAAGCAACATGCATAAAAAATTTAAAAATCTAAGCAAAAGCCAATATACTAAATCATTAGTTTTCCACACTGTCTGAAATGAAAGGAAATATTTTCATGCCAGCTGAATAGCCCGCTTTCCTTTTGAGATTATTTATAGTTATAGTGTCTTTCTTCTCAAAAATTGTGCTTCTTACAGTATGAGGTTGTTTCCTTCAAAGTAACTGGCAAATTTTAATGAAACTACGGTTTGAACATTCATAGTTGTTCAACAATTATAGCTACATAATCTTTTACAATATTCTTATTTCTACTGGTTAAGAAATTGAGCCCCAAAAGAGATTCACAAAAAAATAATAAAAAAAATCATAATCAAAACCAAGCAAACTGAAAGCAGATTATATCACTTTCAACATTAATTTCTCTGGAGATTGAGGCAGAGGCTTCATGAAAGGAATTTGCATGGTCTTCATCTTGCCTGATAAGAGAGTCATTTTCACATAAGTACACTTTTGACTGAGCACTCATCACAAAATTTTTACACATTTCCCTCTAGAATATTCATTGATCTTCTGATCTATGTTATCTTTGCCTTGGAATCCAGTTGGTCAAATTTGAACCGGCTCTAGGTATTTATAAGAAATATTTTAACGTTTATACTGTGTCTCACAAATAGTTGTGCCTCTTCAGCACACTCCAGAAGTTGCATTTGTTTGTTTGATCTTCTGTGATCTCCTTTTGTTTTGTTTTTAATCATTTCTGTTTTCCTTGAAGACACTGAAAATGAATTGGTGAGATTGAAATAGACCATGATCAAGAAGTAAAGAAGGCAGAAAGGAAAGAAGGAGGACAGGGGAAGACATTGTAATATTTGTAAGCAGAACTGGAAACCTTTTCCTATCATTAGGCAGCTTAGTAAGTAAAATGCTTTGCAATTGCACCATAGGTCTTGTAGACCTCCAAGTGTTAGTGCATTGCACAAGCCTGAAGGAAACAAATTTCATTTAGATTGAAGAAGAACAATACATAAAATACATCTTGGGAATTAATAAGAAAAATATCTGAACAAATCTTAGGACTGCAAATTCAGTAGTAGATAAGATATTCTTTAAGCTACCAAATTTGATCTTAAATGCTGCTTTTTCAGATGGCCATTCAGATGAAAAATCATCAGTTTCTGTACATTGCCTGCTTTGATTTTATCACACACATTTCTTAAATGTAGTACAGACGGATGCTGTTAGTTGTCTCAGCAATAGTCAGTGAAAATCCATGGTGTGGTACAAGGGCTGCTCTGAAAGTAATGGCTCCTATTTTATGACGTTGGCCCACAACATCAGAGGTGGATGTTTGTGGTGTGGAAGTGGCTGAACCTTCCTACTGATATTCCATTCCATTTTGTTACTTTGTGACAGATGACAACAAAGGGGAAGTGTGACAAAATTGTGTCTGATGTGGTAGTACGTATGAAGTAAAGGTGTGTCATTTAATTTCTCCATATGGAAAAGAAATGTGCCCATTGACATTCATTGATTCCTACTGAACATTTATGGAGACAAATCGGTGGCTGTGAGCACTGTGAGGTGATGGATTCTGTGTTTCAGGAGTGGTCACGACAATGGGGAAGACAAGCCACATTCCAGACAGCCATGCAGATGTGTATGGGTTCAGCATGCAGGTTTTTGTTCATGGCCAGTGAAAATGCATAGCTCGTGGAGGTGACTATGTTAAAAAATAGTGTCTGTAGCTAATAATTTGCTTAATCAAATAGTGTTTTGTGCTCTTTACTTCTATTGTAGCTTCCATGGAAATAAATAGGATGCATTACTTTTGGAACAACCTACATATCATGACAGAAAGATCTCAGATATTCCACCAGAGATACTAGATAACATTTTTTCAATCCATATGAATATTGCTCATATAATGAAAGAAGTGGTTTTAGGCAATTCTGATATTCTCAGAACAGAAAGAACTGAAAGTTAAAGCAGCTTGCACTCTGTGTTGGACTAATGTCAACAAAATACTGTGTAGATGAAGCATCATTCCTGCCTGTGCTGCCACTTTTCAAACTATTCAGACAGGAAAAAACACTTTTTATTGCTAAGCTGCCAGGCAGTCCAACCCTCTCTAGCAATAGATTTCTTTTTTTGCTTGCTGTTGCATGTCCTCCAAGATCATCAAAGCTGAAGCCATAAGGAAAAAATTTTAGCCATGCTGGTGTCTAGTCCTGACTGTGTCAAGATGCTCTATATAACTAAAGAATAGGATTGTACTTATGGAACTGCCACTTTGTTTGTTTTGTTCTGAATTGTGTTTTCTGAGGCTTTTAAAAATTTGGGAAATTGTACTTGACCTCAGATAACAGGATGCCTGTGCCTCTGAAAAATTCAATATGGAAGGTTTCGGATCATGCAGTACATCTGTGAGCCAGCAGCCATAGCCACTTGGCTGTCAAAGAAGCAGCAGATATTGCCAACTGCGTTTGCCTCTAGTTACTGGGGCAGAAGACCAGCTGCAATCCAGAGGCAAAGAGATGAGCTTTCAAGCTGGCTTGCTCACACTCAGAGGCCAGCTGGCCTTGGAGCATGTAGGATTGAAACTGTGTTGCACAGTTTTGGGTCAGTTTTTATTTGCACATGTCACTGCTTGAGTGTGCAGATGCAGTCTGAGGTTTGGATGGGCGAATGTTTTTGTCATCCAAAACTGCACAGGCTCAGATGTCAGCGTTTACAAGTTATAGACAGTAACTGACCCAAAAAGTCCTTTTTTGAAGAATGTATGTCTCTCTTTTTACTGCTTCCATGTTATGTAAGGAGATACTCTATAACACTTAAAACATGCAAAACCTGTCCCTCTTGCGTTTTACTTAAACAAGAGGCATAAATGATATGCCACTTACTCTGGGCAATTATCAACACTTACTCAGATCAGCAGTTCCATTGAAGTGAGAATTCTAATGTGAGTGAAGGAGCATACTGGCTAGTCCCAATTATTTTGCTATTTCAGCTGAATATTTCCTGTAGGTAGATGAGGTAATATGAACTGTAATGCTGTCAGTGTGAGAGTGGTACACCTCTTACATCTCTGAGTAAGGCAATTCATTATTTTTGCTTCCCAGGGGTTGTGAACAAAATTAAAACTTCTGTAGGAACAGATTCCCTGAAGGTCCAGCGTGACCTCTTTTCTCATTTTGCCCGATAAGACCTTAAATCAAGTGCAGCAGTTTTCAGCTAATATATTTCATTTGCTGACAATATGATATTGTTGGTGTTTAGGCTTAAATTCATATTCTGCCAATAGTTTATTTTAATAAGGATCATCTTGATTGTAGCTTCCTTACTCTAGTAAGAGCTGGTATAATGACCTTATAACCAGAAAGGACTTCGCTATCACTTTCATATTTCTTTAAGTACTCCTTGTGATATCTCATGGGACATGTCTCAAGTGAGAGGTTAATATTTAAAAATGCATATTCTGTGAGAAACTATTTGAAAGAGTTAACCACTTGTATATTTCAGAAGGCTTTACTTTCAGTTGTGGTACTAAAGTCTACTAATGCATTTATGTCAACACTATTGAAGAGTAGTTACTACAAATAGTTTGATTGATAGTCAGTGAGCTGGTGAAAGAGAAGAAAGTGGCAACCATTTGTTTTTCTGCTTTAAAGAATTGTCTTGGGGCAGTTTGTATAGGCAAGTGTCCTGCGATAACAGTATAACAATGACTTGTTGAGCTTTTCAGGGAATTCAGAATCTGCTGCCATGCACAGGAGTCTGTAGAAGTTATTTGTGTGCTGCTGGAAAATTATAGATTACACGATTCACTACAGAGTATTCACATTGTCTTTTGAGTCTATTAAATCATATTCTGCTGGAAGTTTTCTGTCCCACTCTTTTGCTATAATAGAATATCCCTTTCTGATAGCAGTGTTTTTACTGGTACAGGTGGCTCTCACAGTATTTTTTTGGAAGTGTTAGACTTAAAATTTGTTATTTCAGCATGTGTGTCCAGGTTTCAGCAGACAGTGTTAATAGCACACCAATATTTTGATTGTTGCTGAGTGATGGGCGCACACCCAGGCCACTCAGTGGGAAAAGTTCACCACCATTATGGCGCAGTGGCAAGGAGGTGTGGTGGTTAGAGCCAGGATATCTGGCCTGAATTGGGAAGGGGTTATTCCGAACCACATGACATCATGCAGAAGGTCATAAAGCTCCAAGGAGTTGGGCTGGGCCACTGCTGGAGATTGGTTGTATGTTGATTGGTGGGTAGTGAGATGTGTTTGTAGCTGCGCATTCATCAATGGACAGTTGTATTGTTACCTGGGCATTGGTCAATGGGAGGTGAGTGGTTGTGTTGTGTATATACTGTTGTTATCACTCTTTTATTTTTTTTACTCGTATAGTTTTCCTTCCTAGTAAATAGTTTTTATCTCAACCCACAAGTTCTGTTTTGTTTCCACTTCACCTTAGTCCAACTGCGGGGGGGGGGGGGGGGGAAGTGAGCAAACAGCTGTGTGGTGCTGAGCCGCCTTTCATGTTAAACCACAATAACATGTATGCCCATACAGATAATCTGATAATCCTCTGTGAAGGACTTGGTCATTGTGGCTGAACTAACTAGCACAAAAGAGAAAGCTGGATCTATTTGTTCTTTACTTATCTTTAGAGAAATTGCTACCAAAATAATAATAATAATAATAATAATAATAATTCTAACTTATGATAAGGCTCTGTGAATCATTGATGATACTGTCTTTTGATTCCTATCTTTCATTAATATTCTAAAGTGGAAGTGATCTCACTGCAAATATATAAATGGAAAAGATAAGGCTGCCAAAAATTTAATCATTTTAAATATTTAGAAGTGCAGCATTTGTATATTGGAGTGTATTTTCAACTGGATTTTAAATTTTGCAAACTGTTATTTTGTCAGTTGTTGAAGTACTTGATATGGAAAATATTCATTGGTTATAAAAATATGACGACTTTGATCCTTTTTTCTTTTTGAAAGGATTGAGAATCTTTGTAGTTATCATTGGTGTAAAATCAATATAATAAGAAAATGTTGATTTGACTTTTCGTATGGAAATGTATCTTCTGAACTTAACTAGAAACGGTCTTGAACAGACCAAAGGTTTCCATCTTCTCTTTTTAAATGAAGATGGTTATTTAAGGCAAACTGTTTAAATAGCAGAAAATCTTATTCACTAGAGATGAAATTAGTATCACCTCCCTAAATGCCAAATAATAATCTATGAAACCATTCATATGAGAAGGAGAGGCAAATGTTTTTGGAATGGTGAAATTTTACAGTTGTTGTCTATGCCACGTTACTAAAAATCATGCCTTGTACAGTAACAGTCTTTTAGTTAACCCAGTTCCCCATATTTTTGCAACAAATGCAAATGAAAATACAAATATATCCTTAGCAGTGTGAGAGCATATCTGCTTAAAAAGCTCTGTGTAGAAGCTAGGAAAAGGGAAGCAGAGATAGATGCATGAAAAACAGTAAAAGAAAAATGTATGATGAAAGTTTGCTGATTATTAGGCAGGATGAGTAGAACTATCTTTTGTAGATGACTTAAATTAAAATAGCAGTTCGGGATATAACTCTGCAGAATTCTAATCATAGGATCCTTACTCTGATCTATAAAGAGGATCAAGGGTATTTGAAAAGGGTTTCCTATCTCCAGAGTTTTTGCTCTTTTCAAGTTGAACCAGTGGCTGTTTACTACAAACAGTGGACAGGTAACTGGCTGAACTGGCCAGCTAGGATAAGCTATAACAACTGCTTAGATTAAAAAAAAAAATTAAAAAAAAAAAAAAAAAGACAGTCTTATGCTATTTTATGTCAAATAGCACAATGAATAATCACAGTGAGGTTTTCAAGGTTCACAAATATTTTTCACTCCTAAAATACCGAAGAATTATTTTTTTTTGTTCATTTGTAGTTTTTAAAAATATTTGTATATATATGTTTGTGTGTGCATGCCTTTTTTTAAATCAACACTCTTTATGTCTTCACAACTGAAGAATTTTATAAACATACTGTAGTCAGTAAAAAAACTTATTTAGTCCTTTCCTGTGTTGTAAGCTAATTTTTAGATGAAGCTAGTATCTTTTTATCCAGTTCTTTGTGCATTATTTTGTTAGATAATTCCAACAGAGAGTAAGTAATGTGTTTTTCAGCCCTCTGAACATTTTTGTGAGCACCTTCACAACGGAAGGGCATAACTGAAGTAATTTGCCAATGAAATTATATTTCTTTCCAGTGGTGGAGACATCTCCTTGTCATTGAAGATGAGGATGAACAACGAAAGTAACATTGCCTAATTTAAAATTATTTTATGAATGTCATTTAAATTACATTATTTTCTTTGTATAAGCAGACGAGCCACGCAGATTAAAGCTTTCATGCAATGCATTGTACAGAAGGTCAATTGAAAGAAGTAGGTTTCTAGATACTGAATTTAGGATTCTTCTAAAGAAAGAACCTAAAGGAAAAAATGGAAGAAGTTGTTCATTAATTTTTATTTCTGAGACTCAGAAAATTATATTGTTTAACAAAAACATATTCAGGAGATGCTAAGTAGCAGCTGGATTATTGAAGCTTATAGGCAGCTCAGAATCCAAGCAAGGAAAAAAAAATCAGTATTTATACACATCTAAAATGTCTGCATTCCCTGCAGACTAAGGTTGGTATTTTTGTATTAAGAAATAGATTTGTACATCTGCAGTGACTTTTTTTCTTTTACGGTGTAATTATAAACATATAATACAGAATATGCTAGCAAGTATACCTATCTATTCATAGATTTGTGCTGATTCACAGTAGAGTAAGAAGTAGTGTCGTTTGCTGGTAGGTGGAAACCTGAGGATACACAACTGGTGATATACACCCTAAATAGATGTAATGATATGTTTTGCAGAGGGAACCAGAAGTATCTTTCAGGCTACTTAAATTAGGTAACAGAAAGCCAGAATTTGGTATTGGCTTCAGTGAGTTTTATTTTAAGTATCTTTACTTTGATTTGGACCTTGCCTTAACCCTAAGAAAAGTATCCCCTATTTATACATTTCTGTTAGCTTTTAAGATAATAGAAGAACTGTTCTTGTTATTTTTAAATGTTTGATAAATATCATTAAACTTAAGCTTATAAAATAGTTGCATTTTTGGTGTCAGGCTTTCAAGTTGAAAAGAACAAGTTGTACAGGATTACTAAGATTAGATGGATATTCACCTTTTTTATCGGGATATATCTTTCTTGACAGCTCCATAGGTTCATACTGAGAAAACTGTTGACACCAAGAGATTCTTTCACAAGCAGGCATAGTGACTTCAACAAGAAGAAGGCAAACAGTCTGAATACATTTTCCAACTTGTAGCCTTAATAGTTGAATGCAGTTTAAAAAAAAAATATGTCCCATCACATTTATACATTAATAATAAAAAGCATACTGTCTCTGCATTTGTGAAAGTAAACTAAAACTATTCTAAACTATTCTAAAACTATTTGGGCTTGACCACACGTTCTGAGAAATATAAGAAGGTAGATGAGAACTTAACAGTTACGTGGTTTAAAAAAGACAAGATGCCTAGATACTAATATGATTTCCAGATAGGAGTGATATTTCCATAGTTGATAAACCTTACCTGAAATTTATATTTCTTAGTGAATGTGTAGATGCTATATATCATATGACTTTTTGCTTCATGTCTCTATAGCTATATAGCAATATGTCAGACACTGTGTGGCAGAGTTGCCTATTGCGTTCCTGTTCCATGACCTTTCTGATGATGTTGGAGTTAGTTCTTATGATATGATGCACTGAGAAAAACTCAAGAGGAAGTGAAGGTCTCTCATTGAAAGCTAAAAGTTCTTATTTGCAGTGAATAAAATTAAGGGCTGCATTCTTAACTTGTGTTTGTGCATTTGAAGGTGTAGTCACGCTGCAATGCAGTGGAAATGTTCGTTGAGGTAGTTCTTCCCATTAGTGATGAGTAAGAGGTCATGATTAGTTGAGCAGTCACTGTTAATTAGCAAAAAAGCTCTTAAGAATTCTGAATTGTGGAGGTAATTATACTTTGAAGGAGCTATCTGGTTAGATTTTACAGCAGCTGAACTGGCACATTCTGTGATTGTGTAGGTAGTGCAGAACTGCACATCTGTCAGTAGCATAGGCATACTCTCCGGGTAGACAATGGGAGAATGTAAGGTTGAACCAGTTGAATAATTTTTGTTGAAGATGTGTGTTATACCAGTGACTGAAGTGCTCCTATGTCTTGTGAGAAATTCCAAATAATGGTTAAGCTCCTGCTTTGTTTTGAACAATAATTAGTTTTAGACAGTAATTTTTCCAAGTTCAGGTATTTGTTTAAATTCACTCTGAAGGGCATGCTGAAAAATAATGGTGAGAAATTACTAAATGGTTAGAGGGCACTATAAACTGTCAGAATGATTTTCTTGGCATTTCTTCTTCTCTGTTTGGTTTCCCTGAAGCTGCTACTCTTCTTCCTCTGTGGACACATATTTACAGTGAATGTTTGTGAAGTCTTACTGCATCACCAGTCTTAATCTCTCCTAGTCACTCTCCCAGATCTTTTTGCTGACTGATTTCCTTTCAGTGTGATAAGGTCCTTTTTCTGATGCAGTGCTGATGTTTACCAGGAATAAATGAAGGTTTTTTTGTTTTGTTTTGTTTTTTTTTTTTTCAAATTGCATATTACTGGAAATACTGAACATAGGCACATCCTCTATCACTTTGATAACATTTTTTTTCCAAATGGAATAGAAGCACTTCTTGATAGTGCAGTTTAAAAAATGATCTCTAACATTTGCATGGCTTTTCACAGGCATTATCAATGACCTTTTCTGCAGTTCCTGGAATCCTGCTTTGCAGTTGCTCGGAATGGTTTTAACACTGGGTCCAATTTTTTCCACATGCTTCACTAGCTGATCCCGCAGTTCTCCAATTTCCATGTATGTGCTGTTGATCTACCTCATGTAGACAACATGATTTTTAAAAAGTGTTCTGGTTGATTGCCTGTGTCAGAAAATAATTTTCTTGATTGTAAATTACATAGCAGATGTGTTAGCAGTTTTTAATTTTCCTAGTAATTCTGAACCAGTTTTGCTACTTTAAATTAGAGTGAAGGTAAGAGCAGTGAAGACTTCTAAGATGAGTATCTGAGAAAAAAAAAAGTTATGGTGAACAAAACCATAATTTGTGCCTTTTTTTTTCTTGTTTACAAAAATAACTTTATTCAATGCAAACATTTCTTATACAATTAAGCGAAAACTGTATATTAAAATCAACAGGTGAAAATGCCTCTTTATCTAAGTAGTGCTGGGTTAGAGCAACCACTTAAATGCAGGACTCTTATTTCCTAAGGGACATGATCCTTCATTTGTCTAATTAATATCTGTTGGGTATTTTGGAGGAAGAGGAAAACGGAGGTAGAGGAATCTTCTCAGGTCTTCTATTGAAACTCCACTGCTCTGAATAAATAATTAGGCCTTCACACCTCCCAGTCAAGTGTTCTCACCACCACTGACACAGCCACTTGTCTGTTCTTGCTAACTACTTGAGTATTTTGTGGAAAAAAAAATCATTACACTGACAGAATAATCACAGAGCACATTGATAAGTCCTGCTAAATCCATCAACACAGCATGCAGCCAGATGTGAATCTGTCTCTGTTTTCCAGTCATATTGGTTATTATTGAGAGAGAAAAAACTTGTCTGACTCACCTAGTATTTGGATGAGTCATCTGAGTGCTAGTGTTCATGTTGGCAGATGTTTAATTATTTACGCAGCATGGAACTGATATGGCAAGGACAGAGTTCCAGTTAGAGTGTAGTGGTTCATCATGTGCAGGCATATGGGGAACTTGATTTTTTTTTTACCTGCAGCCAGGACTAAAGCACCAGGCAAAGAACTGCTGAGTGATGTGAGAGGTGAAAGTTATTTGAAACAGAGCCTTATTTTTTCATAAGACACTGTGCTAATTCAGCTTTCACTGAGCACTGGTCTCAATCTCCTTCCCTACTGCACAAGATATGCTAAATCTGTCAGCCAAGAACTGCTTTCCCAGTCTGCTGAGTTTTCTTTGCGATGCCCATTGCTTCCAGTCTGCCATCCTGTTCTATGAATTCCGAATTTGTCAGCTCTGCTGTGTTGTAGGAGCTCTTACATACACTGATTCAAGGCATGTGCTTATGTTCAAACCAAAGCATACTACAATAATTATGTCTTTTTTTTTTTTTTTTTTTTTTGAAAATGGAAGCACTTTCAGGCACCTGCTATTTTCACAGAGTTGACTGTGTTTCATAACTGCATCTTTTTATGAGATGCTGGAATATCACCAGAGAAGTTGTGGATGCCCTGTCCTCGGAGGTATTTAAGGCTAGGTTAGGTGGGACCTTCGGCAATCTGATCTAATGCTTGATCTAGCAATTGGTAACCATGTCTGTATTACGGGGGGTTGGAACTTGATCCTTGAAGACCCTTCCAACCCAAGTCATTCTATGATTCTGTGAATCTAGAAGAAGCTTATGTAGCACCATAAAGCTCATGCTATGGTTTCCATTACTTTTCCTAATAGCTGGGCTTTAACATATTCAAGATTTACACGGAACAGAATACTTTGTTTTTTTTCTTTCAACATTTCTTAAAATTTAGTTGCAGAACTGCCAGCATTTTAAATGGCTCAGTTCTAGTTTATCTCTGAAGATAGGTAAGGAAGTGATGTCAGTCTAGATTGAACAGATCCTGAGGGAGAATGACTAACCTTGAGATACTAAAAAAAACAAACTGTAAGTCTATGCAATTAGAACAGCAAAGTGAAATCTTGTTGGTCATGTGAGGCCAAATGGCGTATATGAAAATATTAAACACCTGCTGGCAACATGGTACTGAAATATCAAATAATCCTAGTTCTGATCTCAGCTGAATTCCAAAGGCATCACTTCTTGAGGCTCTCTTATCACTGGGAAGAACCATCTGAATGTTTTATGTACCTTGATGAGTTATAAATTAGCTGTAATCACTCCAGAGAAAGACCTTTGCCTCACAGGAGAAAGCTCAATAAGAACATCTGCTCAATATGCCATGGTGGTCAAAGAAACAAAGGAGACAGCAGGTTATATTAGGGAAAACATATAGAAGATACTGCTGGTATTATGGCTGTAGATGCGTTGTCTTTATTCCTGTGCATAATGCCTCAGGAATCTTAATGCTTCAAAATTTCTAGTATTTCAGGAAATACAAGCTTGGTATTGATTAACTTTTGGTTGATTTGTTTGAGAGATGATAGCTATTTTTATTTTTATTTATAACCTTGTTTTTATTACATAGAAATAGTGCTTAAAGCTTGCGTAGGTATTAACTCCTATAGCACTGTCATAAATAAAAATGATGTAAAATCTATATATTAAGGTCATCCTGTCTTTAATGAAGTTCCAAATACAAAGAAAATTTTTAGAGATGTAAGAGGAAGGCTTGAAACAACTGGGAAAATGGATTATTGGATGTGCAGTCTCTGTGGCTATAATAAAAAAAAAAAGAAAAAAACAACACCAGAAGACAGAACTAAGGAGAGAGCTCAGACTCCTTCCTAATCTCTTTGGAGGACTGAGGGATGCTCAGTGAACTGAGAAGATGACAAATGCCAAAATGATATAGGAAGCCCTTTTACATCTCCTCCCATCATTTTGACCTTTGGAGCTCAGCTGCCATGGTGTTGGCAGGCAGCAATAAAGTGGCAGTCAAGGTGGTCCTCCAGGCTTTCATAAGCCTGCAGAATAGCTAACGACATAACTGCTCCCCTTTGTCTGCCTTGGACTTCGTAATTCGTCCCTGGTTTCTGGTGCTGTCAGTGCATGGGCATGCAGGAAGCTACATCATTCTAGAGTACCCTGAAATGGCATCTGCTTGTGAGTCAATCTTCTCTGTCTTCCCTCATCTCCCTCCCTCCCTCATCTCCCTCCCTACTCTCCCTCCCTCCTTTTCTCCCTCCCTCCCTCCCTCCTTTTCTCCCTCCCTCCCTCCCTCCCTCCCTCCCTCTTTCCCTCATCTCCCTCCCTACTCTCCCTCCCTCCCTACTCTCCCTCCCTCCTTCTCTCCCTCTCTCTCTCCCTCCCTCCCTCCCTCCCTGTTTCCTTCCTCTCTCCCTTTCTCTCTTCTCTTCCTTTCTTTCCTTCTTTCATTTTTCTCTCAAGAAAAAAACAAGGAAATTTGCACATGAATACATTCATTAATGAAAACATAAACACCCAATGTTTGTCTAAAATAAAGATCTTTTTCACTTTCACTTGATAGATGCTTTGCTTTCCTAATACCAGCGAGATCAGGATGACCTGATGTTTAACTGTTGACACTGGTACACATATGAAAGGAAAGGAATCAGCTACATTCATGCGAAAAAGGGTGAGCTACAGTGTTTTGGTATAGAGTGCATATTTTTTTTCTGTGGCACCATAACTATTTGTCAGAGTGTTTCTTGGTATACATTTAAGTCTATATGTTCTTGCATACTGCCTAGATTACTGGGAAAGTACTGGATGTGCACTAGGTGTAGATGTAGTACATTGTGATTCAAACAAAGGCCATTCTGTTGTGCTAGTTTTCTGCATCATGCCTAAATGTATGTTCCTACCCACAGTTCACTCCTTGGAAAACATGGAAAGCTGGATATGAGCCAGCAATGTGTTTTACAGCCCAGAAAGCCAATTCTGGGCTGTATCAAAAGAAGCATGATCAGCAGACTGAGGGAGGTGATCTTCCCCCTCTACCCTGTGCTAGTGAGACCTCACCAGGAGTACTGCATCTAGGTGTGGAATCCTCAGTGCAGAAGAGAGGTGGATCTGTTGAAACGTGTCTAGAAGAAGGCCTCAAATATTGTTCAAGGGATGGAACACCTCCTTGTGAGGACAAGCTGAGACATCTGAGCTTGTTCAGCCTGGGGAAGAGAAGGCTCTGGGGAGACTCAACAGTGGCCTTTCTATATCGAAAGGAAGACTATAAAGAAAGAAGGAGACAGATTTTTTAGCAGGATCTGCTGTGTCAGAACAAGAATAAATGATTTCAAGCTAAAGGAGAGGAGATTTAGAATGGATATAAGAAAGAAGTTTTTTACAAAAAGGATGGTGAGATACTGAAACAGGGTACCCAGAGAAGTGGTTTATGCCCCATCATCTGCATATCATAGAATCATGAAGGTTGGAAAGACTTCTAAGAACGCCGAGTCCTACCATCTACCTACCACCTCTAAAACATTCCCTTAGTACATCTAAACATTTCATAAACACCTCAAGCGTGGTGATTCAACTAATTCCTTGGGCAGCCTGTTCCAGTGCCTGACCATTTTTTCAGAAAATAAATTTTTCCCGATATCCACCCTGAATCAGATGTCCCTATTCATTGTAGGGGAGTTTTTAGATTATCTTTATGGGTCCCTTACAACTCTTACAGTTTCTGTCTCACTAGAGCTTTTCTAGGATGAGAAGTAGAAACTGCATGCCCTTTAGGATCTGAATATGCCTCAGCTGATTGGAGCTGAACTTGCTTTCTTTGCTGCAAAGGGAACCATATGCCAGTTATCCAGTACTGAGTTTTGGGAACATTTCAATTAACTCAAATTGCTTTCTCTGTGCATATCTCTGTGGGGTGAGAAGGAGTGGAGAAGGTTGCTTTCTTTTTTCCTTTATTTGTTTCCTTTAATGTAGTGATTTTAAGTGGAGTCTTCTGACTAATATGCAAATGAAGATCTTTCATGGACTTCATTTCCCAATTGAAGAAAGATTAGAAGCATGGTGTGCTTTATGCTGTGTTGAAGACCTCATAAAGTTGTGTCAATGTATCTTCCTAGTGCTCTCAGAATCCAAAGAGATCCTAGTGAAGATAACAAGTAAAGACTTGGAGATGAAGGAAACCACTCACTGGATAAGAAATTGGTTGAAATGTTGTAGACAGAGGGTGGTCAGCAATGGTTCTATGTCCAGGTGGAGGCTGGTAATGAATGGCGTCCCCCGGTCTGTCTTGGGTCTGGTGCTCTTTAACATCTGTATCAATAACATCGATGATGGAATCGAGTGCACCCTCAGCAAGTTTGCTGACGACACCAAGCTGAGTGGTGCAGTTGACACGATGTAAGGCAGGGATGCCATTCAGAGGGACCTCAACAGGCTAGAAAGGTGGGCCTGGGTGAACCTAACAGCAAAGTGCAAGGTTTTGCACTTGGGCCGGAGGAATCCCAGGCATCCATACAGACTGGAAGGAGCGATCCTTGAGAGCAGCCCTGTGGAGAAGGACCTGGGGGTCCTAATGGATGGAAAGCTTAGCATGAACCAGCAGTGTGCTCTTGCAGCTCGAAAAGCAAATGGTATCCTTGGCTCCATCAGAAGATGGGTGGCCAGCAGGGACAGGGAGGTGATTGTCCCTCTCTACTCTGCCCTTGTGAGGCCCCATCTAGAGTACTGTGTCCAGGTCTGGAGCCCCCAGTACAAGAAAGACAGGGAGCTGTTGGAGAGGGTCCAGAGGAGAGCTACAAAGATGATCAGGGTACTGGAGCACCTCCACTACAAAGACAGGCTGAGGGAGATGGGCTTGTTCAGCCTGGAGAAAAGAAGGCTGCGGGGTGACCTCACTGCAGCCTTTCAGTACCTAAAGGGAGCCTACAAACAGGAGGGGAATCAACTCTTCAAAAGGGTAGGTAACTGCAGGACAAGGGGAAATGGTTTTAAATTGAGGGAGGGAAAATTTAGGTTGGATGTCAGGGGGAAGTGGTGAGGTGCTGGAACAGGCTGCCCAGAGAGGTTGTGGATGCCCCGTCCCTAGAGGTGTTCAAGGCCAGATTGGATGGGGCCCTGGGCAGCCTGGTCTAGTATTAAATGGGGAGGTTGGTGGCCCTGGCTGTGGCAGGGGGATTGGAGATTCATGGTCCTTGAGGTCCCTTCCAACCCTGGCCATTCTGTGATTCTGTGAGACAAGATCTTACCAGTTAGCAGAACAAAAATGTTTCTTGATATTCCAGAACAACCTAAGAAACTAACTTTAAGTGTTTGCACTGAAATAAGTTTGAGTTATACCTTTATATATTCTAAATGAACAGGTTTCTGCCCTTAAAAAAATAAAATATGGGGTTAATATTTATAAAATGATTATTGGATTTTACATGGTAGCTGGTACACTGAAGGCAATCATATAAAAAGTAAGATGCAAGTAATGTAATCTGAAGATCAGAAGCTATCTCAGGCAGATAAGATGGTGCTGACATCATGTCAAATGTGGTATCATGGTAACAGCCAGTTGCTACAGATTCAATTACTTTGAATTGGTCATGCCAGGATGACATTGAAAATAGTGCAAGCCTGTAAGTTTGAGAATGCTTAAGAAATTGGAAAACTGATATTTTAAAAAGTTATTCAAATTGTACAAATTGAAGTCAGTAAGCTACATATGAGAAGGTTGATTCTCCATACACACAAACACACAAACAAAAAAAAAACAACCAAAAAACCAAGTTTATTTCTAGAAGAGGGACACTGTAAATTTGTAAGTTTTAAGTATTTTTTAAGTATTACAATGGAAGAAATCTAAAATATGATTTCAAAAACAAGTCATGTACTATTTCAATGACAAATAAAAGCATATTTAATAATGGACTCAGTTGAAAAAAAAAAAAGTTATATATGCAATATACCATCTGTCCTAAACTATTAGTAGCTAAGACGACATCATCATAATGTTTTCTCAGTTCACTTGAAAGCTAAAATTTAGTCTGGATTCATAAATTTGAGGCAAGGTTAGAAGTCTCAAATAGTCAGTATGCCTGGACTTTTATAAGAGAAAAAAAAATCAAGAAATGCAAACATCAGTGAGTGAATGCTTTTTTTTTTTTTTTTAATTAACATAGCAATGTAATTGATATGATCTCTTCATAACCTATTGATCTCATTCACTGGAATCTAATTTAATTAAGGTTTAACAGAAAGTCCGAAATTGTCTAGGCCTGTGAAAGCTTACAACTCCAGTATATTAGTGATGCACTTCCAGATGTGCTGCATAACTATCGCTTTAGTTTGAGTCAGAACTGACTGATTACTCAGCTTTGTATGCAGCAAGCCAGTTGTCACTGTAGAGAAAGATCACTGAAATCTGTGCAGAAATAATCTCAGTTCACTCACCCAGACTAGATATGAGCTGCTTTGTGAAGTGAGAAGTTAATAAAATGATATCAGTGTACCTGAAGCAGTGCTTTTGGTGTGCACAGATTCAATGGCTCCTGCCAGGATCTGGCAGATTCATTCCAAAATGAAGCAATCACAGCTCAGCAAGCATATGACAAGGACAAGAGCTAAGAAATAACTTCCCAGATGTTGTGAAGCAGAGTAAACTGATGATAAAAACTGTTCAGCATTTCTTCAGGTTTGTATCTGATTAATTTATTGGTTTTAGTAGGTATCTTTGTACCATTAAGATATGGCGACGTCTACTAAAGAGATAAACATGCTTCCATTCCAAAAGCAGCAATATTTTTTAAGAAATATTTTAATAATTATTAATCTCTGCTTCAGAGGAAGTAGTAAACAAGCTGTGGTCCCATTTGTTCAGTAGCTAAGTTACTGATGCTGTGATTAATATGTTAACTGATTTAGTATGATACTGGGCAGAAGGCTAAATGCTGCCTTTGCCTCAGCCATTCCTAGTCAGAACTCTGTTCTTGGAAAGATGGGTCAAGGACAGAAATAACCAGCAGTGGGTGAGCATGAGGTGAGGGTGAGTAGGGTGAACTTGACCCATAGGCCAACAGATCAAGATAGACTGCACCTAAGGATGCTGAGAACTGGCTGATGTCTGCACAAAGTGATGTCCCTGTAATCTCTGGGAGGTCATGGAGATGCAGGGAGGTCCCTAGAGACCAAAGACAGGGAAGTGTTACACTCATTTTCCAAAAAGGCAAAAAGAATGATCTGTAAAACTCCAATGCCAAGCCTGGCAGTGGTACCTGGGAAAATCATATAGCTCATGGAGGAGAAGATGACTGGAAGTTGTCAGTATGGGATAAATCACACCTGGCCCATCTGATAGCCTTTTGAGAAGAAGTGTCTGGTTTGTGAGTGGTGGGAGAGGAATTATCATGAATCAAGTTTGTAGCAAGGCTCTTGACACCGTTGACACTGTTGCTGTTTTCACATTCAACATGGGCTGTGGTGGTTTGGATGCACAGATAACAGAAAACTGTATGGATGGTGGGACTTGGAGAGCAGTAGTTGATGTGTCACATTGGCCCAAATCTGCTAAAAGTGGGGCACTGATGGGACCTGTCTGGGATGGCTGTTTTTCAACATCTTTATCAGTTATCTAGAAGAGGTGACAGAGTACTCGTCCATCAAATTTTCAGGTGACAGCAAACAATGGCATTAAAGCAGAAGCTGAGTCTCTAAAACAAAAATCAAGATCACAATTAATTTTTCTCTCTCTCTTTTTTTTTTTTTTTTGTTTCCCTTCTAACTTCTAGTCTAGCTGAGGTATTTAATGAACTAAAGTTAAATGTAGGCTTACCTGGAAGTAGAATTTTTAGTTCATTTAAAAGTCACCTACCAATAAATGGAGACAGTGATGAAAAAATCCCTACCTTGGGTTGTTCTCCACAGAAACCTTGGGAAGTAAGCTTAAGGCTCATCTCTACTATGAAATTCTTAATTAAAAAAAAAAAAAAAAAATCAAAGCAAGGCTATCTTTTATGGCTGAGAATTTCCTCTTTCAGCAAGAGATCAATGACCCAACATGATGACAAATGTTCCAGTGTCACTAGAAGTATCTTTTTTTTTTAAACACCTTGCCAATTCCTGAATAAGAGATAGAGAGCTTCATTTCATTCTCATGCTGTACTACAGCAATGGATTCTCTGTGTGCACATTCAACTGCTAGTTGTATGTCTCATCTAGTTGTTGAGCTGCTTGCTTTCTAGCAATGTTCCTTACCACCTGTCATTCAGATTTCAGTCAAATTTAATAGGCAGGTGACCTTGGTAGTGAATGGAGTTAAATCCAGCTAGGGTCTGGTCGTGAATGATGCTCCCCAGGGGTCAGTACTGGGGCCTATCCTGTTTAATATCTTTGTTGATGGTCTGGTTGGGAAGACTGAGTGCACCGTCATTAAGTTTGCCAGTGACACCAAGTTGAGAGGAAGTGTTGATCTGCCTGAAGGTAGGGAGGCCCTTCAGAGCAACCTAACAATCTGGATAGCTGGGCTGAGGCCAATGGAATGAAGTTCAACAAAACCAAGTGCCAGGTCCTGCACTTTGGTCACAACAACCCCAGTACTACAGGATTGGGACAGAGTGCCTGGAAGGCTGTGTGCAGGAAATAGGTCTGGGGATGGTGGTCGATGCTCAGCTGAACATGAGCCAGCTGTGTGCACAGGTGACCAAGAAGGCCAATGGCACTCTGGCTTGTATCAGAAACAGCGTAGGCACCAGGAGCAAGGAGGAGATGGTCCTCTTGTACTCACCTCTGGTGAAGCCATATCTTGAGACCCATCACTACAAGAAAGAGGCTCTTCTTGTGTCCAGAGAAGGGCAAAAAAAAAAAAAAAGGTGAAAGAATTGAAGCACAAGTCTTACAAGGAGAAGCTGAGGGTATAGTCTGGAGAAGAGGTGGCTCAGGAGAGGCCGTATAGCCCTCTACAACTACCTGAAAAGAGGTAGTGGTGAGGTGGGAGGCATTCTTTTCTCCTGTGTAACTAGTGAAAGGACTAGAGGGAATGGTCTTGAATTGCACTAGAGGAGGTTCAGGTTGGAACACTTCTCCAAAAGAGTGGTCAGGTCTTGGAACAGGCTGCCTTGGCAGGTGGTGGAGTCACCAGCCCTGGAGGTGATCAAGAATCATGTACATGTAGTACTGAGGAGTGCAGTATTGGTGGTAGGTGGATGGTTGGACTTGATGATCTTAGAGTCTTTTCCAACCTTAATGGTTCTGTGATTCTATGAATTTATGATTAAGGATCTCCTTAACTTTACATACAAAGTAAAAGTTTGGCTAGTTCTCCTGGAGAGTATCTTGTGCATTCTTCATCAAGTCTATCACCACTCGGTTTTGATAAATCTGTAAATGAAAACCTGTGATTATATCTTTGTAAAATAGGAGTAGACTTCATTCCAGGTGAAATGTTCAAATTTTAATCTATCCTAGACATTTAAAGTTTTAATTAACTTGTTGGTCTCTGCAGAATCTCGTTACTATTTTCTCTGTCGTTTACTTTGGAGCAGTGTATTGTGCAAACTGTGTTTCAGTGGGAAATTTGCAGGACTCTGCATTTTCTGTTTTCTACTTTGAAGATGTTTATAGATCTCAGTATCTAAGGTACCAAAGACAAGCTCAGTCTTTTAAAAAGCCAGTAAAGCTGATTAAAATGCCTGTAGATTGCACAAAGTAGCATAAATGCAGCAATCTCTTGGATGCCTTAGCACCGAAAAATCTTCGATGGGCTATTTATCTATCAAACTGAGACCTTCCCAATAGATCCTCATTTGGCAGATCATCCAGAACTGCTCTTGAGTGGCAGCACAGATGTCATATTTTATCCTGACCTAAACACCTGCCAGACTGCACTGTTCTGGCCTCTCAGGCAACAACAAATCATGATCCTGCTAGGAGCACAGTGGGATATTTGGACATACTTTTTAAGATGATAAAAATAGTTAACTTCACTATATAACAGGTGAAGGTTTTTTTTGTTTGTTTGTTTGTTTGTTTTGTTTTGTTTTGTTTTAGTTGGCAAATTGTTGGCTCTTCCTTTCCCCTTTGGCTCTTTCTTCTGCATTTTAAGCATATTGCTTTCAAAAAAGATACCTTATCAAAAAGTGAGTGAAGCTCTAGATAATCAGAGCACAAAGTGTCCTTGTCTCTAACTATGAAGTTATGGTTCATCTCACATAATTGTTTTTAAAAATTTAATTTGACAGTCTAAGTGTTTAACAAGCAAACTAAACAGTACTTTTCAAGACTGGAAAACCTTCAGTCATCTTAAATTTCAAATGCAGGGAATTCCATGTCTACATCTTGAAGAAGGACATGGGATATCCAGTTTCAAGTTCACAATCTGAAATAAACTGAACATCTGAGTCTGAGCAGTATCTCTCCTTCTGTCACGAGAATGGGACTGGAGAGGTCTCATTAATGTCTGTAAATACTTGAAGGAAAGGTGCAGAGAGGATGAAACCAGCTTTTACCTGGTGCCAAGACCAGAAGCAATGGACATAAGCTGGAACACAAAGGGTTCTTCTTGACCACCAATCAAAATTTCAGTGCTATGTGGTAATGAAGCACTGGCACAGGCTTCCAAGAGAGGTTGTGGAGCCTTCTCCTTGGAGATTTCCAGAAGCAGCTTGGACTTGGGCCTGGTCACCCTGTTCTTGGTGGTGCTGTTGAAGCTGGGCTTGGGACAAATGGACCCAGAAGTTTTGCCACCCGTAGCCAGTCTGAGATTCTTTGATAGCCATACCACATGATCTGTGGCCACGGGATTGTTCTCTGTTAAAGCCATGAAGTCCCATGAACAAGGCAAGGATATGAGGCATGAGGCTGGACACCAGCATATCTGCATCACAGCTCCAGCAAAAAGCAAATACAGAATTGAAGCTATCTCCTGCTGTGACCCTCACTGGGGCATCTCACAAGGCTTTTTTGCATCACAGCTATTTTTCATCACAATTTGGTTCCAGGTTATGTGGCTGTGCCAGATTGAAACCACTCTGAACACAAGGAGGTAAGACACAGGAAAGGATGGGGGGAAAGAGATTGCAAAGATGGCTGTTGCACTTATGAGAATGCAAACACATTAGATATTATTTGGGCAATGTGTTATCAGATTCCAGTTAATAATGTGGGCTCTGGGTGTTGTCTGTATCCTTCTGTAATGTATTATTTGTAGTGGTCTTGACTAAGTGCAGAAGTAGTTTTCTTGGTACTATCTAAGTATAAATATTCATGGTTCTGTATCATTCCAGCATCTCTGTGTTTGGAGGAGAGAATTGTTTTGTCAGACTGCATGCATTGCCCAAAAAAATGATAAGGTTTAAAAAGTGAACTTAAGCAAATGGAATAGAAAAGAATAACCTTTGGCATAAAAAAATATTCCATATCTGAAATCTTATATATAGAGTTTCAGACCTGAAATATTTTTAGAATTAGTTTGCCACAACTGACATGTATTATAATACAACTATAGAAATAATCTCTCCACAAATGCAACCTGAGGAAGTTTACTATTATTGAGGAGCTTAAAAAAAATTGCCTGTCAGAGTACATATCTCACCTTCGAAGTCTTTATCATTTGTTGCTTATGCTTTTGGTATCTTTAAAAATTATATTAAGATCTTCACTTTTTCAGGTGTATATCCTAGGCAAGTAGTACAAATAAAGATGTGGAACAGAGTTGTATTTATCAGTAATAACGTCCAGCCTTTAAATATCACCCTGCTAAGCAGACTTATTCTAGATAGATTTGCAGCCCAATCAGACATGATGAGGGTGTTTTTCAGGAGAATAGACCCCTTATGTAATGGAGAATGAAAATTCAGCTAATTGAAGGAAAAGTAGCATTTTTGTTACTTGTGAGAGGATGAGGGCAGGCATGCAATGGAATTGTGCCTATAATCACAGCAACTGGCTCAGACTCATGACAGCATACACAGCACAGAGCAAGTGGCATGGAATCAGCAAGATCAAGCAGACAAATAATAAAGAGTGGGTGAGTAGGAACACAGCCCAGAATCACAAGAGAGATGATAATAACACATTACAATTGAAGTAAATCAGATATGTGCAGAAGGAACTCAGCTTATTCAAGTGTGATTAGGAAAAAGACCATTTTACTGTGTCACATCTGAGGCTGCTGTACAGGCAGCACACGTTTCTTGGGTTGTCTAGCATGCTTGTCACTTCCTCAGTGTTTTATTCTCACTGCTGTAGGTGCAGTGATGAGAGATGGCCTATTTACAATGAGCAGACATGATGCAATTATCTTCATTCTGGTGCCACGTAGATACCTACCCTTCCAGTGGACATGGGGATCCCTGTGCCATCAGCCTATCAATTGGTCAGGTTTCATTCTCTGAGTACTTACAGTCTTGCAAAGGACTAAAATCTCTTGCAGCTGGAGATGTCAGTGTCGGCAAGTGGAAATGCAAGAACTGAAAGACAGAGAGATCTTTCTCGTCTTAGCCTGGGCAGAATTATACCTTCTTCCTTGAAGTGAAAGCAGGAACAGTTTACATTTCCTCCTGGTAAGAAGGGGTAAAAATTGTCCTGACTCTAATTTGCTTAATTGCCACACAAGGAGTTATCTTGCATGTGATTTTTAATAGGCACGTCTTTTCCTCCTGAAAATTTTATTCAGAAAGATTTGATGTCTTCATCAGTTTGTTCACAATTACTCCGTATCTGGTAGCCAAATAAGACAATCAGGCTGTGTGCAGATTGATAACAATTGAGTTTTCCAACAGTCTAGCTGAGCCAGAACTGCACGTCTGCTCTGTGCTGTGGCAGTTTGCAATGAACACAAAACTTCTGGAAATCACCACTGCAGTAACTTCAGTGGACTCAGAAAACACCGAGTTTGCTTCACTCTTTTGCAGAGCATTTCTGGGGGAGTGCTGTAAGCTGCTTTGTTTGCACAGTTCTTATCTTTGGAAACTGCACTGTTCACAGACTTTCTGCAGGATGTGGGCAGCATCGTCCACCAGGGAATTCCATTAATAGCTGAGCTATCTCAGCAGTAATTCAGAGATGCTAGAGGTGATAAAGACCTATTTGTACATTTTGGCTTACCACTTTGTAAAGGCAGGGTTAATCCCTATTGTACAATTCCTTCAGTTTTGTATATCCAGCTCTATTCGTCTCATTATCCCTGGGGTAGTGCCTCGCTGTGTGAAGCATTGCACTTCCAGACACTTGGCTTAGATTTTCCTTTCTTAATTTTCATCTCATTACTTTTGATTGTTCTCCTTTATGCTACCTGAGATATCTCTTTTTTTTTTTTTTTTTTTTCTCCTTAGTTTCCATATCCTTCAGCTATTTGTTAATGGTTATCTTGATACCTTTTAAGCATTTCACAGCCAGTCCATGTTTATTTAGATCTTTTCATCTTTCTTCATAAGTCAGTGCCTCCAGCCCACTTTAATCATATCAGTGGCTTTTCGATGACCTCTCTGCAATTTACAACTCTTCTCAATAATGAGAGTCTCAGGGCTAAATGCACTTTTCTGTGAACAGCCACACACTGTGGAAAAATGATTTTACCTGGGATTTCAAGTGTGATGTATATGCAGCTGCAAACTACAGTTTTTACCCTGCAATTTTGCATTGGGAAATCAGTCAAAATTACCTGATTTGTTATGACATGCCCACTGTTTTTTGTTGTTGTTGTTGTTTGTTTGTTTGTTTGTTTTTCTTTTCCTGAGACAGTGAGTAATGAGTGGGAAAAGGGATGATTTGAAGGAATGTGGAGATCAAGGGCACGTGTAACGCTCATCTGAATGATGTGGAAATGCATCGAGGTTTTCTGTATTTTCACTCGAAAGGTCAGAAATACGGGCATGGTTACTATCAGACTCAAAGAATATGCATCGCATAGGAGAGCTGAATAGACATAATGACACCTTATATAATATATAATGCCTTGCAGTTCATTATTTTAAGAAATGTCATCAAAACTGGTGATCTGGATGAAGATCCCTGTTCACGTCGCTGGTGATGAAAGAAATCGGTGCCACCTTATTAGCTTCACTTTTCCCCTTTTCCCAGCCCCAAGCACTGTTTCAGAAATTACCTAACAAGAAGCTTTCAAAGTGAGTATCAGCAGATTCAGTTTAATGTGACTGAGAAAAGAAAGCCAGCAGAGGGTAGCAAAACAGTAAAATGAGAGAGAGTCACGGAAGGTTCATTTTGAGATTGTCTTTATTAAGGGCATAATGAAGAGCATGAACTGAAAGATGTTTTGGTAAATGGAAATGTTTGTTGCAGGTGAGATCATGTTAGTGGTGCACAGTTTTTTTATTTTGAAAGGCATCAGCACTGGAGGAGGTGAATGAAGATGTAGCAGAAGTGTCTTGTCACTTAATGAGTATTTTATTCTTACTGCGAGTTCAAAATTTCTAATACTTCTACCTTTCCTCATAGTGCTTGCTTGTTGTCTAGATTCTTCAAACTTTATGGCTAAATTACTCATATGTAAAACAGGAAAATAACTGACTAAAGCGAAAGCGGGGAAGTGGAGAACAAATCATACTCTGCACATTTCAAGCAGGAGTTTAGGGAAGAAGTAAAGTACTCCTTAAAATTCATGTCAAAACCCACATTCATTGCTAACATGGTTTAGCAGCAGGCCTGTTATTTTTAACAGATTTTTTTCTATAGCTTAGCTACAGCAATGATCACACTGTATAACTTTTCATCAGAAGTGCAATTTCTTTTGCAAATGAAATTGTTTTGTAAAATGACTCTAAAATGGAGACGTACATTATGGGTGCTTTCATGATGTGATAAATTAAATGCCTCCAAATTATTTTTTCGTTAGGTAAGTGATTATTAGTAGCTTATAGAAAACATGTTCCTGAATATGTGAACAACTACACGTGTATAACATAACGTACGTGAGTATTCTTGATTTGAGTCATTCAGTCACATGGATGAAGTCCATCAGGAAGTCTGTCTTCAAGGTGAAATGGAGAGTATTCAGTATTTCATTCAGATCTGCTGAATATTCATCCCTTTTTTGTCTACATTTTGGCGCATCTTCCAGTGGGAATCACATGATGACCCAAACGGTTAAAACACAGGTATTAGCCCAGATTTATTCAGTGTTAAAAAGGATATGACTGAAAGGAAAGTGGAGACCGGATGTTTACTAGGTGTGTGTTAGCAACACAGGCTATCCTTTGATCTAGTTTTCTTCTTGATGTGTAACAACACGGAGCAACTGACTATGACAAAAAGACCTTTAGAAATGACACTCAAACTTGAATGTTATAAATAGAAATAGTAACTCATATTTTTTTGGTTCTCACCTCTGTTTAACTAATGATTCACATAAATAATCAGTATTCAGTCTAGTGGCTTTTCTGTGGCTCAGTTTTTAGACTAAAAGAGTATGTTTTTCTCTGTTTAAATATATGTATGTTTATCCACAATGACGTAGCCAGAAGTAGAAATCTAATGTGGAAAATACTATCATAGAACATGAAGTTTTCATTTGAATAAGTCTGGCTTTTGGAGGAAGTGTTCATTTTGTGTGTGATTCTACTGCAATTAATGAAGCTTCAGATTCTTACTAGGAAATAAATGGATGTCTGATTGCTTATGCATTCAGAACAGTTACTTCTAATTTAAAATACAGAGCTTAACAATGCCACTTCCATCATTTTGGGAACCTTTGTTTTTCTATTTTCCATTTTCCCATTCATCATTTTCTTACCAAAGATACAGAAAAAGAGATGGTGGTTTTTTTGTTGGTTTTCTTTTTTTTTTTTTTTTCAATTATGTTTCTTTAATGTATTTGAAGTGTAAGCAAAAAAAAAAAAAAAAAAAAAAAGCTAACCACATTGATGTATACAATAGAATGATGGTATTTTCAACCACTTCTAGTTGGGGAAAAAAATTTCTGACTTTAAATCAGTAGAACTTACACAATTAGATCTTCAATTGTGAAAAAGCCTAAGTACCCAGAACTTTGATAGATAAAAAATGAAAGTCTCTTTGCAGAGTCAAGGAGTCAAGGAGTAACCACAAACAATTCAGTAACCTGGGTAGATAATTTAAGATAGATGGTCACTTTGTCACAAACTTTGATCTTTTCTGATCTTTACCTGCTACTCATAGGGTGATATGACCTAACATCGCTTTAAGGCTGTGACCTCTCTTACCAAAGTCTTTAGGCTTCTGAAGTTAAATCATATTATCTAGAGGAAGTCCTTTAAAGGTAGCTGAGCTGTATGCACATCTCAAAGACATGCTTGCATGCTCTTTATTAATGTTTTTAGTAATCCCCAAAAATCTGAAAAAGTCAGTGGAAAATCCAGTGAGGTTTTGATAAAACTTACATTACATAAATACTATTGTATAGATTGTATGTAAATGCAATTAGGATTGCATTTACAAAAGGATTAACTTGCGTTTAGTGGGTATTTAGAAAAAGATCCTTATGTACCTTTGTTTTCTTTCCCCTTTTGTTCTAGTCCTAAACGAAGTGCCAGTTTTGGTTGTGGGTGCAAAACAAAATACTCTTAGTGGCCACAAGACCATAGTTTTTTCCCCACCAACTGTGAACAGTGTACAAATTTTAGTTAAGTACTGTAGGTGCAGACAATCAAAGCAGCATTCTGGCTTTTTGTTGTCAGTTCATCTCAGCTGTAATTGTGCAGAATTACAACCTGGAACAAATACGTGCAGATTTCCTTTCAGAGCCCCACAACAAAACTGTAAAAAGTAAAGACAGAATTATTTCTGGCACACTTGTAATTCAAACACAGACATCCTGCAAAAATCCATGGGATACCCACACAATGAACAATGACAGGAGCAAGGATGCACTTGTTATAGCAGATGTAGATCTGGCTGCAGATGGTTATGAGAACTAATCAAGGAGAATCAATATATACAGTTGTTTCAGTTACAAATCTTCTTTTGAAGTCAGTAGGGCTTTTCTTTGCAAAAGAAGAACAGGATATGACCATGAACCTTACAATCTGTTACCTAAACCAGTGCTGTCATTGTCAGGTACTGAACAGGGCTGCTAAGAAACAAATTTTAGTTTTCTGTCAACCTATTGCTAGTGAATATGTACATCTCCCAGAAAACACACGCTGAACTGACAAAATTACTTTTTGCTCAGATATTAATAAACTAATGTCATTCTGTGGCATTCTTGAGTATTTGTAGGAACTCTGCAGGAGCCATATGGGCAAATAAAATTCAATCTACTCAGTATAGCAAATGTTCAAGTTAAGGCTCAAATCAAGTCCTTGTTACTCATGCTAAGCTGTAAGCATGTTTTTTCCTAGTTCAGAAATCTCTTTCAGCTTTCACTGCAGCCTTGCTGAAGTTAAAGCCTTTTTACTGATGCTATAGAAACTATTTAAACCTTTATTTGCTCCACTGCAGTGTTGAAGTATAATGTTGGATGACTCTTAGAGCTTTTCACACACCATCCAATGTAGCTGTACTTTCTTTTTTACAACTACTTTTCAGCTCACTCTTTCTGGGGGTAACTTTAGGCAGTCATTGATTTAACCAAGTGTGAATTGTCGTTGTCATAATTTTGTTCTCTCTTCCAAGAAGTGACATCTCTGATCATAGTTTATCTGTTTATTAATCAGAGAAACAATTATCTTAGCAAAGACAGTTCACAATATGAGAAATGAGTGGTGAAGATAAACAAATGCGTGTAATCACTGAATTACTTGTATTATCCCAGTCCCTTCAGCACCATAATTGCAAATAAAGTGTAAAACCCCATATTTCTTTGCAGAAAACTACAAACCATGTAAATCACATTGCACCAGCACTTTTCAGCCATCAAGAGCAAATACGAAGGCTTTGAAACTAACAGTGTTTGAATTGACTTATCAATAACAATCTTCAGTTATTGATCAGCAGTAATATTATCACAGCCTTGCTGTTGGTTCTTCCACTAACAACATCAGTTCCAGTTCTTGGAATCTGCAATATCTTTGTGCAGCTGATTATCTGGGCATGAAGAATGAGAAATCACTATCAGAACAAATCTTGCCCCACCTTGCAGCATTGTGCTGGGCTGAACTGCAACCTCATGTGGACAGCCAGTGGGCATCACTTGCCTGGGGAGCACCAAGGACAGAACAACTCCCATCAGAATACATGAAGTATGGAGTGATTTGGTCAGTTGATTTATCCACAGCTTAAATTCATGGTGTTCAGCCCTTGGGAGAGGTGGGAAAAGCAGCCTCATGCAGCTCTGCATGAGTGGTGGTGAGGAAGAAGCTCTGGATGCTCCATGAGGCTCTCTGAGAGGCACTGGGAGAAGAATTATTACTACCTCAGTTTACAGCTTCCCTGGAGCTTTTATCCCTATTTTGTTGTCTCAGTGTAATAAATTTGCACCATACTGTATTGTATCCAGTTGAGGTTAGGCAATTACTAGTGCCAATACATTTTTGAACTGAGAGAAAACAAAGACAAAGTGCTAAAGGAAATGCTTCTACAACACATCAGAGTGTCAAAGAACAATTATCTGCTGAATTCAAGAGATGTTTAATGTGCTGTTACTAACAGAAGTGCAAATACGTTACGGATTCCTGAGTATACTCCTTCTTCATCCCTCATCTCCTTTAATCATTTTTTCCTGGACATGTGTGCTCACACACACATACTGTTTATAGAGAAAATGTTCAGAAAGTCCAAACAAGAAACTTGAGTCATCCTTCAGTTTGGGCTGAAGTTGAACTTTTTACCTACTGGTCAAAAAACTGACTGAATATACTGTTCCCTTGTTTTCACCCATCAGGTTCCACAAAGGGACCATTTTTGTTATACATGTACGAGCACACTGCGGTGGGATTAATCATAAACCTAGGCCTGTGAGTGTCTGTGTGTGTGAATGATGCTTTCTGTGAGTGGAGTTGCAGCCGAGAACAAAGTCAGAACTAAGCCTCAGAAAGCAGCCTCTGTGCTCTCCTTTAAATGCACTAATTCATCTCCAGACGAGAGAGGCGAGAACATACCAAGCAGGTCCCCTGAGGATGAAGTGCAGTTTGTGTCATGACAAACGCACAAGGAAGAAGCTTATATCAGACCTACTGTGCACTCTATTGACAAGTTTGGAAAATTGTGACACCTTTCAGACCTTGCCTGCTTTTCATGTTGCTGGAATATTTCATCTTGAAATGTCATGTGGCTGTATGTACTAATGTGTAATTTCACGTCAAACAAACGTACAAAAAGGAAAAGGCCAGCACACTCCTGTCCTGTTGCCTGTGTCCATATCTGAGTGTGAACTGACATTTTGAAAGTAAATGTGACAAAAATGCCATGTCTCAACAGTTTTCCCAAGTTTCTAGTCTACAGGGAAAGCTGAAGCTGGCTGGCCGCAGTGTGCTAAAGAGTAAAATTTCCTGTCCTATGATCTGTGATGCGGCAAAATCCTGCATTCACCTGGTGACCTGCTCAGCCAGTGAGAAAATGAAAAGGCTGCTTGATGGGACAACATGCTTCATTACGGCTAAGGTATGGTGCTGTTCAGAAGGAACACATGCAAAAGAAGAGTTGTGCCCCCAAACCAGGAAATAAATGTGACATCTATCTCATAGATCAAGTGAAACAATACTCATATTTGGTTTCCTGGAAGGAATCAGCAGGCTGCTTGTATAAGATGGCCTTCATGCCTTCCCCAGACCTTTCTTGCCCTTGTAGGGCCCTCTTTTGGTCTTTTATGTTTTCCCTAGGCTCTTCTTGCCCTGCTAGGATCCTGCTCATACTGACAAGGGCAGACTGAAATGTCATCCTTCACCAGGCTTTGCCATTGGAGCTTAAGTGGGCTGCCTGTTTGGGGAAGGCCAGTGCAAGACTACTCTCTCAGGCCACAGGGTGGACTGGAGAGAACATGAGGCAGAAAATAGATGTCATGTAGCTTTTATTTTCCAGGCCAAATCTTGCTTCAGATGTTGCACATTTTACTGCTGCCAGTTGTCCTGCCCCACCAGTCCTCCAAAGAGTGCTGCCCTGATTACAGAACTGACAAGAAGGACCTGGCATTCATAGGGGTGGGTTCCTGATGAAAGGAACACAAAAAGCAGATGCATGTGCTCTTCTGCAGTCTCTGTAGGATACAGAGGACAAGACACTGCATCCCCTCACTCTGGGCAAGCCATCAGACCCCAGCTTCCCCCAGCTTTACGAACTGTGCAGGTACACCTCAGTACAACACTAGATGAAAATTCTCTTTAGAAGTAGGAAAAGTTTCCCTGAAAACAGAGAAGAACTGCAGGTATTTATGACAGTTTCTTTGGCTAGGACAACTTCAAGCATCATTATAACTGTAGATCATTTCCTAGCACTTCAGGTTTTCATTATGCTTCAGAAAGTAATGAATATGTGACATTGTTCAGTGAGCTTGATGTCCAGGATCTTAGTAATACTATTGCAAACATTGTGAGTTAATTTGATAGTTGATTAGAGCTGATCAGAGTAAATTCATTTAAACTTCATATAGAGGTCATATGAATTCCCAAATAATGTGTGGTGTGATTTTTCAGTAGTTAATGGACATTTATAATTATGATTGAATGACTGAGTCCTCTGCATCAAGATGAGAATAATGACCTAGAATAACATTCATTCTTTTGATGCTTAAATAGCCAGTCTCATATTTCATCTAAAGAGAAAGGAAAATAATTCAGTAACAATCACATTTCTGGATTAACTTTTTGAGGTTTGGGGGGTTTTTTTGTTTGTTTGTTTTTTAAGGTGAGACCACTTCTTCCTCCCAGCTTGAGCTTTCTATTTTTTGGAAAAATTTGCTTTCGTTATCAAAGACTTAGCATGTATGGCTCTAAACAGTAATGAATTCATTCCCATACTATACTCCAAGGCTCACCAAATCTACTTTAATGTCACGGGTCTCTTTAAAGAACATGTAGCAAAACTCAATTAGAGCAGAACACGAGCCTACTTTTAACATGTATTTATTCAGATTATATATGATGAACTGTACTTCTCAGGAACTCTGTGCAGCTCACATACTTACTGAATGAAATTCTCCCAACACCAAATAAATATATGCTTCAGCCACCATAGTTATAAAAGGCCTCTTCATAACAGCCAAAAAAGTTGCACAGTGCCCACTAAATGCAAGAAAAGCCAGTTCACTCCAGATTTGCACATTCTCAGTCCATGGAATGGAAAAATAGATGGACTTGGCATTTTACCATGAGTATTAAGATGCTAGAGCTATTTGTCTATAGTAGGAGATAATCCATAGGTGCTTTTTATTTATTTTGTATCATCTCTAAAAATCACATAGAGGTTAAAATCTACCGCCTTAAGACTTACCAGCTGATGGCACATATCCTGAAGCAATGGAGTCATGGATAAAATTCTAGCTAGTAAGAAGGCAGTTATATTTTGCTCTACCTTTAGAGCCACAGTGTGCAATTTCAAGTCTAAGAAAGGCTGAAAAGGAGTTCAAGATGATATACAGTTTATTACCTTCCAGCGAAGGCCAGTAATTCTATTTAAGTCTCCCAAAACAGGTGTTGGCCTGAGACAGTGTAGGGGCACCCCATTTGAGATGCATTTACATCTCCTATAATTACTGATATAGTAGACAGTGTTCCACCTGAGAGCTTACTAATGATTACATAGCGGATTTTTACGTCTTCTTTTTGCATCTTCTGTAAAAAAGGGAAATATTAGTGTAAAATATTATAATAAATTTGCAGTCTGGCTATATATCCTGGGACCTTTCCTGTCACATGACTTAGGGCAGTTACTGAAACAAATTTGGTGAATCCAATGCTCTCTGCCAAACAGGCTGAACTTCTCATCCAATTTCTTACTTGACTTTGGAAAATCTCTGCATTGATCTAATTTTGAATTCTGAGTATGTCTTCAAATGTGCTTTCAGCACAGTCATTATTTAGTGTCAAAACCACCATCATTGTTGAATTTCTGTACAGAAGTACAAAAATGTTTGATCAGATTATTATTTAGTCACTGAAAGACTGTTATACAGTTTAAGAGGAAGACAGGTTCAAGCTTCTATATCTTCTGCATTTCAGGTCCTCTCTCCAGTCAAGTGATGTGTGCCTAATACCTGCAACACAGTGAGCTTACTGAGATTTTTTTTTGAGATGAGGATAAAAATCCACACTATAATCACATACTCTCTCTAGATGGAAACAAGACACAAGTTTTGAACTAAAGATCAAATATATGACCATATTATTCCTTTGTAATTAAAATGAATGCAGAGCCAGAGTATGGGCAAAGGCATGTGTGTATGCTCCTATGAGAAGAGCATTAAGGATCCCAGAAGGGCATAGGAAAACACGTAGTCCTACAGTACAACTAGGAAACATACTGTAATATTCTCAAGAAAAAGAAGTCCATTATCAAGGGTTTTGGGTAAAGCCTTTGGTTCTAGAGGAAATACTACTTTGCACATATTTTATAAGTAATGGCTAGTAGAAATTTATTTCTCATTTCCTTCTTTCAATTCACTCCTGAAGGAGAAAAACTTGAAAATCTAAGTATTTGGTTCAAAGATGTACTAGAGAATGTAGGTTTCATTTGTGAGCACAGAGGAGGTACAGCAGTTATTGTAGAGAAAGGAAATTCACTCCATGCTACAGCATAAAGGTCCTTTAATAATTCTCAGATGGTCAACTAAGTGAAAGTTAATCATTCATAGAAATTCAACGTGTTGTATCATTGGGCTCTCTGGTCTTGATATGTTATATATGTAACTTAAACCAAACTCTGACAATAAGGTTCTTAAAAGTTACCTTTTGATGAAATGACAAAAACATTTGGGTCGGGCCCTTGTTTCTAGCAGCCCTTGCTACATATCCCCTTAGAGCATGTCAGTGTGCTGTCTTTTGGGGCAGTTTTATTTTCCATTTGCTAGTATTAGTTTGGTCATTGTTTTTGATTTTACAGCTGGTTGTGGAATATAATTTCTCTTCTGTTTCTCACAGCAATTTTGTGAGTTATGTCTCTGTCAGCTCTGCAGTGAGGTATCTGTGTGTAACAACTCTGCGGATTTTCTTCATGTTTCTGTTATCTTATATGATCTGAATCGTACTTTTCCCCTCAAAAAATTATGGGACATTTAGTTTTCTTATGCCACTATCCATTTTTACTACTATTGGCATTTCATGTAAATCCTCCATTGTTGCCACAGCAAAAAAGCTGTTACCTAGTCTGCACATGCAGTCAGCATGACTTCCAGATTAGCTCTCATGCAGTATTAATTCACTTTTTACCTAAAAACGTTGCACAGTTATTAAAAAGGTGACTGTTGGGCATTGTAGAGATAATATTACAGCCTTCTCTAAGAAGCTAGTTGAAGGAAATTGCTAAGACAGAAAGCTGGCATGGAAATTTGCAGTGCCAGGACACAGATCACATTGTCATTAGTCCTGAGACCCCTTCCTATTGCAGGGCATTTGGAACTAGATGATCTTAAAGGTCCCTTCCAACCCAAACCATTCTATACTTCTTTGATAATTGCATGATGATAATTTCTAGCATCTCAGCTTGGGGAGTGGACTAGCATTGTCGTTATTATTGCCACAGGTTTCCTCCTGCTGGAAACAGCTATATACTTTAATCATGAATAATGATTGTATGTGGTGCTACAATGATGGAAAGTGGCAGACTTAATCATAGCTATTTCAACAATAAAATAGCAAGCACAAACTGCAGAGATGTCCCTTGGAGGAGCTCAACCTTTGAGTTTGATTCCTTCTTCTTACTGCTGACAATCTTTTGGGTTTTACTACCACTAATGTGTGCAGTGATAACAGGTACCAGGGCTGGTCTGGAGGGTCTAGAAGTGTGCAGAAATGTGCCTTTGAACCTTAACCTAGTAGTTTTTGTTACCTCTGCATACTTAGTTTTGCTGTTCCCTCATGCTCAGGTGCCTGTGGTCACTGGTGGATTTCCCTTCAAACTATTGCTTTCAGAGAAGGTTCCACTGGAGGAAATGCCACTCTTTGCCCCCATATTTTCCTAAAATTGTGAGAAAAGCAGGAAAACAGTACAATAAGGGAAAGCATTATTCTGCTTACCTTTCTGTCTTACAGACCCCACCACCTCACCAACCTTCTGCCGCTGGTGATGAGCTCCCACAAACTGCTGTAGTGCTCTCCATTCCCAACCCACCTCTCTCTGCTGCTTCTATGGAAGTGGTTACTGGAGTCAGTACACTCAGTCTGCATCTGTTTCTCAGCTCCAGAATAAGATGACAAAGGTTTTTATTTTCTTCTAAAAGTTAATCTTCCTCACTTCTTAGGCTTTGGTATGCAGCAATAATATTTGGAACAACATAAACAATTTCTTCCTTATTCCTGATCTTTAATTCCTGTTCCTTTCCAACAACTCACATGGTCATGTGGTGAACTAGACCAGGGAGCTGACCAGTCTGCAAAATTTACTTTGGGATAAACAATGAAAAGGCTTATTTCTCTGATCAATCAGTTCCCAGACTTGCTCAGTTGTACAAACAGATGTGTGGGTAAAACAGAGAGGACAGCACAGCACAATAGGTGTGGGTGGGTGCAGGAGGAAAGGCTAATGCAGCATTTTGGCCACAGTCCCACGACAGTTGAAATAGGTCATTTCCTCCTGCCCTCCTGCATGTTGTCTTCCAATTAACTTTTCTACTATATACCTTAATTGCTGCATTCCTGGCTTCAGGCTGTTTTTCCCTGCAGCTACCTTAAAGTAAGATAGTACAATTTTATAAACAAGTAATTTACATACTGACTGGATAATTTGTTATTAGGGTGTGGAAGGTGTAAACCCATGATTTTTCCTTGGAATCCATTCACATAACCTGCAAACATAAAAATTAGTGGTCTGCGCATGAGGCGAACTTGAGCACTTTGTAAGATTTCAGACCCTCCCTTACAGACTCCCTACAGCTGGGGTTGTAGCCAACATGATTAGTAGCATTTAAATGGCAGATTAGACAAAGAGGGGTTTAACCTATTATCACTTAAATCTTCGTTTGAAGTGCAGAATTGTTGTCTTGTGCTTATCACGGCTTACCAAATTTAGATGCAGTCACATCCCTCTCTGATCTAGTTTAAATGACTATGTGCTTTTCTTCTGGGGGGGTGGTGATGGCTGAAACAAATTCCAAGTCTCAGCTTTTCTTTCACAGTCAAGTTATAACCTTATTGCATCTCCAACCTGCAGAAAGGTACAAAGGAGTGTTAATTACCTGGAGGAATTTGTATTCATGTGTTCTCTTTCTTTCTCTCCCCATAGAAAAACAAGCAAAATACTCTAGTGACATCAGAATTATTGCTTTCTGATAATTCCTCTATAATTTCTATTTCTTTATCTTCATCCATTTCCACAGTTTTGACTTTGAAAAATTCCACAATGATTCAGGAAATGTATTTCTCTTTTCTTCCTGGAACACTGATGCTTCTGCTTTAGGAAGGCATTAACAATGCATTAAATAGGAGTCATTACTCACATGTAAGAGAAATGCTTCAAACAAGTGGAATGGTTTGGTTTTAAATTGGTGTTTTATATCACTGTTTAAAAGATCCTTTCTTAATCGCCTGCCACTAACAAAACAATCTATAGAATAGTTTCAGCATTTGCAAATACTGCTGCACTCCTACAAATAGGAAAAATAATCTATGAAATTTCCATTTACTGATAAGACTGGAGTATGGGTTTGAATCATGAAGAACAGATTGCTGAATACATTAAGCAATGAAAGAAAACTTGCAGCTGGCCAGCTTTGCTAGCAGATACCTCTGCAGTCTATGGAAATAACTGCAGATCCAAACAGGAGTAAACATAAAGAAAAAAACCGAAAACTTTCTGTAAAGACAAGGAAGGTTAATGAGATAGCCTTCCATTTTCTGTCTACAAAGCAAAGTAATTAAAAGGTATGTAAGTGAGTATTATGAGCTGGTGTTCATGCCAAAGAGAGAGAGGTGAAGACAGCTACTGAATGGCACATTAGTGCAGATGCAACCTGCTATTCTAATCAATTATCTTATTCTCCACAAACACGAGAAAAACATATTGATTTAATCTTGTGCTTTTATTTCTGTGCACACAGACTAAATTGCTTTTGGCAGCTTTTGGCAGCAAATTACGTAAGAGTAATTTGCTCTGCTAATACTGTATTTTTGTGGCCTCAGATGGATTTGAATACACTAATTTCCTCTTATTTAGCTTAAGCTTCCACAAAAGAAAAAAAGAAGACAAAAATGATGCTCTTGCAGGTTACGTTTTTGCTCTCCGAAGAATCACCTTCTAGCTTTTTCAGGTTAGAAAGTGATTAAGTTTTAGAAAGTATATTTATTCCGCCTCTCCACTCTATATACTGTAATTTGTGAAGTCTATATCATAAATCTATCCAGTAATCAGCATAACAGCATGACATTTTACATATTTCTTCCTTGAATTATCACACAGCTTTTGTCTTACACTTTGCTTCTTAATGCAGACTGGAATATTAAGATTCTCTGCATGAAATATGCTTCCTGAAGCCCTCATTAACTTTCTTTTCCTTTTAATTATCATGTGTGTTTCCTCATCTGTTTCTTCATCTTTTTATCAGTGTCACACTGAAACAAATGTTTTTTCTCTGACGTTCAGTATCACAATTACAACATATTAATCCTGTTTGGTTTCGGAACCTCTACTTCCAAACAATGCTACTTTAGGCTATTTTAACCTTCCTTCTTCCCTCATAATTTTAGTTAGTGGTCCAATTGCCCTTATCTCCATCCTTCTATCCATCCACTTTCATACATCATAGCCAGAACTTTAAAAAAGTGCTACTGACATCAGAGTACTTTTTCAGTTCTTCAGTGTTTCAAGCAGATCTAAATCTATTTAATTTCAGAAATGTTCTCTCTTTCTTATTGATACACCACGCTTCACAACTCTCAGTTGGCACACCAAATGAAATGTCTGTGATCATTTATCATCCACAGATGGGAAAGAATTCAGTATGCAAGGTGAGAATACTGGGATACAGAGCTCTCCAGTGCTCTTTTTGAAACATTAACAGAAGCCTCATATTGAGTTAAAATGCACATTGCCTAAGGTGAGGTCTCCTGTGAAGCTGTGTCCCATGAGCTGCACACACTGCCAGGTGCATGGAAATGAGATAGTCTTTCACTACAAACCTCTGCATCACTTATTTCTAGGAGAGAATGTCACAAGATCTCCTTTCTTTCTCTGCACATCTAATTTACCATGCACATTTGCATAACATTTTCTTCCTCTTTTATGCATATTACAAACATGGTAGCACTGTCTACCACTGCCACAGTGTGGTTATTCTGTTTACACTGCCTGCATCTTGCCAAATATTTTTACCAAATTTGAGTATAAAATAAATTTTCTGTTGAGGCTGAACAGAAAGTTACTGTACTTGGAACTGAGATGTGCCTTCGTATATGCACTGGTGGAACACCTGAATGCATTACTGGGTGCTTCAACCAGACCTCTTATTTATTTCTTTTTCTGATCTCAGGGTCATTACACTCCTCCAGATCTTCCATATTTTCCCATGCTGTGGAATTCTGATCAAGATGAAGGTGTTTAACAGTAAATATTGTCAAAATGATCCAGTCGCTGAAGTCCTTCAGTGGGCTGGGATCAGACATACAAATTTTTTGTCCTCACTGTCACGGAACCAAGCTATAAGAATCAACACAGATATCCACAAGCTTTGAAATGACAGTTCTGTGCTAAAAAGAAGTAATATTGGTTTCAAGAAAATAACAGGCATTTCCAGTTTAATGTGCCTTTTCAAGAGACTGAAAATGTCATAGAGCAATTCTATCTACATATGTGTGCTAGGTATCCTAACTGAGGTTCGTTTTATTCTTTCTGTCTGAAGACTTTTTGTGAATTAAATTTTTGTGTATTTAAATTATCTAAATTCTTCCTACTGTTTTATACAAGAAACACGAATAATTGCAATATATTAGAGTGAAGATGTGCCTGTCCAGATCTTATTTCTTGACTGTGGTCTGTCAAGAACCACATAAGCTCAGTCAGAGAATCCAACAAGAAGAGGACATGATGAGAATGGCTCTCTCACCAGGATTCTGTCTGAGTTGTAGGAGCTCTCTGGAAATACTGTTCATTTTTAAAATCACAGTTATCTTTTATTTAATATTTCTAGAAGTCATTTTACTCATTTACCTGTTCCACTCCTTTGGAAAATTTCAACAGAGTATTCCCACTTGATGAGAAGTTTCTTGGGGGATTTCTTAGCCATACTGGGACCCCATCTCAGAGAACTTCAGAGCTCCTAATGATTTTTCGTCCTACAGACAGTTTCATTTCAATCATCCCACACACAGAGTTGCACATCAATACATTATGAAACTTTGATATTTCTATGCATTCTCAAGAAAAAAATGATATTCAAAAGCCTCCAATTGATTTTTTGATAAATGGCTCATGCAGAAACTTGCTTGACAACGAAAAGGAATGAATAAGCTTATTCCAATAAAATCACCACCATGTCTGATTACAATATTTTTCAATGGCCAGTCTTGTGCAGAGAAAGAGATCCCTACAGGGCGGTCGTTTGTCAGCCTGAGTCAGAGCCTTAATGTTACTCTGAAATAGCTTAGATGAAGTTGGGTATGAGTTTCTCTTTCTCCTTTCAGGAAAAAAAAAAAAAAAAGAAAGCAAGAAAAAATACAGAGAATCACAGCATTTGAATAAATCAGGACGTAGCTGCCATGTGAGTTCATGTAAGCTCCCAGTGCTGATATATTCATTTTTTCTGGTGGGCACTTGTCTGTGAAAAGAAATATATAAATTTTTTATATCTACATTTTCTTTAATTTTGCCAGAATCTGCTTGAGCAGATTTTGGTGTTAAGAGTGATGTTTGTTCATGCAAAAGCTACAGTAATGTACACTGTTTCTCCAGGAACTGATTTTGCTCTCAGTTCTTGTCATAATTATTTTTAACTAAATGATAATCCTTCTGTCTGAAGCATCTTCTGCTCTAAAAAGGAGTTCCAATGGGATATAAAATTTAAATGGCAATAATGCTACTTGCTGTATTCTGTGGTTGTCAGTCAAATCAGATTTTTTTAGATGCAGTTTGCATTGTCTTGTCATTGTTAACCATTTCAACACCATGTGAATCTACGGTCATCAGCAAGTTCCCATTTTAGTGGCGTTGACTGTAGACTGAAGGAAAGCTTTTATTTCAGTTAGTTCAGTTAATTCTAGCTGATACAGTCAAAAATAGAACAATAACAGCTACCATAGATTCATAGGAAAGCTTAAAAAGGGAAGCATAAAATGTTTTCTCTTATTTTTTCCTTGCAATTTTGATACATAACTGAAACTACACATTTGTATTGCTAATTGAGAAAAAGTTTGAAGTAGTTTGAAGATGCTGTGGATGCATGTTCTGCTGCCCTTCCAGCATGTAATTTTTCTTCCTAAAAATCTCAGTGAAAACTGGTTTCTAGGATTAATCACCCTCTTTCTCTCTCCTCCTAGGGAGGGTAGATATTCAAAGTTAACTTAAAAAAATATATAATTCCTAAATGAGACTCAGGTACTGAATTGGTGAATGTTGCTGTGTGTAGTTTTTAGGTGGCATATGCCAGGAAGTGAACCCTTGGGTTCCCAGAGCACTTCATGAGGACATCTGGGCTGAAACCTGATGGTTCCTCAAATGTAGGCAATGCTCAAAGAAAGATCCTCAGGTAGGGTTCAGCACAGCTCATTTTCCTTCCACTTGTCCCATCCGTCCAACAGTGTAGATGGATGGCACCATGTATATAACCAGACATGTTTTAGAAAAAAAATTGTGCCTCTGCACATTGGTGAGAAGTAGGACCAGGAGAATGATATAAACTGATACGTGAACAAGTCTACATACACTTTAACATTTAATAAAGGGAATTTCTACTACACAATCAGCATCCCAGGTCCTTGCAGTTTAACAAAACTTCCTGACTGAGAACCAGAGTGAGAGTGAGGCACTCTGCCATAGGTCTGTTTTTTCCCTTTAGCTAAAGTCAATATGAACACATAAAAAGATTTTGGTGAAAAACAAAATGCATTTTAAACTACTAAAAGACAAAGTCAACAGCATAGTTGATAGTTTTCATGAGCAAATGCAAAGATACAAAGCAAGTATATACCTTATTAGTCAGCTGTACTTGGCCTGGTTTTCAGCCTCAACTCTGCATGTTTTCCTGAGAGATGGCAGAATGGGTTAGTAGCTTATTAGAGCTAGCACCAAGTTCCTCTAACGAGCCACATGCATCCAGTATCTCCTCTCCTGAATTGGAGTCCACAATTTAGGATGGAGTCTGTCTTTAAAGAACTGCTTAATTCACCAAGGCTGCTCACTAAGTATGAATATACCTCAGGGGGATTGCGTATAACCCACAGTCTTGATGGTTAATTTGATTATTGTTCAATTAGCCTTCTGCTAACGTGAATCTTCTTGACCTAATATTTGCTGTTGATACACAGGCATGATTTTGAAATATTAATTCATTCTGGGTTGCCCAGTTAGTGTTATCACTTTTTGCATCAAAAAATGATACATTAATAGAATATAAATAGTGCTTTCTTTAATATATACATTGATGAGTAAGAATTGAATCATTGAACCTGTAAGACTTTATATAAGAAGCTTTGCTTTCACATCAGAACTATTTGTAGTAAAAATACTTCAGGGTGAAACACTGGGGAAAAACAGAGAGGAGTATAACACATTTTAGTTTTTAATTGAGAAAAATATAAAAAGCAAATGTTTTTTAGATGGATGAAAATCTTAAGAAACTTTCATAGAAGCAAATGAGAACAGGCTTTTTCAGTGCTTTTAGTGAATCTAAAGGTAACTCAGCCTCAAATACTGTGTTTGAAAGAAAAATAATGTTTTTCTATTTTTGTGGCATGTAACACTATTATTCACCTTGAGTTTTGCTCACCTTTCAATTAAAAATGTGGTTTCAAAATGGAAAGTCAGAAATGATGATTAAAAAAAAAATGTTGACCATTTGGAAAGTTCAAAAATCAGTATTTTATTTCATCAGTATGTTGACTGGTTTCAGATATATCTGATAGCAGAATTCTTTGTCGTTGTGCTGGGAATCTTCTGTTCATTGGGCAGATTCTGTCCTGTCTCATTGCCTGGAAACACTCATTGCCCTAAGTGACAGATGGGACTGGACAAGATGCTCAGCATCTGTATTCTAAGTGAGGTTAATTGTTTGTTGCACGTTAAGAGTGTCCAACACAACCAACATTAAATTTCTTCAGGATAATTAAAGACGAGTTGGGTTTTTAGTATTTCAGCTTTAGAACTTAAATTCTGTGCTATTTTCATTTTGGGTCATTTGTTTAATCTTGCCAAGGCACGATAAACTCTGGGTTTAATCTTTCCTACTTGGAATAAGAGGAAATTTTCTTTTGTCTTTACTACAGATATTTCTGGTACTATCTGAGATTTTGATACAAAAGTAAGAGCTAGTAAGATCTTAAATGAAAGCATCTTGTTTTCCTAGGGAACCTTAAATCCCCAAGGCTTCCCATTTCCAGCATGTTTGTGTCTCATTCAGTAAGTTCTGGTGATAAATGTGTGTTACCACTTGTTTGATACCTGCCTTCAAAATGTAGTGTTGGATCTCAGCAGAGCAATAAATAACCCACTTTTCCAAAAGAAATAAACAAATATTTTATATTTTTTCCTCAAATACTAAAATGCCCACAAATAGCTGATATTATCTACATTATCTACACATTCACCAACTCCAGAATTATTTATGCGTTTTATAAATGAACTAATAGTTCTTAGATGCAATGCAAGACTGTCCACCTTGAAAACTGAAGCTGTGTATGCACAGACTGCCTGTTTTGGCCATGATATTATTTAGACTGTCAGCCACTGTCAGGAAGGATAACATTGTTTTGTAGACTCAATTCTTTGTTGTGGGATAAATGCGGTGTTCTGTACAGCCTTTGGTAACACTAACATTATTTGAACCAATAATTTTAGACACCTGTGATGTAATGCTAATTGAAGACCGATTAACATTTCCTAATGCATTAGAGTATTGAGGGCATTTACCACTTACAGGTAGCCCAGTAATTGTCATTGTCATTGTTTGAAATATGCCACAGGCTTTCAGCGAGTATGTGAGACCTCACTACTGAGGCTTTTCATGCTAATTTTTTTCTGAAATTTTCTTGGCTTGCCTGGAGCTTGGTATTTTCCTGGTTTAGCCACAGCAGTTATTTTTCTGAAGACCAGATGACTGTAATTAATTTTTTTTTTTGCTTTTGCTTATCTTGGTGTAATACAACCACATTTTTAATGTAGGTAGCTATAGAAAGCCATTCTTTGGAAAAGAATAAAATATTTATTACTTACATTTAGTATAGTGTATAGGAATACAGGCCTGGTATGCTATCAGAGCCCTTGAGCAATTGGGATATTCAGGTTGTGAAGTAAAGAAACAGTCATGGGATCAGAGTCAAGGCACAGGCCAGCACAGGAGCCCCCATAGCTATAAACAGCCTGCCAATGGTGGGTTGAACAAATGAGGACCTGGAGCTATATGAAAGTCAATTTTAGGAAAAGTAAGGGGAACAAATAGCAAATATCTAACACAGAAAAAATGCCCCTGGAGATTTGGATGTGGACTTGAAGACCAATGAGAAACAGGGTGTAATGCATTGTTAGAAAATGTTTTAAAAACAACCCCCAAGTAGATCCTAGTAGTAAGGAAGGACCTGGGATGATGATGATTTTCTGTAACCTTCACCAGACTGAAGTCGTCACCGTCAAAACCCCAGGCAGCAGTGGAAGCATGATCAAAACACCCAGGAAAGGCTGCGGGAATGTGTATGTATTTTTAACTATCCTAGTATCAGTGAGGAAATAATATTTTTGATATATTTTTTGATATTGTCATATTTTCTCTCTCTTTTTTTTCCTTTTCTCTTTCTGTAATATTCTGATCTTGACAGTAGCTTTCAGTACCAGAACAATAACAGTTCATTCATAAGTTGATTAAGATTTTATTTAGATTGAAAATAATTATTGATTTTATATACCATTGCATTCCTTTTTTTTTTTTTTTTTTTTTTTTTTTAACAGCATTACAAGATTTGAGTGTAACATGTCTGAGCTGTATTTATGAGCAGTTACATAAATGTAACTAGATTTTGTGCCCACTAAGTGGACTGTTTTCACAGAAAGGTAAGTGGATCATACCCCACATCTGTGACAGACTTTAGATTTCTGTGATTTATAGTTACCACTAATTTTAAGGGTAGGTTGAATGGAAATAGAATGAAAACAATCCATTTACTTGTCACATAGACTCCATTTCTCTTAGTTACATATTTCTAGTTTCAGAGCATTGTAACAGCCAAAGCTGTTATGCCTGAGAGCACCAGTGTGGAGGGCAGTAGGAGCACTCAGCCTTGTCTTCTGCTCTGTGAGAAAGCAGAAAACTGGGGAACTTGAGCCATGAATAAACAAGTTGTTGTGAAAGAACACAGTTCTTTCAAATGAAAATTGGCTTCAGTGGAAAAATTGTGACCATCTGAAAGAGCACTGCAGGCCTCCTGGAGAAAACGCATTTTCTGTGACTGCACAGCCATCCCTGATGTGATCTTCTGCTTCTACAGCAGGGTCTTTAAAGTTTGCACACAAGGTTTAATCTGCTCATGGTCCAGCCTACCTCCCATTTCAGCTGTACTTCCTGGCTGGAGCTCAGGAAGTGCATTTTTTTCCTTTGGATACATCTATCCTTTGACAGAAACGTGTGCTTTAAGCAAACAGCCATTTCTGGGAATGGCCTAAGTAGAGTCATTTTGTGTAGGTTGCCTCCATTTTACTCAAATGAAAAGATCATGTACTGCATTTTTTCTCTTTTTTTGCTTACCCCTCCCAGTTAATCAGCAACACAAAGAAGACAGATTCAATTCAGCCCTGATTGCTGTGGATGGGATGCAGGGAATCCTATAAAACAAAGACATGAATCATTCTGTAACAAAAGGCACAAGGCATTGTAGATGCAAATTGTTTTCAGGAAAGAGCTAAAGAGTAAACACAACCCCCACTCCCCACACCCTTTTTTTTTTTTTTTTTTTCCTTCTTGGATTTCATCATGACAAAGACATTAAAAGATAATCAGATATTAATAATATTAACATTTGGAACAACAAGCTCAATAGAAGAGAAAGCTAAGCACAAAAAAGTTATCAACTAAAAACTGAAGAGCTGCATGCAGTTCTTAGGAACTCAGCGTGTCTTAAGAGCGAAAGATGGGACTGCAAACTCATCAGCCACAACTGGAATAGATGGGGCTGTAATTCATGGTTTTAGGTCTTGTTTACTCTGTCTGATATTCAGGTGCTCGTTGTTTTGCAATAGGCTATCTTTTGCCTGTAACCTTTTTATGTAGCTTGCTCTTTTATAAGTATTCACATGAACTCCTTACACATCAACAGCTTTGGGTTCTTTGTCAAGGTAGTGGGAGAGAGATCACTTTTTCTTCTCTGTACAAAACAGCTCTTTATCAAAACTGTGAGATGCCTAAGAATGACCTTAGAGCTCACTGCCCAAACAACTCCTATACCACATTTTTGTGTCTGAAAGTTTCTTTCTTTGGGATTTTTGGAAAATACTAAATGGCAAAGCTGAATCCAAAGATGGTTTTTGAAGGTGAATTTGATGAGCCTCAAGACTTGAGAGGAATTCTCCCCTAAGGGCGGTCAGGATTAGTGACTGAATGATAACAAATGATTGCCGGCTTTCTTCTCAGATTTAAGCTGATATTCACACATGAACAGAAGTTAGTTGAAAAAACACGTATTAGGAAGTTAAGGCAATTCCTTTTTTTCAGACTGCCTTTATGTTTGGATAAGGTCTGATCACTTCAGTGTTTCTGGTTTGAGGCTAAGACTCCTCCTTGCCGTTAGGAAATAAGAGTGGACTTTTGGGAACAGAAACAGCCTAACACTGGGCTGGGGAAATACCTGACTAGATTTTGAGGCAGCAATGGAAAGCATTGGTGTGAGTAAATTAGTCTGTTTTGCTACACAGATTGCACCTACTGAAAAACAGAAGACTTGTGAATTACTCTCTACTTATAAACAAAATCATTTAGGAAATCTTAATCTATAGCAATAGACTTACACAGAGAGGTATCCAGTGGACACAGGCACCAGACAAATTCTGTCCACTGGGAGGTGATGTCATTCACAAAGCTAACTGCATTTTGGTATTATAGAAATGTTATAGTAAGATACAGCTTTATTTAAAGAAGAAGGCTTTGTAGGGCATTAATTCCTCATTCTCCATAACCATAGGCATTAATTCATTGGTAATAAAGTAAAAAAATATTGCAAAGTTCATAAAGAACATTGTTCTTCACAACCTATAAATATGCTGGAAACAGCACAGTAAATAAAACTAGCAAGAAAAGAATAAAGACATCAAAATTTTCTAAGTGACACTAGTAGGCAAAATGAGAGATCAGTGTTATATCAGGAAGATTTTTTGTGGTAAAGTCCTAGCTCATCAGTGGAGGTAAGTTGCTGAACAGATAGAAATATCAATAACCTTTATTCTGATACTGAAACTTTCTTCCTGATCTCAGAAGTTCTTAACAGTGTAATTCCAAGTGCAAACTACAGCATAAGGATCAAATATGAGAAAAGTTGCCCAAACTGAGGAAGTGCAGCAGCCCCAAAAGACTCTTAGTCTAGATATGGTCAGATATAATGAAAAATGCCTAGGATTTGTGAGTCAAAAAAAAGAGAACTATTCATAAGTCACAGGTACTAAACAGAAATTTAAAAACACAAATATTTAATATCAGATACTGATCAAGGAATAATGTGTTCATACTGAAAAATACAGAGTGGCTTTTATTCTGTCACTTCCACACATTAATTCGTCAAGCTCCATTTTGGTATGGTGTATTTGCCTTGTTCTCAAATGTCCTCAAAAATTTGTATCCAAACAATATTCCTCTGCTGTTTAGAAATCATATCGTAATTTGCAGTCTAGATTTATTCATGGTCAGTTTATACTGACCTTCTACCAGCACTTAGTGATTAATCATATCAACCTATTTCCTTTCACTTTTATTTTCTGGATTTTGGATGCACTTCTGTTATTCACATAAGGAAAATTATGTATTGCTGCTGTCATTCTGGTAGTCCTTCTCTGTCCTGGCGCAACTCAGGTTAACCCTATTTTTCACTATAAGTGACTAGAATTAAAATTAATATTGAAAATGAGCCCTTCTGAATAGCCTGTCTTAGCTGAGAAGTGATAGTTTTCTAGGTCAGCACTCATGATATGGAGCAGTATGAAAAAACATACTGAACAGCAACATCCTAGATATTTCCCAAAGTATTAAATCTTCCTGCAAGCTTGTTTAATTTATGAAGACTATATCAAGGACTATTCAGAATTCATTCTTATAGTTAGATGTGATTTAGCACATTGCACTCCAGAAAGTTTTAATTTGCTCCAATTTGGAGAAAACAAACAAACAGATTTTGGATATTGTTTTTATAAACAAATAAACAAATGGATTGTGCTGGCAACTGTACAAGTGAGAAGTTTTCTAAAATGCTTCTTACTGTGTACTTTGTTGGTCAGGATTTGCCTAGTCCTAAGCCTTTTGACCTTGATAGCCTATCCTACATATTGTTGAAATACAGTTCACCAGAGATTCACTGTACGTTCTTGAGGCACTTATTTTGCACCTTAAGAACCTTACATTCATGTTGTATTCACTTTAAACAATAGTAGCCAACAACAACGGATAGAAGTGGTCTATTACACTCAGTGACACTTCACACTAGGTGCCAAAAAGGCATTACATCCAACCATATGTATTAGTTTTAAAAGGAGGAGAAAGCACTATCACCAAAAAGTAGTTCTCTTCCCAATCTACAATTGGGAATTATTGTTACAAGTTGATGTAATACCATAGTGAAATCATATCATAATATCAAGTATTCATTTCAACATCTTGAGGATGATTGCATCTTCTGTGGCACAGTGCCATCCTGTGGACCCCAAAGTTATCTGAGGTAAGCAGGCAATTTATCATGATAGGCAAAGTTAAGCAATTCTTCATGTGAGACATTATACCAGATCTCATCTAGTAAATTGATGACAGATGAGTTAAATACAAATCTTTGGTTGACATATGTCCTTACTTCTTCACTACTAGCACTATCAACATTAAATTCTAGAGCTGCCCAGAGGGCAATAATCTCTCTTCACATTCGCTTTCAGTAAGTCTCAGAATTTATTTTACTTCCACACTTTAAGAAAACAGCCTCTTGCAAATATTTTTGTTTAAAAAACAAACCAAGTTGAATATGTGTTAAAAGTTCAGTTTTGATGGACAAGTACATTTTTGGTGGCATTTGATCAAAATTTCTTAGAGTGCTTACATGTTAGTGGTCAGAACACTGGTCACAGACATAGGAGAGGTGCAGGGCCTTGCTGTAACTCAGGGAGAGTTTTTGCTCACAACTCATTCCAAGTCTGACCGCTAGAAATTTGTCCTAAGGCAAATTCCATAAGACTGTATTTCCCAACTTACTTAAACTTTCTAATCCTTTTTCACATGATGTGAAATTGTTTGGCTTCTGACAATGTCACCATGTTAAAATTATTTCACCCATCTCTAACAAAATCATCTTGTCTTTTAAAGCAGACATATTTCCTGTCCAGCAGATAAGTTGAGCGCATTCTTTTCCCCAACTTGTTTGTTCTACATCCTTACTTCTATTTCCGTGATAGGTCTGGAACAAGAAATTCAGCAAGTCTTGGAAAGCTTTTAAAATAGCTCTCCAGAAGACAGAAAAACATGTATTGCCTTGAGAGTTCATTCAAGGGATTGAGTGGTATCAAACATAGGTTGAACTCTCTGTGACCCCAACTGGATAAAGACAGTTCATCTGATTTATGCATGTACAAATATAATGCTACTCAATGCAAAAGTTTCACTGGGTGTTGAATGAATGCTCTCTGGTGACTATTTATGAAGCCAGAGTGTTAAAAGTGGTAACATAATCAATAAAAAGGAAAAGGTCTGGGAGTAGCACTCAATCTGAGCAGTCGAAGCTTTACAGAACATTGCCGCTGAAATAAATATTTAGTGACTCTACTCTGAAGGTGCTATTCTTTTGACAGGATGAGTTTCATGCCTCACGGCACAAAAGTTATAATATTTCGGTCAGTAATCAAAGAATAATGCTATATTTTTTTGCTGCAAGTGTACAATGCTTCTTTTCCCTTGACATGGCAATAGCTGAATTGAACTCCTACCTCCTCTTTCAATTTTGGGGGGCAAAAAGAAAACAAGAGGTAAGAAAAAAGTCCAGAAAGAGAACAGGAAGATGTGAAACAGAGCTAGAAAATACTTGTTAACTTCAGTGCAACAAAATTGAAGGTAGTGCCAACGGACACTACTACATGCCAATATTATGTGATTGAATCTGAAGTTGAACCAAAGATCCCTGACCTTAAAAATGCTACAGTGTTTATACTTAAGATCACAGAAAATATGAGTCTTAGAAGAATCACAGAAGATATCTGGATTCCATAGGTGGAACCTCAACATACTCCAAAATGCTATGCTCTCAAGTGAACTCAAAGCCTGAGATGCTAAAAATTTCAGTAGGAAAATGGACTGCTTATTTTCACAACTACACAATTACTTTGTCACTATGTGATTTTACGTTTTGTGTGTATTTTACTATGAACTCATTTTATACATTTATTTTTAGTCTAAATTTCATTCATTTTATGTAGTGCTTTCAGGTATGAGGTTTAAGTGTTGTAGAAGTTTGTAGCAGTAGCGAATGACTAAGCAGGTTTCAGATGGGAAACTGGAGATTTTGAGAGTTAAATAGAATAAGAAAGATTTGGGCAAAGTACATGCTGATGTTTCTCTACAATGACACAGTGAAAGAACAATATCCTCCTAAGATGTCAGCTCAACATCTTTGGCTTCTGGAGTCCTCTAAGTGAATGGGGCTGCACACATATCTTAGAGGGAGATTTTTTAGTTCAGCAAGTCCACATTTGCCAAGACACAATTTTCTTTAACCAAAAACTTCTTTTAATTATGAAGGACAGAACTGTAAAGATGTATTTACTTGATAGAAAAAGACTAAGTGAATACTTGGGATACTGCTGTAGACGGCTAGCACAAACATCCCAGTAGAGAGGGCATAGCAACAGAGATGTGTCTACTCGTATGAACAAAATGGTTTGACACCTACTTGTTCAAAGCAAGAATGTAATCCGGGAGAGCAAAGGAGTGAAAAAGGGAGATCTGAGCATCTTTGAATTCCCCCAGAGTGATGAGCCATCTTCCCAGAGACAATGGGAGAAATACTCAAAATGTTTAATAGAAAACATTCTCACAAATTAAATATGGTCTACCAAAAATACAGGAAATTTCTTTTTCTTCTAAGCTCAGCATATTTCAGACACTTAAAGTTGAAATTTATATTCTATTGTTGTTTGGTGCTTAGGAAGAGGTGGAAGAGTATCTAAATACTGGCAGCATTTAAATAGCAATGTCAAATGGCTTTAAAAAAAAATAACAAAAAAAAAAAACACAATTGAAAGGCTATAATTAAAACAGCTAATAGAAAACTAATTTCTTAAGTGAGTAACTTCTGAAAATATTTCTGTTAATTGCGTCTCAATCACAAGTTGCCCCGTTGATAATTAGAACCAAGATCTAAAATAACTTCCCCTGATGCAGCAGTTTTACTGAAGAACTTTCAGCTTTTTCCAATCAGCCAAATTAGATTGAGGCCAACATCAGGTGCACTGTGTCATTATCTTTTCCTGTAACTAAAGACTGGTAATATGATAGAAACATTGAAGTTCACCTGGTCATAGTGGAGGTCCCCAGAGTATGTGGTAATGCAGTGAAGCTTTTAGTTAGTCAGTGAATTCAGTATGAGTCTTGTATGTAACTATTTTTCATTGATTTTATGTTTTATGGCTCAACTTTAATATATTTCAAGAAAGATTCAGAATTCCTTGAAATTTTTTAGGGAACTATGTCAGTAGTGGAACTTGCTTTTTATCCGCTTTGGAAATGGAAGCTAAACAGAAGTGTTGATTTATTTGCTCTATTTGTTAACTTGAGTACCCATATGAATTCAAACTTCTTTTAAGCGGACTGTGTAGATGCCTCAGCATATCTGGTAAGGTTTTCCTGGAGGTGTAAATTAATATATCATGGCACTTAGCTTACCATACAGTGGCAGGGAGTGGTATGCACACAATGTCTGTCCTCCAGTAATGTGGAAACATACCTGCAACTGGTCATTCAATCGTTGTTTTGACAGACTTTTGTGTTAGGAGTTTTCTTTTTCTGTCTGTTTTGTTTGTTTATTAATGTTATTATTTTCTTTCTTTGGTGATTGGGTAAGTAGTAGGATCACTTTGTAATATTTTCCAACATGTAGCACCCTGTGCTATACATGTAACTTGTAATTTCTTATTTCTGCCTTTCCAAGAATTACTTGAATTTTTTTTCTGATTACTTATATAGCCATTGTGGGCATGAGGTTTAATTACAAAAACAGCAAAATATACTATCTTATTTTATTTGTACAAAATATAGCAAAGCATCTGAGTTTAATGAATGGTCTCTTGTGGATGAAGCTATTTTTTAAGGTTGTTTTCAGGTAGCTCAAAAGGTATATTTATAGTGTTTATTTATCCCATACAATTGATAGTTGTAAGGGAAAATACTCTTATTTTCATGTCTTTTCTTTTTTTGACTGAGTCTCAAAAACCAGTTGGCATGCTGAGATAAAATTACAAATTATTTTTTAGCAGAACATAGTGCAAATTTACCTTTTCTATATTGACTTTGTCAAATGTAACTTTTTCTATATTGACTTCCATGAAAAAAAAAAAAAAAAAAAACACCAAAACAAACCCACCAAAAAACTGTAAAGGCCACAGTTAGGTATCTGGGTAATAATTTAAAAATAAACCAACAAACTGAGAAGAAATGTAGTCAAGAAAGCTTTTGAAAGCACTAAATCCTGACTTCAGTTTGTTCCCATTGAAATCTGAGGCAGTTTTATTACTGACTTCAGTAGGAGAAGAGCGAGCCCCACACTAGTATCTCAGAAAATGTATTTGGTCAGAGCTGTCATTTTGCAGGCACCATACATGGGGCCTACATCTAGTGCTCTGCCCCAACTCCCAAGGAAGGGTGGGAGGGAGTTGGAGAGTTAGGGTTTCTAAACATAATGTGAAACTGTTAGCTTCTTTGTATTTATGTATAAATTTGTAATAGATATAGTCAGCTGTAGTGAAGGAACATATCATGACATTTGAAAATCAAGCAAATGAGGCTTCCTGTCTTTTATTGCTAGACGTTACACACATTCCTTTCCAAGTGTTTGTCTTTTGACTGTGAAGCTCTGCATGTGAAGATTTAGTTGCTCAGTCCGATCACAGTAATATCAGCTGATACACAGCTCAGTGAGTATTTGAATTTGATTTTGCGATTTTTATTTTTTAGTAGTTAATTTCTATTTGATACTTGTTTGGTAATAATGCTGTACTAAAAGCAAAAAAAAAAAAAAAAAATTAGCTATGCAATGATGAATTATTTTTGGAAAATACTGTAATACAGATACTATCATCTTAGTACTGCCATGCTTTCTTTTTCTTGGAGCGGTAGAGAGCACATCTAGAAACAGGCTAGCAGTACACGTCAAGTACTGCTATATGTGATAAGGAGAAAACCTGGTCTTGTTATGCAGTATTTCTTTACAAGTACTTATTTACAATCCAGGTATGTTTCTCTAGATTGGCTGTAATAAAATCTCTTTTGTTGCAGCTTTAATAAAGAATTCTTGGAGCAAATTTTGTCTGAGCTAAGCTCAGTAACTGTAAATGGAGACTTAGAATTTAGGATCTGCTTAAGCGTAATGCTTAAAAATAATTAAGAAGTGAGTAGGAGACAAACTCCCAGTTTTAAAATGATATGACGCATTTCAAAGGTCAAACCTCGTGAAGGCCAAAGGAACTTCTACAATATTTATAGCTGTGAAGAAACTTTATCTTCCAACCGCAGCTTTCCAAGGACTTCCCATTGAAGTTTGTTTTCTACAAACTGTGTAATAAACCCTCATTTCAAAGCATTACTCCTGTTCATATTATGCTATTCCTTTGCAGAATGGCCTGCCTTCATGATTCAAATATTTCTCTTCAGTGCTAAGGACACATTAGCCTCAGTTCAGATCCAATTATAGACACTATTTAACTATGCCTCCATTAACTTTTCAGAAAAACACATAATTTTTCTTTATATATACAGGTATATATATACATGTAATATATATAGTTGTATATTCTAAATATATGTCTTCATAAGAGTGTGGTTGTATTTCAATATTTTCTAGAAGTTAAACACTATAAATTCCTTAGTATTTTTCCCATTTATATTTATCTATTTTCTACATTCAAGAACTGAATACTGTTCTATAGTAGAATTATGGATCCAACACTTTCAAAAACATGACTTTCATGTTGTTATATAAGCCTCAGTCAAGTCTCTTTTCAGTCTTCACTTAAACTTCCTTGAGTAGCATACTCTTATGCTTAATAGATTTTGTACGACATGTTTTAATTATCTTAATTATCTTAATCTTTTCCAAACTTTTCAACCATCTTCTTCCAGTCATTTTTTTTTTCCCCTTTTCTCAACATAATGTCATGTGAGATAGGAAACTCCTTTCTTTTTGTACAAGTGTTCTCTGCTTATTCGTCAGACTGAGTATCGTTTGCCATTCTGGGCTCTAAGTACAATGGCAATAGCGGTGCTCTGCTGGAACTGTATTCCTCTGCACTGCAGAGTCGCTTTCTTTTAGGAAATGTCTTCCTGCTTTTAAATAAGCCCTAGGTGCATTGTGCAAAACCATTAGGTGATCCAAACAAATTATTTGCCAGTACACAATTGCTATCGCTTCTTTTGATATCAACGTTGTTTCCCCTCCCCGCCAAAAGTTCTGGTAAGCATGCAGAATACATTTTTGGATTTATCTTTCTCTACATTTCTTGCCAGAGCCCTCATCCATCACCCCATCTATGAACAGATCCTCTGTGAGGAAATTAATTCTCTGACTGGGGAACCCTGAGCAGTGAGCAAAAGAGTGTGAGACAGGGTTCTTGGCCAACGAGAAGCATGGTGAGCACATCCATCCGCATGGCTTAATCTGGGGACCAGGACTTATTGCCTGCTGAGGTAACTGCACTGTTATTGATGAGCCAATGTGCATCTCCCACTGAGACAAATTTTCCTATGAGAGTTCCCTAGCAGTGTTTTAAAAGTGTTTTCTGAGCTCTATCATTACTCCATTAAGCAGACTTGATATGTGACTGGATATATATCTCACTGTTGCAAACTGACACACAAAAAATTCTTTAGAGGTACTGAAGGATACTGTGTCCACCCAGTCATATTATCTGCTTAATTTTCCACACCAGACACCCAAGTTTAAATAACCTATTTGTTAGAGAAAAAATGTTGCTTAACATTAACTATGCCACTATTCTTTCAATTTTTTAGTAAATGTTCCTTGTGTCTATCTTCCCATTATTTTTGTCTTGTAACAGTCTTCTATGATCCCTTTGGAGATACAATTATATCTCTTCTGCAAATCAGAATAGTTTGCATATCTTTTTTTCTAGAATCCCACAGACCTTTATAAAGAAATAGAAGACAGGTCATATCCTTAATTTTCATATTATCTAATTTTAAAAATCTAAAATTAATGTAATATTAATGCCTGCTTAATGTACCATTCATTAATACAAATGAATTTTCATTATGCATTAATTTAATATTAATTATTGCCTAAGGAAGCAGTAACTTCTATTTCTATGCCTAGAGGGGCATAATTATATTTAATTCAAGCTTTACCCTAGAACTGGACTTTGTCTTAGGAAGTTTTCTGCACAACTCCTCTAAGATACAACCCTGTCAAAGATGCACATCCAGTAAAGATTCTCAGCACCCACATCTATGAGGGTAATTGGAAACCATGTTACTCTCCAATCAACACTACTATGGATTTTCATAAACTTGGAAGGAATATGCAGTAGATGCAAAATTATCTCTTTTATGTGTCTATGGAAGAATGGAAGGAGACTGTTGCAAAGTAGCAACTTTGCATATTTATGGTTTTCCTTTATTAAAACATTTAATAAACAGTTAAAATTAATTTTTGCTATCATAGGTTCCAAAAAGGAGAGCACTTATACTATCCAGCAACATTTTAATTCATTCATAATGACCATTTTTTGTATTAACTTTAAAGTGCTATTTTATCTGTCATCATTTACATAGACACTGTATGCATATTTGCAGTGAATGTACCCAGCAAAGAAAAAGGAGTCTTTTCTTCTGTATTCTTCTTTGAGGAAAATAAGTTACATATATTTTTTCTTCCAAAGAATTTTGTGTGCTCTGTTGAGCATCAGAAAAAATGGAGTATATTCTTCTCATGTGCTCATGAACTGGGTAGAATTCATCCCCATGCAGCTGAACGCCAAAAGACAGAGGCATTTGTCCATCTTCGCATTGCTTTTCAGTGGATGTATACAGTGAATGCAGCTTAATCTTTATAGCTGCTCATCAGTAACTACATGTTGTGCTGCTTATTCAACAAGAAGTGTGGAAAGCAGGCTGAAGTCTGTATCTACTAGTTTCAGTCTAGGCATTTAAAATTATGCATTATACTCCAAGGAGAAGCTGATAACTTAGGAGCCTTGGGGCAGGAGGAAGGTAGAAGTGAAAAAGATCTTTTAATACTTAAAATTCCTTTTTAGCATAGGTACACTTTTTTTTTTCTCCTAGCATTTTATCAGAATCTAAATACAGTCAGACAAATGGTTATTCCTTAGCAAAATATTCCACTAGAAAATACTGCTCAATACATTTTTTTCATACATGTGTACACACACATTTATTTTAAAGTCTCTAAGATTTTACTACTGGCCTCTTCAAAAGTTTTTTCTTTTTTTTTTTTTTTCCATCCCCCAGTTGATGTTAGGAGTATAGCAGGATTTAAAATGATGTAGCTTAATTTCTGATTGTGTAGGTGGTAAAAATGCCTTGTAAGAAAATGACAAAGCATGGTGTGAGGAACTATGTGCCAGGAAATCTCCTGAAGTAAAGAATTTTGCACATTAAAAAACACTTAGGAGAAATGCTTAAGAGAACAGCACTTCCTCACTACATCTACAGCCATGGCTGCGTTACGTTTTAGCTCATCACACAGCTCTGGCATGACAAAATTAGAAAGTGTCATAGGGCTGCTGAAGACCAGGGAGAATCTCAAAGAAAGCCACAGGAAACAAGGATTCATGACCCCATATCTTCCCACTTTGTGCATATGGCAGTCCCTTTGTAATCCTCCTGTTCTTTCCTTGTATGCAAGTGCTGTGCACCAGTGCCGGCAGGCATCACTCCACTCGCGCTCAGTGCCTATCCCTGTTCTGCCCACAAGCATGCCGCTAGCTTACTGATTGCTCTCAAAGAAACAGAGGCTCCTCGTCAGCATAGCATCTGGAATTACCACCAAATAATTTCTGATTTTTCAAGATTTCAATCCTAGTTGTGGTCTTTACAGGTGTTTCTTCCCCTACCAGCACTCCCATGAAGTTGTGTAAAATTGTACTTCATTAGCGTTTATTATTTTTGCTAGAGCCTCGCATGCTGATTGAACACAATAATGATCTCTGCACCTGGGAGACTCCAGGCCGGTATTATGAACAGTATTATGATTTACAGCTGTGCATTTTCAGACGTCACCAGGATAACAAAACTTTGCCTCTCACAACTTATGCAGTTTAAAAGAAAACAAAAGCTGAAATTCCATAGTACTTTAAATTACCAACACATTAAATTACCTGAGAATTGGCCAACAATAATATCAACTTTTCAGCCCTTTTACTCTCACTTGTTGTGAGAACAAGTACACAGTAGTATTGGAAGAGAATGCAAATAAGGAAAATCAAGTAAAAAATGAAAGATTACAATTATACTTCCTTTTTTTCTTTCAATTTTCTTTGCGTAAGAATGGAAAGATTTTTTTAAAGTCATCTTTTAAAAATCATTTATTTAATCCACTCCATAATGCATTTTAATGCTGAAATCTCATCATTTTATTCCTTCTCCTCTATCCTCCCATGGAAGCTATGTGGTATAAATCATAGATGGATGTGAAATGAACTAGTAAATTGGTACATAATAGGCAATTTCTTTATATCTGATGAAGTATTTCACATGCGCCAATAAATAAGTTATACTGAATATTTTAAGTGGCTTATGAAGGATGCACATTTGGAAACCTGTATTTTTTGAGGAATTTAAACTCTTGACTTTCAGTTCTCAGCAAAGACACAGGAGTTTTGGTCTGAAATGCATTGTTTGTTTTATATTTGTTTTCTGGTGGTAAGGACACAGTTACCTGTAGCCATGGAAGTCATTTCAGGAGTGATACTCCAGCTAAGCACCACAGGAACTAATTTCTTTATGCTGACCTTGTGTCACTGCAAGCACAAAGCAGTCTTCACAGCTGAATGCTCTAGCCCCGGGGTCTACTAATGATGGAAAGTAATAGCTTTTAAACTTCTAGCCACCTGAGGTGCATGTCACATACATTTATTCCCTTTGGAATTTTAAAAATTTATTTATGCACTATCTTTCAGGACATTTTCTTTGTAGCAGTATCACCTTGGTGATATGTTCACACAAATTTCAGTCACATCTCAAAAGAATACTGTTAGTGATGAATTACCTCTAGAGAGCTGAGGAACTCCAAATTGTATATGACAGTATGGAAGACACTGGCAACTTAGTGTTGTGTTTGTGTTATTCATGTGCCTTCTGTACCTTCAGTAAAACATTGTTTAGAAATGCTTAGAGAAACATGCCAATAAGATAACAATAAAAATTTCTCCTTTGTTTCTACAGAGATGCAGATAAAAAAAATCACTTAGAAAACACGAATAAAAAATCAAAGATTTCTAGGCATAAAATACAAGACATAAAATGTAAGGCATATCTGTCTGACCTTTTCTTCAGTTCTTTCATGGCAGATTTGTTCCCCATTGAACAGTGCCCTGAGCTCTGGCTGGTCAGTCTAAGTGTAAAACATGAAGCCATGAAAATGCCAGTCACTATTTCCTTTGAATCATTATGTATCCCCTTACTCAACTTAGTGTTTAAGAATTCATTAACAGTTTTATGGTCACTCTGATTGCCTTGATCATAACATCTAACAGCAATTATTTGTACCTTATTCTACTTTGGGGGATTGTAACTAACTTTAGCAGACTGTAGTATTAAAGATACGTGAAAAATAACACACTCTTCTGAAAGCCAGCATCTCTAAGTGGCTTGCATTGCTTAAGTGTGTTGGGGCGAACACTGGAAATAGTCATGATGAGCACATCATAGCAAAATGGACTTCAGTTTGAGATGAGGTAGTATGGACACGTAGGTCCTCTCTCTGTGAGACAGCTGTGTGATGTTAAAAACAAATTCTTTTATGCATTTGCTGCTAAAGAAAGGGAAATGACTTACTCCTTAATTATGTTGTTCTTCTGTTGCTATTTTTGAAATTTATAGAGGCATTATTTTTTTAATTTCTAGTTGGAAAAGAAAGATTAGTCACAGGTGGACAATGGGAGAGCAAGTGCGAGGAAGTCTATGTGTTAGTAAATGTAGAATACGGTATTACAAAGAAGTGTATAATATCACTGTAAGTAAGAATTTCAGTGAAGCATTTCATAAAATGGCTCATAAAATTTGACCTGAAAAAATTAATTCAGGTTAACTGGGAGGAACATGGACAGAAAATTACCAAAAGATCATTAAAGAGCCATGATAAACAGTAATCTGCTAAGAAGTTGGAGGATCGCTGCTGGGATATTGAAAAGTTTAACAGTAGTTTCAGATACATATAATAACTGAATTAATTACCTGAAATTAAAAAAAAATTGAAAACACATAAATTGAACATATACAAAATCCAGAATTAATGCTTGAATCTCTTTGGCATGGAAAGCATAAAATAACCAGTTATATTTGGATCTGTGAGTCAAAGGAGTGTAAATATAAAACCAGGGATGTATTTTACATACTAATACACTAGGGATATCAGCTTTCCTAAAGAAAAGTAAAGCTCATTTCATTGTCTTTACTATCCTGTAGATGAATATCATTATGGAAGACTAATCTGTAAGAGCCATAGCTGAGGGGGGTGAGGCACATTAGAAATTATTTGTCATATAGGGGATATATTTCTCTTGCAGGCAGGCAAGGCGGCCACAAGAAAGGATGCAACAGTTAGTGAGCACTGGCTCAGACCCCCAGGAAACCAAATAAAGAGGCCAGGTGAAATCCTAAATTTCACTGTGCACACACACACTATGTTTGGGCTACTACAGATGACATACTTCTGTTTTTGTCTCAATCCATGCATGGGGAGTACACTTACTACTAGGCATCTCAGTGGCTCCTACTGATGCTGATCAGTGTTTCTTTTGGTTCAGTAGTATTTGTACATCTCTACTTACACCAGAAGCAGAATTTCTAGTGTGGCATTTTGCTCTTAACATCAGTGGGTGGGTAGGTGACTTGCTAAGATGGTTTGGACTCACGAGCTTCTATCACATTATTAAATCATGTCTGGTGGTCTGTAAAATGAAGCAATAACACCCTCTGTGCCTTCGTTGACCTGTGTCTTTATAAAAAGAAGGGTATATAATCTCGCTCACCTTAATAAGGGCCATAAATACCTAAATGGAGAATGAAAAGAGGATGAGCCAGAGTCTTCTCAGTGGTGTCCAATTCCAGCACAAGAGGTAATGGGCACAAATTCCAGTACAGGAAGTTCTCTCTGACCATCAGACAGCCCTTCTGTGCTGTGCCTGTGACAGAGCACATGCACAGGGATCCAGAGGCTGTGGGGTCTTCTCCTTAGAGATAATGCTAAACTCAGAGGCTGACAATACTAAACTGGAAAGAGCTGCTGACTCTACTGAGGTTAGATAGGCCTTTCAGAGAGATCTAAACTAATTAGAGAGCTGGGCAATGTCCAACTACCTGAATGTTTAACAAGAGCAAGTGCCAGATACTGCACTTGATGGCTCCCCAGGGCAGTGGTCATGGCACTGAGCTTGCCAGAGTTGACAAGTGTCTGAACAGTGCTCTCAGTTGTATGGCCTGATTTTTGGGTGGTCCTGTGTGGAACCAGGAGGTGGACTCAGTGATCCATATGGATCCCTTCCAACTCAGGATATTTCATGATTCTATGATCCCCAGAAACTGCCTGGACATAAGCCTAGGCACCTTGCTCTGGCTGTCCCTGCTGGAGCAGAGTCTGGGACAGATGGACCCAAGGGGATCTGCCTGCCTCAAAATTCTGTAATAATTTTGGGTAGGAAATGGGGTGAGGTTTGCAAAACTAATGGTTGCTGAGTCGTCTCTGCTCTTTAACTCCTCTTGCTTCTAGATATGCATCTGCTGTTAAATGCCTCTAAAGATACTCCAAACTTCAAAAATCTCTGTGCAGTGTTCCCTTACAGGTTTGTACATGCTTTTTTTTTTTTTTTCTTTTTTTCTTTTTTTTTTTTTTTCTGTCTTCATAGTTAATGTTGTTGGGGTAAGGAGCACAGCAGAGAGGTTGGAGACTACTGTCCAAAGAAAGAAAAGAATTAGGTTTAGCAGTCAATAGACTCACCTCACATTTATTTTCCTTCTGAAGCTGGCTACTGGCTGTCAAGAATTTGATTTTGACAGTAATTAGCATGGTGCCATCAGTGAAGATTGCCCTCTTCACGATAATATTGAAGTCTTGTCTTTATCTCCAACAATAAAACTATATCTAAAAATAAGCACCTGCTTCTAATAAAATTTTAATCTCCTGGGATCTCATGCGAAAGAGGAGTATTGAGTAGAGCAAAAAGAATTCCCCACAGTTAGAAAGTGACAGTTTTTGAAAGTTTTAAAATGTCCCTATGACTGCTTCTGTCTGAAAGAACTGACTATCCATTACTGCGGGTTTTCTAATTCTACTCAGTCTGAGACAGTTTAATTTTAGCTGGTGGGAACAGCAATGCTTCACGAAAGGAGAGAGTACAAACCACCTACTGGAACCATCAGAGACACTCAAAGGATGATTGAACATAAAACCATGCTGTATATATGGTCAGGTGGTTTGAAGATACAGTTTCGTTATTTTGTGATAATTAATGTCACTTGCATGAAAGATCATCCTTAAAATATATTGATTTACTCAGCAATGTTCTGCTTCAGTGGTATCCTTAGGGACAGCTGTGAATAACAACAAAGGAAGGAGAAGTTAGAACTAGATGAATATTCAGACAGATGGATAGGCAGGTGATTTAAATATATGTGTGATGTATAGGTTAAATCCCACTAATTAAAAAAGATATTCCCGCCCCCCTCCCCCCAAAAAAGTGAGTCATTTATAGTGTTGCATGATTGCACCAAAACCTTGTATTCTTACAAGAATTGTAGAGAAGGAGACAGTGTGCTGCTTGTGGGATCATTACCCTTTTGATTCAATGTTCACTTCTCTTTTCACCTTATGTAACCATTTTTGTTGATCTCAGTTTTTCTTCTGTCTTTATTACCAGTAATTAGCAGGGAATCTGCAAACTCAAAATAGCATTACTGAATTACAGTTATTTCTCATCATCGGAGGAGCTGTCAGCACCGTTTCTTAAATTTCTTTCACCCACATATTCAAGTTGTACAAAATAATCATGGCCAGCAGCCTTTTCATTTTCATGCTGCAAAATGATAAGGCAGGAGCTCTGCGCCAGATTCTGTGCTGACCTGCTATAAGAACTAGTAATAAAGTGTGGAGTGGAAAATAGTTTTAGGCAGCCAGGCAAGCAGCAAGGCAGATGGTTCTGTGTCGGCAGCAGTGGGGGCTGGTGCTGCTCACAGGACTGCACAATTCCTCCTTTGCCTGCTCTCTGGCCATCCATCTTATGAGCGCACACTGGGAAGCTGTCTAAGCTCCAGAGCAGTCCTAAGCCTGCACTGGTAAGGGCATCTCCTGGTTCCCTCTGCTGTTCTTGTAATGCCTGCATGTAGCTAACATGAGAGCTGTTCCAGCTCCTAGATCATCCTTACAAGATGTTCCACGTTGAAAACAGCTTTAAGAAAAAATACAGAAATGCTACAACACTGTCACTGATACACTCCAGTAATGCAACAGCTTAGTGGAAATTCAATAGCCAGACATGTCACAAGGTGTCACCAAGGCAGTATGCATGTAAGTAAATAGCCACAAAGCCTGTCATCTCCCCCAGTCCTCACAACTAACTGGGAAAAAAGTGATGCTGTTTGTTACGCCGAGCTCCAGCAGAAAATAAAAGCCATCCTGCTAATCTTTCCCAGCAGCCTCTAACCATCTGTCACTTAATATTCTTCTGTCACTCATCCCTAGTGGACAGGAAACTCAGCATTGATAGTGCTGACATTTTTATAAATGAAAATGCTGACCTGTCCATGAAATTCCATGTTCAGCTGGGAATAACAGCAACCAGTAGCTGAGATATAAAGGGTAACCATTTTAAATGCCTTTAAATGCAGGTGCATGAAAGCTGTGCTACAATAGAGTTGTGCTCTCCGTGCAATTAGGAACTGTGTCTCCAGAGGGAAGAGGTCTTCATATTTATGTATTAGATGTGTGTAAATAAAGTGGATTCTCCAAAGAATTAGATTCTGAAAAGGCTTGTATGAAATCAATTTAAGTATGACCTGTGGTTGCAACAGATTTATGCTCTTTTGGCCTTTTTACTCTATATGCGTAGGTTAAATACACACTGACAGTTTTTGTATCTTGTCCAGCATGCATTAAAAAAAAAAAAAAAAGATTCTGCTTTTGATCAGTTGAAATAAAAGGAGTAGGATAAAAGGTATAGATGTCAATTACTTTCAAACTAAGAAAATGAGTGAAATGAGGACCAAAATCTGTTGCCTTCATGTCATACACTTCATGGCAATGTCCAGTGGCATTTCAACAATTTGCAGTCCCAGTAAAGCTTAGCTTTACTGGGACTCATCGATCTGACTGAAAACATATTACTATTCCACTGTACTGGAATACTAATGTTCCCCTTTTATGCTTTTTATTTTTCTCTGCCTCTATGTAAATGTGTAAATCTTACCTCTGGAATAGATTTTGAAGGCATAATGTATTCATATAAAAAGAGATCACACTGACAATTGAAAGGATTGCTTGAATTGCATCTCTTCTAATAGTCTCTTTGAAATTGTGCTACATAAGTTCTTTGTCAAACAGCAAATCATGCATAGTATGTCCTTTGAGCTCATTGTCTTTAGAGGCTGGTGAAGTATAAAGAGGAACGAGCTCTAATACTGCAAAGGTTTCAAGGGAAACATATTTAGCAATTCTTCTTAGAATGACTCGGGAAAGTCGAAGTAGAACTAATTAATTTTCCAAATCACAAAACTGATCTCATGAAAACAAAAGTAAACAAGCAAAGCCTTGTCTGTATTCTTCCCTCTACCTCTACACAGACGTTTTCTGTCCAGATGTACCTCTCAGCAAAAGTAAAGTTATCAAAAGGCTTTCTGATTTGTATCAGCATAGCATCAGAGTAGCAGAATTGAAGCCTCTTCAAATGACCCTGAGTTAAGGGGCCATCAAGATCGATGCTTTTAAAAACACAGAAAAGGTGCCATTTTCAGTAGCCCAATGCAGGAGATTCTGCAGGGCCACTGTGGGATGTTAGCAATTCCACACCAGTCCCTGTTTCCCACACAGTAACTCAATTACAGATTCATATTTCTCCTGAGCTGACAGAAGATTCTACAGCCAGCATTCTTAGGATTGCACACGTAGCTGGGAACTGATGCCACGCAGGAGGCAGATGTATGTCAGCACTCTGCATTATGCATGAGGGTTGCTTCTCCTTGTCTGTGCAGGAGAAGCCCATTGGACCTGGTTTGTCTCTCAGTTCAGCATGACAGTGCTGTCAGCATCCCGACAATTTGCTCCTGGAGCCTGCTGTTTTGAGGACCTTGTGCTAACGTGAGGAGTGTGAAAAGGCTGAGGCACTGAATCTCAGTTTAATACAGGCATTTTCAAGAGAAAGTCTTGTAAAGAACAAACATGCTTGTTTCACAAGGTCTAACCTTGAGTTGTTGTCTTTATATGACAGTTTTAAACATGATTTATGTTTTCAGGACTCAGAGATAACTCAGAGATATTTGGACAACATTATGCCTATAAAAATTAAGTGCACTGAAACTATATTTTTCAGAATCAAAACTTCTGAGGGTTAGGAAGAGCATGGAAATGGGAGCACACTGTCTGAAGAAGGAAAATCACTCAGAGTAATTAAGCATTTGCCTGATTAATAGCATTAAAACACTCTCACGCACACAAAACAACAGTTTGTAGGTTGCACATTGAATGTAATATGTACCTCTATCAGCACAAACTCTTCTTGAATTTAGGATCCTCAATTTTGGGGGGCAGATGGGGTATTCAATAAATACTATTGGCTAGACATTCTGAATTTGCAGCCTATTCATCCCCTTTCCTCAATAAATTTTACTTTGGTATTCAGTGGTTTTTGTTGTTGTTGTTGTTGTTGTTGTTGTTGAATAAAGGACTATACATCAGCCTTCTTAGAAGAGAAAAAATGAAAGAAAAATTATCAGTAACTTGAAATACAACTCTTCATCCTTTTTGAAAACTTTCCTTTTATAGCAGATCTCCTGTGCTTGAAATGGTTTGGCATAAGTCTCTATTATATTAGTTGAATCACATTATAAACTCCATAGAATTAATGTCATCGTATACATTTGTTCAATGACTTGAACTAAGTGCAGGTTTTGAGGAAGCAGTTGCCCATTATTACACTTCCTAAATCAATACTGTTTTGAAGGAGTCACTAAGTTAATTTATGCTTTTAGTCCCACAGTGCTTGTTCAGTTTGGCAGCTGCAGAGAAGGTCAACAGAGGTAAAGCTGTGTTTCTTAAGTGTAGCAGTTCTGAAAAATTCTGGGTCACTCTAATTACTACCACTTGAAGCTAAACATAACGGCAGCCTGCCTTGTGCCTAGGACAACATGACAGTGCGATGTAACTTGGAAAAATGAAGCACGCTCTCCATTTTGTGCACTAGGAAGGCTGAGTGCATCAGGGATGTGGCTGGATTTATCTTTGAATAAAATCCTCTGAGGTAAAGGACCTTACCTACATTTTATACAGGTAAAATCTATTTATCAAAAATAATCTATTTATCAAAAATGACACCTGAAAAGTAAATTCACTAAACAGGTCTGATAGTGCATATGGATCATGTGGGATTTTTCTTAGTAAGAGAGCTAGGCTTTGGTTCTCCTTGAGAAGTGGCATTTGTGTTCTCCCCAGAAAACAAACCATCAGGAGATCCTTCATGTCAAGTTTTAAACACCCATCACCAGACGTGGGTCTTGTCACAAGCTCACTATATAATCAGTCTCAGCACTGAGAATATTTTCCTAATGACTATGGGATTGTGTGCTCAGTAAGTCCCTATTTGCTTTGCAGTCCCACAGCCTCTTCCAATTCTTCATTTTACAGGTTCTGACCTTGTCTCCCCTGAGCTAGTTTGTGCATGTGCTTGTGAAATTGTGATCGTGCAGGAAGGTGTTAAGCAAATGGTGCTAGATTTTTTTCTAAGCTTTGAAGGAAAATATTTCCATCTGGCCATGTGGGAACGCTTCAATATTTCATTTAAAAAAAAATGCAAAAGATTTCAAATAATGAAGATTAATGCATGCTGACTGTTTTTGAGTTAAACCTCTCTTCTGTGGAGATTGTAGCAGGCTTTGTTCCTTGTGAGTCCAGGAAAAAAAAAAAAAAGTGAAAAGATGGCAAATGTTCAAAAGTAGACCTGTAAAATAGACACTGCACTATTATTTAGGCAGAGTTGCAGTTAAGTGAATCAGCATACCACTTAGTTATAATGAAACATACTTGAAAGAAGTGGGAAAAGTTTCATGCTGAAACCTGGCTCAGATGTCTGAATCATATGAGACTTACTACGTGTCAATTCTAAGGAGCCAAAGTCATATGAAATCAGTGAAGGTACATTAAATATATACCTTTTTGACAATGTGCATTTCAACAACACATTTTTTAAATGTCATGTTCATTCTTATAAGGGAATAGTGTGTCCTTACTCTTTAAACTCTGCTTACTTCCATTTTTGTTTTCTAAGAGGACTTTAGGAGAATGGCTCACATGGCTTCAGATGGTGAACTTTCAGCAAAAGCAAGATAGGTGGTCTCTATGGTAACTTCATGAAAGACTGCTTCGCATTGTTTTAAACCACTACTGTTATTCCAAACTCAGGCAGAAATGTCAGTCTGAACCACATCACCAAACAGACAAGAATATGGATCTGAGTTGATGAATGACAACCTAGTCATGATCTTTCTAGTCAGATGGGACTGTCACCTTCCTTCCTTGGTAGGAAGCTGAAATCTGTTTAGCCAAGGTTGCTCATTTTAGAGGGCAATAGCATCTTACTGCAGAATAAAGAATCCTTGGAGGCATCTTGCAGAAAAAAATTCTTCAGATTCCTGACACCACTCCATGATTTCTAATAATTTCTCTACAGGAAAATCTGGTATTTTAAAGTGAAACATCCCTCATACACATTTGAAACTGTATGTAATTAAGGCTTATGACTAGAAGAGGGAAATAACAATCTGAATTCTGAATTTTTCCCTTGAGTTTCATACTATTAATGATGCAGGATTTATTCCGACAGAAATCAAGAATGAGAAGACCTTAGTCCCACAATTTGAGCGCATTTTATCATGATAGCCTTCCCCCTTCCCCATTTTTTTTTCTTTTTTTTTTTTTTTTAAGTAATGAGTAGAGTCTTATAAACAATAGCTGGCATATTATATAGAGAGCAGAACACTGCCTGAGTTACAAAAAGGCTAAGGTATTCTGCATTCATGGACTTACTTCTGGCTATAAGGATGAGGCATTACCTCTCTCCTGATGGAAAGTGCTTGCTGCATAGATCACATTCACTTTCTATCCATCTGAAAATATGGTTGCAGGAGGACAGAAGAAATGGGCTTCAACTTCACCATGAGGTAATGACAAAGCCTTATCCTCAGATGTCTTATGGCATTCCGCAAAACTGTACCGATCCTCTGAATAAATAATGTCAGCTGTCTGCATAATATTTGAACAGCAAATTAAAATTAATGAATTTAAAACTGCATCATTGAGAGGACGTGGAAGATCTGAGTTAGATCTACTTCCAGTTTTTATTAGTATGGTTTGATGATGAATCCATTCCAGGCAATTCTGTTCTCAGGAAAAAAAAATACATAGTCATGATAGAATTAGACCAAACTGGAATGGAATGGAATGGAATGGAATGGAATGGAACGGAATGGAACGGAATGGAACAGAACAGAACAGGACAGGACAGGACAGGATAGAATAGAATAGAATAGAATAGAATAGAATAGAATAGAATAGAATAGAATAGAATAGAATAGAATAGAATAGAATATGTGGAAAGTATTATGATACTTAGTCATTCCACTACTTCACTTTCTACCTATTTGGTTTAAAATCAACAAGCACTTTTTAGTGACCACAATATGCCAAGAGCACTTCAGTATATACTGAATGTAAGACAGCACAGTCATGTAAAAGTTAATGGAATTTGAACAGGCGTAAAGTTGCAAGGCTTTCCTGAATTTGCCCTGAAATACTTGTACTGAAAAGAACTGAATTATCCTGGTAATATGCTTTTCCTTTTGTGGAAAACAAAGAACGAAAAAGCAAACCCTTACATCAGCAGATGAACACGGAGCTGAGGTCACTGCAGAGATTGGTGGAAAAAACGGAGTGTGCCTGAGCGACTTCTAGGAATGGCAAAAATCCTGAGTTAAATGATGCACAAGCAGAGAATGGCTGGATATTGTTGCCATTAAAAGTTTAGGCAGAGGTCCAGGCCTAAAGAGACACCAGTAGATGTTCAAAACACAAGTTTTGGTTATACTGCAGAATCAGATGAGTTTTTGTTATGGACTGTACTCTTCACCCAGATTCAGTGCTGTTACCACAGTCCATCAGAAGAGCCTATTGGTCTTTTCTCCTCCTCTGACAGATCCTGCTCAGAGCATTACCTTATGTTCGGTTGTTCTGACATGCCTACTCTGGGGCTCCCCTGTGCTGCTGCAGTGCCTCTCTCCCACCATCCAGTGAGAAGGGGCTGCCTGCAGGGCAGATCTCTGCTGCCACAGGGGTACACAGCTCAGTGGTACACCATCAGGTGCCTCACTGCATGATGTGGGCGTGAGGAGGGCACCAGCAGAGCCATCAGAATATGGGAGGGAAAATTACAGGGCTTCTGTTCAGAGACTGCTTTCTCTGTGACCAGCTTGTGGCAGGTGGTCTTGGGTTGGCTCTTTGTTTCTTTTGTTCTCACCTTTTATTTAGTGCCTGGCTTTCAAGTATTCATAGGGCAAAACAACAGTGCTCTCCTAGGTAAGTAAAGGAACAAGCAAGGAACATATTATCATGCAGTGATTTTTCATTACGCTGAAAATCAAACTCTTTGGACTTTGTATTTCTTGTCAGTTGCAAGTAATAATTAACATCGGACAATGTATGAATGTCATTATAAGGAACAGCACAGCTGAGATTTCTTGTCTCATCTGCAATTATACTTGGAGGTAACAGGATCATGTGGGCAGGTGGAAATCCCACATAATCATTTAAAAAGAATTTAATGTTGTAGGAACAGAAAAAGGTGATGGTGAAGACATAGGCAAAAATGTCAGTCATGCAGATACTCCTGCATACTCCATATTCTGCATGGCAGCCCTGTCCCAGTCTGCGCTCTTACCTGTGGCTGTGTGTGCATATGTGTGTGCAGTGCCACACTGCACTTTTGTACAGGAATGACTGTGGAGAAACGGTTCATCTCACAGCTATGTTCCTCCTTCCTGTACAGTCATTTCTCAAATTGTTGGTTGCTGAGGCAGAGGCTGAGGATTAATATTCACAGATACGATCTTTCTTATTCTTGAAGTAAATAATTCCGCTGCACGCAATCAGATTGTCTCAAGATGAAAACAGATGAAGGAGAAACCCTTGTGATATAGTTAAGATGTGCATAAATACAACACTGGCATTTGAAATCATCTTAGGCAGACTGTGCTATGTGAATTAGTCTTTCAATTAAATTAAAGGTAACATAGCTATTCAGAGCCAGACAATGACCAGAACATGTCTCAAAAGATAGGTAAGTTCAGATTAAAAACTTCCCTTTTTCCTTCACACCCCTCAATGCTGAGTATTCAGTCCCAATAAAATGAATAAAAAGTTATAAAAACAGATTCCATGCTGTAGAAACCTGGAGCACCATTTTGAAGGGAAAATACTCGCAGTGTCTCCATCATTTGTGGCAGAGTTGCTCATGCTTGCCTATGCTCTGAGTTTGAAGAGCCTTGTGGTGTGAGCGGTGCCATGCAGGAGACAGATTCAGTTCTTCTCATTCTCTCTCAGCTACTGTAGGTCAGTTCTGCAGACTCCGGACCAGGAAAATAACAAGGATTCTGGTCACCTTTCAGCGTGGCTTCACCAGCATTGCATACTGAATGAAAAACTGCTTTTCTACATTTCAATAGATAATCTGGGCTGGAAAAGTGTCTGTACGCTTAGCTGATTCACCGTAACCGATATAAACAGGTGGCTCAAAATGATGAAAAAAGGCATGTATGACAGAGTCCTCAGTAATTTACTAGCAAATTGTGTATCAGTGGAGATTTCTCACAAGAAGCAATATAAGAGGATTTCACAGTGGCTCATGGGAGCTAACAATAAGGCTCATTCAAGCCCTAGAAACACTGAACTGTATCTTGGGAGTCTGAAAGGAGCATGCAGCACGTTGGGAAGTACATAACCAATCATCCTGGAATATGATTGGCACAATTCTCTCTTTCAGCCCCAAATTAAGTTCTGACTTCTATAAAGAGGTTGCTTGAATTCTTGGTGTATAGGACTGCTTTTATAGAAGCCAGCATCCAGGGTATCTCAAGCAGCCCTTCCGCTTGGTATAGTGGAAGTATAGAGGTATAGTATAGAGGACAGTAGACAAGACTTCCAACAGTCCACTATCCGACTTTGGAAATGTCTTAGTTCATTTGAGTCATCTAAATGCATTGCAGACGTTAGTCTGAACAGAATGTAACCCAGTGGTGAAAAAAAACTAACCACAAATGCATTTTTTTTGCAGGCCAGAGGAATGCTTGTGGTAGAGGCTGGGAAAAGATCGCTAAATGTTTAAAAATACCTAAACTGTTTTAAACCATGTTGGGATGTGTTTACTGAGCCATTCCTGCTACCCACTCTGTGTTTACAGGTGTAAAGCCTGTGTGCCATTCAGCCAGCTCGGCAGCTGCAGCAGGACTGGACAGACGTTCCTTCACCACATCACACCCAGCTCCTGGGCTGCTCCGGTTTGGAAGTCTGGTTTTAGACTCCAAGAAATATCTGGGGAATGTGACCATTCATTTAAATGTGAAAAGCCATTTGTGAATAGGTGGTCTCATTCCCGCAGCTAAACAACGCTTTCTATTACAGCGCAGAAACTGGAAAGAAGTGGAAAGGTGGAGCAGCCAATGTGAGTGGTGAGTGACATTTGCTGTATATGCACATTATATAAATATCAGGTCAGATTCTTCTGGATGCCCCTTTGAGTCCCATCTGAAATGGAGTATCTCTGAGAATAAAAAAACATTCATACTTCTCCTGTCAATGGATAGTGGTGGTACTTATGCTAAAATATTTGCAAATCATTTAGTAATGGGAAAAGAAATATTTTTAAAACAAAGAAAGGCTTTGACTTTTGATTCTGTTCCCACGTGAAAAGAACTCAATTTCTTTGTGAGCTCCTAAGCCAAGATAGTTAAAAAACAACAACAACAACAACAAAACCCAGGAATATAGATAAAAGCCCACAAACAATTTCACTTATTTCTCTTACAAGGAAGAAAATTATATTGGCATCCAGAAGATGGACAGCAAGATTATGTTGATAAATTTAAATTCTCACTGTGGTACACAAGCTTTCTGCCAGTTGCAGTAAATAAAGTCCTTGGAATGTCTATAGGAGAAACTCATTTATCAGCATGCTTTCACATCAGATTTAGCCCATTATATTTGCTAATATATTTAAAGCTAACAAGTTTTTAGTCAAAAATTTGTACTGCCTAACTGTTCTTCGACATGCCTGTCATTTAGGTGGGTGCAACACGAAGCACCATGCATTGTTGAAATGCTGGTTCTAAAATATTTAGAGTAAGAAAATTAGAAAAAAAGGCTGATCACACGGCTGAGCACACAGGTCTGGAGCTGCAGCTGGTGCAAGCTGACAGCTACAAATCAGTAAAGTATTTGGTTTGCAGGTGTCTGTCTGAGGGGTCAGCCTGAAAAAATTGGATGAATTTTGAGCAAGTGCCAATAACAGTGCTCTGCAAGTTCAATGTGGTTCATATATATTAACTTGTATATAACCTTGTCCATCTGGACTCAATGCCCTCCTTACCCAAGGTCCCAGTCCTTATCTTTATCTTTTCTCAAATTATTTCCACATTCTGGTCTGATTTAATCAGTCTACAGTTCTCCTTTCTCCTTGTGGCTTTTCTTCTCCCTGTGCCCGTAACAGAGGACCTTGTCCCCCACCAAATGGCAGTATTTGTGAAACATGGCTCTAATTTTCAGTTCATAATCAGTTTTTCAACCCTACGAATATAGACCTGGTGCTGCTCATCCATTTCCCATATCAGCAATGCAGGAATAGGCATTTCAAAGTACTACAAGAGAGAAAGGTGTATCTTATCTATGTATAAGCTCAGATTTAGATTTTCATGGGAGACATTCCTGTGACAAAGGTTTCTCTATGATAAATTAAGACTAAAATAGAAACCAGCACATCATGTTTAATACTTAAGATGTGTGAGGTTCAGGAAAAATTATATAGACGAGGATGCAAAATCGAGGAAGCGAATAGTCCTGCTTCTCGATTCCATTCAGACAACAAAAATAAAAGAGAAAGAAAAAAAGCAGAAAGAGTTGTACTGGATGTGTATGGAACAGTAATTTGTTCTCATAATTCCCACAAACCTTGGAAAAACATGAACAGGACCTCATGGGAAGAGGTATGGTTTCCATAAAATAAATCTTAATTCCTCCAATGTGTACTGTAAGAAATTGAAAAAAATAGTGAGTGAAAGGACAATAAACTGGAACATCACTGATCAAACATAGGAATTGGAATCACTGGGCTGCTGGAAAACCATGATGTAGCTGCCACTACCAAAACCTGGTGGGATGATTCCCTTAACTGGAATGTGGCTATTGATGTGTACAACCTGTCCAGAGGGACAGGCAAGGAAGGAGGGGAGGAGTCATTGCCTTCTGCTCCCAGATCTAGGAGGCATTTGGGATCACATGCTCTCATCCTGCTGGGGGTCATAAACCACCCAGGCACCTGCTGGAAAGAGCACAGCAACTTGAAGGCAATTCAGGAGGTTCCTAGAGGACAACTTCCTGAGCCAGGTAATACACAGTCTCATCAGGGGAAAGGCAGTACTGGACCTGTTGCTCACCAATGCAAGCAAACTGATTGGTGATGTAAGGAGGCTGCCTGGGCTGCAGCTATCATGCAGTGGTATATTTCACACTCCTGAGATATATAAAGAATAAAATCAGGAAGCTTAGTTTTAGGAAAGCCAACTTGCAGCCCTTCAGGGAGTTAGTCAACAAAATCCCCTGGGAAACTTTTCAAGGACAAGGGAGCAGAGCAGAACCAGAAGATCTTTAAGGACATGTTCCTCAGGGCACGAGAGCTCTCCATCTCTAGCTGCAGGCAGCCCAGAAAGGAAGGCAAGAGACTGGCATGGCTGACCCACAACCTGCTGGTCAAACTGAAGAGCAAGAAGAGAATGCACAAGCAGTGGAAGCATGGACAGATATTCTGGGAGGAATAGAGGGATCACTGCTAGGCTGTGTAGGAAGGGTCAGGAAGGCCAAGGCCCAACCAGAACTGGACTTGGAAAGGGGCACAAAGAAAGATAAGAAATTCTTCTATAGGTACATCAACTGCAAAAAGAAAGTCCAAGAGGGCACTCCTCTTCTAGTGAACAAGACAGGCAGGCTAGCCTAAATATACAAGGAGAAAGCTGAGGTATTCCATGATTTTTTTTTGCCTCAGTCTTCACTAGCAACTGTTCTACACACAGCCCAAGAGTGGATTATTTGGAATTTGAGAACTGGAGCAGTGATGCCCTTCCTACTGTAAGCAAAGATCAGGTTTGAGACCTCCTGAGGAATCAGAACGTCTATTAGTCTATGGGTCCCAAACAGGTGCATCCCAGAATCTCGAGGGAACCAGCTGATGGATATCACTCCCAATGATATTTTAAAAGTTATGTCAATCAGATGAAGTCCCTGGTGACTGGAAAAAGGGCAATATTGCACCCATTTTTAAGAAGGGTAAAAAGAATTACCCAGGTAGCTACTGACCTGTCAGCCTCCCCTTTGGGCCAAGGCAGATCATGGAGTAGATCTTTTACTGCAAGCTATGCTGAGGCTCATGGAAGACAAGGAGATGATATGGGCCAACGAGCATAGCTTCAGAAAGGGCAACTCCTACCTGACCAAATTGGTGTGGCTTTTTTGATGGCGTAACTATGACAGTGGACACAGAAAAAGCCACTGTTGTCATCTATCTGGACTTTGACATGTACCCCTTTAACATTCTTATCTCCAAATTGGAATGGTATGGATTTGGTGGGTGGACTCTCCAGTGCAGGACAGTGGTTGCAAGATTGTACTCAGAGAGTGGTGTTGAATGTCATCACCGAATGGAAATCAGTGACAAGCGGTGACCCTCAGGGGTCACTGCTGGGACTGGTGTTCTTTAATATCTTCATCAATTACGCCAATGGTGGAATTGAGTGTGCTTTCAGGAAGTTTGCTGATAACACCAAGTTGTGTGGTGCAGTTGACACCATGACACATGATGCTATACAGAGGTAACTAGACAGGCTGAGTAGTGGGCCCAGGTGAACCTTACAAGTTTCAACAAAGCCAAATGCGAGGTCTTGCAACTGGCCATGGCAATACTTGCTATCAGTACAAGCTGGGGATGCAAGGATGGAGCACTGCTACCAAAAGGGAGCTTGGGTTACTGGTAGATGGCAAGCTGGACATGAGCCAGCAGTGTGCCCTTGCAGCTCAGAAGCATATGAAGAAATGTGGTCATCTCCTCTGCATTCATGAGACCTTACCTAGACTACTGCATCATAGAGTACTCCACTGCGTGTGAAGTCCTCAGCACAGTTGAGACATTGACCTGTTGGAGTGCGTCCAGAGGAGGGCCACAAAAATGACTGAAGCTTGTGAGGACAGGCTAAGAGAGTTGGGGCTGTTCAATCTGGAGAAATCTCTGGGGATACCTGATTAGTGGTCTTTCAGTATCTAAAGGGGGGCTGTAAGAAAGGTGGGGACAAACTCTTTAGCAGAGTCTTTTGTGAAAGGACAAGAGGAAACTATTTCAAACTAGAAGAGGAAAGATTTTGCCTGGAAATAAGGAAAGAGTTTTTTGTGGTAATTGTAATGAAACACTAGAATGATTTTCCCAGAAATGTGGTGGAAGCTCTATCCTTGGATGGATTGGACTGGACAGGACTCTGATTAAGCTGTGTATGTTTCTGCTCATGGCAGGAGAGTTGGACTAGAAGGCTTTTAAGTGTCCAACTCAAACAATCCTATGATTATGTTATTCTGTGATTATGATTCTAACCTAAAGCAAAAGTTGGAATAGAAACAAAATCAACTCTTATGTTCATTAGTGAGGCTCCTGAAGCACACTGGATTTATTGTCCCACTCTATAAGTACTGAAGAAAGTTATAGGTAGTGATTCTACATGAGAAGTATAATTATCCTTCTGTTTCTTTCCTATTCCAAGTCTCATAGCTATTTAAACCAGAATGAATGATAATGGCCTACAGAAAATGCATCTATGAGAGCTGCTTTGAAAATAATGCCTACTATTTTATTATCTGGTCCATGATGTCAGAAGCTGATGATGGTGTTATGGCAGTGGAGGTTGAACCTTCTCACCAACATCCCATTACATTTTGTTGTTATGCAACAGATGGCAGAAAAGGAGCAATCTGACAGGATGGCATCTGACATGGAAGTGTTATGAAGCAAAGGTGTGTGATGTAATTCCTGCATGCAGAGTAAGTTTCATTAACATTTGTGTATTCTTGCTTTATGTTTGCAGAGAGCAAACAGTGGATGTGAGCACACTGAGGTGGTGGGTGGTACATTTCAGTAGTGGCGACAGTGATATGATGAGTCATCTTCGCTGATGTAGACTGATTTGAGAGTAGCACTATCGTGAAAATGCATAGCTAATGGTGATAACTATGTTAAGTAATAGTGTTTTGTAGCTGAGAATATACTCCATCAAATCCTAAGAGTTATAGTGCTCTTTCTAGTTCTTGTAGTTTCCAGGGAAACAAATGGGAGGCATTACTTTAGGAGCAACCAATGTGTATGTCCATGTTTCTGTTATTTTTATGTCTCTCTTTCTCTATATATGAGAATTTATATATAAAGCATATTCAACGTAAGGAAACCAACCTTTAATAGCTTATTCAAAAATTCTACATCCATGCTTCTCCCAGGAAGCTATGAAGCTGAAATATCAAACATTAAGTCATAAGTAGTAGAGGAATTTCTGCAATTCAGAAATCATAATGTCATAGTTTTGTGATTTTTGGTTTTCGGTATTCCACATCATAACATCATTGCATGGGTAATTAAAGAGTTAATACTCCAGTTCCATGAACTGACAACTTTCTGGATACCTGGCTCTCAGAAGAGAAGAACTACATATCCCAGGGGACCTTTCGCATGTGAGGTGAACATGATAAGTCATGGGAGGAAGGAAGTCACGGGATCTTGCTCTCTCTCGCTGCTGCCTGGCAGAGGGTGTGGGTGAGCTTCCAAGCCACGTGCCTTCAGTTCAAAGTAGGCTTTTTCAGTTTCGGAAAACTCTCTTTCTCCTATTTTATTTGATTTCTTAGTCTCAATTTCAATTAGATTGTATTATATTGTGTTATCTTGCATTCTGATATCATAGTTAGTAAAATAAGTTTTCTTCCTTAGCTCATTGCTGCTGTTCCCCCCCCCCCCTTTTTTTTTTGTCCCCCCTTCAGCCCAGCTCCCATCTCCCTACCTCTTTTCCCTTTTCCTTCCCATTTTTGGGGGTTGGGTGGGGGGGGGGGGAGCACAGGCCTACTGCCCCCCTGTCATGGGCATAGATCAATCTAGTTAACTCCATGACTCATAAAAATCATCACCATTCAAAGGAAAATTAAGATGTACATAAAAAGTGAGCAAAGAACATTCAGAGAAAATATTTTCTGTAAAATTCATCATTCTAGACTGTGGATATGATTTATGTGTGTAAACCTGGAATTGCTTGACTGCAGTCATCAGCTGTGTTTCTTGCTCATGCCCTTGCACTCACAGGACAAGCTAAAAACAAAAGAAAGCAAGCTTGTTGGTTGAAATATAAACAATTTAATGACTGAAGGAAAGAGGGGAAACAAATATTAGACCCACTCAATTGATGCAATCACCTCACCGACTGCTGGCAACCTCCACCCCAAACCTCCTCCCCTCCATTGCTGTTGCTGAGCAGGATGTAATATGGCAGAGGCCATGGCCGGTTTGGGTCAACTGTCCCGGCCATACTCTGTAGGCACTGCAGTGTTGTTAATGCTGCAGTGGCCACCACTCCAGAATATGGCACCATATGGGCTGTTGCAATGAAAGGTTATTCCATCCCAACATGAATTGGTAAAGAAACCCACTGTATATATGTCAGCCCAAAGAGCACACATCATATAATTTTATGCTTTCATAAGTACACGTTGTATCACTTTTTTAAGAAGCCTTTGACTCAGCTTCAATGAATCGTCTATATTTTTTATGCCCAACAATCTGTGTACTTAATTGTATTTATTGTGGTCATGGCAATATAATACATTTCTCTACTGACATCTTGCAGTGCCCTAGAAAAACAGTATATTTCAGGATGTTCATTTTAGTCTGCTTCTTATTTTCCAGTCTGATGCAAAAGTTTAGTGACCTTTCCTTCAATATTTTGAGGACTGATTTCCTTCATCTAGTCATGGCCACCAGAAATGTGTCTACTGACCTATCATCTGATGTGCAACCTCAGATAACCATGATGCATTAGCTTGTAAATCAGTGAGAAAGAGGCAGCATCTGAAACATTATCATGACAAACAGGCTGTGCTCTTTGACAATTCTTGCCATTCCTACCCGTATTTCACTCAGTTATTCATGCTTCTCATATATTCATATATATGTGGAGAATATTTGTAAGTCGATATATATTGTATCTATAGCTAAACAGAATTGGTATTGCTAAAATATATACTGCTAAAATGCATTTTACTATGCTCTCAGAAAGATAAGCTTTGAGACCATGTGTTTCCCTGTTCTTATGTTCAGATACATTTAAGCATATATTAACAGTTCCTCAACTACTGATAGTGATAAAAATCATCAAAAGATAATTTGTGATCTATGCAGCTATAAAGCTGGCAACAAATGTTCATACTAGGATTAAATTTGCCTGCCCTCTTTTGTATTATTAACCTAACCCAGTCTTCTGCACCTTAAATTTCTAATAAAGAAAATTATGCAGATCTTTTGAAAGAAAATAGAAAGTTTTCATCACTACAATTATCTTTCTCTTTGTCCTAACTTACTTTATAAGGCCAAGTCTTCACAGATTGTTTAGTGATCACTAAGTGAACAAATTAACCTGCTGTTTGAATTAAAAATACAAAGTGTCATTGTATTTATCATAAAATTACCAGGGACTTATATTTCATAATGATATGTGTTGATATGCATTCTAACCCCTTGAGCTTATTAGCAACAGGTATGGTAGGATGGACATTGATAAATAGTTGCCATTATGAAGAGAATTATTAATTATTTTCCCTCACTGTCTTCATTAAAGTTCTTGAGGAACTGCATTATGAGGAATGAGAAGAAAAATCACTTTTCATTTCATCAAGCGCAGGCCCCATGTTTCACAAAAAAAATTGCGATTTATAATTAAAAGTCAGGAAGACTCAAGATGTACATTGTCAGACATTTGTAACTGTACTACTAATATTCAGCCACCACTCACTAGAAGATATTCTCTCTTTATGTGCAACATTATATTCTTCTCCTTTTTAAGACTGGTAGAGATATGCAATCAGAAGAAATTCAGAACATCATTTCTGGGAGTTTACTGTTGAAATATATTACACTGTTAAGTGTTCAGATTGCATATTTGGCAGACAGATTAACTACTGTCAGTGCGTACTCACAGATGGAGACTACTTTTGGTTGAAGGATGGAAGATGAGATGGGACTGCAACAAAAGCATGTGCATCTGTGAACTTAATCTAGCAGAGTAAGGAGTAAACCACTGACACTCTACCTCTCACTATCTTTAAAATTCTGAACCATTCTACCTATTTTTAAAATATTTTAAAAGTCTTAGTGTTTGAAACTGGGAGTAATAGCTTTTCTGTGCACTACTTCCACCTCCCATCATAGAAAATAAAAAGACTAAATTTCCTGAGTTTTGAAAACATTTCCATTCAAACATTGCTTTGTCTGTCAGGCATGACTGTTTTGGGCCTTTCCCGGGCACTGCAGCAGAGCTGCTGTTGGACATCTGTAATAGGGGCAGTTCTGCCCTGGCAGGCTGGCAGCAAAGCAAGGATGTGAAGGAGAAGTGTGATTGTGAGCAAGCACCGGCCCTGCAAGGCAATCTTGGTTGAAAGTCTCATAGCAGCTTGTTTATCTTTGCAGAAATTAATTTGCCTATGCAGGAGTGGAGAAGAGAGGATAAGGACTGATACATATCCTAAGAAATCTGACTTGAAGGAAATGAAATTGTCTGTTTATATTTCTGGTGCTTATTCAGACAGCACTAAGATAAAAAATGTTTTTAGCCTCACTGAAACCTTTGCTTTTTTTATCTGGAAGAACAAAAGGAACACATTGAAGGGAGCGTAGAACCAGGGCTGATTTTGCCAGAAACAAACTTACCTACCACAAAGACCCCACGAAGGAATCCAGGAAAATGCCACCTCATATCTCTGCTCTGCATTTGCTGCAGGTCTGGCTGAGATAAGTTGTATCTATTCAAGGTACTGCAATAAAAGCGCTTCAGAAATGGCCTCATTTTTCAAAAGTTTTATTGTTAAGTTTGAAGACTAGACAAGGTCATACTGGTTTTACATCATCCTACATGATTTAAGTATATACAAAACCATTTGAATATTACACAGCTTGAAAGGTTGCAAAGGTCTTTGTGTCCAAGACGCTTCTGTACTTACTGACACATCAGAAGCCAGCACTGAATATTATAGATCATATTTGTTGTATAGCAAAGATACACTCATTTAGTATCCTTAGTCTTCAAAACACACATGTATTTGTATGCAGCCATTCCCAAAGAGAAAGTCAACCTGGTGACCACAGCCAGGTAGCATGATAAGCCCTTCACACAGATGAAACTGAGCCTGGTGCCAGTGCTTGTTTTCCCAGGCTAAAAACATAGCATGCTGAGGAGCCGCAGAATGGTGCCTACTTAGCTGGTTCAGAATGAAATTTAATTAAAAGTGTACTTTCACTCTTGTTCAATGCCACTGTCACAATTAATACCGAAGGATCCTTTCAAAGTGTTTTTCCACTTATCCTTTATGTGCTTCTCTTTTTGGTATGCCAATTGCTTTCACTGGGAAAGTATGGCTGTGTTAGTTGTTTATCATTTGTCCCTTCTGTCAGTGGTTTTCATGCACAAAGAGAGGAGAGTAAAATAAAGGGAAAAACCATAATACCGGACCACATCTGGTATCAAGAATTATTTCAGTATGAAATAACAGTAGGAATACAGTTTGGTTTTATGGCTGCTTAATATCATTTAAGGAAAGTTTTTGGCAGCTAAGGAATAATTTCAGTAATAAAGCCACAGCACACTGGCTGAAAGTGTCGGGGCATCACCTGTATGATTTGTTTATAAATTATTGGAGCATGTTATTATAAAGTAAAAAGCTTTGTTTTCAGATTGTGAAAGCTACTGGGAGATGGAAGCTAACACAGAGGAAAAGAATGAAATTACTAAACTCCAACTTAATGCAAAATAAAGTGACTATTTTAGGTATTCTAACAACATTACTTTTATGTGCAGATAAATGGTTAACAATCAAATTATCAATGGAAGACAATACCAAAAGTTGCAAAACATGACAAAAAATCACTTGAAAATGAATATTCCAAAACAAAACTAAAAATATTTGATGAACTAGAGACTCCAATTTGCAGAAATGCCTCCCACTTTTAGGTTACACAGTCCATTAGATAGATGGCTATTCTTCCAATCTATAAATAAATACTCAGTTGCTATCTTACAACTGAAAAATGGTTTGAGACTTCTTTAAATACTGTGTGTCCTTAAAAACATTTTTTTTTGTGTTTGTTTTTTAATGAAGAGCTTGAGGTACAAAACATTGACAATGGTTAACTTAAGAATACAGTTTTTCTCTAGAATTTTATGTATCCCCATGATTGACTTTCTCTTTAAAATCACTCACTATGCTTGAAGACCACTTCATATATACATCATTAAGGAATGCTGTTAACACAGTTACAGACAAGACATTAACAGTCTAGTGGCTTTTGTTATGCAGCACAAAGTAAAAAATAAAGAACGAACTTAGCAGTGTTGCACAGGACTTCAACATTTCTTACACATACTTTCACCTTTATAAGACTTTCCTGTAGAAGTCTTTATATGTCTAAGCCTTATAAAATAAATACTTGTATAAATACAGTTTAAGGATTAAGTCATTTTATAGAGGCAGGGTGTTCTGTTTGTTAAAATGTGACAGTTTAAGTGACGCTATCCGAAAACCGCCACCTATATATCCCCAATTCTTGCAAGTAAAATTCCTGGCTGCTAATCTAGGGTCTTTCACAGTTAAATGGATTATATATTTTCTCTGTGGTGGAGAATGTGTGATTAAATGCAGGTTTTGAAATCCAAACCGTTTTGTTTCCAAAGCAAACTTTTCCCTTTGCAGACTGTGGGCCAATGGGGCATTTGTCTGGGAAGCAGGACTCAGGCTCATACTTCAGCAACGGTGACAGAAAGTAAGTTCAGTGATATTTGCTAAAACATGCAGCTGTGTAGATATATGTATAATTAATTTATATTTTGCCATCAGCATGTTATGAAGTTAACAGTGTGATCCTATGTGCCATTATTTCAGGTAGCAAATATAACACCTCCTAACTCCTTGTCCCAAGGTCTTAAAGATTCTGGTGCTACATTGTCATGGAGCACCTTGTGCTTAGGAAGCTCAGAGTGCTTCACAAGGTTGGTATAATTATCTCCATCACTGGGCTGAGGTTACTGCCCAGCAAACAAACACCAGAGCTATGACTGCAATGTCCTTCCCCATCCCCTTCTCTCACTCTTGCTGCTCAGCTACCTCATGCACCAAGTCCATTGACCTGTCTGGTTTCTAGATCCTATAAGGCATAGCAGCACCCTCCCCCTCCACCTAATTGGATCTGCACTACCATCCAATGCCTAACCATACTTCTAGCATCTTTCAAATTCCATCACTGTTCAATTTTTTTTCTGGGTCCTAGGGTCCTAGCTGGCCATACTTTCTTAAAACAGTATATTATGAAGCATTTCTGTAGATGAAGCATGACAAAGATCAGCCTCCTTGTGACTCAGTGGCATACTCAGCAAAGACACAGCTGGGAGAAGAGGGAACCAAGTGCCCAAATCTGGTGAACTCCTACAACACCTCCTGCCTCCATGGGAGAAAGAACATGACTGGTGCCATTAGAAAGGCCCAGCAAGAGGCCCAGCAGCAAGGAGGTCATTCCTTCCACTTGCTTCATGGCACCTCATTCCTTCATACCACATGCCTCCTTGCAGAAAGGAGGTTTCTGAAGGAAGAAGATGGACAGCTCCATCTAGGCCAGTTCTCCTGGGTAAGTCATGCAATGGGTTCAGTGTTTATGCTGTGCACTGTGCCTTTACCTTTGCATGTACTGAAGACATGGAACCACAAGTACCCTCCTGTCTCACCTCAGCCTCCTTGCAAGAACACCATTCAAGCAGAATTAATATACTTTGGCAAAGTCGTTAACTTCACAATGTACTGACAGCAAATTTTGTTCCATATACAAACAGGTCTTTCAAAGAAAATAACATTAACAGTGATACTGAACAGAAAGGATGAAGGTTATGTCTGTAACATGCAAAATTGAGAAGGAACGTGGGGCTAGCTAGGAAAACCCTTTAGGTGAATGGACTCTGCTGATTAGATAAGAATAATGAAAGGTAGCTAGTAATATCACAGGTACTGTATTTTACGGTACCACAAAGTATTTTCCAAAATATATGTCATAAATACTGACAGTGTTTGATAGGCACAATTACTATAATGCAGTCATCCCCAAGTAAACTTATTGCTAAAAGCTGCAGTATCACTTTTTGCAAGTAAGATGACAGTATGATTTATGGAGAACTTGTCAGCCCAATGTTACTGAAGCTGCAAATGAGCTTTGTCATGCTCTTTCTCTTCCCTTGTAAAAAGGATGCTGCTGTTTTTCCCTAATACATTTCAACTAGTGTGAACAAATTAAAGGAGAGCTAGAAAGATAATGCCACAGCAAAAGGGACAACACTAACATATTTCAAGGACAAAATCGGATTGGATCATTTAAAGGGCAGGCTTAGACCTCCTTGCGAAAGACATTTAGCGGCCTACCATAAAATGAGCACTTGATCATGAAAAACCCACTCAGCTTCCTACAGGCTTTGCACAGTTTCTTCTACGAAGGGACTGGTAGGGGTACTGAGAGCTGCGGTGCCCAGCAGTACCCCACCTCAGTCCTCCTCCGTGCAGCCCAGCAGCTCTGACCGCAGGGTGATCCGGCCGTACCATGACCACGGGATAATGCGGATGTGCCGGGCATAGATTGGAGGGTCAATGACGTTCTTCCGGTGTGTGTCATTGTCAAAATTTCCCTGGAAAACCTAGAAGGCAAGCAGCAAGAAGGTTGGTGCCTGGATAGCCAAGCATGAGCGCTGAGAAATGACTGGGTTAGGAAAGCTCCAAGAGAGATATTCCTTCACAGCTGACACTTGCTGGATTCAAGGAGGACTATTCTTTTACACACGCTATTTTACATACCAAGGTACTTCTTGGACTAGTACTTTATGAGACGTCTGACAAATACTGGCCCAATCATAGGGCAAAACGACATTCCGCCTTAATGAAGGTCTACACAGTGTTATTTCTCAGATAGAAGGGAGCAATGTCTTATTAAAACATCAGATACCTGAAATTGAAAAGTAATGTCTAGAACTGACATTAATGGGATCCAAAACGAAGTGACAAAGTGAGTGAAGAGCCTGAAACTTCACAAAGCAGAGCCAAAGGAGACAGAAAAACCCTGAAATCTGTGGGGCCAGAGAAAGGACCCTACACATGTGACTCAGGGTCTGTATGGGTTCTGGACCTGCACACCTGGCTAAGATGTGAGGTGCAGATTCAGCCCACAGTTCAAATCACCATTACCATTGTAAAAATTAACTGCCTTTTTACTTGGCATTTGTATCACGTCAAGTTAATCCTAGGAGATTCTGTTACTGTTTTGGATGAAGTAGCATTAGAAGGATACTTACTCACCAACGCAGCTTGGATGCCATTGCATAAGCTGTGATAAAGTTAGTGACTATAAAGGACACTATCACATTCTGTTGAAAAATGTTACCATAAGCATTAATAGCATTGGTAAGCAGTTCGTGATTCAATTAAAAATATCTTAACACAGTCTAAGGTATATAAATACATTATTTCCAATGGCATGTGTTAGTCAATATATCAGTGAGTACCAAAACTCTGATCTGTGTTAGAACAATGCCAATTTTTTCTCCTAAGGGTCGTGATTCAAATTCAAAGAACACAGCATTTCTTTTTCAACAAAATGGTCAGATCACCCTCCTGAGATATTTTCGGTTTATATGGGTAATCTTCAATGTCTTCAAATGTCTTCAATGTCTTTTCATTTACAAAAACATTATTTGATGTCTTTTTGACTTCAAATGAGTGATCTTCATTTGCATAAAGCACAAAAGGAGTATGATCCTCTAGAACAAGTAAGTGCTTATGTGACTGAATTAGTACAGAATGAAAAACTTCTTTGAAGTTCGTAGGAAAAATGTCAGAGGTTGAATTCAGAAGAGAATTTTAGTCTACTAAATTTTCAGAAGAGAATTTAGATTACTATTTTAGTCTTTAAGCTTCTCTCAAGTGCTATCAGTTTGGCATTTACAGGAAAACATGTACGCTCCACGAGTGATGCTCTTTCATAGGTGTTATATTTCCCTCCTTGCCTGGAACCTCCCAGCATTCAAGCTCCCAGCAGTTAAGATAAACAGACAAAATTTCAGAAAGACTGGCCACAGAAACACAGTGCTGTGACTCTAAGGAAAAAAAAAAAAGCTTTTTTGTCAGGAAAAGTTGTTTGTTGTCCAAGTATAGTCTAGTCTTGATTACATAAATTAGCTAGAGCTTGGCTAAGATTTCATCTGAATTTGAGTATCATTTGTATCAATACAACATACAATAAAAGAAAGCAAACTCATTAAAATTAGCAAGGTGCAATCTACAGCAAGGAAAGCTTAAAAGTAAAAGATTCTTCCCTTTGATTTCTTGCACATGCATGCAATTTATCTGTTTTTTTTTTTTTTTTTTTTTTTTTTTTTTTACCAATTCAGATGATAAGCAATGCAGAACCACAATTCTTGCTGCAGAGCAACTGGAAAATTCTTTTATTCTCTATTTCATTTTTCCTGTGGAAGACATCTCAGAAATAGCATTTTGACTAAGACTTAGAACAAAAAAAGTCTTTGTTTACCAGAAGAATCCATCTACTCGCTATCCATACCCACAAGCATCTGTGCAAAGTGAAAATATCTGAATCAAACTAAGGAACAAATACAGATGAAAGAGTTGGATTATGCTATTTTTCTTAGAGCCACAAAAGTGTATGTAAACTCACACACAAAGTCATTATTACCTGAAATTGAACTCATCTGTTTCAGATACTAATTTATGCAAATGTAAAATTTACCATCCTTCAAAATCCAAGATTCAGTCTCAGGAAATTAAAATTGTTAGATCAGAGCAAGGATGTTAGGAAAACAGATTTATCAAATAACGAGAGAAGCTTTGCGAACTACCCCAAATGTGACTGGCATGAAATATAACATTCCATGAGCAAATATACTGGATGTGTTGCTGTAGACCATTGGCAAATTTAGAATCATAGAATCATTAAGGTTGGAAAAGACCACCAAGCTCATCAAGTTCAACCATCAACCCATCACCACCATGCCCGTTAAACCGTGTCCCACAGTGCCACATCTACTCTTTTCTTGAAAAATTCCCGGGATAGAAAATTTACTACTGAATTTTTCATTCTTCATTTTACCTCAGCTTAAGCTCACTAATGAAGTCAAGAAACTTGGAAGAAAGGAGGAGGTATGATAGATGTCTACAAAATCATAAATAGCATGGAGATCAATCACAGACAACACTGCATTGTCTCTATAGAATGAGATGAATGAGCCACCTAATGGTCATGCTGCTTCACACACCGTGTAATTAAACTGTGGTACTCTTTCTCACAATATTTAGGTATTAGTAAAGTGAGATAAACTGCTAGGGGTAGGATCTATAGCCGAGGACTATAGAACACACACGTAGAAGAGTGCAGGATGGGAAGACATCTGCTGGAGGATAGTTGCTCCCTAGTATGGGCAGGTCACACAACAGGGCAGCTCCTAAATCACCAGGTACCTGTGTATGTAAAAGTGGATCGAAACTTCTAGTTTATTTTTATTTTTACACTGGGAATATCTGTTTATGTCAGGCTGCATACTTAAAAGGTGTAAGTTACTAAAACTTTCACTCAGAAGCTTCAGCAAGTTTACACGTACATATTCCCCACATACATATGTAGCTCCTCTGTATCTCAGTATTTTACAGCTGCTTTTAAAATAAAAAAGTAGAAAATGTATGATAGTGTGCTTTTATGTATGATAATTTATGACCAGTTTGCAAAAAAAGAACACAACTGTAGAAAATACATACATAATGATATTCTCTGCCAAAAAAGATTTCTGAAATATAAACAAGTCTTGCTTATAGCTGTGTCAAACAAGCTATTTGGTAGTCTTGCCTTTAAATACTCACTGAGATTTTTCATTAAAACTAAGCGTTTTATGCCCTAAGCAACATATCCAAATTATGCCAATGTAAATTGATTCATATTTTAAAAAGAGAACTGTAGTATGTTTTATGGCAAGATAATTTAGAATAACTATCTAAAGAAGAATAGCTTGGGAAAATTGAATTTATTATAACCAGTGCTTGCTGTAAATGTGGAGATTAAAAGCAGGTTTCAGGGCACATCCACAGGACTACTTAACAGGTGGGGGCAGTAGAATTGTTTGTTGCATTGTGTCAATGGATACCTCAGATATACAAAAATTCAGGGAGCCTGATTCTCTGCGGAGAATATTTCTGGATCTCACATCTTACAGAAACTGAAATTACATGGAAAGTCTGCATTGGCCTTAGCATTAGTGGTTCCTGCTATTTGGGATGATAGCAAAGAGCTGAGACTTTAACATCCAAGTCTCAGATGATGAAGTCAGTATACTGTCTGTTGAACGTTAACCATATTTTTTGTCCAGAGTATTTCAAACAGGTTCTTGGAGCAGTTAATCCTGCTCATAAAATCACAGAATCACCGAATCACCAAAGTTGGAAAAGACCTACAAGATCATCCAATTCAATCATCTGCCTGTCACCAATAGTTCTCACTACACCATGGCCCTCAACACAACATCCAAACGTTCCTTGAACATCTTCAGGATTAGTGACTCCACCAACTCTCTGGGCAGCCCATTCCAGTGCCTGACAACTCTTTTGGAGAAGCAGTATTTTCTAGCGTCCAGCCTGAATATCATATTAGAGGCAGACTATTGAAAAAGAGTAATTAGATCTAGCTTCCATTTGGATTTTGCTTCAGTGCATTACATCTCATAAGTACGACAAATAAAGGGGAACTATTCATTTCAAGTATAAAAGAAAGCTGAATGAAAAATATTTCTGATAGTTATATTCCCTTCTTTCAGAAACATATTATTTCTTTACTGCCATTCATTGAAAAATACTTCTTCAAGCAAGAGTGAAATTTGCAGATCTGAGCAATCCATTTAATTGTGTTGAAAATTTTTGTTCTTGCTTGATGGAATATTTCTTTTCACAATGAAGAGCTACAAAGTTACAAGTGAATGACATTAGGTCAAAGATGGTGAAAGAAAGATGGTTCTGATTTCTTAGCAGAAAGAGAGCTGCTGTTCAAAGGCATTGTTTTACTTTAGAACAATTCACAACTGGAAGATGCTTTTCACTATAAAAGACTGGGCAGGCTTTTTAAATATAAATGAATATGTGTTCAAACAGACATGTTCATGCACCTGTGCTCATGTAGTGATGTAGGAGAAAAAAAAAGACATTCTTCCTTTTCAATTGATATTCAGAAAGTCTCTTTGCCAGTCTCACCTTTGTGCTGGGGAAGATGATAGAGCAGATCCTACTGGAAGCTATGCTAAAGCCCATGGAAGACAAGGAGGTGATCTCAGACAACCAACATAGCTTCACAATTCTACCTGACCAAGCTAGTGGCTTTTTTATAATGGCAGTCAATGTCTCAATGTCCAGGTGGAGATCAGTGACAAATAGTGTGCCTCAGGAGTCAGTGCTGGGACTAACACATTTTAATATCTTCATCAATGATACTGACACTCAGTCAGCAAATTTGTGGATGACACCATGCTGTGTAGTATGGTCAACACACCAAGGGGACAGGATGCCATCCAGAGAAACCTAAACAGGCTGAGAAGCGGGCCCACATGAACCTCATGAGGTTCAACAAAGACAAGTGCAAAGTCCTTTACCTTGGCAACCCCCACTATCAGCACAAGCATGGCGATGTAAAGATAGAGCACAGTGCTGCTGAAAAGGATGTGGGGATAACTGGTGGATTGCAAGCTGGTCATGAGCCAGCAGCGTGCCCTCAAAACCCAGCAAGCCAACTGTGCCTGGGCTGTAACGAAAGAGGCATGATCAACAGAATGAAGGAGGTGATCCTGCTCCTCCTACTCAGCACTTCTTAAACCTCACTTGGAGTACTGCATTCAGATGTGAAGTCCTCAGTACAGAAGAGACACTGACCTGCTGGAGTATGTCCAGACATGTGCCTCCAAAATAATCCAAGGGATGGAACATCTCCCCTGAGAGGACAGGCTGAGAGAGTTGGGAATGCTCTGAGAAGACCTTATAGAGACCTTTCAGTATTTGAAGGGGGTTTTAAGAAAGAAGGGGACATCCTTCTTTATCAAGAATTGTGACAGGACAAGGGGAAGTGGTTTCAAACTAAAAGAGGGAATCTTTAGAGTGGATATAAAGAAGAAGTTCTTTACAGTAAGGATGGTGAGGCACTGGCACAGGCAGCCCAGAAAGACGGTGGATGTACTGTCCCTAGAGACATTCAAGGTCAGGCTGGACAGGGCCCTGAGAAGCACAATATAGTGAGTGGTATCCCTGTTCACTGCAGGGGAGTTGAACAAGATGGCTTTTAAGGGTCTCTTCCAACTCAAATAATTCCATGACTCTATATTTCTATGAATAAAATGATGTATAGTGTGATATTTATTATTTCCTCAAGTTCTGAATAGATACCAAGCATGTAAAGCTTCTAAATTTGTAAAGTGCATTAACACATTCTTGCTATTTTTCTACTTGAGATATCTCCTCATGTCCCTGAAATGGGAATTCTGCACATAGTTTGTAAGTGGTTTATGACAGAAAGTTCAAAGCAAAGCAAGAAAAGAAATATTCTGAAGAACAACTGCCCTTCAGAAATGTTTACAGAAATTCACTTTAGCTCAGCTGAGGGCAATAGGAACCACCTGTAATTTAAATCAGTGGAGAACCTAGGTTGAGGGCTTGAAAAACTTAAACAAACAAGCAATGGGACCCTGGGAGGCAAGACACAGTGTTGAAACTTTGCCCTGATGTTACACAGGGTCAATATATTGATGTATGTTGTTTATACTCAACAGGGCTGTTTTGGTTTGTGCAAGCCTTATCATCAGTCAAGTTCCTTCAGGCAAAATAGCAGGAAAGCACAACACACTACCCACACCACACAGAAAAAATGAAGTGCAGATCCTATGTTGTAAATAAAATTTCTACTCTCCTTTTACATGGTATCAGATCAGACAAAGACCAATGAAATCTAACTGCCTGATGAAAAAATTTCAAGTAAAATACAGACTTTTTACAGTGAAATTTTAAAAAGTTAGCATAAGGTTAAAATATTGTTTTAAGCAGGAATACTAAATAATAACCATCATATTATCTTAGAATTACAGAAAGGTTGTATTGGAGGGGACCTTAAGGATCATCTAGTTGCAATCCTGCTGCCATGGGAAGGGACACCACTCACTAGATGAGGCTGCCCAGGGCCCCACCCAACCTGGCCTTGAACATCTCCAGGGTTGGGGCATTGATAACTCTGGGCAGCCTATGCCAGTGCCTCACCACCCTCTCAGGAAGGAATTTACTCTGAACACCTAATTCTACATCTCCTCCTTTAGTCTAAAACCATTTCCCCTGGTCTTATCACTATCAGCCCATGTAAAAAGTCAGTCTCTCTCCTGTTTATAAACTCCCTTTAAACACTGTGAGGCTGTGAGTTTTCCCTGGAACCTTCTCTTCTCCAGACTGAACAAACTCAGCTCCCTCAATCTTTCTTCCTAGGTGAGGCATTCCAGCTATCTGATCACCTCTGTAGCCTCCTCTGGAATTCACTCCAACAGCTACACAATGTTTTTGTACTGGTGGCCCCAGGCCTGGATATTGTACTCCAGGTGGGACCTCATGAGGGCAGAGGGGGAACAATCTCCTGCCTCATCCTGCTGCCACCACTCTTCTGATGTTGCCAAGGATACAGCTGGCCTCCTTGGCTGCAGGTGCACACTGCTGGATCACATCTAACTTTTATCCACCCAAATACCCAAATCCTTCTCCACAGGTTTGCTCTCAATGAGTGCTTCTCCCAGTTAGTGCACTGGGATTGCCCTAAGCCTTGTGCCATGCACTTGGCCTTGCTGATGTCATTAAGTTATCGGTGGCCCACTTTTCAAGCTTGTCCTGATCTCTTTGAATTGCATTCCTTCCATTATATCCACCATTCAGCTCAATGCCATCAGCAAGCTTGCTGAGGGTACACTCAACCCCACTATCTAGGTCACTGATAAAGATTCTGAAGAGCACTGGTCTGAAGATGAACATCTGATGGATACCCCTTGTCAGCGGCCTCCACCTGGGCACCACTGACCACAATCCTCTAGCTGCAGCTATCCAACCAATTCCTTATTCATTCTTCAAGTTCATATCTTTCCAATTTAGATATAAGAATATGATATGAAAGCATATCAAAGATCTTGAAGAAATTCTGGTAGATGACATCAGTTGCCCTTCTTTTTTGTACTGATGCCATCACTCCATCATAGAAGGCCACTAGATTGTCAGGCACAATTCTCCCTCGGAGAAGCCGTACTAGTTGTCACAGTCCTTGTCTTGCATGTGCCTTAATGGAACTGCCAGAGGATCCATTCCATGATCTTCCCAGGCACAGAGGTGAGACTTACTGGCCTACAGCTCCCCAGGTCTTCCTTTCACCCTTTCTTAAAAACGGGAGTGATGTTTAAGACTTCAATTAACAGCCACATCTTTTTGGAGTGTGGCTCAACACCTATATCAGCCAGTTCCTTCAAGACACTGGGATGCATGACATCTGCCCCCACAGACCTGTGTATAATAAGTCTTACCAGATGCTCTTGAACTTGATATTTGCTTACAGTTGGAGGGATTTTGCTCCCCCAGAGCCCACCTGGAGGTTTTGAGAACTGAGAGAGAGGAGAAGCCTGACTGCCAGTGAAGACTCAGGCAAAGAACTTGTTAAGTACTTGAACGTTCTCCAAGTCCAAGTTGCCATTTCTCCCTTCATATTTATTATGGAGGTACAGTCTTCTTCACCTTTCCTTTCTGTTCTAGTAGAAGTCCTTTTTATTATTTTTCACATCTCTCAGAGTTTATTTCCATCTGTGCCTTGCCATTTCTGATCCCATCCTTGTGAGTCCAGATGGCATTCCTCTATTATTCCCAGGCTACAGTTCCCTGCTTCTGCTGCCTGTGCATTTCTGTCTTATCCCTCAATCTGACTAGCAAGTCCTTGCTCAGCCATGTTAGTTTCCTACCTCTTCTGCTTGATTTCTTATGCTGGGGGATGGAGAGTTCTTGTGCTCTCAGAAAAGTGTCCTTGAAGAAATGCCAGCTCTGTTCTGGTCTTTGTTCCTAAGGACAGTCTTCCAGGAGATCTCATCCAATAACTCCTTACACAGCCTGAAGTTCGGTGTCCTGACTTTGCTTTTTGCCAGGACCATGTTACTTGAGATCACAAACTCAACCAGAACATGGTTGTTACAACCCAGAAGAGCACCAGGTCCAATAAAGCTTCACTATTGCTTGTTTCATCCAATACCTGGACCAGTAAGTCATCTTCAGCAGACTCCAGGAGTCTCCTGGATTGTTTCCAGCCTGCCATGTTGCCTTCCAAGCAGATATCCAGGTGTCAGAAATCCCCCACCAGAATGAGTGCCTGTGAACATGATAATTCTTGGAACTGAAGCAAGAAGGCTTCAGCAATAGGCTGCTCTTGATCAGACAGCCTGCCATAGACCCCAACCACTGGATGACCTTCAGTGATATGGTTCCTAATTTTAATCCATATGACCATGGATTTTTCTCAGAGGCAATTCTTCACAGTCTATCTACTTCTTAACTTAGAGGGCAATGCCCCTCCTGCACCGCCTATCCGTTCTAAAAATCTTTTAGCATTTGACTGCAGAATTCCAGTTGTACAATTCATCCCACCATGTTTCTGTGATAGGAATTAAGTCATAGTTTTCTAATTGCACCATGGCTTCCATCTTCTGTTTATTTTTCAGACTCCATGCTCTGGTGTAGAGGCACTTCATCAAGGCTACAGACCTTGAAGATGCATCCAAGATCACAGAACTCCAAAACTTGTATGTGACATCATTCATGCAGCCATTCATTTAACTGATACATTCCCCTCCTTCTACCCAGGTCCAGTCACCAACTGGAATCAAGAAAAGCACTGTGTCCTACTATTACTCCCAGTTCCTTCAGCGTCCTTCAAAGGGACATAAAGGCTCTATTAGTATTTTGTGATTTCCCTATTGCAGCAATCACTTAAAGAATAATAGAAAAAATGATGTTTAAATATGACAGTGATGTGAATTATATGTATGAACTGGATCTATCAGTGTAAATCAGGTATTATTATAATTAAACACCAGAAAGATAAAACATTAGCAATATCTAGCAGAAAGATTTTCCATCTAACTTTTCACTTAAACGTATGTTTCTGCTTTCTGTTGCTACGGCAATTAACTAGATATACAAAGCACAAACCTTATAACTAGTTCTTCAATTTGTCCAGAAATCCAGTGACCATTTGCACAGGAGATACAATCTACCTTCAGTTAACTGCATGTCTCTTAGCTCTTAGCTTGCATATTGTCATTTGGGTTACTTTCTTATGTTCTTTCATTTCAGAAATGAAAGCCTGTAAAATACCATTTGACATCACAGTTGGCCTTGAGCTACCTACAGCATGCCATGTAATTTATAAATCACATTTGGAATGTTATTAAAAAAAGGTCAAATTTGGTTTAGATCTCCTTAGCGTTGGAGGCACAGTGAGCTACTGACCTCTAGTTGAGAAAAACAAGATAGCTATTGGATATGGTCCTTTTTCTAAAATGTCGTTTCTTCCTACTTGCCAACCAGCAATGTAAATTTTTCTTTGTGTCTTGAAGAGAACAGGAAAATTATTCTTATTTTTTCATGGATCTGATTCAAACTATTTAAAATGAATGACAAAAGCATCATTACTTGAAGAAACATTTTTTTTTCCCTTTAGCTTTTTTTCCCAGTACCTTTTACTCTGCCTTCATAGAAGCTTAGCATAGCTGTGAACTCAGATGAAAGCAGCTGAAAAAGCAGAAGCCAATCAGGAGCTGCAGGCGCCTGTTCTTGGAACATCATTTCTAGTAGGAACTGTGCAAAAAAACCTGAATACCACATTTTCTTCTGTTTGAAACAACTAATTTATGTGTTGCAGATTTATCAAAGATGCAGGGTGCAGATAGTGCATTTTGAATACAAGATAATAGTATTTTTTTTTCCCTCTCTGTAAGGTAATTTCACACATTATGTGGAAAAAAGGGAGAAGTGAATAGCTTTAGGAATTCATTAAGACTGACTGATATGTTAGGATTCATCCTGTAAACTGCCCAACAGTGGGTAGTTTAGGATTAACTTCTCAGTTCCTATTTCTGTGTGTTCTAAAGTCACATCCATAAATTCATCCATTCATCCATAAATCCTTACTACAGTCAGAAACAAGACTGTAATTTCTGCACTTGTCATCATAAAATGACACACTTCTTAGGACTTTAAAACAAGTTATTTTTCTTTCATACTCTCTTCCTTTCCCTTAGAGATTTTGGAACTGTCTTTCCCTTAAATTATTGGACAAAGATTACCAGGATGAGTAATCCACCTGTGGAGATAATCAGAAATCTATTTGTTCTTTTTTTCTCTCAAAAAAACATTTCACACAATAAAAAGAATGAATTAGGGTAAATTATATTTTTTATATTTTAATTATATATTTTTATTATATTTTATAAATAATTTATGCTTGTTGCTGTTGATAGTTACTAGTATTTATCTTTTATCTCTTTTCTATATCTTCAGGGGACAGAAGAAATCTTTCAAAGAGAGTTTCTCTTTGCTGTGTAAACATAGTATCTTCTAAAATGTTCTTCCATTTTGAGCCAAACCTCAAATCTTTACAAGAGCAAAGGAAATTGTTGTGGCTTTTGCGCAAGAATACAACTAATAGATAGAACAAATGATGCTGTTTCTCTTATGCTTTCTGTGGAATTGCTTTTTATTTGGTCGTTTTCATTTTTCATTTGCATTTTTGTGCCACTCTGCTGCAAATTATGAACAAAGGAGTGGGTCAGAGAATACCCAGTACTACTGTTGTACACAGTCTGTGGGCAAACCCCATGATAGCACACTGCACTAAGGCATTCTGGGCTGGAGTGACAACAAAGGGCTGTATGTAAAACTAGAAGTTTTTACTGAGTGATGTTCTATGCCTTAAGACGAAGATAATTTATATGCTCTCAATAATGAAATAGATGGTGGAAATTTATTAGCTTGTTAAAAATGCAGAACATTTTCCCATCTTGGAAAATGGAATCAAAATGTAGAATGGTCTTGACAAATTGGAGAAATGCAAATTGGAGAATTGCATGCTGCAATTTAATAATGGTATGTACAAAGCCAAACCTTAGAAATTCATGACCAGTGTCAGAATGTGGAGAATGTTGGAGCTTGCAGTAATTTTGTGCTAAAGATTACACAAATTAACGTGGATTGTAAATATATCTGAGGGAATAACAATTCACTGTTCCAAGAAAAGGAAAAAAAAAAAAAAAAGTATGGGGATTATAATAAGACTATATCCTGTAAAATATATCACATAATATTTCTGCTCAATATTAGTGAATATCAGCTGAAATACTATAGGTTTGGGAAATAAGCTTCTGGAAGAGGTGGTCCAAGCAGGATTCACAAGAATGATCTGATGCTCAGAAAACAGACTGTATTAGGAAAGACTGAAAGACTAAATGAATGAAGATTATTTTTCCCCACAATAAGCTGAGAGGAATTGTTAGCATGCATCAACAAAAACAAACTGAGGACAACACAGTATTATTGCAGTAAGAGAAAAAAAAACAACCTTTCTACCTCTATGGATATTTAAGTCTTGGGGTAGACTGCTTATATTGCACAATTTTCATCACCAACTACTTCTATGAACGTATTAGAAGAATGGGTTACAGTATAAGCATTGTATCTTTGATAACGTGAAGGAATTTAATTACTACTTTCACTTTTTAAACTAGCTGTTTTTAACCTTCATTCAAATAATGAAGAACTATTTGCACCTACTCCTAAGATGGCAATCAGGGCCTCTGGGTTTGCTGAATCCCATTTTCTATGCAGAAGACCTCGAAGTGATGGGTAGGAGAGTAGTCCCTTCATAGGTCAAGAGGTACTGCCTGATCAGTTGAGATCTTTTCCAGTCCTACCTCCCATGAGGTTATGCCAAGCTCATTGACTGACAGCTAGCATTTTTCAAATGTCAGACTCTGGGTAACTTTTTCTATCTAGAAGAAATTTAAATAGTGAGAATGCTTTTGTTTAATGTTTCTGGATCTAACGACTGAAGTCTAGACACTTGCCTACTGATCTTGTTTATTTTGTATAAATTCAGAAGATATAATTTCTAATTTTGAGCTAAGTGTATTTGATCATATTCTGCCTTTATTTGCTCTTCATTTCTTAAAGAGTAAGATGCATCTATTTTATTTTCTGGGATGTAAACTAATATGGGGTGGGAAATGTTTTAATAAGACAATGATTAAGAGTTTTCCATTGTTCCTAGAGGACTGTACATATAGCAATTAGCAATCCACCTGATGATGAAAGTGAAAAGAATTTAATTGCCTTGGCAAATGTTATAAACAAGTCTAGTATGGAACAGTGCTGTTAAGTGAGAATTCATTTTCTTCTAGATTTCCTTGTGACTGTTACTGTGTTTCTCTCTAGAGACTGGAACGTGTGTTTTCTTTTTCAATAAAATGAATGCAATGGTTTGCTCTCTGAAGTCTGGCTTGGAGAAGGTATTTCTTTCACAGTAGATTCTTCCACTTTTAAATGCCAGGGATTTAAAATGGAATGTGTAGGAAGTGCTGAAGTGCCGATCAGTCATTTATGTTGAATGTATTTACAGTATGTCTTCAAAAGGTGAGTTGTTTCTTTCCAATCTTTATATGACAACCAATTATACTAGACACTTCCATAATCATGGGTGTCAGGACCCTCTCAGGTGGATGGCTAAAATAACAGTTTTACCTCTTTGAAAACATTTAGAATTTGACAGGGAAAAATCCCTTTGCAGGATTGAACAACAGTGAAATGCGACTTGGCTCTTTGAGTTGACAGTGTCATCTTTTGGAAACAATCTTCTTATAAACATAACATTTCTATGCATAGATATGCAGTTATGCACATATTTAATCCAATGATGTAGCATATCTTCCACTATTAAATGAGCATTCATTTCACAGAATCAGATCACAGAATGGTTTAGCTTGCAATCGACATTAAAGATAATCTAGTTCTAACTGCCTGCTGTGGACAGGGTTGCCACCCACTAGATCAAGTTACAACAGAGCCCCATCCAACCTGGCCCTGGGTGCCTCCAGGGATGGGGCATCCATAGCTTGTCTGGGCAGCTGTGCCAGGGCCTCGCCACCCTCTGAATAAAAAATTTCTTCCTAACATCTAACCTAAACCTCTCCTGGTTTAGGTTTAAGCCATTCCCCTTGTTTTATCCTGATCAAACTATGTAAAAAAAACCCATCAGGCTCCTCCTGCTTATAAGCTCTGTTCAAGTGCTGGAAGTCCACACTGTGGTCCCTTTGGATCCTTTTCCTGGATGAACAACCCCAGCTCCATCAACCTTTCTTCACAGGACAAGCTCTCCAGCACTTTCATAATCTGTGTGGCTCTTCTCTGGATCTGCTCCAACAGCTCTGTATCATTCCTGTGCTAAGGCCCCAGGCTTGGACACCATAAGGGGGTCTTATTGTGAAAGTGGGAACATTTACTACCCTGAATACAGATGCTAAAACCACCAGATTTGGGACATACATGTCAGACGTATCAGCCCCGTCTGATATTTTTAGTATTATAACTTTCAATCCAATCAGACATAATCCCACTAAGATATTTAATAAATAATTCACATTTTGCCAGCATTCTTCATGTTTCTCTTAAGCAATACATATGCACTCAGGTCTTTGTGGTATAAAAATGTTATGCAGTATAAAGGAAATATACAATGAATAATACCCTAAATAACAAGTTAACTGCTTCTAGGTAAATCAATCATTAAATCTACACTTTCTTTACACCCTCCATTAAACATTTGCTAGGGAAGTTCTGAAACTTTTTATGTTTTGTGTTCTCATAACAGTGTAATAAAAATAATCTTTCCATTGGGTATTCAAAACCCTGGAGTGAATAATCTCCATTAAAAAAAAAAAAAATTAAAAACGGCTAGGTAATGAGGTAAATTAAAGATGTGCTTTACAGAAAATTACAGAAAATAGTGAATACTTACAAAATATGTACTGAGACATGATTTGAAATATACAAATAAACTACTATTTATATACTTTCTTCTCTTGAGTTAAAGGAAGAAATAATTCCAATAAAGAAAGAACTGTAAAGTTTTATGTCCCATATTTAACAACATTAAATTAGGTGCACTGCACGGATAGGTATGATATCACTGCCCTGTGAATGTCATTGTTTTATATTGCTCTTTTCTATTCACCTTCACTTTTATCTGTGGGACTCTATGCACAGGAACCCTGTAAAACAAGCAGCATACAATAGGCTACCAGCTCCTTGCACTGGAATTACCACAGTTACAGTCTTCTCTATGTGCAACTGAAATTTCAGTTTTCTCTTTGTTTTACCTTATCCTTCTTTTGTTTTTCATCCTGGTATATGACCCAGTGTTCCCCATCGTTACTGTAGGCAAGCTTGTAGGATCCCACAAACTGAACGTGTCCAAAATCTTTAGCTCCTTGAGTAATTATGCCAGTGACTTTTGTAGGGACAAGTAGGTCAACCTAAACAAAACACAACACAGGAGAATAAATGTAATTAGAACAGTTTCTGCATGCAGTCCGACTTCACACCGCACAAAATCAAAAGCTGCTGATACATTGGCACAGTTTGCAACATGTTCCAGTTCCATGTAATGGTCAATTACCATTGGGTAATTGGTCAATTCACGTTTTTCTTGTACATTAATCGTCACTTTTACCCCCTTGTGGTATACCAGGACTGATCTCACACCATTTTTTATTGTGCTGCCCACCTTCCCAGCAAAACAGCAGTCCTCCTTGCAAACCATCTGCAGCCCAAAAAGCACTCCCACGTGCTCCTGATAATCTGAATAGAGTATGTCACAGGTTGATTCTCCATCTCCATTCCATTTCCTCTGCAGTGACAGAGATTGTGCTTTATTAAGTCTTTTAGAACATTTTCTATCACACTTTTCCTACTGAACTCTTTCACTCACTTTAAGACCTTTATGTCTTTTTTCTACCTCTAAAACTCTAGCTTTTTCATTCACTAACCTTTTGGAGCTATTCATTTTATAATCTTAGCTAAAGATTTAAAAAATGCAAGGCAGGACTCTTAATGCCTAATAAAATCTTTCAAGTGGCTTTCACATGGTCAGCACATTTGTGATCAGCTTTGTGGAACCAGAATTCAACACTGAATATAACAGATCTGGGCCAAATGGCTTGGCTTAAAGTAATCAAAGAACAGAATACAATAACAGAAGTAAATTGACCTAATAACACATTTTTAGAGGAAGAATGGAGCAACTGCCGTCTCTATTTGAACTGACATTTTCTAGAAATGTGAAAGCATTTGATTCTGTGTCCTCCAGTAACGCATTAAACTGGAAAAAAAAAAACCAAGAACAACACCACAACAAAAGTAGATTTATTTCAGACGATAAATAGCTGTGAAACAGCCGTCATTTTTGATATTGTCTGCTAAATCAAGTAAGAGTAATAGTAAAAATATCCTGGTAAAAATGAGAGAAGTGCTCAACTCTATAAGAAGATGAGGAATATGTTTTTGCAATAACAAAAAAATAAAACTGAAGAAGAAGGTGAAGGAATAAAGATTCTCTGACTGATAAAATGCTGAAGACCCAGGATTGCAATTTTTTGAAGCTGAGGTCATCTGAAAAGGCCAGATTTTGAATGGAAATGTAGGTCAAGGGAGAAGAACATCTGTGAAAGCATAATAAATTAATAATGGGAAAAGGAGAAAAAATAAATGAGCATCAGAAGTCATCAAACCCAGGTGAGTGCTTTTACAGGCTGGGCACTTCAGTTCGGATCCCACAAAGATGAAAATACAGAAATGTGTAAGGACATGTTTTTAAGAAATGAAGAGGAAAAATTTGGTTAGGAGCAAACAAACAAGGAAGACTGCATACATCTTCCCCAATATCTGATGACAATTAGCAAATAATGAATCCTTTCCAGAAGAGGAAAAAAATAAAAGTTTTAGTACTGAGATACCATAACAGCAAATGGAAAATGGCATTGTCCACAGATGATCTTAGAATTTTGGTTCTATCAGAAGAAAAGGATTTATTCTCATCCAACAGAAGCACTATTGCTCAGAGGAGCACCCTGGAACCTGAGGGAAGTACCCCTGCAGGGAGAAACTCTTTCGGTTTTCTCTTTGTTCAGTGGAAAGAGGAAGGACTGAACCAAGAGCAGCTCTCATAGACTGCTTGAAACAACTTATTTCTTCCGTAGAAAGTGCAGGAGACTGGCTTCCACCACCTGAGTGGACTGCTGGGAATCAGGCATTGCTAGTTAGATTTTTTTAATGAATTAATAAACTCTGAGTCTCCAGATCTAAATTCCCAATATTTTTTCGGAGCCCAGATGATTGGATCTGCTTTTCAGAAAGGGTGATCTGGTAAAGAATCATTAATTGAGCCACACTTCTGGGCAGTGTTTGAACTAAACATTTCTGAATCAACTTTAAATTCTGTTTATAAATAATTTTTACATTAGTATTTTCTAAGCATAACCTCTTCTATGTGGTGAATGTTTCTTACACTAAAAGTTAATCTCTCTCCTGCTAACTTGAAAAGATATTTCCATAAAAACACTTGGCTATTTTTAAAATGTCAAAAGTAATCTAAAAGGATTTCACAAATATTTAACATGGCCATGATGTTCAGAGTATTTTTCATTGAAATTCAGAGCAGCAAGAAAATGTCCTATTAAGATTCAGGGAATTTCAAAGGTGAAATCACAATATATCTTCATTATCACCCAGATCCAGGGTTAATAAAAATGTGCTGGCAACAATTGTTTTGCGCTTATGGGACATATCCAGCGGCCTTGCAGTCTTGTTCAGAAAAATGATGTGGGAATCTGGAAGGTAATTTGGTACATATTCAGTCTTTTTATGAAAGACTTACACAGCATACATAGACATGTTTCTGTGTGTGCGTGCTTGTGCATGTTAATTTTATGAAAAAAAAAGAGAAAAAAGTAAGGTTTAATAGACAGGATCTGTTCTAAGTCTAGGTTTTGACAGTACAAATAATATAAATTGCTGGAGGTGAAGAGAAAGAAAAGGATGTGCTATTCTCTTTTTTCTTACTTTAGTATCACATTTAATTATTTCTTCATAAGCTAGTAAGAAACCTTCATGAAGTAAGGGGTAGTTTTAACTTTATTCTGTTGCTTTATTACCTTTTGCAAAGAGTTAAAACAGTCTTGCTTTTCATCCTTCCTACTAATTAGTAATTAGGAACGAAAAGGTGAGAAGAACTTACTCCAATTTCTAAGCAAAACATCCACATTAAAATACCTTAACAGAAAGTCATAACTTCCCATCAGGATGCAGAATATATTTATTCAGTTAGTGCAGATTGCAAGTAACAGGCAATCAAACAAATTGCCAGGGAGAGAAGTTGAATTAACACACAGCCACTATGTGCTCTTCAAAGCTGAATGTGATTAACCAGATTAGAATGTGACTTTGACTTTTTTAGTGCAGCAGAATTTAGAGTGAGGTAGAGGCAATTAGACTGCAACTGATAGGCTCATTAGCTTGTTACACAAAGAACCATGGTTTACAGTTTAATGTACATTTCTACAAGCAGCTGATCAAAAAGCAGTTTAACACCTTGTGTTTGGGAGAACTCTCTTGGGCTGCAGCAGTCCCTTTTGTAAATACGTTTCCCACCTTGCTTCAGACACTGATGATGACTGAATGTGATTCAAAGAATTGAAGAAAAGTGTAAAGATAAATCCAACCTGAATATGAAAGATTTTAGTGAACCACTGCATGGATATGTAGCATAAGCTGCAAGGCACTGTACAATTCAACACAGAGTGACTAGTACCTACGCTGTAAGTAGGGAGAAAACAGTCACATAATTGCTCTGTCCCTGCTGTAAGCTAAAAAAACCCTAGACTTTCCTCACCTGTCTGTGCAGATGTGTGCAATTTTCATACAACTCACTTTTCAGCTGAACTCCTTGAGAACTGCAACTACAGATGCAGATACCTTCAATCTACAGAAACCTTCAAGTACTGCAGTTTTCTGAACACCCCTTCCTCTCTCTTCTCTTCTGAACATCCCCTTTTCTTCTATATACTTGGCAGAAACACATCAATATCAGAGTATTTGCTAGAAGAGCATATCCATGATAAACCATGGAAACTGAGGACAGAATTCAGGAAAGGAAGTAGACAGCTCTCATGAAATATGTGGAAGATGATCAAGAAATCTCTCCAGAATAGAAACACACACTACAACTCTGGCTTACAAGAAGACAAGCCTCAAGAAGACACAAACTGCAGAAGCATCCAGCATTTCAGACATGAATGGGAGAAATGGACCTATGTAGCATACATAGCAACCTGCTCAAAGTGGCCCTACCTGAGCAAGTTTGGACAAGATGGCCTCTAACATCAACTATCCTGTGATGCTAACAAACCCATCCAGATAGATTGAAGCATTAGGGACTGGGAAATCAATAGGCACAGGCAGGGTATGTTTATACCCAAACAGCAGAGTGCAATGGGTGAAGACTGGCAAAGAAAAGCAGTTGATACAGAGACTAAGATGCCTACACAGTTTGTGCTACAGGGATTTTACTTCCAATTAGCCTGGACCAAATTTTGAAGCACGTCTTTTGGCTTAATTTCATTTGAAAAGAATCCATTTCATGCTCTGTGAAGATCCTCCATCCTATGAAATAAAGCATGAAAAGTGGAGACAGTCTTAAAAAAGACCAATACATTCCTTATCTACTCTACAATACTAAAGGAGAAGAAACAATGCACAGAATCCAGGGAACACGTTCTAGTAAGCAATGAAGATAATGGAGAGGTGGCTCAGCTGACCTTTAAATGTGTATGTTATCATTTCAGTACACACAACCTCAGCTTCAATTTGGAGATTCAGAATAGAAAGATGGAACTGAAAATTAATGGAGAGCTGAGAGTTAAGGTACTGGTTAAAGATGCATGTGTTTTAAAAGTTAATTTTAGTCTGCTACTTTTTAAGATCCTGCTCCCAGTTTAGCTAGCCCTGTGCCTACTTATTTGGCAATTTTTAGTAGTGTCAGTTTTCCTCCAGGTTTTCTTTAATTTACCTCTGGGGGCTGTTTTCATATCAGTTGACGCCAGATAACACAGATGAAATTTTGAGTATGCCTAATCATCAAACAAAAGAGTTTCTTGGAGTAGAAGTATCAGGGATTGAAAAAAAAAAAGAAATCTGACTCCAACACAAGTGAGAAATGTAGGAGAAACACTGGCAAGGTGGTCGTAGCACCTACCTTTAAAAGACTTCTATATGACATCTAACTTCATTAAAGTGGAGATCTATCACATATACTTGCCCTTGTGTCAAGGTCTCAGATACTCTGGACTGCTCAAGGTAATATTAGGCATTCATGATTAGTTCCTGAATATAACCAAGATAGTTTAATGCCCTCAGGTTGTTCTGTGCAAATTTCTCACTCTCTGATCAAGACCTCTATTTTCATATTCTTTTACAGGGGAAACTGGCACACGTATAGTTGCTATGTGCACCCAAGCCCGTGAAAAGGAATGACAGGCTTACAGTGACTACAGTACAAAGTCAGTATTGCCACTCTCCTTATCATACTGCATTGGAATTGGGCACTCAGTATTCTCCTCCATGCCCAATCTCTGGAGATAAAAGGAAAACTGATGATGGTACAGAACCTGCTGCAAATATGCAACATCTATATGCTATTAACAACATTTCTTGATTGTAAACTATGAAGCCTAGGAGGGAGTGCAGATCTGCCAGAGGAGAGAAAGGCACTACAGGAGGATCTGGATAGACTCCCCAGGGAGATGGTTCAGTCACCATCCCTGAATGTGTTTAAAATCCATTTGGATGGTGCTCAGGGACATGATTTAGCAGAGGGTTGTTAGAGTTAGGGTAATAGGGTTTGGTTGTGATTAGATTTGATGATCTTTGAGGTCCTTTCCTACCTGAGCTATTCTACGATTCTCAGCCATAATAATTTTATAGGAAGAAGGATTTCAGAGCATTTTGTTCTACAGATATCTAAAAAAGACTTTTATACTTTCAAAATAAAAGAAAACTCATTCACATTTAATAAGGTCATATTACTGGGGATATATATAAAATTAAACTTATTTCTGTATGCAGAGGTAAGTTGTTTTCAGATGAATTAAGATTAAAGAATACTATTCTTTTTCTTCCTAAAAAAGTAGCTTGTTTTGCTTGTTTATTTATTCAATTTCAGCTTACAATTTTTTAAACTGATGTTGCTATATTTTTAACAACTGTAGACCTGTAGGCTAAGATAATAAATACAACTATTAATTTCTTATTTACTCTTATTTGTGTCTTCTTAAAGAGTGCATTTTCTCTGATTTGTTTTATGACTGCAGCAAATACATGTAAGAAACAGCATAAGAGAGAACACTATGTACCTTCAGCTCTTTTCAGAACAATTTAAAAGCTACCAACTTCAGGACGAGGCCTGTTGCTTGAAATCTTCAAGGACTGTCAGAAACATGTTTCAGGCCATTATTCTGAAATTTGCTTGTATGAAACGCACACAAGCTCACAGGTAACTTCATTTTTATCAACAGCTCCTTAAGTAGCAGTTACTTCTTAAAGAGTACAGATTGTGTGAACCCTTCATTAATATATTTACTTACTTAGTAATCATTATAATGTAAGTATTATGGGGAAAGGGGAAAAGAAAACAACATCTGAATTACTATACAATTTTTCAGCATTTAAAGAAAACTTTCAGATAGATAATCTCTATATGATCCATCACATAGCTCATTGAAGAGCACCATCTATTTCTTACAGAGAAACCTACAAGAACCAGACTTTACAAAACCATGACTAATCTCATTTTATTGATATCACAAACCTGTATTTCCCAAAAATACAAAATAAAATTTTAGCCTTAGGATCTGGATTTTCAAAGGCACCTTTGGAAACTTAATGCAGTTGAGGTTCTGAGGTCATATAGGCACAGCAGTAAATCCTGCCTGCAGTACACACAAGAAAATGCTGTTTTCATACAGATCCCACAAACTGGAATGATTTCTGTGGGTGTCAGTAACTCCCACAATTTATCAGAGAGTATTCCCATTCTAATAGGAAATGGTGATGCCCAGTCTAGCTAGGTCTGAACATATTCTGAAGAGAATTTCACATTTCAAAATTATACCATTAATGATAATTAAATCTGTAACCTCTTTTCCTAACATTCAGTACTTCCTATCTGTGAAATACAGTAGTACTTCAATGCAGCAATACTGTACAGTGGTGATTTTTACTCAAAATGTGAATAGAGTTTGTAACAGAGATTACGTGGATTATTGCATTGGTCACCAATGGTCACCATTCATAAAACAAGAGTGGCCTTTCTATCTCTGTGGAATATTCAAAGCTTACCAGTCCTTGTGATAATGCTAAGAGATTTAAATTAATGGTGATTAGGCAGGCACAGACATCTGGCAGAGCTAGAAGAAGCTAGAAGAGGTACGTTGCAGGACACTTGAAGAGTTGATTAAAAGAGCCTGTAATACCATTCTGTGTAAGATCAATCAGTTGGAGCTCTTGTGGGAAAGACAAGGACAAAACAGTACTTCAGACATTCAAAAGAGAAAAAGAGAAAAAAAAAAAGAGGATGAACATGATCATCAGTAATTCATGATGAACTACTGAACACTAATGCAAGCTTTGACTGTGGACTGATCCCAACACTTAGATATGGCTAGAAATAGATATGGAAATAGGTAGAAATTTTCATTTGCGTTCAGTTTTTCACATAATGGTACATGGCTTTAAAAGCAAAAGAGCACACAAAACTGGATAATAATAAGGACTGTCTTTCAGGAGAACATTTCTGCAAGATGTATAGAGCAGTAACTTCATTATGTTAATGATAAAGATGCTAATAACTTTTGACTATAACTGAAGGTGACAAAAAAAACAGAAACAACAAAGTAAAAACAAAATAAGAAAAAAACATGTCAACCATTGCTGATTCTGCTCTTCTTTCCTCCTATCTTTGAACAAGGATGATCATCCTGAGGAGATGCCAGGCAGACATGCTCTACACTTTCTGCATAGTCAGAAGCGCAAGGAAGATCTACTATCCTTCTTTATTTTACTGAAAGATATCTAAAATTCACAAGAAAGTTAATCTGTAAGATTTCCTGCATGCCTATCCTGGATTCTGTTCCCTTTGTGCGTTCCCCTGTTTTCTTCTAAAGACCATTGCAGTAAAGCACTGGCAAACACAGGCAGGAGGAAACTTGAGGAAATGTGGTCTGTTTAACTAAAAGCCTCAAAATCACTCTTGATAACCTGAAATCTAAAGGATGAGGAAGCTAACACTTTATAGCAGCGCTTTGAAACAGCATAAGCTTTTCAGCTGCAATCAGTAGAAATCTAGTTATTTCAGATTTCATTTGTCTTAAGGATTTTGGAGCATTACAGTTTTTAAATTGAAATCAAAAGCTGGTGATGCAATGACTGAGAAAATGAAATCCTTCCCTGGAAATGAACTATTGTGACTTTTGCTCAGTTTTCTGTACAGGTGATGATGCAGTATCTTTTACTGGAGTACTGATAAATACCTTCAAAAAAACCTGAGGTCATAAATGGGCTCACCTATGCATGAGCAGACCATTTTATTTTTAAAATGAAAAATTGCTAAATTTCCTGCTAAAATGGAAGTTCATTATTCACTTGGTCATTTTTTTTCTCATTGATTAATAACATTGCAAATATTTTCTACAGTACATAACAATGTCCCAGCAATCTACAGATATCCAGACTATAGATCAACAAGTAAATGAAAGATAAGCTGGCACAGAAGATACTGCAAAGTGACGAATAATTAATATAACTACTGAACTGTGGAAGTACTTACAAAAATCTGCCTGTAAGCAAAGTTGAATCTGCCCAGAAGATAAGCAGATTTCAGGTTGAAGTGACTCCTTGTATTTAAAAGATCTGTGTGTTACTTTCAGAGAAAATGCAGCCAAGACAGCATCATTCAGCCATTTGTTCTAAGAATGACTTTGCCCATCTGTCAGCCAGAATTGTTATGCATAACCTGTTTCATAAAGCTATGCTGCTGTAACTATAAACTAAAAATGTCAAAACTGTGTTACCAGGCTTCAAAAACAACAGTGAGATTCCTTTTCCTTTCTTTCCTCCCTCACGCCCCAAAGTGATAGGACGGGCTTTTGTTTCCAGTGACTGTTAATAACCTGGAGAAATAAATGAAATTAATTTAGGTATATTCTTAGGTAATGTTTTATTTTAGTTAGAAAAGTATTTTTTCAGGATTTATGGAATAAATCAAGATTTTTCTTCCTTGTACACTAAATGCCTCGGCACTTCTAAGGCAATAAGCTCGTGATGCACTGGTTTGAATACAATTAAAAGGTATATTAATCTTCATTCTCCAGGACATAAGAAAGATTATCTGTTATAAGTCAAAAGGACTTCCTGGAGTCAGTATTACAGCTTCACATACAGGCCTCTGGTCAAAATAAGACTAAGCTACTGGCAGGATGTATTCAACCCTGGGACTCAGTCCTGTCTTTGATCTGACACAGACATATACTCTTGGCTTTCAAAACACCCTGTAATGCTTATCAGCTCTCTGCACCTATTGCGAAGCATGTGGAAAGCAGAAGGCATGACTGATTCAAGGGATTAACACTTAGCTAAAACTGTTGACCAAGCCTAGGGTTATATGCAGAAATATTTCTCTGTGCCCCCAAAGTTTAAAAAGTAAGCAAATCATTTTTTACTGAGAGAAATGGGAGAGGAAAAAAGTGAAAACATACAGAAAAACCAAAACTACAGAAGCTGAGAGATGCAAGATGAGAAGGTGTGCTTTAGATGTAGGTGACCAGTATCTTGGCTACTAGGCTCATGTATCAAGGTTTCAGTTTCTCATCTAAGTGAGGAAAAGTAGGCTTAATAAGAATGGAATTTCACATTCCAGGCAGAAGTTACAATCAAATAGCTTACATTTTGCCATTCTAGATCTGAGAAACCTTTTCTGGTGAAAGCTGCACAAAAAACTGATTCACTGGGTGAAATCATACAAATTTTCAATAAGGAATTTGTATTAAATGAACTTCCAAACAGTTCAGATCCAGATTTTTATATCTTGGCCTATGTGCGAATGTCAGACAACATAATGCAGAAGGCTTTCTCAAAAATTTATCTATCTCAGTTTTCCATCTAACATTGCAAAAACTTTAAGGGTAAGAAACCTGAAATCTACCTGTCTGAGGTATGGAACAATTTCAGAACTGAGGACTACTCAGACACAGGGCTGAATTATACAACTCCAGAAAACAAAAAGGTTTCTACATGTTCAGCCCTCCGCTGTCACTCCTCAAGTAGCCACCTATGTCAGGCATCTGGAACCTATGCATTTGGAGGTCAACCAGCCTGCAGTGGACATTCTGACAAGTCATGCAAATTCTCTAAGCCTGATTTGTCTTTTGTACTTTTCTCTTTCACTCACCTCCAAATGATTTTTCAGTATGCTCTGCAGCACTTCCACTGAAGAAAACAAGCAAACTACATGTACGTATTTTATAACCTAACTCTACAGTAGGTTCCTACACCTCTCTAAACCGCTCAGAAATTAATAAAATGAACTCAGTAATTTGTTAATGGCTGTTAGTTTTAATATCTTAGTTGATGCCTCTGGAAAGTCACTTTGTAAATTTAATTATACTGCCACCATTTCCCCTATAGATAACTACACATACATTCCAACTGTCATTGCTTTCTGTGCTTAACACACAGAAGATTTTGATGTCAAGATGCTATGTCTTGTTCACGCTGATCAAGTTAGTAAGAACATTTTTCAGCATATAAAGAGAAGTGCCAAATCCCCTAGCACAATTTTAGCTAATCAAAACTAACATTTTTTAGAAATAAAAGTACTGTCTTTTTCTAAATCAAAGATAGTAAAATAGAAATGTGTAACTGTGGCTAGAAAAGCAAACGTATTCTTGAAGACATAACTGTTTTATATAATAAAAATTGATCTCACAGAAAATCTTTAGGATTCTGGCAATTTCCAAGGCAAAATATTTGCAATATTTTGCATTTGTACATGCAGCCAGGCAACCCCTACTGACATCTGTTACTGCTAACAGCTTCACGCGTACCACAGAGGGTAAGGTCTGGTCTACCAAAAAACAGCAGAAAGATGGCAGATGATCAATTATTAATGAAGCTGAGATCTTATCTTAGGAAACAAATACACACAGAAGTTTGTGAAATCACCAAGAAATATAAGAAGAGAACATTTTCAGCTCTGAGCAATGTGTTTTCCTTGCAGATCCATCAGATTTTGTTTTTGTTTTCCCTTTTGCTCCCAGTGTTCTCTTCCCAAAGATTTCTCTTTTAAAAGACTTCTGCAGGCCCTGCTCTGACAGGTGGGCACAAGTCTAATTTCTTAGAGCCCACTATTTACTGTCAAAGAATCCACACATGAAGACAATTCTTCAATCAACTTCAGGCAAGCGGAGGATGTTCTGACACATCCATTTTCATACTTGGATGGTTAAAAAATAATTTTAGCAGTGTAAATTAGAGAAAAAAAGCTGTGTATCTACCAACTGTATCTACCAATAAAAAGTCTAGATAAAAGGATGTCTTAATACAAATTAACTTCTAGAAAGCAAGGCATTATAGTGGCTGGCAGGCAAAAATAAAAATTACCACTGTAGCACATTCTCTGCTGAGCGCTGTTTTCAAACAAGAATTCAAAAAATTTACCCTTATTCAGTTTACAGACTTTCTCCTTTGAATGAAAATAGATTTTCTCACTCATTCATTCCAGTTCCATGGAGTGGACTGCCTCCTAACTATTTGCTCTGTAGGGAGCAGAAAATATACCTCAATTACTGTAGAACAAATCAGCAGTAATTTGTGTACTGACTTGCAACACATTATCATGCTTAAATCAGATGACTCAGTGAAAGAACTTAAACGTTTCACTCAGTAAAAGAACATTTTCAAATCTGCTATGGCATCTGAAAATGGAAATACTCTTTCTCTTCTCCTTTCAAAAACTGTATTTTAAAGAAACATGTATATTAATTTTTGTTGTTGTTAGTGGTGGTGGCTTGTTTGTTTGTTTTACAGGAGTCTTAGATATTTTTCTATACTGATAGATTCCCAACAAGCCTCCTCAAAAGGCTCTTGCAAACGTGAGGATAAAAAGAGACTCCTAAGATTATACCCACTATTGATGTAACTGTCCCATTTTTTCACAAATGCCATCTGTTACACTGACCAGAGTTAATGTGCTTGTGGAACTGAGTAGCAAGTTCTGCCCTGCCCTGAGCTGCATTTCGGTTTGGATTAAGAACCATCCTAATGTTAGTCCCAAACTACACATGACTGGATGTGTACAAATGTGATTATTCCCTTCATCCAGTGAAAACCCTAATTCTGGACATTGCATAATGCTATTGGCACTAGAAATCCTGAATTCATAGGCAATTACCAGCTCAGTGTATCTGAACTACTTGTATCACAGGCCAGAAATCCCACCCAAACATACAGATCATTCTCCAAAACTTTAGTTTTAAGTTAGATATTTCAATCTTTTTGAACTGCAAAGCTATGTGGCAGATGAAGCTTATTTTAACTTTAGAAGTTGAAGTAAGCTCTTAAAGATTACCCTGATTTAAAAATACTTTGTGATTTCCTGTAGCCTGTGCTGTGTCTTGAGCAAGAGCAACAGGTAAGATTGAAAAAAAGAAAAAAAGTGCCTACTGCAGAAAGTTAATTTTCTTAATACAAATTGTGGTATTTTGTGCACAGCAGTGCTTTTGTCAGTACCAGTTTGGGTAAAAGAAAGAATTCCTAGGTTATGAATAACTTTATATCAATTCTGATTATTTCCAGAATTACCACTGCAGCCAATTTGCACGAACCCTGATATCATCTGCTATATTCAGTATTTTATTGCTAAGGATGAGATGATGGTCTTATAATGACAGCACATCAGCTTTAATTTGAAAGAAATACGTGGTGGATATATTTTGCAGGCTGGAAGGCCAACAGGGCTGCATTGGAAGAGGAGTGGCAGCAGGGAGGGGGAGAGGACTGATCCTTCTACTCTGCCTTTGACAGTCTTGATCTGGAGTACTGTATCCAGGTCTGGGGCTCCCAGCGCAGGAAAGATGTGGAGCTGTTGGAGAGGGTCCAGAGGAGGGCCATGAAGGTGACCAGAGCGCTGGAGCACCTCTCCTAGGAAGAAAGGTTGAGGGAGTTGGATTGTTCAGCCTGGAGAAAGAAGGCTCCAGGGAGAAGTCACTGCAGCCTTTCAGTACTCAAGGGGAGCTTATCAATAGCAAAGAGACCAAAGTTTTACACAGCTTGATAGTGATAGAACAAGGGGGAATGGCTTTAAACTGAAAGAGGAGTTCAGAGAGAATTTAATCACAGAGAGGGCGGTGAGGCCCTGGCACAGCTGCCCAGAGAGGCTGTGGGTGCCCCATCCCTGGAGGCACTCAAGGCCAGGCTGAGAGGTCTCATATGCTGGGTGGCAGCCCAGTCCATGGCAGGGGTTGGAAATGAATGGCCTCTGAGGTCCCTTCAAACACAAGTCATTTTGTGATTCCATAACAATTATGGTGGCACATAAGACCAAAAAGATCAAAGGTAAATACAGGGCTGAGCACACAGGCTGTTAAAGTTACCTCTTCTTCTGTATTTCATTGCTTCTGTGTTTGATTGCACGTTCAACTGCAAGTGAGATACTTAAAGAAAAGTAGTCTTAAGCTTGTCCAAACAATGCAGATTTGAAATGGGCAACTGCCATTTAGAAAACAATTAAACTAACAATACAAAAACTAAAAACCACACAATCCCTTCCATTCCCTTTGGACTTTGTGTAACTCATGAAAACCCTATTGACTGTGATGGTAATGAAATTATCTGTGTGCAGAAGTCTGTCTCCATTCTGATTGCTCAGAAGCTAGCCAGAGCCATAACACTGGCACAATTTTGAAAGAGCTTTTCTTTTAGGTGCTGTGAGATAGCTCTAGCTCTTGACAGCAGGTGGGAGGAGTAGCCTGTAGAGACTATTGCTGGCTGCAGCACAGCGGAGTATGGCAAAACATCACAAACAGGTGTGGTAACAAGGAATTCAATTGATTGCTGATGCTACACAGGCGACTCATGCAGGGCTTACTGGAAACTGCAGAAATAATTCCGATAGAGTTCTAAAAGACAACCTTAGGTTCTAATAAGGCAGATCTTTTAATTCATTTGCATACAATTCTCTTTCATACACTTAAAGTGAAATGGTTCTTCCATTATATAAATATGCACATGTATATGTATACTTACATACAAATATATGTTCAGTTCTTTTTTTTAGGAGTTTTCAAAATTCCTTAATTGAGAAGATGCTATTGGGTAATATGAGCACATTCAAAAACACAGTCCTTATTTCAAATCTCTAACAAATCTGAGTTGTGAAGTATTTCATCACCCTTTCCATAGCTTTGTTTGTCACTGCATCAGTGATATAAATACATACTACTGATATACTCAACTTGAAGAAAGAACATATTTTTAGAAAGAAAAACACTGCCAGTAGCAAGTAAGAAAGTAACTTTCCTAAAGTACAGAAAATCAGACTGAGAGACATGTCAATGATGTAGTGATAAAATGGCTATACATTTATCTAAGATTGTGTGGCTAGTATAGCTGGGCACTTATATCAGGGCACTCACACCCTTAACCTGAGGAGGTTTCATTTATATTACAGTGCCAGTGCCTCTGGATGATAATAAATTCCTCATGTTCTTAACCAAAGTAATATAAAATATTCAAACCACATATTAGCATTATTTTATTTAGTCTACATTTCATATTTCCTCCTGCAAGCTCCAGATACCATAGCCATACAATATCCCAAAACAATGCAGTCACACTCAGAAGGTTTGAAAAAGCTTCTTGTACTTGGTTCTGAAAAATTACACAGGAATAAATACTTTGCACAGGCACAGGCCCTTTTCATCTTGCAGTATTTACCAGCACTGGGATAAATAACTCAGCCTCAGAGTCTCACTGGGGAAAGCACTTTCTGAGGAACATTTGTGATGACAGCTCCTGCTCCTGAACACCCACAGTGACAGCACATGCAGTGAGCAGATGGCTGACACCTTACCTGACAAGTTCAAACTATCCTATGAGTTTATGGTTTAATTTTATTAGAAATGAACGATCATCCATCAGGGAAGCTCTATTTTCCCCAGTCATTAATTCCTTTCTGTGTTTCCTCACAGATTTTTGGAATATTGTGTATATCAATACACCAATTTACATTTACTGGTATTACTGAGACGTGTAGGTATTACCCCACCTACTCTGACTACTCCAAAAATGAACGAAAACAATTTAGGCCAAAGAAAGTCAAAAAGCCAAGATTTTGTAGGCACTGAAAACGCAGTTCACCTGCTGACAAGTGCATTTACACCTAACTCACTTACACCAGGTGCACCTTAGAATTTACCACCATGACAACAAAAAATGCACTGCATGACATGGATTGTTTCTCATTTGCTCATGGTGCCCATAGTTTCTCAGGCTGTGTATGAAAGAAGTTAGGTTTATTTCTATACAGCAGATGAAGGCAGAAAAATATGGAACTAAACTCTTTGAAAAGAAAGTGCTGAACTAAAAGAAATGAGATAGGGCTTTCTACTATTTTTATGTGTTATTTAGTACAGAGCTTTGCAGTATAATTTTTATCTACACAAACTCCTGGAAAAAAATAAATTTCCTAAATAACATAAAAACATTAAGAAAGGATAAAACATACAGTTGTTTCTTCTTAAATGTTGATAATTTTATTGCCATTCCAGTTGTTGTAAGTGTACCTTCAAGGTTCATAGTTTTATACCCAGTCCAATCTTAGCTCGCAGCTATACTCAGATAATCCTGAAACTGCATCCAGGAAGGTTTTCCTGCTACGCAGCTTATCGTAGATAGAGGTAACGTAAGGCCTCATCATCCTTATGAACACTAAGAGCCACAGAAAGCCCCTGCCTCCTCCAGATTGAGCCTAGAGATGTTCTGCAGCTGGCGTGCTAATGGTTGCCCATAAGCAGTAGCAGGAATGACAGCGGATCTTTTCTTCTCCTCTTCATTTGTCGTGTTCCCCGTGGAAGCCTCTTAAGACAACAGAGATGGGACACATGATGTGATCCTTCTGGACTGACATGAAGCCATGGAGGTGAAGAGCACTGTGCAAGGCTCCTGCCTACTGTACATTAGGTTTTATCATACTCTCATATGCCATTTGCTATCACTGAGGAAGAATCTCATTCACTTCACAGCAGCAAATTGAGACCAGGCTTGGTCCAATCTGTTCTCTAAAACACAGCTGGTCTCAGCACCATTTCAAGTCTTTGTCCTGCCTCCACTGAGAAACATTTTACTAGGCAAAATACACTGACTGTATTGCCCCTCAGAAATGGGTGAAGAGACCACTTATAGAGAAACCTGAAGCCCCATGAGCTGATGGATATCTCAGGGATGGCAGAAGAGAAGATATTTAACTGGATTACTCTAGGTGAGGGGTTTGACAAGAGTCACGATTGTCACAGAGTGAGTATCCTGCTGCTTCATGAAGACCTGCATGGCTATGGTGGGGTGAACAAACTAATGTATGCAGACCTGATTCTTCTGTTCTGTACTCCTATATGCTAAGGTACTAGAGAAAAATCAGACAAATCTTCCCCTTATCTCCATACCCCTGCTGTAGATCAAACAATAGATACGATCATCATGCCTGATGGAAACAGGAGTGGTGGTTTCATCACTGTGGTACTCTGCATAATGACGGAATATTTTCTACTGCAAACATGCTATACCATTCTCTCTCACGGGCATGAAATATTCTGAGTTAAATCCCTGTAAAAAACAAGCAATATGATAAGCTGAGTTGATTTTAAAAGAAAATATTATTTTCTCCATAGCATATTAAAAAATAGCCATATTTGAAAACTGCTTGCCTCTATCAACTACGCTTAGGATTGTCTCCTATATGCAAGCTAACCCAAGGAGAAGGGAGACATGAACCTTCTTCTGCCTTTTGCAGGTGCGATCTTAAACGAGAACAGTTTTCCTGCACTCCAAAGGGAAATAAGTTTCATTTTACTCTCAGTTCCCAAAAGCACACATATTAGCCTTGCAAGTCTCTTGTTCACTACTACCACCTGACACAAAGCCAGGAGCTGTTGTAGCAGCTAAAACACCAGTGACAGGCACAAAACAAAGCTTCAGCTCCCACAGCTGCTCAATTAGAAACATTCTTTTCCAACTGTCTCTTTGTTTTATAATTTGTCTCCAGAACAATGAAAGGTAGCAATGAAAAAATCTAGTCCTCCTTGTACACACTGCAATCTATTTAATTACATTAAAAATTAAACTGTCGTGTTTTTTTTCTTTTTTTTTTTTTTTTTCCCCATGGAAGAGTAAAATCAGCAGCAGTTTAATTCTATAAAGGAAGCATTTAAAATCTGTTATTTGCCTTTTTTTTTTTTTTTTTTTTTTTAACTTTCTTCTTAAAATGTGTTACTTATACCAAGATCACTGCTGTAAACCTTCCAGCAGAGATCTGGATTTTATAACATCCACTTTCACTGAAGCACTAGTGAAAACATAACCAAAAAGATTAAATGCCTGTAACTGCATTTGATGGTTAAAGTAACAAACTGAGGCACTGTAAAAGATAAACCTGTTACCATGTAACGTGCTGTAATTGGTTTCCCTGATATTAATCCAGTTGTCTATGAAACTTCTTCCCTGAGTTACTGATGTTGAACTAGCAAATGTTCAGACTCCTGGCTTCATAATTGTGCTTCTCTTTTGATGTATAAGCTTTAAATTCATATCAGTGTGGAATATTTACAGCTTATGTAGCACGGCTGATTTACAAACCTGACATCTGGCTGCTTTGTGATTGTATAAATGCAAAAGTGCTGAAACCTTGCAGATTGTTTGGCTAGCCACAGTGATAAATTAGCAACAAACTGTTAAGTGATAAACTGCTCCGCTACCATGGATGTTTTCAGCACTGCTCCCAAATCAGTGTGTCCTGCACTTGCACCTGCTGCCATAAGACAGCACCTCTCATTATAAAGAAGAGATGTCTGCCCTCTTCTTTCATTAGGTGCGTATCCATGATCTTCATGAATCATCATGGATGGACTTGGAAAGTGCTAAGGAAGAGGAGCACCAGTGCCAGAGAAAAAGCAGATCCATTTCTGGAAAAGAGACAACCAGCAGCAAGGTGGTGGCCTATGGGAAGGGCTACAATACCCATGTGGGATTCTAGCTTAATTTGTCTTGGAAGTGATGTACTTGATTATAAAATCAATATGCACCTCAGCATGCCTTATTCCCTTCTTTATCAGGCAGTTTTGTTGTAGTAGGTAGAAGTGAAAGGGTGTGGATTACAGCTATTAAGCAAAACCTCTTCATGAATTTAAAAAGAAATACACCTTCGATTAACAACATTTTTTTCTCCTTCAGATGGATAATTATGATTTAATTGCTACTCTGGAAGCTTGGCCAGTGCATGTCTGCAGTCTATCATTCAACATAATGCAAAGCATAGATCAATGAATCCGAACATCACATCAGGCTTACATTTTCTCCAAAATCACAGAGTCACCATTTCATCTCCTAAGATGCACATAATTGAGAAGGGCATGTCAGGTCCTGCAACATGTTCCTAGAGGAAGCCAGCAGCAGCCTTGGAGCTTCAGACCCTGCTCATCAAATTCAGCAATTCTCCTGCAGTTGTGGGCTGAATGGAAAAAGATGTCAGCCTGCAAAGCTGGTGAAAAGTGGGTAATTTGAGGCTTCACTGAGAGCTCTGAAGTAATCAACAGATCATTCTGCTGGAATCTGAATTTCTTTTGAGCAGCTTCTTCAGATTCAGGTGCTCTCAGATAGCCAGATAAAATATCCATTAGAACCGTTAGGGACCACTTATTGATACTGCTTTGAACATGGTGAGAACTCTGAGCAGATACAAGCAAACAAAAAATAAAGCTGAGCCACTGCTAGACAGTGCTCAGGATGTGGGACAGACAATGCCAATGTACTAGCTGTCAAATGTGTAAAAAACTGCATAAAAATAAAATGCATTGATAATACTATAATCTATTGTTTAATAATAATAAAAAAGCTGTATTTGGTGAAGTTTCCAAAGAAGCACATTTGCATAAACATGTATTAATCTACGCAGCTGTACAAAAACTTACACAAAAGGAATACAATGAAAATACTAAGCCCTAAAAAGAGGGATCAAACATGAATTTGCAGCATCCATGCAAGATTCATTGATCTATTGTACAAATTAACCACTCTATCAAAAGAAAAATTCGCAAAACAAAGTGAAAAAAAACCATGCCCTGTATGCAGCACTTTCCTTGTCCTTCCTTGTTCATGACACATACTCTCTTCCATCTCATCATGCTCCACCACTTCAAGGGATGACAGGAATGGACAGTATACAGGCACCTGCTTGTTTGCTGGATGGACAAGCTCTTTATTTGCACAGCAATTACCTGCTGCCTCTTCTCCCTGTCAGATTCGCCTGTATCTGGTTCAGCAGCTCATTTTGTTACAGTAGAGTGTAAGGTATTCAGTGTTCCCTGGTAATATCTTAGCCTAAATCACCCATTTGTGTTGCTTTGAGCTCCAGCTAATACAAAGCACTTTCACCTTGATCAGAGTCAAACAAAGCAGAGTGAAGCAAATCTCAGCTTCTTGTCTGAGCAAGGGATTCCTATGAGTTCTCACAAAAGACTGAAGCTCATTTCAGGAAGTTACTTATCAGTACATTTTAATACAAATTCATTCAGCAGCTTTCCCTACGACATTTGTAAATCAACACCAAATTCTATGTGAGCCATTGCTATTTGTATAAAGTGTTCTGACAGTGATATTTTACAAGTGCTATTAAATCAAGCACATTTAATAACAGTATTTCTGGAACTAAAAAAGCCATTCAGTCTTGATTAATCAGATTTTAAATCTATATTTCCACCCTTCCTTCTCGCCCAACATTTATAGTGGACATAGCTAATTGTGTTCTATGCCTTTATAACTTACTCCTCAATGTAGCCGAAACATGTTTGGATGTTGCAGTAAATTAAACTTTTTGTACACAGCTTCAATCACCAAGCTTGTCTATTATTCTTCAGCTATGTATTTAACCAGGCTGAAAAATACTGTCATTCACACAAATTAAAGCTACTATGAATTTCTTTAAAATTTCATTGACCACTGGTAACACTTCAGAATTCGTCCATGGAAAACAGTCTTTTGTTTACACAGTAGTTCTTTTATTCCTTTATAAGGTGTAAACTTCATCGTGCAATTTTACCTAATAACAGAAACAATGTTGTGAAGATAACAGTCTCACATATAACTTTAATTTAAGAGTTCAGAGATGTTGATAGGAAAATAACATAAAAAATGCTGTTTACCTGGCTACTCAATTGTTTACATAGGTAATCCATTCTTTGGTGAAGCTCCTTTAGCTGTATAATGAAATATACAGTACAGCGCTTGACATGGAATAAGTAAAAACTTAAACAGGAAAACAAATATGAGGACCTTGGGTGCTTATTGCCCTTTTCTACCACAGTCCTCGTCCATGTGAGGACTTCTTTACAGGACAGTATCAAAGATGGAACTAGCAGATATGCTAAGCCATCTCTGAATACTTTGCATTATCTGTCTACATTGGCCCTGATTGCCAATGCCCAAGATTTTCTCAGTTTCTTCAGCTGATATCGTGACTTGGTAATATTTTTAACTTTCCTACTGTAAAGACAATTGCAGGATATGATTCTGCAGAAATAAAGCTGATAGTTATATAACATCAGAGCAACATCCATGTGGCTGATAAACCAGTCTTTTGTCACTACTTCTCAGTCAGTTGGGTCATGCAAGCTCAATGGAGAAAATTAGTCTGGCTGACAGAACACAGATGCACATGCCCCACATTTGTTATGAAGAACTGAAGATTTACTTCCAGCTATGTGGAAAAGGAGTTTTTGAAAGCAGTTCTCTAAACAAGCAATTAAGCAGAAATCTCAATGAAGTATCGCTATTCTGTCCCAACCTTTTTGTTTAGTTTCTTTTTCTTTTTCTTTGGCTTGTGTCCTCTTACAGCTATGACACCTTCATAGGTGCCTGTAGCAGATGTCTCTGCGGAAGATCAACATAAAAGCACAATCTAGACAGGTACAAATCAAGGGCCCTATATTCTGCCTCCAAAAGTGGTCAAAAATCAGAGAGAAAAGGGAAAGTAAATATGATTCAACCTCACACACCAACATTCTCCATTAATCTACATTTAAGGGAATTTCTTGAGTCTGATGTGTTTTGTCTATTTGGTAATTTCTACCATGTACCATTTCTTCCTCTAAGAACAGGAAGAGGTCTTGTCTGGTTCCCTAGTGAATTCAAATCAACCCCTCACAGTTATGAAAACATTAGTTATTTCTCAGGACTGCTTTGCACTGTGTAAACCAAACAGTGAATGCATTTTTTTCGTTAACCTGACTCCTACTGTTGCTGTACTCTACTTCTCATAATAGGAATTCTTATTTTATTTTATTTTCAGAATATTTCTTTTTTATTTTTTCTTCTGTTTCAAATTTACCTCAGAAAAGGGGCTAAACAAATGTATAACCAAGTAATTAAGACAGACAGTGCAGTTAAACACAAGGTGGGACAAAATTTTTTTTTCTTACAGTCATCTTAACCATTTAACCTTTCATTCAGTCTTAGATTGAACTTAGACTCAATTGTGAAGTTCAGACTCACACAGTTCTCTAATCCATATACAGCAGGCAGTATTTCATTATCTATTAATGGACAGTACAAGGAATAAAAGTGCAGAATGCATAAAATTCCTACATGCTCAGTTCATACAGACTCTGTGTGGCAAGTGGCATAGACTCAAGTAAGATCAATGCTCACTTATAATGCAGATATATTTCCTATCACACAAACTTGGTCCCTTTCTCCAGCCTTTACCTTATATTACTTCAGTAAGGACGGATTAGTAGAGGAGGTACTGGAAGGCTTTTGCACTATGGCAAAAACAGTGGTACTTGCTAGTCATTGTAAATGGTAGGATTTTATATCTACTGCAATTTTGAATGCTAGTACTTTTAGCTACTTACATCTTCCCCCTTCTTGGACAGTTTATGATTTAGATACTAAGCTCCTTCATAGTATATATATATTTTTGTCTTCTTTTAAGAGAATAGAATGATAATGTTTTCCAGAAGAACTGCTACTAACCATTACTGCCTAAAATTCTGAGATAAATATTCACAGTTTTATTCTGCCATTAAGCAAAGATCATATGCTATCACAAGAGGTGAGAATTACTAAGTTAGATCAAAGCTGATCTAAACATCATGTCTGTGGTAGCACTAAGACTTGAAAAAAACACAGGAAAAAATGTTACATGATAGAATAACCTTACTTTCTGATCACATCTAGACAATGATATTAAATAGACTTCTCCTCTATGAATTCATTGAATTGGTGGTAGGCTTACTTATGTATTTGATCTTCACAAAATCACATAGTATATGAGATGTTTTCTTCATTTCTATAAATGTACCGACTGTTATTCTCAAATGTTGTCATTTCTGACTTTAGTTATGTCCTGAGATTTGACTAAAAGTCAAAAACAATGCAAAACAAAACAGCATAAGAACAACATCATAACACCAAAACAAACTGATAAAAGTCTCTTAAATATTTTAAGCAATTCAAGTTCAAATTATTTTCAAGATGGTACGGATACAAATCCTCCACTTAACAAGAGCAACTGTTTAGTAAGATAGAGGCGTATGACTAGTGACCGCAACACATAGCATGGGTTATTTCCAGGGTTATTCCATGGGTTGTTTCTATGGGTGTTGAGGAAAACCACATAAAAATAAATACCAGCATTCATTCAGACTTTGCTACATTTCGGATCAAGATTCTGATATTTTATTTTGAAACATCACAACACTGATTCTTATCCTGCCACCCACACATGCATATATACTAGTCTGCTTCTTCTGCCTCCGGTAGACATTGTTTATCCTGGATACAAGCTGCACTGCAAAAAAACACTGCATGTTATTTTCCTCAGCTGTAAAAATCTTACCAATCCTACAGTCTTCTGTGAGCAATATGCTCCTAAAGTTGATGTAACAAACAAATAAATATAACATAATAATAGAACTGTCTGTTTCTACTTCTATCCCTGCTATGGGATGGCTAAAATCAAATGGGGTTCAGTGAAAAGATTTGCGTTTTATAAGAATTGCCTCTGTTAGAATCATGGCATTGATTTGTCTTTTTAAGCATTTCTATTTAATCTGAGAAATAATGGGGTGATATAATGTAAAGGGATTAAATATATTCTCTACTCCAGTTTTTAAGACCACTGCCTAAATGACTGAGGTGCTGGGCTCAAATGAGATTTACAGATCTCCATAAAACTGAGGAACAAATTAAATTTGAATAATTAATTTTAATGTTTTCTTTTTTTCTATTTTTTTGTGCAGTGAAATTTAACTTGCTTATATCTTTTAAAGCAAGAAGTAACATCTAATTCCCAGAATTCAGTTCTCATTTTTGTCAAAATAAAATGGAGAGGACTGCAATGTAAATTGATTAGCCCCGATTTTCACCTTCCTTGTGAGCTACCATAATGGATGACAGACCTTTTTAAATCACAGAGTTAGACACTGTGTTACATTTTATACAACATGACAACATTTATTTCCATTTGCTCATTTTTTTTCCTGGAATGTTGTTCTCCATTTGAAGTTTGACTTTTCAGAGAGTTAAAAATACAACACTTCGCTTCCTTCAATACCTATCCTTACTTGCCTTAATAGTAAGTGTCATTATTGTTTCACTAAAGTTAAAAAAAAAAAACAACAACACAAAAACAAATCTTATTTTATGACAGTTTTGCAGAAGAGTGGAATGTAACCTGAATATTAAAAAAATATAGTGGAAAAAGAAAAAAGATTGTGCCCTCCCCCTATGCATATAGTTGGACATATAGTAATTCTGACATGCAAAATACTCAAAAGACCCTGTCTTCATTCTCTTGTGTTCCATGATATATATTTTAAATACAGAACTAATTTAGAGCATAAAAAAAATATTAACTTGCATCCTGCTATAGAGTCAGATTGCTCTAGTGTCACAAAATTATGTACACTATGAAGAAGAATAAAGGAAATAAATGGAACCACATTAAAACTCTCCAATAATCCCTAAAGAACTCTTAAATTCTCATAAAACAAAAATTTAATTTTTAATATAAAGTTACTTTATAGGACTATGAATTATTGCTGTAAACCTCAGAAAACAAGCCTTCTAAGATCCTCTCAAACAAAAACAATTCTTCTGATGTATTTCAGAACACAAAGAAAATCTAATTCTGGTCTGGCAGTTTATATCAGTGTGCATTTGGAGGAAGTGAAAAGAATAAACAATTTGGTGGCAGCTGATGTGAAAAATGGTCAACCAGTAATAACTAACTGGCAGCTGCTTTAAGGCTGCTCTGAGGTTTATTTGGAATGAAACAGTTCTGCCTGCGGAGTTAGATCTGTGGGCAGGAAATAGGCAAGTTTGTTCAACGAGCAAAATGAATGCATCGTTCGTTCACTTGTCACCAGACACCTCTCTACTACTGCTGAAGCTAACACTCCTATTAGCTTGTTTGGATTTGGCACACATTCTCCTGATGTGCCATCCATCAGGGCCATATTACTGCAGTGTTCATGTTCTGTTTGTAGCTCACCACACTCATGGTACACGTGTGAACATTTAACACATATTTATATACAGAAAAATAATCATGCTGCTTCCAGAGGCCTAAATGAAGAACTCATGCTGTGTGAGAGACACTGAAAACAACAAGGCTTCCTTCTGGAGCGGACTTGCATGCATACCTCATCTATGAAGCCACTATGCTCTGAAGCCCATTTTGACTGCAGAAAAGTGAAGACATCCATGCTTTGCCAATTCTTTCTGTCAGTGAGTTTCATAGAATCACAGAATCATAGAATCACAAGGTTGGAAACGACCTATAAGATCATCTAGTCCAACCGTCTTCACACTACCACTGCTACCACAAGCACTAAACCATATCTCGCAGCTCCTTGTCCAGACACCTCTTGAACACTGCCAGAGATGGCAACTCCACCACCTCCCTTTCCTTTTCACAATCATCCAGCCACTTGTCCCCAAGCCTATAACGTTGCATGGGGTTGTTGTGGCCAAAGTGCAGGACCCGGCACTTGGCCTTGTTGAATCTCATTCCATTCACCCCAGCCCAGCAATCCAGCTTATCTAAGTCCTTCTGAAGGGCCTCCATCCTCAAGCAGATCAACACCATCTCCCAACTTGGTGTCATCTGCAAACTTACTGAGGGTACACTCAATCCATTCATCTAGGTCATTAATAAAGATATTAAACAAGATAGGCCTCAGTACTGACCCCTGGGGGACACAACTTGAAACAGGTCACCAGCTGGACTTCACTCCATTAACCACCCGTTGAGCACAGCCCTCTAGCCAGTTCCTTACCCAAAGGAGTATGTACCTGTCCAGGCCACAGGCAGCCAGTTTCCCCAGAAGAAGCCTGTGAGAGGCCATGTCAAAGGCTTTGGTGAAGTCCAGGTAGACTACATCATAATCTCAACACTGTGATGTTGATTAGCCAGTGACTCAAAAAACAACTTCTAAAAACCTCCTACTTTCACTCTTTGTCTCCATGCCATAACACGACCTGAACCTGTTTGGCATCTCTGGAAAAAAGCGAGTCTTAGCTACTTCTGCAACACGCTACTGAGGTTTTTAAAAGGTCAGGATGCTCCACGTTATGTATGAATGGTATTTTATGTGTGGTAAACAACACAGTGTTCAAATTCAATGTACCTGCCAAATAACAAATAAGACAAATATCACAAATTAAAGTCAATAAAAAATAAATTCAGAAACAGGAATATGCAGTGAGGGCCTGTTTCTCTATTTAGAAATACCCTATAAAGCCTTTGTAACGTTTCTGTTGCCAAAGGGGATCATTAACCATCTGTGGTTAAGACCTTTAAAAAACATTCTGATAGTTTTCTTAATAGTTCATAGCTGAAAATAGTATTTGTGAGTTCTAATTCTCATTACCTCATAAAGAAGAAGACCTACTAAGATGGGTCTAAATATTTTTACTTTTGTCATTGGAAAAAACAAATCCATGCTTTTTACAGAGATATTTTCCTTTGGTGAGCTATATATAGAATTAACTTCTACTTGTGAAAATATTTTTCTGCTTAATTATACAACAAAGAAAGGCTGGTTTGAAATAGGATTAATATATCTTGTGGTTAATTAAACATGAAGCTTTTAAGAAGATCACTCTAACAACAAAAGCAATTAACACTTGGTTATGTATAGGATGTAATTAGGCAGGCAGTTCTTGTAATCCGCAGGACTAACTTTTAAAGCATGCATTCCCATTAGCTTACTTATTTTAGGGGAAACTGTCAAATAAGGTCACAAGCACTACCAAATCAGGTAGTGCTCTGTCCAAATATCAAAGATAAATTATAGATTAGAAACCATGTCCCAATTCCAAGAAAATTTGTCTTAGTTTCTATCTTTAGAAATGCTGCATAGCTCTCAACTTTGATAAGTAGTTGTACCCAGACATAGGCTCGAAATAGGTGAGGAATTCCTCTGAGAGCTTATTCTGACACTTTACATTAAAAGATTCAAGGTGCTCTTGAACAAGACTAAGATAGTTGAAGGAATGTTTAGCTGCAGTATCTTTGTGTCTACTATCATTTCCCTTTTAAATTCTCTTCCTCTTCTTCTCATGTTTTCTGCTAAGGTTTTTCTCTTCTGTCATGTTTTCTGACAGGGAAACTGCTCTTGCGTTACTCGAGGATTAAGTAGGATGAATGTTATTAAGAAGGTTGGAAAGAGGGTCTTGCACAATACATTACAGTATAGGCACACCTGAGTTAACATGGAAAATAAAAACAAAAAATCCAAGCTATTTAGTATTGTGCTGAGACCAACACTAAACTATGACTGGGATGCTATTTGGGAAAAAATACATGATGAAAACAATGATCTAGTCAAGATTCAGAAGAAGCAAGATAAATGTTCATATCTACTCTTATGCGATGCTGTAACAAGGCAAAATATGGCTGATTCATTCTTCTGCTCACTGCTAGGTGAATGTCAGTCTAGTAAAGCACCCCACCTCTGTAGAAGGCTGGAGGGTAGTCAGCTGTCTCTGAATTCATATTTATGTCAGGCTTATTTGCCATCAAAACTTCTCTGTGTTTCTGCATCAATTTCATTATTTATTAAACAAAAATATGTACAAGATTTCTGTTCAAGTTAGGAACCGATCTGTTTTTATCTAGTTTATGGGGAGCAGAATAGGAAAATGAATAGCAGATGTTGGACAAAAATGTTCTGAAGTGAACTGGAATATCATAATATGGCTACAGAGTTGCTAAACTGGTATCAAGACTAAAATGGTAAGAATGCAAAACTGAGAGGCCAATCCAGTGAGCAGTAGCTTTCCAAAACCTTTGTGTATTTCACTTACAGTGCCTTGACAGATATATGAAGAAAGTATAAAAGTGCCCTGCTTAGTCAAGAAATAACATTTAGAAAATATTATACAAATGCAAAGGGCTAATAAAAACAGCAGAGCACAGTTAATAAAGCATTTAGCTATCAGAAAGCAGAACCAGACCTTGTTCCAAAACGTTCTATTGCTTTGATTTTGCATCAGGTTTTGTCTTTTGTGTTTTTACATCTGATATTTTTTGCTGTTTCAAGATACTTGACCTTGCCAATGTCACTTAGTTTCTCTCCTTCGTCTGTATTTTCTTGGTCATTCTTTTGTCTTATCTGGACTGGAAAGTATTGTGGGCAGACAACTGCGTCCAGTTCTGCATGAGCCTAAAACTAATTCAGATGAAGCTACGAAAACAGTTAACAGTTTTATCTGGAAGAAGTAGGTGCTGTTTTGAAAAACTGCCATGGAAGAAGGTGTGAAAAACAGCTTTGCAGCTTTTCCTTCTGTATTCCTACCAAGCAAACTGTGCAGCAATTTTGTTGTTTTATACAGAACTAGTAGTTTTGGTTCGCAGACAGGGAGAAATACTATTTCAAAGGAAATTAGAACAGGGAAAAACTAACATCTTTCCATTCAAATTTAACACGTGCCTTCTTATAGACGGTGCTGCTGTTAGTGTCAAGTAAAAGCAAAATTCCCACTGTCAATACACAATAACAAAATATACTTCAGACTCATATGCTATGTACATCAAAATTCAGAACAACCAGGGAGTTTTTGCTTAGACTCCCATTTTTTATTTTTTTTTAAAGCGAGAAATAAAATCGTTATTGTAACAGAAAATGGGTCATTATTCAATTTAACTTTCATCTGCAGGAGGGTGATACAGAGAAAAAACACAAGTCAGTAAGAGAACCGACAGTGCTCTCTTGCAGCGCTTTAGAGTTAGATATGATTCAACTGTTTATGGAAACTTCTCGAGTAATTTTTGTGGTGATGATGAATCTGTTATGTTTCAAGGACAGGCTCTGGAACACAGAGTTAACCTTTTATTCTTTTTACAGAAGACTTAACAGAAGAAGTGGGAAACAATTTACTGAACACAATAGGATATTTTGCAATGAAACTTTTTTCTCCTAAAATCCTAACCATAGCTACTTTACAGTCCAGATGGACTCTTTACTGCTTGCACTTGCTCGTGAAGTTGTCATGCTATGAATTCTTAGTCCAGGAAATAAGAAATATGCTAAATCTGTTTGTTTCTCATTTCCCTGATACCTTGCAAAAAGATCTGCATCCTCCTGTCCTTCTAATAATCTTCCTTGCATTTAGCCAAGGAGAATAAAATCTATGATTTTACCAAGGTTTTAGACTTTCCTACCTAACTGGCAAAATACAGCCCAAACATAGCATTGAAAAGCCAAAATAAACCAAAATTTTTTGTTGCCTTATTTAATTTTGAGGCTTAAATTCAATTACCACTATAAGCATTTCCATAAAATGAATTGCAGAAGAGAGCTCTGCAAAGTCAAAAGCAATTTAGGAAGGGCGATGCTGAAATGCACAATCTAGTAACATTATTAATGTGAATAATGCATTTAACTTGAAATTTAACTTGATTTGGGAGAAAAACTGGGTTAGAGAGTGACCTTTGGAGTGGCCATCAAATATCTGCTGACAGGTAACTGTGACTAAGAAATTGAGGCATATCTCCTAGTACCATTTCTCCAAGATTTGTGTGCATGTTAGTAGCATTAAAAAAGCAATGGCACCAAAAGGAATTGTTCAGTTTAAAAAAAAATAAATTGCTTGCTGTTCACCTCTGACTGCACTGTCCTAGAACCAACAAGTGATCAGCTTGTTGCAAAACTAACTATGAGGCTTATGGGCAAAAGGTGACCCGCTTAGAATTCCAGCCAAGGCAGTGCAAACTAGATATAATTAACAGTGTGCAATTTATTAGTGGGTACCTCTTTTTACCCACTAATAAATTGCACACTGTTAATTATGTCTAGTTTTGTCTTTGACTACATCACTAGGAACTATTTATTTTCTACCATCTTATTCTATAACTGGCTACTTTTTATGGAAAAATTTATAGTGATTTTCTGGGAAAGTCTGGGAAGGAAAAGACCTGTATTAATAGTTTAATCACAGCCTGCCTTCTTATGTGGCTGTATGCTGTGAACAAACAAATTGATCAGAATATTAGTCAGTGAAACTCCTGAATGTCAACTTAAGATCAAGGAGATGCCAAAACTGAGTTAATGACTTCAAGCAGAAAATGAAAGCTACCTTTCAAAAAACAACAAGAAAATTAAAACATAATTTTGAATTGAAAAAAGTAAAATAACCATTATTGACCATAAGTAGCTTTTAATAAGCCAGTAACAAACACAGTAGAAAACAAGGTTTATCTCTGTACAACTTTTCTATTTGTAATCTGCAAGCTTACTTTTCTGCTAGTTAGAAATTATAATTAAAAATGAATGACAGCCTTGCTTCTGAAAAATGAAAAAGACCTTTTGTTGCTATAAGTGTAAAGGACATCGGTTGCTTTCCGGATTGATCTGCTCGTAATGGCTATGTTTTATTAGTGCTGTAAAAAAGATTCACCCCCTTCATTTATAATGCATTGTATTTAAGCTTACAATACCAATAGAAAACTTCTGTATCTTTCAAAGAACAGTCACAATATGCATCTCAGTACTCCAGGCCTTCTAAAAGTCATGTAATTTTCTCAATAAATTAATTACTAGATTGGTCTTAAGCTAACATTTTACTCTATTCCGATTTTGAGTACTTCAAGTCCTTGCTTAATTAAGATGTTGTCAAGCATTTCCTTTTTCTTTCCAATGTGTGGGTAGGAAAATATATAAGTTGGTGGCCAGACAGAAATCACTTTCCTGTCTACTTCATTGGTAGAAATGCTTTTTTTGCTAATGACACAATTCAAAAGATAATAAAACCATCCTCATAACTTTCTTCTTCTGAATTGTTTTCAGCATTTATGAAACTCCACAGTATAGTAGTTTCCTATGTGGTAGTAATCTGCAGAACTCATTAAGAATAAACTGGCATATATGGCAAAACAGAGCAGAAGGAGGCAGGTGAAATAATAGAGGAGTAGCAAATACCAGATGAAAAGCAGAAAACAACACTAAAACTAAGCTAATCAACATGAGATGAAAGACATTATTTTCTTGGCCATATTAAAAAAAAAAAAAAAAAAGAAAAAAAAAAGAAAGGATTTACTTTTCAAAACTCTTAGCATATAAAAATGCATCTTGTAGTTTAAGCTGATTGTCTCTCTGAATAATAAAGTAAGGTCACATCTCAATGCTTCATAATAGGAAATTCAGACAAGTATTTAGGCTATGATGAGTTATTCCCTGAACTATTATTCCATTGACTACAGAAAGAATCTAAGAAAATAGTAAGAAGTAGCCATTTTAAGATATACGTACATTGAATATGTACATTTCATATATAAACTTGTAAATCTAAAAATCTAAAAGTCTCTTTGTCATACAGTCAGTAGCTTAGTGAAACATTACAAAGGGGCTGAGATGTCTCTCTAGGCTCACATTAGCCATGCTTTGCACAAGGATACTAGAACTGACAAGGCATTAGGCATGATTACCGTCTGTCTCCTCTTAATCTCAATTTTTTTCAGTTATGTAGTCAATTAGTGTTAGTGATGAATAGCACGTTATATACAGCTGTCCATTTCTGGAAATACTGAAGAAACATAGTACAGAAGTCTGATTTCTACAAGAGTACTCTACAAGAAGAACAAATAGAAGACTAGTCCATTTTAGCCTTTAAATAACTACAGCTCTTTCATCTGATGATTTAGAAACTCAAAGCATTGTAAAACAATGCTAAGCAATGAAGTAAGCACTAAAATCACATGACAGTTTGTACATTATGATGTTTTCGCATATACTACAATAAAAAGTAAAGAAATACTTGGAATACTTCATTTTCAAACAAGAGACTTTGTGATGTAGAAAAATGGAAGCAAAGAGTAAGTCAGATTGCATCACTGAGACAACTGTTTTTGAACAGTGTTGATGAAAAAGACTCAAGAATATTATCTAATACTAGATGTTAAGCTGGCAAGAGAAACAGTCATGCCAAATGTGTTGCTATACTACTGACAATTATCACATTTGAAAAATATGTAGGTATATGTTTGCCAATCTTCAAAACAATCTCCTATCCTTATCAGAATGTTTCTTTTCTAACAGAGTTTAGCTGTTTCCATCACATGCAATCAGTAAAAGAAACATTAGCAGACATTGTTTATTGCTCCACTCTACTGTTTAAGGGAAGGATGATTTCCTTAAATCATCGGAGCTCAGTGGTAGCAATATAAAACAACTGTGAATTAGTATTACGAAGTTTACTGCTTATGCACATCAAGCTGCAAAACCTTTTGCTAAGTTAGCAGCAAAATACAACCTAAGAAAAAAGGTGAAAGTCAAACTCGCACTGAGTAAATTGTTTTGAAGTTTCAAGTACAAACAGAAACACAAAGCTACTGCAGTGCTGCTGGTGAGCTGAAGATAATACTGTCAGGCAAATGAACCTCAGCAGGATTCCCGGATGGGCATCCTTTTCATCCAGCTGTGCTCTGTAGAGATACAGACCTTAAAAAAAACAACAACAACAAAAAAAACCAGCATAGCTCTGGTTTCAAATTAAAATACCTATACCTATGTGTAAGAATGAACTGAGGTAACATGCAAAACAAGTGAAGGAGATTGTTGAGGTGGGAAAAAGAAAGCTCCAGCTATTTGGAGAAACCAAATGAAATGAGAAGCCTCAGCTGCGAAGAATATTGCAGAGGACAGCAGTTCAGAGAGACAGCATCAAAGAAATTACTTGCTGAAACACTGTGCAAAGGACAAACGGGCAAAGGCATTAATGGACCAGGCAGAGATACAGAGTGGAAAATCAATATAATGACAAATATGGTATGGAAATATTTAATAACACAGAATTTTAACTAACAGTAAGCAGATGAAAGTGAGCTTAAGCTTCTTTCCTGACTTCAAAATTTATAGCTGCGGAAAACTAACAGTAGAATGGAAATGGATTTTAAAGAAAATCTTAATTCTAATGAATGATAGTCTTGGCTAGAAAAATGAGAAACACAAAGGTTGAAATTATATTGACAAGAGCAGCCATCAAACATTTGAAAGATAAGAATCTTTTCCATAAACTTTATAGCCTCAGTGCCTCATTCTGGGCAAAAAGGAGGAAGGACTTCAACATTTACTTCAGACCAAGAGCTGAAAATATGAGAATGGGTGACCAACTGGACTGACAGACATGGGTTCTGTCCAGGAGAAGTGCAAGTACCCTCAAACCTGAAAAAACAGCCTTGGTACAGAATATCAGCAAGGAACTCTTGCAGAAGACTGTGATCTGGCTCGAAGTAGTAAACCATGCTGGCAAATTAGAGTGATGAGAGAAATGAGGCTGCCTTTAAAGAAACTTAAATCTGTGCTTTTCTTCCTTTTTTTTTAGTAATTAATCTAAAATGCTTTATCTTGCTTTATTTATGTTAAGGTTATACATAATTACGGGAAGTAAACCATTACTTCTAAATTTCAGGTCTCTTACCCCAATCTTCTGATTTGGTTTTAATATTATTTAGATAATTTCACAAAGGTGTTTCCAAAATAAAGAACATCCCTAAGGAAGAGCATTTGGGAGCAGTAAGAGTTGCTCAGTATTCCTATTAGATTTGGTATTATGAACAGCTGTATTGTTCAGTAACACCAAACTGCATGTATTTCGACTACAGTGAGTACAGAGACAATAAAGAGGTGGATTACCTAAGTTAATGGAGGGTCCTGTGCTGTGAATTAGGTAACAGACATATGGCTTTTGCAGCATCATCTCTACAGGAATGGCAAGGCTGCCCTTGAAGCAAGCACACTGGGTTTTTCACATCCATAGAATCATGGAACCATCTGGGCTGGAAAAGACCTTCAAGATCATCAAGTCCAACCATCAACCTGACTCATCAAGTTCCCACTAAATCACATCTCTTAATGCCCTGATTATGGCTGAACTGGAAAATGACAGTTTTGATTATCTTAACTCATTAACTTTTCTCTCACAAAATACTTTCTTCCTTATCTAATGATGATATTTGGTATAAACGAGCATTATGAGGGGAACCTGAATTTCACCAAGTAGAACTTTAATCACAACCGGTTTCCAACAACTGCAGCACTGTTATTATTCTTAAACTAGAACTGTCTCTTCATATTCCTGCCTTTTGAGCTAAGTTATGGATGTAGTAATCCTGAACATTTCAAAGCAAAGAAACTTACTTATTAGTGCCTGCATTTTAACATGAATAGAAGATTCAGAAATTTCCCATTTGAATGGGAGACAGAGTAAAACAACTCCAGACCATGATAAAAAGTTAGTTATCCTCAGAAAAAAGAAATGTGATTGATGACAGTCAGTGTGGTTTCACTAAGGGCAAATCATTTGTGACAAATTTGGTGGCCTTCTACAGTGGGTTGTATGAATCCTTCTTTGGTTTTTTTTTTTTGGCTCAAAGGTTGCTTTCTGAGGTATTTCTTGTGATAAGACTCTAGGAGATGAGAGATGGGTGTTGCCATGTGGCAATCAGCATCACTCTGTGAACAATTTTACATTTGAGAGCATTTCTTTGGAGCTGTTTGCCTTTGCAAGAGAGTGCTTAGGACTGCTTACTGATGGAAGATCTGGCCCATGACCAAATAACTCCAGCTTGCTATGGAGACTAGGGGATGATACCACTGTATCTTGTGAAGGCAAGATACAAGTTGGCACTTCTCTGCTCCCTCTTAGCTTCTGTCATGGTCAGGAAGATAGGAACAAAAGAGTTTCTGCTGAGATCCCAGAGTCAGAAGCTGCCATTCCAAGGAGAGCTGACTCGACCACTTTGGACTTATAAATAAGTTGGTACTGCCATTGAAAAGTTGCCATCATTGCCGTGGTCACCATCATCCTCAACAGAACAATGCCCGATGACTGAAGACTGAACTACAAACCACGCTGGATCCATAGTGGTGACTATCTGCTTCTTGCTTCCTATAAAGACTCCTTGCTTCTTCTTTCCTATCTTTTCTATAGCTTTTCTTCCCTTCCCCGTTGCCCTAATTCATAATAGAGTCCATCCTCCCTTTCCCCATCTCCCTGATTAAGATTTGTAATACACCGGTCGGACCAACATTTGAACTGTTGTTTCTTAATCTCATGCCAGCTATGCATATATTAAAAAGAACCTCCTCTCCCTCCTATAAACTGGAACAAGACATGGGTTTACAGCACTGGTAGTAAGGGAACAGCAATTAACGTAATCAATCTGGACTTGTGCATAGCATTTGACTCTGTTCCACAAGACATCTCAGTCTCTAAATAAAGGAGATGCTGATTTGATGGATGGAACGCGTGGTGGAATTGGCTGGATGGCTGCATTCAAAGAGTTGTGGTCAATGGCTTAAAGTCCAGGTGAAGATGAGTGAAGTGTCCCTCAGGGGTTGTTATTAGGACAGGCACTGTTTAGCATCTTTGTTGGTGACGTGGACAGGGGATTAAGTGTGCTCTGAGGAAGTCTGTGAACTACACCAAACTATGTGGTACAGCCAACACACCGGAGGGAAGGGGTGACATTGAGAGGGACCTGCATAGACTTGATAAGTGGGCCTATGTGATCCTCATGAAATTCAACAAGGTGAAGTGCAAGATCCTGCAGCTGGTTCAGGGAAATCCCAAGCACAAATGCAGTTTGGGCAATGGATGGGTTAAGAGCAGACCTGAGAAAGTCTTGGGGGTATTAGTGAACTAGAAACTCAACATGAACCAGCAGTATAAACTTGCAGCCCAGAAAGTCCACCATATCCTGGTCTACAGCAAAATAAGCAGGTAAGGGAGGTGGGGAGGTCTCCTGCTCTATGGTCCCCAGTACAAGATGTTGAGCAGTTGGAGTGGGTCCTGAGGAGGGCCACAAAGATAATCAGGGGGCTGGAGCACCTCTCCTATGACGAAAGGATGAGAGAGTTGATATGGCTCTAAGCAGATGTCATTGTGATCTTCCAGCATTGTGGCCTAACAAAAAAGGGACTTTATGTAAGAGCACATAGTCACAAGAGATAATAGCTTTAAACTGAAGGAGAATAGATTCGGATTAGATATAAGGAAGAAATTCTTTACAATAAGAGTGGTAAGGCACTAGCACAGGCTGCCCAGAGAAGCTGTGGATGCCCCGGAGGCATTCAAAGTTTGGTTGGATTGGGTCTGGGATAGTATGATCTGATAGGTGCCAGCCCTGCCCACAACAAGAGGGCAGGAAGTAAGTGGTCCTTAAGGCCTCTTCCAACCCAAGCCATTCTAGATCATATAATATCTGGGGTTCATTCAAAGGTGCTGTAAACTGCCTATAAGTAGCAAGTAGCATTTATGCATATGATGTAATCACCTCTCTGCAGTCATTATTATCACAGCAGGTTCTCTGATGTGTCTATCAGCACACAAGCATTTAAGAAGAAGAATGGTTGATAACAAGGTAAGATTCTCCCAAAATTACTACAAGATGGAACAGAGACGTTCCAGTTATTCAAACACTACATATTTCAACAATCATTTTTAAAAGAATTCAGTAGCTTATACTCAATTTTATTGGCTTTCTAGAGAAAATTTTAGAAGATAAACCAAATAAGGCATGCAGAGAAAATTCAAAAGGGATATAAAGCTAACACTGTGAAATAGCACATTGGTATGACAGCCACTTTAGTGAAATCTAGAAACCTATGTCTTACGTTAAGCTTGTTTTAGGATACTGTGGAATTGCTATTGGGATCACCCCTTGTAATATTTAACGGCTGAGGGAAAAGGGTGTAGAGATAAGTTTCCTTCCACATGTTTTTTCTAACGAATGTTTTTTGACTAAATTCTGTGAAAGCAGCATGACAATAAAATTGTAGTCAGTGTGCTAAAGGTTATAATACAATGCTCTGGATTTTAAAGAAAAAAACAGAGAGCTAACAGAACAACAATGAGCAGACAAATTTAAATGACAGGCATGTCTTTCCTACAGAATTCTTTACCTCGTCTTGAAGTATCTGAGTCGTCTGTACTCACGGAGTGAATTCAGAAAAATCACCTCGCAGTGTAAGTTAATGACTAGTTTAAACAGTGAGAAAACAAGTGATTTTAATGCCTACTGTTTCTTTTGTTTGTTTGTTTATTTGTTTTTCCTTTTCAAAACAAGAATTCTTTTGGAAAAAAAAAAAATATAAATATTTCTTAACAACGTTCTTATTAAGCGGATTAGAAAGTATGCCTGGTAAAGGACTTGCAGAGAACTGACAAGTGGTCACGGGAGTCCAAGTTCAATTTGCAGGTTCAGGTAGGTTCAAACTTAGCAAGACTTAGAACAGAACAGAATTTAAGAATTAACTCTGCAACTCCTTTCCATCTGTATTTAATTAAAAATCCATCATCGCCCACAGGAGAAATAATGCACCACAGGATATTTATGCAGTGCCTCTCCACAATCTTGGTTTCTTGGTATCACTGACAGGGCTAAAACTGGCTGTGATAAAACTGCTTCTCTCTTACTTGTAGAAAACATTTTCATCTGCTTCCTCCCTGTAAAACAAAATCTTCCTCCACTCCAGAGGCTTCTCAAAAAAACTTTCTGTAAATCCCAAAATCTACAGTTATTCAGATGTTAAATACACGAGGCAACTGCTTCTTCCTTGCTGTATATGTGTAAGCTTGGAGAAAAGACAGTAATCATATTGCTAAATTGCTTAGCAACTGTAGGTAAAAAAGCTAATATGTCATAATTTATATGTGGAAAGATTGCAGGGGGATAGCACCACATGCCTAGCAATATTGAGGCTTCCTGCTGAGAACTTCACCACAAACTGGCAGCTGGCTCAAAGCACTGCTATTTTCAACAGTTCAAAAAATGTAAATGTGTCAGCAACTGGTCAAATAGCCTTCATATTGTGATTTATTGCAATCTTTCACATTAGCCTACTACTGACTTGTATAAATCACTCTCAGGCTGAAAACATCCCTTGTGCGCAGCTTTATAATGAATTTATGTGCTGAATCAATCTTGCTACTGTCAGACTGATCTTGACGCATCTTTGAGCAGTCTCAATTAGACAAAGATAATTTCAGTGCACCAGGTTTCTTCCAGTGCATGCTGAAATGACAAAGAAGACAAATGCTTGTGAAATTTTATGTGGAAGTTTACCTGCAGCCACTGGGACTGGTCATTGTGGCCAGAGGTCCAGGCATTAACTTTGCCTTGCTTGTCCAGTCGGGCTTTTCTGGGCTCCCAAGCAAACATATCCATGTTGAGCGTTCGGAAAACACTGGAGGCAGTAATTTGATAGTCCTGTATATGCCCTGATTTCATCCCCAGGGGTTCAGAGCAACCTGGAAGAACAAAATAAGATCTGTGACACAGACTACTTATCTCTGTAAGTGGTTTTGGTTTTCCCTTATGGAAAAGAAAACTAGCAATTCTCTAAGAAAGGACTTTAATCAAGAGTATTGTTGGGGAGAAACTACAAACAAACAAATGAAAAATAGCCAATTCAAGGCACTTTGTTTCAATACTCGGAAGAATTGAAAACAAGATACAGAATTCAAAGTATTTTAGTCCCACACAAATGCATGAACAGAAACCTACAGAAAAGATGACTCTTGTCTCTTATCTTGGTTTTCTTTTTCTGTCCAGGAATTTGCTATTATTTCCTCTATTCACTTCATTCTTACCACGTTTTTATTCCTTGTGACATCAAGCACGTGGTTGTGTACTGAGGAAACATTATGTGTTTTTTTTTTTAATAACATTACTGAAGTTTAAATGTTAACAAGCACTGAGTTCTGCACTTTCAAATTACTTGATACTCAGCCAAAAATAAAAAATCCCCCACACATACTGGCAGAGTAGAAGACTACAGAATAATGACTGTGAAGGAGAGCGAATATTAGTAGAGAATTATGTAGGAGAAATAGAGTTACAGGCTCATTTTGCTTAAACCAGGGGTTGTCCCACTTTGCTGAGTTATTTTGACTGTTGCTAAAGATAGATCTTGAGTTTCTCTTTCTCCTTGCTGGGTGTTCATGGAGATAAAATAGAACTCAACCCAAAACCAACAGAAGAAAAACAACCCAAGCCAACAACAACAATAAAAATTTAACAAATGACTCTATATTCCTCTGTACTTCTAGGCTGAGAATACACAAAGTGCATTTAGATCCATAAGAAGGAAGAGGAAACAGAACAGGTAAAACAATCCAAAATGGCACCACTGTAACAGCAGTACTGGAAGTCAGATAAGTAGGTGAGATGCTTGGTTTAAGACATAAAAGGGAAAGAAAGGAAAATCAGGTAGCCAAGAACAAGAAGGGTCTCCATAAAGCTCCAGAAAGGTGGATGTATGGCTGAGTGGAGCTGGGAACATAAAAAGAGACAGTTTTCTCATCTATTTCCTGCTCCAGCTATCAAAAATCTGCATAAGTTTTAATTCCACAATTTCAGTGATTCTCCTCAGTGCAGTAGCTACTTACCTCAGTTAAATTTTAAGTAACATTTTAATTTCCTCTAACCTGATGGGTCAGAATGTGTCCCATACCTAGCAAGCCTCACTGGGGCTGATGCGAGAAGTGCATCTCCCTGTGATGATTGTGAAGGACAGGATCTTGAATTTATGTATCACTGTGAAGACAGAGGTTTATCACCTGGCGCTTGGACCCCGAGCTGGTTCTTTACAGGTAATCATTTCCTGAGTCAGCACCACCTGTGCTGCTTACAGCACACTAGCAAGCTGTGAAGGCCTCCTTGCTGTGACATGACCCAGCTCAGCTGGTGTCTTCTGATAGAACCAGAATGGTATGACCACTTATAACACCCTCAAAATTGTCATTTTATTTTTCGCTTTATTTGAGCTAGATATCAATGCTGGCTTTCTTTTTCTTAAAAGTTCATTTCCTCCACAGTATGCTCACCTTCATTTAAAAGATGTGACTCTTATTTGGTTTCTTTGATACTCTTAGCAAAGACCTTTTGGTCAGATTCTACTTTCAGTTTCTCCAATTGGTTTAACCACAGAATTGGCTGGATTCATCAAGGATTCAAATCAGGGTAGCTAAGTCCAAGCCCTCCAATGGGGTCAAACAGCAGGAGCATATTATCAGAGACAGATAATGATACCATGTTCTTTAACAAGAAGTGTATTCTAACTTTGAACTACGGGCATGTTTCATATTGAATAAAAAAAAAAAACAAACAGAAACCAGAGTTCATTTTTGAATAAACTTTTTAGAATTGATTCACAGTGAAAAAACAGAAAATGTGTAGCCTTGCCTGTTGGGAGAACTGCCAAGTTAAAAACAACAAAATAATTTTCCTGGGAGTAGAAGGAAGGAAATGATAGTGCAAATAAGGGAGACTCATCTGTTGCACTAGAAAAGGATTTGGCTTATTATTCAGCTCTGAAGTCTCACTACAAGATCACAAGGACTTCCAGCAGGAATGTTTCATCTGAGAAATATGAAGGGAGCTCCAGGCACAAAAAACAAGGGTTGTCAAAACTGTTTTTCAATGTTGGTCCAATCAATCAAAAATAGTTTTAAGTGTTATTATTGATTTATGAAACAACAGATGTCTCTGCTTATGTCTGTGCACGCATGCATGCCTTAATGGCATTTCACACTTGCCTTCTTTCTCTACTGCCCCAAAAGGATAACAAAGGGGGAGGAGGAAGACAGCTGTTATGAGTCAGTGGAAGAGCAAAGTGAAGCAAAAGATATAAACATGTTGCACATAGGTGGTAGAATGATGTGATAGCCTTGTGCCAGAGAGACCACAGTCACCTTGCAGCTCCTGTGGCACCCTGCATGAAAGGTAATGACTGAGTTTTTTGATAGTTGATGTGCTCTTTCTCTCAGAGCACAAACAACAGAAACATTGAACTGATATAAAACTTTTGTGTCCATAGATAACACTCCTTCATAGGAGTTTATCTGTAATAATGCTCATAACTCCTTGGGAAACCTTCACTATGCTGCACATTCTTTAAATTTACTTCATATTGTCCTTGAGAAAGGATTAAACTCTCCTCCATTTTTACAACCTGTTAATGAGAGCTCATGTAGACACACTTGTGGCAAAGCTCAGAGGAGCATCTTAGAGTGAGACATTTCAGATGCTTTGGATATCACCACCTGTGAAAAATGGTAGCTGAATTTAGAAATTGGAGAATTTAGAAAATTTTCTTCCTATTAATAAACATAGGATTCCTCTCTAGATTATACACTACTGAAGATGAACAAGGGGAGTGATATCTAGTATTAAAGAAGGATGTTATAAAGAACTTTTATATGAGAGTTTGTGTGAATGGTACGTATAGATACTGTTAGCATGGAAAAATAGTTGCCAGAAAACGACCAGCCAAAAAGAGGAAAAATAAACGCACACTTACATGTGCAAGTTTCCCAAGGACTGCTAAATTCTGGGGATCAACATTCCTCTGCAAATACTGATAGCTCAGAAAACCAAGGATTTGTCAAATTTGTCCATGGCTACCAAAACACACTAGCATTAACCATATAAGACATGGAAGACATGCAAGAAGGCAACTGTCTGCCAAATGCAGATGTGTGAACATAAGAGTAAATTGCATGAGTGAGTGATTTTGTTTTGTGAAGTCATCCACTGCTGAATAACTGCACTTTGTTCCTACTGCTAGTAATTAATTAATTAAGGCATTACAATAAGCAGTAGTTATAATCTGTGTCTCCTCAGAAATGAATATCCTATGGTGGAAAGGGAATTTACAATACAGAGATGTGCAAGGCATGGGGAAAGCAGGAACACAAGGCTATGAAAATTGATGTCTCATTTATTGATAATCCACTACATAACCACTGATCACAATTTTCAACAAGCTGTGACCTTGGGTCCTTCTGAGTATATATATCTATAGCAGATTATAAAGAACTTCGTGATTGGACTCGATGATCTTAGAGGTCTTTCCCAACCTCGATGACTCTAATGATTGTAATAAAGTTTGGCTTAAAAAAGATTAGTTTTTAGGATGATCTGGTGTTGCAACATAGTCTCAGTCACTTTGTCAGTGATTCTTTTCCTCGCACCAGCACTTTTCAGGGAAGCATGTTCTTCTGCTTAAGATAGACTACCTGTAATTAGAGTGAATTAGTCTCCCTTTATGTACACTCTTCTTTCATTAAGATTGAAACTGTTCAGCTGAGCCTTGGCTGCCCCTGGTTCTAAGAAATGATGACCTTGAAAGTGTTAGGAGACCACTGAAATGAAATCACCTCAGTAGCTTTCACAGTTCTTTGAGCAAAACAATTCCTGGTCACTCTGGCAAGGACTTGCTCTAAATTGCGATTCCAGAAATGGAAGACATAAAAAAAAAATAAAAATAAAAATCTAATAGACTAAAGCAGCTAGACAGAATTTTCTATTTACTCTCAAACCTATCTATATTGGAAAAGGGCTACACTGAGATTAATGCATTAACTTTTCATTTCTGAATCTGGTTTTGATGCCACTAGAGGACTGAGAATTATTTAACTCCAGCTGTTTTGATATATCATTCGTGAATTGGATGACTATTGTTTGTACAGTAAGCAGGCAGCCATATAAAAATCATTCTAAAATGAATTCAGTGGAGCGCTCCCACTGGTAAAAGGTTGATCTCTTGAAAAAGATAAAAAATTTACATGCTTTACTGAATTTGTGAGGGAATACAGTTCTTGAAGAGAGTAGCTGGAGGTCAGGCTTCACATTTTTGAGTTATAACTTCTGCTACTACAAACCTTAAGAAGGTTTATATTGGCTCCACTTACTCTTTTACTTTCTGCTATAAGAAACAATCCCTGCTTCTGCTGGAAACCCACAAAATAAATTTAAACTGAAATCTTGTCCAAAGCAGCCCAGCAAAATAAGCCTGTCTCCAGTCTGAGTGGTGTTTGGCTGCAGCTGAATCACACTGATACCTCTGAGGCTGGCATGTACCTGACCCTCATGAGAAATGACTCAAGTCAGCTTGGGTGCCAGACAGATTTACAAAGTAGCTACCCTACTACTATTACTGTCCTACTGCAACAGAATATTGTCACTTATATTATTTAAATCAGTATCGTTGTGACATGATTTTCGTAGAATGCTTGCTTAAAGTCCAGTGAGACCTCATTGAGCCCTACCAGTACCTAAAGAGGCCTATAGGAAAGACAGGAAGGGACTCTTTATCAGGGAGTGTAGTGATAAGGCAAGGAAAAATGGTTCTAAACTGAAAGATCATAGTCTTAGATTGAAAATAAGGAAGAAATTTTTTGTTCAGATGCAGTGAGGCCCTGGCACAGCTGCCCAGAGAGCTGTGGGTGCCCCATCCCTGGAGCACTCAAAGTCAGATTGGGTGGGCTGCCCAAGCTGGGGTGGGCAACCTGCCCACTACAAACAATTGGAACAGAGTGGGCCTTAAAATCCCTTCCAGCTCAAGCCATTCTGTGATTATATGATTCTTGTTCCCTTCAGGAAACCCACCTGATAACTCACAGCCCAGAAGTTCCATTCTCAATGTGCAGTGTCGTCGGCAAACCTGAGGATACAGGCGTATGTACTGTGATTTTATTGGAGGCGTGAAGGAGTTAGCATATGGGGTATTGTTGTCCACATTTCCACGGAACACCTATAAAAAAATAAAATTGTTTTAAAAACATGCCAAGATTGATACTAAAGGTGTAGTCCATTTCCATGCTTCAGAAATATCCACTCTTCTGACCTCCTTTCCACATTTCACACAGAGTTTTTCAAAGAGAATGCCCCATTTCCTCCACTGTTCAATGAGGAAATCTTTAAGCAAAACACATTTCCATTGGCTTGCACCAGTGCGTGTTTGCTATCTGCACTGAATCAGGGCCTCTATCTTGTCACTCCTGGGAATCTGATCTACTAATGCAATAAATTACATCTTCTTGTCTAATTAGTGCATTAAATAGACCTTATTCAATTTAACCTCTAATTATCTGCAGTGATTGACATTTATTATTCACCTCTACCCCAAGAGCCTGGTCTAGTTCCCACTGAAGTGTACTGTAACCCTCCCACTGATCTCAGTGGGCACTGAATTAAACCTATACACATTCCTCTATTTAGACCTCATTCTAACAGTGTAGACATGCTTTGTTTGTGTTTCGCTTTCTTCCCTCATTGCACACTTTTTTACACAGCAGTTTAATTCCCTTCATGCATAAAAAAAAACCATGTCCAATTCTGCTAAGTGCTTTCACTCCATTTTAACCTATACAGCAAAGGGAATTTTACTGTTTTGTATGTACAGCTCTCTTTAAAAACTGTAGATGCACACTTCTCACTGGATGACACTGTTTGTGTAGCAAGGAGATTAGCACTGATGAATGAGTTCAATGCTTTGAAGGGTTAACACTAATCTGCCAATGTAATAAGACTAAATTGAAAACAAAGTAATGAGTAATTACTGGTAAACTAATTAAAATGAAAATCAGATAAGTGTAATAAACAGGATTTTTCTAGCCCTGGGACAGAGCATTTATACGACCATCAATTAAGGTATAAGAAATTCTTAGCAGACAGAAAGTATGAATTTATTGATTTTTTTTCTGCAATAAAATAGAACATGGCAAGCTATATCAAGCTGTCAAGTAATTAGGCTCATCTACCAGAGATAGCTCAAATTACAGAAGGTGGCTGGACCACAAGACATATTCATACAGAGATGACTTAATCTTACCATATCCTCATTTGTGCCTTTTACTTTGTACATTGTCCATGACTTCCCATCATTGCTATAAGCAATTTTGTAAGATTTCACATACTCTGGACTTCCAATCCTCTTGGCACCTTGGGTTATAACTCCAGTGACTCGCATCTTCTTCTGTAGGTTTATCTGAAACAGTAAAACGGTACAACATCACTGCTAGCCTACGGAGGGACACAATTCTGATCCTAGATTGCTTTGATTTCTTCTTTTTTTTATATCAGAAAGAAAAAAAACAAACCTGTAACTTCTAAAATGATATATTTATGTCTGTACTAATTATATCTTTCATTCATTTCATATAGATACACAGACAATAAAACAAAACAAAGGAATAAAAAGCTGACTCAGTGCATTTCTTACCACTTGGGATGGCAGCCCCAGGGCAGGGGTATGCAGAGTCAAGAAAGGGATCAAGTGTCTGCCAGCCAGACATTTAAATACTTTACAGTGTGATCTCAAGATTTTCTCTCACTTGGAAATGTAATCTAGCAGCTATTAAGGATTATTAAACATCAGTGTTACAATATCTTATTACGTATTATATGTGAAAGTGAGGAAAGGCAGTATTTTACTGCTGTGGTTTTGTGAGGCTCTAGCTGTTTCTCTGCTATTTGACTGAAATAGTTAGGCTTCTTATATTTTTTGTCTTTAAAGCAAAAATAAATGTCAGTGTTGCTTGATCACATTTCTCACAATAAGTACTGAATAACCACTCATACATCTGTAGGAGAGAGGAGAAGGTGCCTATAAAAATTAGATTTTTTTCACAGGATCTTTCTCATAGACACCACGAAAAGTCAGGAACATTTGCAGCTATAATGGAGAGAACGAAAGAATTTGGACAGGTATTAATCAGAAGAGATTCGGATCTGTCTGTCTTGGAAAATTTTCTATGTTACTTGTTTCTCAGATGAAAAAAAACCCACCAACATACGTTTGTAAGAGGACAGTTCCTGAGATTACTGTCATTTTAAAATTTAGTTAGCACAGAGCAGCAAACAGTCAGACACAAAGATTTCTGGAATTCTGTTAATAAGATTTAACTCTCTATATAGAATTCAAGATTATTCATAAATAGACAAGATGGAAAAATATGACATATATTTACAAAATTTATAATGAGAAGAAAATCATCTCCAAAAACAAATTAAAAAGTACAGTCAAACATAAAACAATCATTGATTATTTGCCTTCTGTATGTGCTGTCCAGTGATATCTTCAGGTTTAACTGTTCAAGAAAAGGAAGATCTCAAGGAAGATAACACAATACCAAATAAGTTTTGTTAGTTTTCTTTGATCTTATGCATATACCTAATGTTTCAGATTCACTCTTTTTTTTTTTTTTTTCCCAAATGTTAGTATAAGGAAGTGTTTTTGGATGAGGATTCACATAGAAAATATTTCTTATGATTTGTTTGTAAGGAAACCATGGCTTTATACACCAGATTAGGATTATTACTACACTGTCTCCTTTTCGTGCCTCAGCCTCCATCTTTAATGTACAACAAATAAAACACTGCATCTCAAGAAGCAAAATGATGAAAAATCCTCCATCAATCACAACCAAAAATGATTTGTTGAAGAGCTAAATGCTATGGCAAGTGAAACTTGGAGAAAAAAGAGCACTACTGAATGAAGGTTTGATGAAATAATAATCAAAATTAAATGAAAATAATTAATTTTTTAATACTCCCTTAATATACATAATGTTTCACCTCAATTCTTTTAGATTCTTTAAGGAAGGAAAAAAACCCCACCTTTGTTCTGCTGTGTAGCAGGTCCTTCTAAACTTATACAAGGCATCTGAACATGTAAGTTACACAATCTTACTTCTGTATTTTAACAGACAGAATCTTTCCTTCTAGAGACTTTCTCAATCAAGTTCTGAATCATAAATGGAGATCTGGATTTAAACAGCACTGAGCTTGGAATAACTTAGGAAATGAGAACAAGACATGATGGTTTGCAATCAGGTCTGCAGGTTTTGTCAGTGTTTGCAGAAAAATCCTGGTGAAGGGGGAGGAAAAATGCCTTCAAATCCTTGCAGCGTTCTTACATACAAAACCCTCATGAGGCTAACCTCGTGACGGCAGTAGCTCCTTTCAGTGTATACGGATATAGCAGGAACTAATTGGCCTTTTGTGTCTGAGTTCCTTTATGGGTTTTAAACTTCTCAAGTCAGAGCTTAGTAAAACACAAACTATTATAACTGTTCAATGGCTATAATGAAGCTGGTGCTGAAAATCTTTCTTACTTAATGTACTTCAGCAGGAAGCACAGTTCCCAATGTGCAATGTGAACTGGCTCTTTTAGCATTAAAAGCATTTTCAATGCATTTTTTTCTATGGCTATTGTGAAGAAAAACAACTCAGGATGCTCTACTTTGTGTACATAAGAGAAATACAGATTAAGGTTTGGAAGTAATATATTCTAATTATATGGCAACTTTGTTTTCAAACAAAGGAGTGAAATTCAACAAGACTAGAACAAGAGTTCAACACATCATTTTATAAAAAGGCAGTAACTTATCTGGGCATAAATCTACCAGGCAAATCAAGGATGATAGAAGATCCCTAATACTTTGCGGGGTTTGCCCCAGTAATTTAAGAATTAATGGACTGCAAAGGCTTTGAAAAGTAGAAGATGCTTGCATAAAAATCTGAGGAAAGCGTTGCTTAAAAATCCTGATGCATTCTTCCAACCTGGCTTCCTTCTAACATTACGCTGTGAAGAGAGCAGCCCCATTCATGGTGCTGCAGTCAGCTCCAAGGTACAGCAACTTACTCACTCACTGTAAAGATTTTGGTTTGCGATGTTTACACATGAATCCCAGTAAGGAGCGCCCACTGCTGCACTTCCTTCCACACCATCTGACAGAACTTGAGTAAGGTGCCACTTGATACCCACAGTTAATCTCCCTGAAACTGCTTTTGTATTTCAGTGCAAAACTTTCCTTTGGCTAGAGTAAATGATGAACACTAAATCAAGCAGGTAAAGCTGCACGTAAAGGAAAGGCCATAATCTCATTTAAGTCCATTCAAATCTAATTCTAAATGAAAGGGGTGATATCTGCATAATCACAGAATCACAGTAAGACAGAATCATGTGCTGGAAGGGATCCTAAAAGTCCATCTAGTCCAACTCCTCCACAATAAGCAGGGACCCCTACAGCTACATCAGGTTGCTCAGAGCATGGACTAGCCAGGCCTTCTATGTCTGCAGGGGTGGGGCTTCCACCACTGTTTGGGAAACCTCTTCCAGGTGGCACAGATTCACTATGCTGATACAGAAAGACAGTTGACATATACTGCTACAGTAATAGGACAAGAGGGAATAGTTTTAAATTGAGACAGGGGAAGTTTAGGTTAGATTTTAGCAGGAAGTTTTTCACACACAGCGTGGTGACACACTGGAACAGGTTGCCCAAGGAGGTCATGGGTGCTCCACCCCTGGGGGCATTCAAGGCCAGGCTGGATGTTACTCTGGGCAGCCTGCTCTGGTGGTTGGTGACCATTCACATAGCAGGGGGGTTGAAACTAGATGATCACTGCGGTCCTTTTCAACACCGGCTGTTCTATAATTCTAGGATATGCCAAAACTAAGCAAAAAAAAAAAAAAAAAAAAAATCGCTCAGGCAGTGCTTTCAAATGTGGCACATGCTCAAGCTCTGGGGAGTAATTACACTCTATCAGTTTAAAATATACCCACCAACCCTTAAATTTCATTTAATTTTGTTCTTTTCAATCACCATAATCTTCCCAGAACCATGATTAGACTACTTTTCTCATCGCAGCAGTTTACAGAGCCACTGCCTTTTTCAACAGGAGAGGAAGAAGCATCTTGTCATGTCTTTTGCTCTTGGCACTGATTCTGTAGCAGTAATTTTCACTGGTGTACTAATGTCTTTGATGGCAATGATTCATAGAAATCAGTTTTGGGATGCTATATCATTCAGATGTCTAAACAGTTGAAGATGTAGGCAATCAAAATTGATATGAAATTTAACTGAAAATAAATCCTTGTCAGAAAGCAAGAATAAACAAAAAAAAAAAAACAACCCTATTTTTCTCAGGAGAAAGTGTCAATATGAACAAGGCAAGTTTACAGTTCCTACAGATTGCACAGAATAAAGATAGAGCATTATTTTCAAAGACATTTCAGAACCAACCCTACAAATCTGTAATGCACTTCTGCAGCTTCACTTCTAGGTGTGAGCAAATGGAGGACCATAAATCGTGTTTATGAGGGAGCTATTCAACCAACTGTCCAAAAGTTCAAAAAGAACTTCCCAGCATGCTTAAAAAACCGTAAAACTACAGAAAAAGAGGCAAAAAGTCATTGTCACAATATGCCAATGTAACAAAACAGGAGAAATTAGGTATTCCACCAATGGAAATTCATATACCTCTGCAATTTGTGAACAAATAATAGAGTAATTAGTATGCAGAAGCTATGAACTTGATTAAAAAACAAGAATAAAAAACAGTTGCATCTATCTAATATACATTATTTTATAGAGAGAGGAGAAGGATAAAAAGATGGGGTGACTTTAGGCAGATACCATATGCAATGCTCTTGGCCACAAACATAGCCATAATCTTCTCATTTATTGCTGCGCTATTAACAATAACAGAACAGGTTGGCAAGAAGTACACCTTAACAGCAAACTTCCAAGAAATGCTGTTTATAGCCTTTAGAAAGTTCTAGCTCTTTGAAACCTAAAGTGTAGTTTTTCATGAGGCTTTGTTCAAAACAGAAATGCAGTATACAGAGAACTATGATGTTTACCTGGTTCAGTTATGAGATACAATAGCATTGCTATAAATAATTCTCCATATTCTCATTCTCTGGCATAAAGTATGTATTTTTTCACTAAACTTCACTATTACTCATATAAAAATAAGACTGATCAAGGTTATACTGCAAAAATAGGACTGATCAAGGTTATATGCAAAGATTTATTATAGCAACCCTCCCTGATAATTTCATCAGCTTTTGAAGGATTGAAATTTAATTTTTTTTTAAGTCATAATTCTGTTAAAGCCAGATAGAAAGCTCCCACAGAAACATTTTCTGATGAGAAATAGGGAAATTTGCCAATGAAAATGCTTGTAATAAACTCAAGGAAGGAGTAACCTGTCATGATTTCTGCAAGACTGAGAAATATAATGAGCATGAAAGCTCCCTCCCATGATTCCCCTTCCATCTTTAAGCACCAGTGCACGCTGAATACACTGAATGCTGCTGTTTCATTTGGACAGTGTGTCAGGAGCAGGGGGCTGCAGAGCAGGACTTGGAATGTGATGAGGTCCAAGAAGGCCAGCGCAAGTCAGTTCCTATTATTTTCCCTGCTGCAGAGTATCCACACATCTCGATCTAAGGTGTTTTTCTGTCTTGCTCGTCTGTAGTCGTCTGTTGCTCTCCTAACCAGGCCTGTCAGCAGAGCTTCTCCAGGTGTAGCTGAGGGCAATGATGTGGTCAGGACAGCAGCAGCTACACATGTCCTAACCAGCAACCAGACTAGGTAATGCAGTTATTTATCCATGGCGGCACTGCAGCTGTTGCTGTTCCGGATAAAAGTTTGTTACGCAGAGCAAAGTCAACATGTTTTATCTCAAATTCGTGACAGTCTGGGAGAACAAACACAGTCATTTGCTAGACGCCACTTTGGAAATAGTAGTTCCTACTGTGACTGTGGGATTGTGCCCTGCAGGCAAATTGATGAGATACCCAGTTATTTCTGAGCACAAACCCTTTTCATTTCACTGACTTCGATGCAGATTCAGCAAAGACTCTCCAGAGCTTTCCTACTAAATCCTCTGCAAACGCATCCTCCTCATATTGTCATTTCAAGGTGCCTTGCACATTTCTCATCTCATACAGTAAAAACAGAGCTCTCAGGTCTTCCTTGTACTTTCGACTTAGTCCCAGCCAACCACCTAAAAGCAACCCAACATCTTTGTGTTCCTCAATTAAATAAATTAAGTAAAACTGTGTATGTTTCCAGCTAGGCAAGCTGAAACAGAGGTGTAAGTTGACCTGTTAATTTAATTTTCAAGTCTGTGAAAAGATCAGAATGCAGTTCAAAACCCAGTTATATGGAAAAAAAATATATATAAGTAAAACCAACCACAAGGACTATTTGGGCCAAACTGTAATGTTAACATGGAGGAGTGTATGTTATGAATATAAAAAAACATTTCTCACTTTGACATTTTTTTGAAAATATTCACTTTGTGCCTCCAAGTGTTTACATAATTAGAGAGACTAAAAACTTAGTCTGTTTCCTATTATTAAGCTATTATTTTAGTCCCAAAGGTAGTTGTTATGAATGACATTAACTGCATGATATGAATTATTCAAATACTGGTATGTTTAGGCTGCCATCTCAAATGGAGGTCCATAATCAATCTCACACTGTTTAGAGGCCTGCAGCCTTGAAAATTTCTTCTCATTTACAAATTCCTGATTAACTCGACATTATATATATATATATACATATACCTGCTATTTAAGATTAGCTAAGAAACACTGGAGTCATTTATTGTTATTATTAACTCCGAATCATCTTTACATAGAACGGTCAGGGTTGAAAAGGACCACAATGATCATCTGGTTTCAACCCCCCTGCTATGTGCAGGGTCGCCAGTCACCAGAACAGGCTGCCCAGAGCCACATCCAGCCTGGCCTTGAATGCCTCCAGGGATGGGGCATCCACAACCTCTTCGGGCAACAGAAAAGAACTTCCCCAAAATGTCTAGAATAGATATTAAATTATCAGTCAAAGAATGCGCAAATAACAACAGTTGCCAATAAATAAATAAATAAATAAATAAAATCTTGATGCATTTCTGCATGTAAAATAGTTCTGATCAATAGCTCATAGATGTTAGGATGTACGTTGACTGCAGAAACAAACACTTTTAATCCTACATGAAAACTCTAGGTAAAAACTTTGGTAATAAATGTAACCTACTCTCATCCCAATAGGGACAACTGGGAAGAATCCTTATTCGGACTTTGGCATGCTTTGCCTAGGTCCTATATATCTTCTCAGCCAAGGATACTGTGACTCAAAAGGAAAGGTGCACTCAAAAGGTGCTACAAAATGACAAATCATGATGAAGAAAATCTCTTCATTAGTTCTGAATGTTAAAGCTAAGCCTGAAGTAAAACCCATCGATTGAGAGATGGAAGCTGAAGCAAAAACTGAAATAACTGAGAACATGCAGGAGATCAGACTTCCCTGGCACTGTGAGATTACTACCAGGGGTTTTACACATTCCCAGCTAATTTTAACACACAAGAAAACTGAAGCTACTTAGTTCCTTCACCAGAATACAGCCAGTAAAGGATAGCATTGATAACAAATGAATAACAATCTTTGTAGACAGTACTTCTTAACCATAGTTCACTAACCTGCCTTTTTTTTTAATGCAGTGAATTTATAGAAATTATTACAACTGTAGAGGAAGGTGAAGAGATTCACTGAAGATTGATTTCATAGGTCACAGTTGTCATGGACTATGCAAAGGAAAAAACACCTTTTCTACATAATTTTGGCTATGTCAGTTTTGGGAGATGCTAAGGATCTAAATTTGGTCTGGATTTTTTTAATGAGTCCTATGCTATACTATCTCAGTCAGTAATCCAATAGTGTTTTTAATTCCTAATGACTCATGATGCAGTATTTCAATTTTTGTAACACAAAATACATTAAACATACATCACAAAATACATCTTCGCACATCTTTTCCTTCTTGGTTCAAATAATTCTAATTGTCAAAAACCTTCCTGAATCCCCATTTTTCAATGGGCCTGGCAGCCACAGATGGTTTTATGCTGCCTATTATGCTGACCATAACATCTTTACGTTCTTCCCATGTATCTGCTAATAGCTTCTCTCGTTAGTCTAAAGTCTTTTTCATTGTCAGCTTGTAGAAGACCGAAGGAACGGTGAAATTCCAGTTGTAATTAGGACTTTCTGACTGATAATAATTAGAACAACTGTTAGAATGTGCTCACTTCATGACATAATTTGTAGGAGAAATACAAATAGGAAAATAGGAGTACATAAAAGCAATACTTCCTACATATTATCAACTTTGAAAATAATCTGTTGGTTGCTATGAGACTGGTTGAGTAGGGAGAGAGGCCAAGGCTCTAGATGGATGCAAGTGGAATGAAGAGGTAGACTAATAAGCACACAGGTGGCAGATGGCTTTGTGTCTGCTGAAAAGACTATGTCAGCCGTCTGATTTTGCCACCCACAGATGCTATTACAGAAAATGAAAAATAGGCTTGAATGATTAATCCCTCCCGAGTCCTGTGAAATTGGCTGAATATTGGTTGAATCACAATAAATAAACCCATACTTTCCATTATCCCTTCAAATTAACAACCAATAGACAAAAAAGTTAACATTTAAGTATAGTTACCCTTGAGTGTCCTGATGTTCAGGAAAAAAAAAAAAAGATTTTCTTATCATTTTAATTAGCTCTGCATTTTTCCTTAAAACAAATTTTCTTTCTATAGAAACTGATAGGCAATAGATTTAATTAAAATGCAAAACATTGCTTGGCTTTGCAATAGACCAACAGAAACCCTCCTCAACATTGAAAAAAAATATCATTGAGAACTTCGGACTTGAACAATGTCTCTTTATCTTAACCGCTCATGGAATAAGGTTACAAAATGTGAGAGTAAAACTCACTCTTACTTTTCAATCCACAGTTCCAGTGAAGTCAGCTGACAAGCACACATCATCATTTCCAGCAGAGGTCAAGGACTATGGGTTTACTTTATAGCCTGATTCCCGCTTTAATACTGTGGTGCTGGCAACTCCTACACTCACCACTTAAGACTTCAGTTTTCTCCAATATTTCTAAAATCACAGAGAAGCTCTGAGGTACAGCCAGGCTCTGCAGGTACATGAAAACTGAGGATGTGTCAGAGCCTCCATTTCCGCTGTGCAGTTCTGTCACTTACCATATGAACTCAGCACACAGGTAAGTTTCAATGCACGTCTCTGTGCCACGCAGTAATATCTATGTATCCCAATTATTAGCTGTAGTGAAGTAATTTAGAACAGTCTTTCTAAAAGTAAGACCTAGCAGAAGACTCCCTGTAAGCAACAATTATTTAGTTTGCCATCTTGAAAGTGAACATTTACGACCCCAAATATGACCTGTTTGACTATCTCATATCAGCATAGTGTCATCTAACTGGTTTGTATGGTGTTATTCCCACTGGTGAACTGTGATGCCCACACATCACTCCATTACAGTTTGTTGGCTTCCAGATAGGTGTGAAGGTATCTCCGCATGCCACTTGCTGTTGGAGCAAGAAACCAGACAGACACACATTTGCTCATTTAAGCCTATCACCTTTTGCTGTTTTGATTACCATGATGACTGTGACAAATCATTAGTTCAAAATATATATTGTTAAAGGTACATGAAACAATGTGTTTAAGAGTACTGTTACTTCAGCCATTCAGCTCCATTACAAAGAATTATTACGGAAAGCTGATGCACAAGCTGACAGAGCATACTATGGATAGTGTTTATAACAGCATCAAGTTTTTGTTGCCATGGGAATGCTAACACTGAACTAACTGTTTCTGTGTATTTGAAACCTCAATCAAAAGTTGTTTGAATATGTATGTGTGTGGGTGTTTGTGTGTATGAAGAATGAAACTAAGAGATTTAAGATAATATCAAATAGATAACGAGATACGGGACACAAGGGAGTATCTGGATGATTACATTAGGAAACAAGCATCTAGTCCTTTTGTTTTCTTGTCTGAGTAGATAAACAATATATTTTTTTGTCTGTGAGCTAAAGATTTAGACATTGATGAAGATCTACAGTTTGCAGACATTGGTTTTAAGTTCACTGAAGTCAATTAACTTCTGGCGAACTTTGAACATCTGAAGAACTTTTCCAATTTCTGTAGTTCCAAAGTTCTTGTAGGGCTGTTCTGAGAGAATTCAGAAGTACCTTTTTTTATTAGTTTCTGTTCTCTTCTGCCAAGGGCTTTCAGGTACTTATTGTCACTTTTTAATACTCCCCAAAGAAATCCTCATTTGAAACTAAGTAAAATTTTGGATTATTGACAAAAAATGAAAACCTTTAATACATTTTTGAGCATTTAACTTATCAGATTAAGTCTTCCTGTATGGTTCAAATCACCTTACATGATGGCTCTCAGATCATATTTCATAAGGTTCACTTGGCCACATTATACTAAGCTGAGAGCTATATTAAGTAATATTAAATATTTAATCTACGATGATAGGTATTTTTGGAAGCTGATACAACAGTACTCATGAATGAGGAAATGAACTTTGACAAAATGAATAGTTTGACAGATGGTCGTTTGCTTAGAGCTCTTACTAACAGATGTTTGAATGAATGTTCTGAAAGACCTCTGTGTATTTTAGGTTTTATCATTTTATTAGCAAATAGTTATCATCTGGTAAATACTTGCTCTTTGGAAGTTCTTGATGTGGAAGCTGCTATTTTTTTCCTTGCTTTTCTTGGGGGGGAAAGAAAAAAAAGTTTATGTTTTACTCTTTCCTGGCTGGGGATGAGAAGGATGGAAAACAGTTTGTATTATACTGTTTGTGTGTTAGAGCAGTTATGAGTAAACACAATTAATTATGCCAGTGTTACAGACTGTAAGCACTCAAAAAGGGAGGCTGAGAACCACAGTTCAGACTGAGGCCATAAAGTTGTGTTAGGTACCTATGTGAAAAAAAAAAAGAAATTAAGCTACAAATTAAAAAAAAAAAAAAAGCATTCTACCAAACAGAAACAATATTTCAATATATTCAGAATAAATAATAAAAAAAAGAAGTAAATCACTATAAAAGCATCAGTAATGACTAAATAAAGTGCTTCTGGTATAGAAACAGAAATTTAAATCCTATGAAACAAGTATCCTAATGAACACAGTGCAATTTGTGTCTTACCTTGCGAATTCTGAATAGAAAGTCTTCAAACATATCAATAGTATAATTAACCCACAGAGGCAATTTGGTGAACGCTGTGTATAGGCAACACTGTGGTGTTTTGTTCTCTGGATGAACAATGCCATCTCCCATACAGTGTGCAGGCTCTGTGTGCACCCTCCAGGGAACTGAACATTTCCATGCATTTCATAGATGCTTACTAGACTGCTACTTAATTAATCCTTCTGATTTCTGCTGTGGAAGCATACTATACAAGAACTACATTTTTGTGACTCTAACTAGACTTATCTGATCTTAAAATTCTAAATTATTACAGGAACCTGAGAAAGTTTTAGAGAGAACCTGCTGGTGCAGATATCGCTTTCTAATTGAGAATCTCAGTGGGAAGACTATCCACTCACAGTTCCAAGAAGTGTAACAACAAAAGATTCTTTTTCAATTTCAAAAGTTAGTAAAAAGAAAAAAAAATATTAAAAGTGGTATTTACAAAAACCACAATATTTAAAAAGTAATACTTAAAACTAAATAAAACAACATATTTGTTTTAGATCACTAATTAGATACTAATATATGCAAATTGCCAATGAGAAGTTGGACAGCTTTTCAATTAATCTGTAATATCTCAAAACATGGAGTTGTATCTAAGTTTCAGGATGTAGTTTCAGAAAAGCTATTTAGAGAACAAATTAAAGAATGCTATAGCATTTTGTTTCTATAAATTCTAAATAAGACTTCTAGGTTTTTGATTTTCAAAATATATTTGATATTTAAAAATTGATCTAAGAAAGAAAAACAGTACAAAATAGACATAGAAAGAAGTTAATTCTAAGATGAAAATGCATTTAATTCCAACTCTAAACTAAATCCTCTTCCTTTTCATAGTAATAAAGCAAAATATTTTGATCTTTTTATTTGAAAGGCAACTTGAACAACATATATGAATTGGGAGAAACAATTCCTGCTATTTTAGTGATTGATAACTAAATACTTTTTAATTCTTCAATTTAACATCCTACATACAACAATCTCCAGTTCAGGCCCTTAACCATAGTAGTTAGTTCATTTTCTTAGTATTCTCTGTCTATAGCATATGCTCAAATCTGCTCTCTGCACCTGTGGATTAATACTGACTATATAAAAACAATTTCCATGTCCAAAAACCCCAGAACACGTTAAAGAAAAAAATGGTGATAGCCTCTCATATATGCCACAATTGCTGCTGTTATCAGGTTTGCTCCTCACTGATATCTTCTCAATCACATTCCGGAGAGAAGGACAATTTCAGAATCTCTTGTTCTCAGATGTGACAGCTCAGTCACCACGGAACAGCAGCAATTACACGGTCACCAGCAGGTACTGATCTTTTCCACTCCTTGCCTAATTGAGCAGCCTCAGCTAGCACCAGGAAATTAAATTTACCCCATCCTTCCCTTAGATAAAACTTCACTCCACACTCAGATTTTTACTGTCTGATCTGAAATCTGGTACCTTTCACCCTCTTTTCACCCATCTCTTGCATGCCTTCATGCACCATCTTACTTTGTTCTAATTCTGGCACACACTTTTGAGGATATTCTTAATGTTCCCTATGACTTAGCATCCAACAAATCTCAGCAATACAGTGGTAGAAACCGCTGGAGTTCTGCTGTGAGCTCCTTCCCTACTCCAGGTTCCCGGATATAGGTGGTGTAGGACCTACTATTCTTGGGTCAATTAAGCTTTAAATAGGTTGATATATGATCTATTGCATTCATATATATATATTATATATATATATATATTTAATAGGATATAATATATCCTATATATAATATATATATATATTATATAATATAAATACTATATATAATATAAATTATATTATATTATATTATATTATATATATAATATATATAATATATATTATATTATATATTATATATATATATATAATATATATATTTAATAGAAAGATCATAACTACTGCAGATGTCTGAAGAAACAATGTTCTTATATTATGGGATAATATTCACCCACTTCCCTTTCTCACCTGTGAGCACAGTTCTTCAGATGCACTCTTTCTCCAGAGTTACTCATACATCTTAACTGCACAATTTAATAATTTTGGTACTGTACACTGTTCCTTATATTGCTAGTTATACCAAATTTTTCTACCTCTTTTACAGTGTTCTTTATGACACTCCATTTTATATATTTTCTGCATGTCCATTATGGCTGAAGTCTTTGCATATTACATGAATAATAACTGCAGTGACACAAAAAAAGAATACTATTATATGGAAGGAAAATGGAAATTGGCCATGAACAGGGGAAAGATGAGTTAAGAAATGCAAGTTTTGGTTAGTGAAAATGGAACAGAAGAATCAATGTAAGGCATAGATACGGATGCTAGGTTAGAAATCACTAGAGAGGAGCTAAATTTAGAATATCTTGTTTCCAGCCTTGTTTCAGAGATTAGCTGTTCTTACTAAAATATTACAATTTTATTTCAGGACAGCAGAGTACAGTATAGACATGAGTGGGAAGAAGAATGATGAAAACAGAGAAAATGAGAGAAGAAGGGGAAAGAAGGATGACTGAAGATAGGTATGTGAGAGTCAGAGTGAAAATTTAGGATTTGGTCCATTCCCCTAAATCTAAAATTACTTTGCATGTAGTAGAGAGAGAATATGATCAACAGTCCCACCCATGGCCATCTGTATTCTGATTCATACTGCCTTAGGAAAATTCATATGTGAACAGTGTGGAAGGAAAAACAAAGATATGAACTATGTTGAAGGAAGGAGTAGAGATAGAGCCAGAATGAAAATAAATAGCATATTTTAAAGACATGAATGCAAAAGGACAAAAGGGTAAAGAAAAATCAGTACTCTCTTAATAAAAGAGTTCTGATGAAAACGGTTTAACCAGAACAGGCAAAGTGACCATTTTGAGAGATTGAACAATTCTGGAAACATAAAACTGTGGAAATGCAGGAAGACAATGAGATTTTTTTCTCATTGTATTCTAAAATATTAGATGTTAATGCCACTCATAAAGCAGTGAACTGTATACACGAGTGTTATTTTATCGGTGTCAACCTATGCAGGGAAACAGAGATCAGCAGAACTTTAAAAGGGACATACAAGTTACTCTGACTTTAATTTTCTTTGAAAAGCACGGTCACTGAACCTTTAAATCACAAGCCAATTATAAGCATTGTAGTGCCATTATTAATTACATGTAGAGTGTGTAAATTTAAAATGGCAATTTCAATTTTCAGTTCATTTAGAGAATGCAGAAAACAAAACTGCATACTAATTAGTTCATGAGTGTCCGACACCTGAAGGATTAGAGAAAAATAATCTGCACTCTTTGCAAGTTTTAAGTAAAGCACTCAAGCCTTTCATTTGTCAAGCTACATATAAATAAAGAAATTAAATGATAGAAAAATGGTAATGATGGAACAAGGTAAAAATAGGCACAGGCACATATCTAATCATACTCTGTGGGATACAACTGCTTCCTTTAGAATTTATTTAGCATTAGAAATTGTAGTAGAGTAACAAGCTACTGTGTCAGGTTCACTGCACTAAATGTTAATTTGCATTTCCTAAAATTGAATTTCTGGTTTCATAAGTTTCCACTCACTCTCTGTCATACATTCATGTGTTTCTCGAGAGCCATACTCAGAACCTGATGCTCCATCTCTCAGATCAATGTGGAGAAAGTCCCAAATGCAGACCCTACATATTAGGACCCAGGAGGAAGCTGGTTGATAGGAGCAGTTACTCCACAAGACCAGAGGAGAAATATCCACAAGTGTGGTACAAATGTGAGTATTCTGACTGAAGAGGCATCTCTCTGGCTGTTACAGATACTGACCACATATTAGATATGGGATTTCTGGGTTTTTCTTCTCTCAACAGAAACCGTTCACTTTTACAGGTGACAGACAATACCTGTCTCTTAGTGCATTGCATTCTTGAAGATTAAGACAGGGTTCTAGTGTAAAGGACTACTTCACAGTGCCTAAGTGTGAGTTTCTGAGGTACTCTATCCATCTCAAATCAAAATCAGTTTTCTCCAGAACTACTTTTCCTCTACAAGTATCATCTCTGTACCAAAGTAAGATTTGCTGACCCCACGTGCTTCAAGAAGCAAAGTCATCTGAAAAGAAAAGAACAATTCTATCAAGATATAAACTTATTTTTCTTTGCAAAGAGTATTTTTCTTTTTGTTTTGAACTCTGGTAAATATATTGGCAAGTCCTTCAAAAGTTTGCTTTTAAGGAAATATGAGAAAAAAAGGAATGATACTGCTTACTACACATCAATTAGAACAGTTAATTAGATTTTAGTAAGTAGATTTTATGTGCTATGATTGTCAAAAGTAGAGAATAACCCAAAGATGATTGGTGCTACTTAGATTGAAAGGTAACTCAAAAAATCTGCAGTTTTTAAATGTAATGCCTTGGGCTGAGATTTGTGTATTTCCTCAACTGGTCCAACTTTCCTTCTAGGTAAGATTGAAGAGAAGACATATCCAGGCTAGCTGGGGCTTTGACCAGCCTGGTCTAGTGGGAGGTGTCCCTGCTTATAGCAGGGAGATTGGAACTACATGATCTTAAATGTCCCTTCCAATCCAAACCATTCTATGATTCTACAGTCTGATAGAAATCTTCACATCTGTCTGAGGGCTTCCTCAGTGAAGGGCTGTGGCTTTGTTGAGTACAAACACGGAAGTAACTGATCACTGACAGCCTGCATCCAGTTCATCTCCTACTAAAGGCATTTTCAGGGGGCCAATGCTAACTGGCTCTGACTTCTCTCTCCAGAATATTTAATAAAGCACATGCTCTAAAGCAGCTCCAAAACCACTGTAAAATGGATGTTTTTCATTATCCGTTCAAATTACAATAGCTTTCCACTCCACATAATTCTCCTTAAGTCTTTTTGTGTTACTCTTTCCAGGTCTTTTTTAAGGTATAAATTTCACAAACTTCCTAACCCCTCTGGTCAGAAGAAAACTGACTAAACATACACTGAAGGACCTTTGTGTTTTCACTCTGCAGTGAATAAAAAACAGCAACACAAGCTTCATTTTTCTGAACTGACAGAACCCAGCATTCTCACAGTAGCTCCAGAGGACTTCATCAAGCAGTGCTTTGCGCCTGTTTTCCAAACAAGAAAAATGAACAGGCAATCCTGTAGGCTTTTTTCCAAAACATCTGGGAACTGCTCTGCAGTGCACACAAGGGTAGGTACAAGAGTAGGGTGTCTGGCACAGCTAAGGGACTAACAGACAGCTCAACTCAGTGCTAGTGCACAAGATGCTCAGTACCATCCTCGGCTATTCCCACAGTGTGAGGCAGGGAGCAAAGCACCCTCTTCACATATTTACTATAGTGACTTTTTTTTTGTTAGGATCTAGCTGAGCATAGTAAACCTCAGCCCAGTTCTCATGTAATAAAAACACCATAAAAGTAAAGATCAACAACCATCACTACATAATCATTATCTTCATTAAAATACAACTATAGGACTTTGTATTGCACTGCTTCATGACTTTTACCAAAGTCAACTGCTGTGAGCAAAGAAATCCAGTCTATAAAGTGGAGCACCACTATTTAAATCATTCTAGCCATAATATCCTTAAGCAGGAGTGAAAAAATATATGAACTTTCAGTCTCATGGACATGTTCAAATAGCTATTTCAACCTCAATTACAACAGTTCCTGCTACTTTCAGCAAGATGCACACAATGCTTAACCTATGCGTGTGGAACAGCTCAGCAGAGAGCACAAACAATTCCCAAAGGCTCTGGTACAGCCAAGATTGCATTAAAGCAGTCTAGAACTATGCCCAAGGAGTGTGTCAAAGTACCTCCACCAAGAGAGATTGCTGCTAAATGCTACTGACGACCTAAAGAGCAAATGTAGCATATGTGGAAAGCTGCTCCCTTGAAAAGAGTCTTTATAAATTTGCTTCTGTGGCTTAGAGTCACACTGGAACATATGCACACACTTTTTAAATTAAAAAGATTTGTACATTTGTAAAGTTCAGATTACTCCTCTTTTGCAACTAAATAGTCCCTTTTAGTCTAGGCTACATTTCTGACAGTGAAAAAGAATCTAGCTGTTAGATTACCACTTGTCTTCATCAGTTCCTTAAGTGACTCTGGCAACTGAATCAAGGAGATTTTTTTCTCCTCAGCTCCATCTGTTACCTGAATCCATGGCCATCTGTCATTTTCTGCAGCAGTCCAAGCGTTCACAAGACCCTTCTTATTAAGTCGTGCATAGTACGGATACCATTTCTGGAGTCCAAAGAGAGCTCGATGAGTGGATGATGCAGTAATTTGTTGGTTTGACACAATTCCTCCTTCTATCCCTAGTGGGCCAGAGCATCCTGTGGAAATAAGAAATGTATGCAACCAAAATTATTATTTACTCTTTTGAGTCCCAAATGGCTGTAATTACAAATAGCATACAAATAGATTTGGAATAACAAGTCAAATACTGTATGAGAAGAGACTTAGAGTACTTGAACAGCATTTTCTTTTTGTCAAGGCTAAAAAAGTGCACAAATATTTTGTATATAACATTCCTATTACAAACTTAATGAAGCAAGTAAAGATTTCAATTTTTTTTAAAGTTTGTTATCTCTGAAAAGTTGTGAGTTTCAGTTCTACAGATACCAACATTAAGAAAATTATTCTTAGATTCAAATACTGAAACAGTTGATAAAAGCAAACTCAAAATTCTATTATTATAGTAAAATTCATATTCCTTGTGCAGTGAAAGTCAGCATTTAGCCAATGCACTTCAATGTGTCACTGCAGCCGTCTTTAGAAATATGAATCTAGAAATACGGTATTGTTCAGCTACAATGAAAATAGTTAAAGGTTTTATACATCTAATAAGCAAACTACAAAGTATGTAATTAACTGTAATGTTCAAATGCTCCAATTTTATGAGTAGTATTCATACATAACACCACTATTCAAACACTTGTATATATAATCGCTTACAATCAGGATTTTCTTTTGCATATATTGTTTTCTGAAGCCAAATGCAAAGTAAATTGCTGCTTTGTTTACAGGAAGCTTTGTGTTTTTTTGGTTCTCTGAAGGAAGAAAGAAAAATCTCCACAGGTGAGTTCCAAATGCATTAGTTTTTAAATGAGAAACTTGTTTTGTTTTCTTTGCCCCACTGAAATTAATGACTGACTTGCACCATACTGTGCTATGATTCCAGCCACATTTTTAACAGTCCACTAAGCTTGTCTAGTCTAAAGCTCCAGTTCTACCGTTTTGCATCATGTGTCACCCAACAACAAAGGTGGTGCAATCAGCACTTGACTAATGGCTCTGTTAATGTCACACATAATACAACAAAATGCAGCTCCCTCTCCTGCTGCTGTGCCAGATGCACAGCAGTGCCAGAAGAAAACAAATTCCTTGTCACCAGCACAGGCAAGCACACTACAGAACACATTAAAACAAAACAACGTCTGTTGTGAAGCTGTCATTTTTCACTGTTATCAGCTGTTACTTAAAAATTGAAAGACCTATTTAAATGGTAGCTCTGTTTTTGAGATCTTTTCATCAACTCATAAAATTCCTTTGGCTTATAAACTGCCATTCCTGTTTTCAAGCCAGAAGGAGATCCTTTCAAATGTAAATGGCTTATTTTCAGAAGTTTCTGATATTTACTTATTAAAATATTTTTTCCATTTCACAATGGAAAAGAAAGCATACTCATACATATCTGAAACACATGCAGGTGTACACAGGACCATCCTGAATCCAACCCTCCTAATAGACTGATAAATATTTTAAACTATACATCTAAGGAAACATTAGGGAGATCTGTGAAAGGAGCTTAAAAAGGCAGCATAGAGGCAAGGCAGGTATTCTAATATGGATGTGGGACATACAGCTCTGTTTTGCTTCTTTCTGACGAGGTGCAGAGGGATGAGGGCACTTGCTCTGCTAGCATTATTCAGTGACCTAATGGGAAAATGGCATGCATGAGGAAAGGATCTCAGGATATATCAGAGATAGTTCTGAACAGGTTGGAGGAAAAGAGTAACTGTCCTTGGCAGATAATTTTCAAGAGCAGAACACTTATTTGGTTTTAAGAGCCTGAAGTCTCCCATAGATGTCCCAGATTTGGCAAACAAGATATATATCTAGTATTTTTTTTTTTCTCAACAGCCTCTGTTTAAGATGCAGAACTGTGTTAAGTCCTGATCCGAATGAATGTTTGTTCTCATGTTTCAGATGCGATAAACAGTACTTGAAATATGTGTGATTTTCTTTCAAGAGACTTGAATTTTCTAAATTGAAGGCAATCAAATTATCAAGGGCACTTGCTGTGTTTTGTCAGCTATGACCATATATGGTCAAAAGTGTTTACCTTCACCTAGCTTCAGGAGTATTGCTTCTGAAATGCAAAGCAACTTGTTACAACAGGGAATAGGTACCACACTGCGCAAGCTACTTATTTTAATTGCAGTTCCAATCCTGCTTTGCCATATTTATTAGTTTACAGTGTGAGTTAACTCCAGCTGTACTACTTTTAAAGAGTATTTAAAGTGTAAACTAACATGTTAGAGATACTTTGTAGTTTGTTGTTCAGTTCTGTTCAGCTCAATCCTAACAAAATGAGTAAGAAATCTGAGATAGATAATAATTTGAGTTGATAATATTTTCTAAATAATTTCTTACAATGTTAATATATAAATTTCTATAAATATATAAATAAAATAAAATATAAATATAATATATAATATATAAATATAATATATAATATAAATATAATATAATATATAAATAAAATAAAATAAATATAAATAAATTTCTATAAATATATAAATAAAATATAAATTAATAATTTCTTACAAAGAAAAGTTTATACTAGTAAGATCTGGTTTTAAATCTTTTTTTTTTTTTTCCTCCACTCTGAATGACATTAGATCATACTCATTAGGTGAGCACTTTTGATTAAGTTTGATTAAAGTCCAAACCGTAAGACTTGCAATGCAACCCTACTCTTATGATCAAAGCAGTGCTGACAAATTACAAACATTTCTAGGCACGTGCCTGACAGATGGGCCTTGAGGAAGTTCACCTGTAGCTACTTCCTGAGACGTCAGATACCTCCACATACATAGTAATGGACTATCTTCTTGAGATGTCTTACCTGGACTTGACAACACTGACTTTAATCTTCTGTTTCATAGCCACAGCAACTGATATTTCAAGATCTTTTAAAAACTCTTCAGTACATTTTATTAATGCTAAGTGTATTTCTTAAATCAACATTTAGCTAGCTAGCTCCTCTAGAAGGATACTGAACAGCTGGAACTTCTGCAGTTGTTTTGCTATAACTCAACAAGTAAGCTACTTGCATTGTTAACATTGCCCATTTTGCCAGTCCTTTCCTCTTTATTATTAATCAGACATTATTCTGCAAGAAAACCAGTCAATTTACTCCCTGTTATCAGTTACAAGGGAACATCTGAAAACATTTTTATACTTCAAATACTACAGAGCAATTGGACTTTCCTTATGCATATGATCATTAACTTTTACCAAATACTCCAATAACTTTATGAGTCGTGCTATCACTTTCCAAAAACTATAATGAGGCTATTACATTCTAAATTCCCAAGAAATTTACTTTGCCTGAAAAGTCTAAACTGTATAACCTGCTTCTGATGCCATCAAATATGCTTCATCGGTGACTAACTGCTTACAGACTAGCTGCTGCGTGAAGATATTTGGAGCAGAAAGAGTATTTTTCTTCAAGTTAAGATAGCAATTATTCCTTTTAGCGCTTCACGGCTGCGATACACCATTGACTACTAACAATGAAGGACAAAAGCAAATGCAGCCTTTGGAGATTGTTTGTCTTTTATTTAAAACTAAGATATATCTTTCTGCAGACAGGTACAAGCTGTATTATATTTTGTTGTTTTATCTCTGCTACTATTATATCCACAGTTCATTTAACAAAAATCATGACAGCTTGGCAAACTGCAGTCTCCAAGGGAGTAATAATATCACTGCAGTGACTGTACAATTCAGTCTGGTCAATGTCAGTCATTAAATAGAAAACCATTTCTGTTAATTCTAGTACACTGGGGTATGACAATCAACTTGATGTAAGAAAGTTAAAAAAATAATCAAATAGTAGCAATTAAAAAAGCTGTGTGACAGGTTCATGATACAGATTCTCAAGGAATATTTTGTCATCTGGAACTCTTAATGTCATTAAATAGCAAAATACTATCTACTTTTAATGTTATTAACAAAATGCTAACTTGCACTATATTGCTTTTAATCCTACAGTAGCAATTGCAATTCAGTAAATAAAGGCTGACTGATAATTCTCTTAATCTCATTAAACACAGACCTATTCCATAACAAACCACTGTCCATAAAGATGACACAGTGCAAAGCTGTACAATAAACTACATAGATCTAGTGAAAGACAGAAAAGACAGCATTACAGGAGAAATTAAGGATTCTTTTATATCTTTTCATTCTTCTGAGAAATCCCCACCAAACCATTAGGGGTCTATAGAAGTCCCCTGAGGATTTCTTTTATGATCTCAAAGAGATCTGAAATACACCAGTTTGCACTACAAAGCAATTAATTATTAGATGAGATGAGTAAACATCGAGTATCAGGCTCAAACTGATCCTCAGATTAAAGATGAGTATTGTGTTTATATACTAATCTCTTAGAAGAATAGCACATTAAAAAAAGAAGAAGAAAAAGAAAAGAAAATACGACCTGATATCACTGGTATCTCTAAAGACATAAACTGTAATAAGGAGATATGTCACTTATTCCCACTCTTAAGAGGAGAAGGAGAAATCATTTCAAGATAAAAAATTACTACTCTAGGAGATAATGAGCAGAAAGCGCTGGGTAAACATGTTGCTTGAGTATATTTAATTTGGACAACTACATTTATGTCAATCCACAAATTAAAACAAACCTCCAAAGGATTTAAAAATTACTTGAAAATCTGAGGATTATGCCTCTGCAAATAGAAGAAAAAGATTTTCTGTTATTGACAATGAAGCATGTCTGGTTCTGCAGCCTGAATATATAGCTTTCATTTCCTCTGTTGGTTTGTCTTTACCTAGCGTCATCAAAACAAACATGCAGAATTGAAGGCATGCAGAAAACAAATCTGCTTTTGACATCTGCAAGCCTGTCTTTCTCCAAGCTCCCCATTTTCTGGAATGAGATTACTCTGGCTGTGCTTAGCATAGCACAGTAACTGTGCTAAACATAAATCCTGACAATGGGATTACAGATGACCTCTGATAGTGCAGTAAATAAACGTGATACATGCATAAGTTCCTCACCATGAAATCCAGGTTTCAGCCTTCAGCTTCTTCTTCTTGTTCCCCATGCCATCCACACAGCCTTGCATAGTTTGTTCTGTCAAGGATAGCTCTCTTTGGATTATTATGTATGTTTTTATAGGAGCTAGCTAGATGAATACAGACAACCATTCAGCAGTCTGTCCATTCATATGTTATGTTCATATGGCTTGTTTTTTTCACAACATGACATGTTAACCATAAAAATTCTTTCTTCAAGTACTACATAAAATGTTTTGGAAGAAAGGTGGCTGTGACACACAACTTCCCTTCCTATGAGATGTGTCAGTGGACACTCTCATGGCCTGAGGAATATGATGGTCTCCAATAGCCAGTTTCACTCTGATGCACTCTGTTGCATGGTTCCACACAGAAGCTTTGGCTCTCTGAAAATATACTTTTTCCTACGCTGGTCGATAGCCACCAGGCTGAGATTCACATTGTCATGATGAACCACCAGATGATCTCCTACACGAAACTTACTCTGAAAAATCTTTCATCTTAGTGGAGGAGTCTTTGAAATAGGTGGCCAAGACAATGAAAGAGTATTAGGGATTTTTTTCTATAGTTCTGTGTATGAAACAGAGGCTTTGTATTCAGGGACTGATCTGTTTAGTTCTAGTTGGGTGATTTTTTTATTCTGTTGCTTGCATAGAATGGTATGTGAATTCTCCATACAAGTCCCAGAGATTAATATTTGGGGAACTGCCATCTGTGAACTGTCTAAAAAGCAAACCTATCTAACAGGTTTAAAATTGAAGGAAAATGCATTCAAATTTAGGAAGTCCCTGAAATGGAAGTTCCTAAACAGCTAGAAGCTGGGAAAATAAGATGGATGAGAGAACCACTACTTTGTGCTTGTTCCTTTTTTTACTAAACATTTACTTCAGCTCACCACCAAAGGCAGCACCTCTCAGATTTCAGACTTTATTCTGACCAAACATGTAGTAGTTTAACCGAGAAGGTGGCTAAGCACCACACAGTCATTTGCTCACTTCTCCTTCCCAGTGGGATGGAAGAGACAAAGCAAAGAGTGTAATAACTAGTAGTATCAACGATATGGCTTCCATAGCCCAAAGATGACTTCAGTGCTGAATACACACAGAACATTTGTTTATCAGCTGCCAATTTTGCCATGATATAAGCCAATGCTTATACCATAGCAAAATAAAAACCTTAATCCAAGCCCGAGGGATGACAATGCAGCAGGAAAAATAAACAGCAAGCAAGGAGCTACACAATATCGTTCCATGAGAAGACTCTTAAAGAGCTTCATAAATAGGGAAAAAATCAACATTGTGACTAGCAATCATCAAACTACCACAACACTTCGTGTTAACATGCCCAGATCTGCTGTTACCTCAACCCTTCATTCATGTTAGGTGCCAGAATGACTGCTGTGGTTTAATCTGGCAGATGTCTCAGCACCACACAGTCATCTCCCAGCTGGATGGGAGAGAGAATTAAAAAACAAGAAAAAAAAAAAAAAAAAAAGCAAAACTCATGGGTTGAGATAAAACTATTTACTAAGATAGAGAAAAGGAGAAGGATGATTATGACAAATACATACATATATATGAATGCACACATGATGCACAGGCAATAGCACACCACTCACCACCCTAACTGATGCTCAGCTAGGCCCCCAGAGCAGCAGAACAGAGAAATGAACCCCCACTCCCTTTAAATCTCCTTCTGCATGATGTCATATAGTATGAAATATCCCTTTGGCCCTCAGCTGCCCTAATTCTGTTCGCTTCCAGCTCCTTGGGCCCTTCGCTGAAGATGACCTTGGTTCTGTACAGTACTGCTTAGCAGCAACGATAAACATTGGTGTGCTATCAGCACCATTTTTCTCCTAGAACTAAAACAGCATCGTACCAGACACTGAAGAAAACAATTCCCTCTCAGTTGATACCAAGGCACATAAGTACATATTAGAATTTCCTATCTGCAAAGTAGTACTCAGAAAAAAATGTATACAGAAGAGATAGTTTTGGCTGTTTTGTTCTGATTTTCATAACATTAATTTTACTAATAGCATTCCTAGACATATTCAAGACGCTTTTAATGGAACTGGCTTAGAAAGCAGACTTCTACAATGAAGATACATTATTTGTGCATAGGCTGTTACTGAAAAATAAGGCTTCAGATGAGAATTTCTATCTCAAGCCATATAAACTTAATCCATACCATTCCTGACAAATATTTGCTGAATGACTTTTTCAAAAGCTTCAGGAACATATATTTCACAATCCCATTCGCCACTGGACTGCAGGCCAAAGGAAATCTTCCTTATGCTGTCTTATTATTTCTTGTCCTAATTCCACAGACATGGACAACACGATACGCTTCTGGCAATAACCTTTAGTCTACCTGAAAGCACTTCCAATCTCTTTTCATTGTTCTCTCTTGTACCTCAGGATGCCAAGCAGCCACAGTGCATGTTAAACACACAGTCAAACACAAGGATTGAGGGAGCATGGCTTTCCTCACCTCTTCATTATTGCAATACCAGAGGCACAACCCAAAATCCAGGGAGAGTAGATAAACCAGTAGAGTGATTAGCTGAACTTTGATAACATTGCAGCATATAACCCATTTACAGCCACAGCAGAAATCCACCATCATTCCATGGTGATTTCTTTCAGGACACACATAATATCTAACTATCAAATACAAAATGCTTCCCCTGAGTTTGTACTATTAATTATTCAACCACGCAGTAATAGGTATTACATTTAATTTGTTTTCAAACAGAAACATGACTTTTTGTAAAAGAGAAGGCAAAAAAACAAACTTATACTGTAGAAAGGAACATTAAGTTTGTCAAACCCCTCTGCTGAGCTCTTGTTTATGTATTAATCTTTATGTGAAAAATGATTTTTGTATTTCTAGTTGACATGTTGAAAAATGACATTTCTGCTATATTTGAGTAATGGCACTAACTGTTTTTAAGTAACATAGCCAATTAAACATTACTAAGATTAATCTAAATAAACCAGAAATTATTCAGAAACACTAAAAAAAAATCACAAAAATTAAACTTCATATTTATTATGAAAGTTAAATTCATAGAAACTTTCAAGTTGCTCTACAAAGTAATTGATATGTGGTCATGCTTTCACTTAAGGAATGGCAGACAGAGAAATCATAGCCCCTAGGGGTCATATAACAGTAATTTATTTTTTATAATCCTAGGCTGAGAAATTTGTGATTCCAAGTTCTATTTACCAATCTTAAGGTTTTTCTGGATATGGATTTGGGCAGTTGCATGTGGAGGAGACTTGTGCAATGGTGGAATCTCCTCTGCTTCTAGTCACAGAAAATGGCTGTAGCAGAGAACACAGTGAATCACTAATTTAAGCATAATTTAAGTATATAAAAATGAAATTAGCAACCTAATTGTGTTTCAAAATACTTCTTTTAATTTGTTATCAAACCCTGTGCAATCCACTGAATCCATGCACTTCTTCCTTCTTCAGGTTTGGCATAAAATTTTACAATTAGCCATTGAGTTCTGCAGAATTTCAGCTTGCTTTAAGGATGGCTACAGAAAACTGTTTTAACACTTTTCTAGCTTTATATTTACATTTATCTGTCTTGAATGAAATTCTTTTTTTTTTCCCCTTAATTTGTTTGTTTGTTCCCATATTTGTTTGTCTGTGGAGTACAAACCAAATATGTAAAAACTGAAATACACGACACACACATTATACTGTATTGTTTTCTCCTTTTCTTCCTAGATTCATTCTAAAGGATGTTTTTTTCTCTGTCATACTTGCACTAGAAAAACTAGTAATTTCTTTAAATGAGGTGGATGAATATATCTTAAAATCTACATTTTCAGGAGCTGTCAGCACTCTTGGGAAAAAAATGTGCAAGCTAAAGAATATCCACACCAGAGCTGTAAAATGAAGTTCACTAGTTGGAAAGCTCATATTCTGTCTCTCTATTGAAATAACCTGCTGACACAGACGCACACTCTCACAGTCACACTGACTGGTAGGAACGGTAATTTCACAGGTGCTAATTGAACAGAAAATCTCACTGATTTCCTTTATAGCTTTTTAAAATTCTATTGGTAGCAGTGAAATATCTGTTTTCGGACCAGATGACTGTTTTGAAGTTCTGATCCAGTTGTCTTAAATAGTTAAAGGAACCAGATGCTGATCCTATTTACTCTTTTAATGGTTAACCAACTGCTACTAATTTAATTGAAGTGCCTGACTCATATATATTTATATATACATATATAGGCATTTAATGATTCCTTCTACTAAAAATCTGCCAATTCCAAAAGAACAAATTTGAAAAAATACATTCTCTTGGAATTAAGACTGGGAAGACAACATATAGTTACACTGAAACTCAATTTGCATTTTTTTTTCTAGCAGGTCTACAAAAAAAATCAATGGGATTAAAACTTCAACATAATTAGCATTCCTGAAATCCATCTTGACAATGAGAATGTTCCTTGCCTCAACAGAGGAGAAGTGTATGTGCTTTTCAAGTGGCAAATCTCATTTGGCTGCCTAGAGACATTCTTCCTGTCTTTGTGCATTTTCTTTTCCCTTCATAAGAACAGCAACTGCTCCTAGAAGTGACAATATTACTAGTTACAAGACGTATTCATTGAAAGCATTTAAAAACTACCAGTGGCACTAATGAGAATTCGACATTATGATGAAATACATGTTCTTCAGAAAGAAGTAAAAATGTGGGATTATCCTGCAATATACTGCTGAAATGATAGGCTAAATATGAGCAATAACTACAGTAAAGTATGTGAACTGCATGCAGACAGCTGTTATTTAAATCTGTCTATCCAGAAATGGCAATTCTCATGGCCTCTAAGCTGTTTCTATATTCTCCTATAAAACATCTGACTTTTTAATAACTGGAAATTCAGATAACAGTACTTAGATCTTGTTTCTGGAAGCCATTTCATGTAGGTATAACCTTATATTCATGTAAAACAGCTTTTAGAATCAGGGCTTAAAGCCATGTTAAAAATACAGAATTAATTTAAAGGTCATGGTCTTTTATTAGGGTGGAACAACTTCAGAATGAAGATTTAGAGCAATCTTTGTATACACAGTAAAATAAGTCTTTCAATACTTCAGTGTAGTACAGTGAAATTGATATTTGTTATTCCATCAAGTATTTTAAACATAAGAAAAACATTTAAATGTACACTTACATTATATAGCATAACAATAATAATAATAAATATTATATATACATGCTGCAGAAACCAAAGTTAAGAACTAGGAGAAGGAAGATCTGCCCACTGTAAGGGAAGATCAGACTTGAGATCACCTAAAGAATCTGAAGCTGCACAAGTTCATGAGATCCGATGAGATCCATGCATAGGTTCTGAGGGAACTGGTGAATGAAGCTGCCAAGCCACTATCCATCATATCTGAAATGTCATGGCAGTCTGGTGAAGTTCCCACTGACTGGAAAATGGGAAACATAGCCCCCATTTTGAGAAAGGAAGTAAAAGAAGATCCAGGGAACTACAAGTCAGTCAGTCTCACTTCTGTGCCGGGCAAAATCATGGAGCAGATCCTCAAGACCCTACTAAAGCCCACGGAAAATAAAGATGAGGTGACTTGAGGTAACCAACATTGCTTCACCAACATCAAACTTTTATTATGGGAGTTACAGTGCCAGTGAATAAAGGAAGAGCAACTGATGTCATCCATCTGAACTTGTTCAAAGCATTGGACACTGTCCCACGCAACATCCTGGTCATCAGATTGGATTTGATGGATGGACCAGTTGCTGGATAAGGAACTGGCTGGATGGTCACACTCAGAGAGTTGTGGTCAATGACTCACCACCCAAGTGGTGATGAGTGATGTTCCTCAGGGATCGGTGCTGGGACTGGTGCCCTTTAACATCTTTGTAGGCGACACGGACAGTGGGATTGAGCACACCCTTAGCAAGTTTGCAGATGACACCAAGCTGAGTGGTGCAGTTGACACACCAGAGGGAAGGAATGACACACAGAGGGGCCTGAACGGGCTTGAAAGGTGGGCCCATGCCAGCCTCATAAAATTCAACAGGACCAAATGTAATGTCCTGCATGTGGGTTGGGGCAATCCTAAGCACAAATACAGATTGGGCAGAGAATGGTCTACACAAAAGCTGGGGAGTGTCTTACAATGGCATGTAGCAACAGGACAACGGAAAATGGCTTTAAACTGGAAGAGGGTAGATTTGGATTAGATATTAGGAATAAATTCTTTGCTGTAAGGGTTGTGAGATACTGGAACTGTTTGCCCAGAGAGGCTGTGGATACATGCCCCCTCCCTGGAAGCATTCAAGGCCAGGCTGGATGGGGCTTTGACCAACCTGGTCTAAAGGGAGGTGTGCCTTTCTATAGCAGGGGAGCTGGAATCTTAAACATCTCTTCCAACTTAAACCTTTCTATTCCATGATTCTATGATTCTGTCCTTCCCATTATTTTTTTCTTATTCACATTTCTTTTCACCACAGACAGGAAACAAAGTATTTATAAAAAAGATAACCAACTAAAGCCAAGTAGAGGGTCACAATTCACATGACCATTGTGATAACTTTCAGCCATCTGAAAGTTAGCCCTGAACTAGTTTGTTAAGCTCTTTATGCCACCAGTGGAAACAAACGAACTACTCTAATAATGATTTATGTTATTCAGTGAAGTAAGTAATCTTATGTCAAGTCATTCTTATGCATTTATTATAACAGAAGTCACTGGTGATGTACTCCAGGGCTCCTAGCTGGGTCCAGTGCTGTTCAAAATCTTTGTTAATGATCCAAGCACTGTGTCCCAGTGCAATATCAGCAAGCTGACAGATGACAGGTTATGGGGAGGAGTGACTAATACACTGGATGGGTGTGCTGGACTTCAGAAGGATATTGACATGCTAGAGGATTGGGCTGCCAGGGATCTGGTGAAGTTCAATAAAGGAAACATCTTTACCTGGTCTTCACCCTGGGAACCAGGGCTGACCAGCCAGAATGAAGTTGTGCAAAGAAGGATTTGGGGATATCCCAAATCCACCAGGGTGGATATCAAGTAAATCCTGAGCCAGGAGCATGCCCGCACAGCAGAGGAGTCCTCATCTAGCCCAGGCTAGCTGAGGAGGAATGTCAGCAAGTCAAGGGAGGTGACCCCTCCCCCCTGCTCAACACTGATGAGATATGTCTGCAGTTCTGTGTCCAGCTCTGGGCTCTCCAATACAAAAGAGACATGGACTTACTGAAGAGAGTCCAGTGCAGGACTGTGAAAACCAAGCTATCTTTCATATGAGAAGCTGAGAGATGTGAGACTGTTCAACCTTCAGTAAAGACACTCAGGAGTCCTTATCTACATGTATAAATATTTGATGAGAGGGAACAAAGAGAAGGAAACGGGGTTACAAACTCTCCTCAGTGGTGCCCAGTGGCAGGAAAACACTAGAAAAGGTTGCATACATTGGTAGTGGAGCCTCAACTAGAGATACTCAAAACCAATAGGATATGGTCCTGGGCACCCTGCTCTAGTTGTCCCTGTTTAAGCAAGGGGTGGGACAGATTATCTTCAGAGGACACTAATAAGCTCAACCTTTTTGTGATTCTGTGATTCTGAACAGCTGTTCTTTTCAGGTTCTTTTCAGATCATTGTTCTTGGATTGGTAAGTCCTGAAAAGTCGGACCATCAGAGAGGATCCCTTCCTCAGAAGGAATAATATGAGGCAGTATTGCTGGCTTTGGAGATTTAGTAACACACAGCAGGTGGGGATTTGCTTCTGAGTACTCCACTTTATCCAGTAATGTGCAATGCTATGTGAAGCATAGCATAATAAATAAATCGTTCACTGATTTAGCATTTTTCTTCTTGGAAGCCATTATTTTTCTCGGTTAAATAAAATATCTATACATTTCAGTGTCAATTAATCACAGTCTGATAAAATACTACATGGCATACAAAAAAATCTGTAGGAAAACCTGTTTTCCTATACCAAATTATGTTTCTTTAGTGAGCTGCATGGATAATCAGTACATTTAAGACAGCAGAATTTCAAATCGTTGAGCTTATGTCTTCATTTTTCATGAGGTAGAATTAGTCAGAGATACTCCCCATTTTCCAGAAGACCTGGCTTTTTACATATGTAGGCAGACCATGTGGGTACATGTAAATTTCATGGACTAAAGAAGAGTTTAAGTTACAGGAAACACTCTGGCTTTTTAAGCTGACTTTACTTCCATCATATCTGCATGAGGAAAACTTACTGTATGAAGGTAATGTGAAGGACAGTCACTTACCCCAGGTTATTATCTGATTAAACAACTTATAGCTTGGTTTCAGTACACAGGAGCACTGTTACAGTGTGCACTAGTGCAGCTGCAGCTAACATAGGCAAAGAAGGCATATTCCTACATACGTATTTTTAAAATGTATTGGCTTGCTTTCTTATAGCTAGCATATTCTTACTAACATCTCATTTGTTCTCAAGTTTATGACAGGTTTTTTTTTTTTTTTTTTTTTTTCCCCATTAACAGCTCCAGCTTCTTATCCCATTTCTTAAAACACCACTTTTAAACATTAGCAAAGCTTAAGCCCTCTGCAGTTCCTCCCTTACAGAAGCAGATTTTTACTTGGAATGAATACGAAATTCTGTAAGGCTTGAGTATGGAACACTAACTTTTTAGATATTAAAGCTTTGCAGAACTCTAATATGAATATAAAAATCACCCAAAAGGGATGGTGTAGGACTGCATCCATATTAGCTATAAATCTATTCTTGCTAAGAATCTATAGGTTAAGTGGAGCAGTGCTTTAAATTTGAGGTATTTAGTCTGGTCTGGAGTATGAAGATTTCTGATAGGTACAACATAGAGGCGATACGGTTACATATCACAAGCTCAATGTCACACACTTTTTGCCTATTGGCCATTTCAATCAATCTTCAGCTAATCAGTTTGCTTACTCTATGCAGCAAGAGTTTTTTCCACAATCCAATGTTCTGATCTGTGTGGAACTGAGTAACCTGGTTGTAGCAACTCATGTTAATTGTTTCTCTGTCAACAAATCCTATGGGCAAGACCGAATCAATGTTTTCATTCCCACTGAAGGAATTTAATCAGCACTTTCACTGAGACACGGTACCAGACCATAAGTCTCTCCTTTTAGGGCATCACAATGCAAGATAAAACCATAAAACAGAATTTACAAAAAGCCATTTTATTCTGCATTTCAGTAGACTGGAATGACAGTTATATCAGACAGCTTTTAACAATTATCAGACATAAATATAAAATGGGTGATTAGGAACTACCCAGTAGAATAGCAAGTTTTTGCCTGAGTCTGATAAGTTTATTTAGTTCTGAAATACAATTAACAGAAAACATTTATCTTCCTATGTTTACTTCTCAGATTTAAAACTAAACCAAATGGATTTTCTTGGCCTATGATCATTTATATTATTACTAAGTGTGATTCCAATTCTTATTAGCTAGTCTTGTACTAGGCACTGAAGTGAAGAATATGATTAATCTTGTTTCATATCTTCACATAAAATACTGTATGTCACAGGCAACATCTTTACCACTTTGCATCAGTATCAACTAATGAATGTACAGACACTTCCAGACAAGCAAACTTTCCAAATGATGTTGTATTAAGCTTTAAATCTCTAGGAGCTGACATGAAAATGAAGTGATTAGTTATATTGCATGCAACAGAAGAAAGCTTTCCTACAGTAATGGGAAGAACTGCTACCTATTTGCTGATATGTTCAAAGAGATTAAATGCTTTTTATGCTGATGTAGCATTGCAGCCAACCACAGTACATTACTCTTATCATAGTGGTCAACACAGTTTATAAGCATTATATAAGCAATGGCTATCAGAACTAATCAAATATGAAGAAATTAGATGTTATATTCTGCTTCTCAATAGTGTCATTATTGCTGAGTGACTATCATGTGCTTTCATTACCAAATCCTCTGTTCATAGTTTTATAATAAGGTTGTAATATTTGGTCTTCTCTGCTGAGGGAGCAGTGTGAAAGTAAAGTTAGGAAATTCTTAGGTGACCTGAGGATTTTGAAAGCAGAAGCAAAAGGATTTTTGGAGCTTTTTCATCTCCTAACACTCACTTGCTTTTTCCAGTGGTAATGTGATTTCATGACGTAGTATTTTTAGGAACTGTGCTTAGGTGAAGGAACTAGATTTAGGGACCTCACTCTATAGAGCTAAACCAGTAAATCAATGTTCCATTCCGATTTACAGATAATATCCCTGGGGTGCACTGTGGGAACTACAGACAGATAAGTCTACTTCTACATCTTGTAATCTGCTGAGTCTATAGTTGAGAATAAGATCACTAAGGAAAATATTTAAGACAGTCAGCTGGAAAAGAGCCAGCATGATTTCTATAAATGACAATGCTGTCTCACCTGATTGGAGTTTTTTAATTGTGGCATTTTGCATACGGATAAAGGGGATACTATGTAAATAACATACTTGGATTTTCCAAAAGTATCTGAAAAAGTTCCAGATCAAAGGCTTTTGCCTGGAGATATAGTCTTTCCATAGACTTAAATCTAATTAAAGAACAGGAAGCAGTCTTTCAAGATGAATCCCCCAGAGATCAGCACTTTTACTCGTCAGTGACCCACAGAAAGGTGTGAATGGGGAAATTATCAAGTTTGAGCTACTAAGCTCTCTTGTTCAAATATTAGTCTGATGGCAAGCAGCTCAAGAATGACATAAAAAATTTAATGAGTGGTGAAAAAGGTGTCAAATGAACTTCAGTGTACACAAACAGAAGATATTGCATTTAAGAAAAAAGCCTAAACTCTGCCTACTCGATAATGGACTTGGAAATTGCCATCACAACTCAAAATAGATATCTCAGAGTCATCTGAAATCATTGGCTCGAACAGCAGCTACAGTTACTGCCAAAAAGAAGCTGATGAAAATGTTCGTCGTGGAGAACAAGGCATAGAGTATTATTTTACTGGTGAATGAAACTCTGGTATGACCACATACCATGTGCAGTTCTAGTTTCTACATTTCAAGAAGATGAAGAGCTAGAAGTATAGAGAACAGCAATTCAAGTGATTAGAGGGAGACAGCAGCTGTCTTAGTAAAAGGAAATAAAAACCCAGAACTTCACAAATTGAAGAGAAAAAGGCTGAGGAGGAAACTGACTGAACTTTGCAGAAGCATGGACAAGATGAATGCAGTACTATTCACCACATTCACAATACTGGAAATAGGAAGCACTCACTGAAGTTCACTGGAAATCACTTCAACACGTATAAAAGAGATTACTTCTCTACCTGGGGTAGAAATCTTCTGAAGCCTTCTAGAGGCACACACAGGATCAGCAGATTCAAAGAGGTTTTAGGGATATTCAGGCACTATAGGTCTATAGATGACACTAAAGCGACTTGCCAGGAACACACCCTCTGATGTTCCTAGTGCAGGAATGTTGACCTTGAGGAGATATGAGGCCACAGATGACAGAAAAAAATGCACAAACTTGCAGTCTTTCCTTAAATAATGTATGTCATTGCTACCTTCAGAGACAAGATGGTAAGCCACAATGTTGAACTTTCTGACTAAATATTATGCCTCATAGGTTCATAAGAAATTAACAATAAAATGGTAGTGAAGTTTAGCTAAGAATCCATTATGTTATTCATGTAAATAGTCTATATAAAAATTACTCCCCAAGAAAACACACTGCATACATAATGGATAAGTATAGCAGTTCAATTAAGAATAGAAATTAGATGCTAAAAAGCTACTATTTCAGAAAGCATCTCCTTTTAATATGGTTTATAAGCTGTTTACTCAGCATTCTGTAGAAAACCTAATTATCCAATAATTTAATATAACAGAGAAATAAAAATGTTTCTTGGGGAACTGCTGAGAAGAGGATAGTATTTCTAAGTTGACAAACTATGGAAAAATATCCTCTTTCATGATATCCCCCAGAAGAAACATGGTCAATGAAGCCACAAGGTAGGACGACTTCTTTATTCCATCTGCTCAGAGAAGAGATGGAAGATATTAGAAAACACCACCCAGACATCAGAATATGTATTTCTTAGGTTTTCCTGTCCTGTAAGTAAAGCGTAAAAAAAGATTTGATTTTTGAGTAAAATTTCTCACAAAATGCCTTGATTTTTGAAAGATATAGATTAATAAAGTATTTTCACTAATGACTAAAGAGAAAAAATCACAAAATTGTATAACAAAAGGCAAAGTCAGTGGTACATAATCCAGCACAGTTCTGTTTACAATTTCATTTTGATACATTAGATTCTTGATAGCCAAGAAAGAGCTAGGAGACCCTAATGTGCTAACAATAATAGCACTAAGAAATTCCAAACAAACTACAAAATTAAACAATGAAATTGCAATAGACATTGCAATATAGACAAGTTATTTGACAACTTCAGTGCTGCATCACAATGCTATTATCTATTCTTTATGACTTCCCAAAGTTACCCAATTCAAAATCACAGTAACCTCTTCGTTCTGTTTCCTCAGTGCCCGCTCAAAGTGTTCACACGACCTTGAAAACATCATAATGCATTTCTTGCATAAGTTACTCCATTTACTCCATGTAAAATTTCTTATGACTTGAAATTATTTTGGATAAATGTGTACTACAGCATTGCAGTGATGGCTTCTGATCAGCTAACTTAGCTACGGTAGGGTTGACGGAGAAGGAGGAACTCTGTTTCTCAGCTTCCTGTCTTACAGAAGAGAACCTAATTTCAGCACGAAAAAACTCTCACCAAAACCAAAGAAACAAACGAACAAAAGCAAACAAACCATATAACAGAAGAAGGAGGAATGTACACACTTAGCTGCACTATCTCTTCAGCAGACTTGCTTTTGTATCTGACTACATGAAGAAGAAAGAACTGCAGCCTGGAAAGCAAAGCAGCTTGAGTTGAGGCTCTTGCAGGAAGCCTAAGTGGACATTTTCTTCTGAAGGTGCTCCACCATATATAAAAGATTCCAGTTACATCATAGCCCAGAATCTGCTTTTCCCAGATTCTTTTCTGGGCCAAAGATCAGTGCAGTGATATCCCAAGAGCAAAAGCTCTTCTGCATTACTTCTCATGTGGATAAACACTGTTGAAAGGTGCAGTTCTCACTCTTTAAAAAAAAAAAAATCACATTTTTCCTCAACATTTCATATTGGCTAACTTAGGCAGCTCTCTTGGTGAATTTGCTGAGATCTGATTCTCTGTTGCAGATAGAACAAGCTGATACAGATGTCACTATCAAATCGGCTCTCCATATAGAACAGCAAACATCCCACTTTTACACTTTATAATGGTGTCTGAAAACATGATTGCCTTTAAATGCTAATAAACATGATAAAAAACTAATGATTCCATTTGTATGTCTAACACTAAAGCATACATTTTAAAAGGCATAATATAACTTGTTCCCCATCCTGCTTATAGAGAACTGAGTCAAACAGAACCAACATCAGCACAGATGAGAATGAGCTGAAGGGATTCCATCATGTGCTTTGGGAGAGGAGGATTTTCCTGCTGGTACCTTTTATGGAGGTACCAGCTGTGTTTAAAGATGAGCAAAAAGCAATTCTTAAAGGACATTTCTCTGAAATTCCCAAGGGAAAATTTAAAGATCTTGTGAAAGATAGAAAGGAGTTTAAAGGCTTTTCCATGTGGTGATGTAGATGGTGATGGAATCCAAGGAGACAATTTAGTGGCTTTATTTTCATAGACTGGAAGGACCAGGAGGTCAAATGAAAGTAAAAAAAGAAGAGGTTTCAGCAATCACAGAAAAATTCACAAGTAACGTCACATATGGAATTTTTCTGCTATACAGAAGTAAAAGAAAGAGTTACAGTTGCACACAATGGATGAAAGGATTCAATTTTGCTTTCAGCATTAAAAGAATACTGGGGAAGATTTTTCCCAGAAATATTTGTTTTCCTCTAACTCAGATGTAATGAATTACAACGTGGATAATTTTCATGCTATGCCTGAACTGAAATCGCAATAAAAGGATGAATAAAATGCATTGAATAAAATAGGAACAGAAGAGTTTGAAAATTAGCTTTCGGTAGAAAGCACATAAACCGGAATAGATATTATAGAATAACAATATATTACAGATATTACAATGTAAATATTTCAGAGTACACTCTGAAACTAATCTTTAGTGAAGGCATGTAATATTGCCATCATCTACAGATTTGCCAACAAGGGAAAGTCAAACTTGTGGGTGAGCTTTATCAAACAGATTTTGCAGAATCCCTAATGAAAAATAGTTTGTACACCTGCTTTAAAGGGTTTAAGTTGCATGCCATTCTTGTCTGTAACCACACCAAAACAAAAGCTAGCTAGATGACATCTAGCATTAATAACAGAAAACAGCTTCTGGTTAAAGCACAAGGCTTTGTGCTTTTTCCTTTATAAAACTAATTCCATCAACATTTCTTACTGAAGTAACAATCCCGTATGATACTTGTGAGTTTCAAATCTGTAATTCCACTGTGATTCCAAAACTCACGTGCACCCTTCTACGTCTCAGCCAGCATGCAGCAGGATAGGAGGATGCTGAGCCTTTCTCTCAGCAGTGCGTTTCTGCAAAACTTTTCTTGCCAGGGCTGGCACTAAGAAGCAATGCAGCTGCTGATCCTGCCAGACCCACGCCAAATTGTGATGGATCACACGCTGATTTTCTTTCAACTAACGATAAGACACTGGCGACATTCTACATTTCTTTCCTTGTAAGTCCTCAGAGCATCTAAAGGTAACATGGTGGTGGTCAGGGCCTAAAATAGATGTAACCTACTAACATCACTCATTCTCCCCCTTGATATCTCACACATCACTGCACCAGTGCCTGGAACAGGAACTTTGCTGGACTCTCCATCTGTCTAAAGCAGCATGAGCCGTGAATCTTGCCTCAGCAGGAAGTTGATCATTGAGCATACTACATTTCCTTCTTCTTCTGAAAACTGCAGGAGGGATCTATGCTGAGCCTGGAGATTTTATTTCATTTAGGGCTCTAGTGACAATGTTTTGTTCTGTTTTCTCTTTAGTTAATATGGGTTTTCATCTCTCACAGTTTGGTTTAAATTTCAAGACCAAATGAATCTCATGAACATGAAGCAACTTTAAAGTCTCAAGCTTTTGAGAAGTTTATGTAAAACGTACCCTGAACTCCATTAGTTAGCCACTGCAGTCTTCAAGGCAGTCTCATTATGAGGCTAGCCCTAAAAATGATTTTACTCTCACTGCTCATTTCTGTTCCACCAAGAGGTAGCAACAGAGGAGACCAGGCTGAATCATATGTCAAGCCAACCTTGATGGTGAATATAGTTTGGAATAAATTACCTATTTGTGATAAATACTCAGCCTTGAAATAAAGTACTTTTGCAAATGAACTTGTGCCTGAAACAAAAAAAAATAGTAATGTGGCTGTTGGCAACTTTGTTGAGCCTACTGCCACTGTGGATTGTTCTTTCCCTATATTTATAATCATTAGTAGTGTTACTGAATGTGTTTTTACATAGATTTAAAGGGTTTTTTTGGTCAAAATAACTGATGATTTATTTTCAGCTGACTTCTGCTGCTGCAGCCTAGCTTTTATTTATTTTTACTGTACCAATTTCTTACATGCAAATCATATTACTTCTATGAGGACTTGAATAATGTGCACTATTGACCAGACCAGAAACTTAAGAGCTATAGAGGCTACTCTGAAAACAACATTATTCTGTAATTTTTCTTGTAAAGCTTAGAAATGGTAAAATACACATTGTCATAGTCTTTGCGTAACATAAAAATACATATAGAATTCCTTCTATAAAAGAACAAACGGTGTATTTATTTTTCCTTCTTTACTTTCTGTGAACATTAGTAATGCAAAACATTAAAGAAAAGGGGGGGTTGTATTGCTCCCTCAGGCTGAAGAAGCAGAAGGCAGAAGTCAACTAGGAGAGGGAACCACTGGCCCCAGTGCAGCCTCTCACCTCTTTACAGAAAGTAATTGGGAGTCATCAGAAGTAAAGAACGACACAACGCCTTAGCAAAGCACATCAGTATGTTTAAGCAAGGAAATGTGGCAAGAAATTCACCACAAGTTGATTCAGGCTCACATGGGATGTCAGAAAGTCAAGCTGTAGCTTCTTGAAAATGGTTTTGACTTCAATATTGGAGTTATTGACACAACCTAAAAGCTAGTTCTGCACTGTGTGAGTCATGGAGCAAGGGGATGATTAAATGGGTAAAATGTTGGCTCCTAAGGGCTTGTCTGAATATTCTACAATGATTTTTTGACAGGTGTCTGAGTAAAGATTGGGTCCTTTGTTGCCTAATCAAAGTTAGATTTTGAGAAATGAACTTTCAAAGCTAGACATTGCTGTACAGTACAACAGCAGCAAGATGAAAATGTACCCAAAGGCATACGACTGAGGATTTTGTTTAAGTATCAAATACTGAGAGTTCAGTCTCATTTTGCCATTGTGCTGAAAGGAAGAGCTACCATTCTGATCCACTGAGCTGAATTTTGCACACCTTTGCATCTTAACAGGATGGCTGGACAAAGAACATTAGCAGCAGAAGGGCCAGAGCCCGCTTTGTTGTTTGAAGACTCAATATTAAATGTGTTAGAGTTTGATTATTATTTCTCACTAGGTCACTGAAATGCCTGGGAGAACATTCCACTTTTAACAATGCTCTCTGTTATTTCTGTAACTTTTCTGCTTCTCTGCACTTTCATACCAATGTACTGCACAGAAATGCCAGCCAGACCTTGTTTCCAGCCTCAGCAAATCTCACTAGTTTCAGCAAGAGATTTAAGAGGGTTTTTGTCCAATGGAAATACAGAAATTGGGAGTCCGTCCATGATATGCGGAAATAGTTAAGAATATATAAAAAGCATCATCCTTACTACTGAAATCTGTCTTTCAGTACAAATTTAACTTCTTAAATAATTTCTATTCTTACTGTGAGTTTAAAAGAAAGAAAAGGACATGAAAGATAAGAGATTGTGCTGAATTACACGGGCTAAAATCATATTGAACATGTAAAAGTTTTTCCTCTTGTGGCTTTGGAACTTTTGGAATATATTTCTGCCAATAGTTCTTTGTACTATCCTAAGAGGCCAGAAACACAGCATTAGCATTAATTTTGTATTAAATTAACGCAGTTCTTTTAGACACAAAAATTCTTCCATTCTTATGTTTTTCTAAGACTAGCGACACACTATTCCCCAAACCAGCAAGGACAGAATACGAATGGTAAGTTATATACCCTGCACATTTTAAAAAGTGTATGAATTTCTCTAAAGGCATAAGGTATGTACACATACCCTTACACAGTCAGAGATACAGTCTCTGTATTTTTCCATGCAGCAAGAACTTTTCCACATAATGGCAAACAGGAAGGTATGTTATTTGCTGAAATTTTGCCTGTTGTATGCTGAGCAAACAAATTGAAAATTCTAGCTTTCAAATATTAAGAGCTTTGAAATAAAACAAGAGAGATAAAAAAATTGCGGTAAATTCTTGCCTTTGTCTTGAACTAAAGAATAGTTTTTTCTCCCTTCATTAGTGTGATTAACATTTTCAGCTTGTGTTAAGTCTTGATTTTATGCCCAGGCTCCATTCCCCGCCACTCCTTTGTACCAGCTCAGTACCTATGCGGTGAAGCAGTTCACTGATCAAGGAACTGACATGGCTCATTCGTTATTTTTTAATTTCCTGCATCACGTTTTGCTAGGGAAACAATACAAACAGGCAGTCCAGAAAAAGCAGCCACAGAAACATCAAGACAGGCAGACAGGTGAAGCAGTTGGTCTGCTTTGTTTAAGTTCTCTTGGAATTGCTACTTTACAGTATGACGCAATTAAAGATAGGGTATGGTATGCTTGTACCTTTTCCTTCAAAGTGTTGAATATCTGTTTAGAAATGTCTGGAATTATTTAGTAATTTCAAGAACTTCTCTATCTAATGAATATAATAAGAGAGCAACAGGAAACTTTGATTCACTTTAAGGTCATAATCTGTATGACACTGAGAAGTCATCACAGGTCATCTAGTCCGGGAGTATAATGATGCATGTAAACAGAAGCCTTGGAAGATCTTTTGTGTCTAAATCTGCCAAATCTTCAGGTAATTTTTCAATATGGAAGACACAGAAAGAAGACAGATTTTCAAATGAAAAAAAATATGTTGCTCTGATTTCCATGGAGAGGAATGCAGAAGAGTACCAAATGTGGCATAAATATGTCAATGTACTAAGACATAAAAAACTGGTAAAACACCATGAAGATACACTGCACAACAAGCTTTGTGGCACATTATACAAATATAGCATTCGTAAAAAGTACTTACAGTAACAAATTTAACCTATAAATTTGAAGTAATAGCATGAGAAAATTTGCCATGTGTTTTAATGGCAAAAATGCTTGGCAATCAACAAAATACATCTCCACATGCACAGTGGTAGAGTTGCAGTGTGTCTACCATTGATGCCCTCTGCTTTCTAAACAACTGAACACAAAATTATTTGTTACACATGGGCTATTTTAACAGCATAGAGTTATACTGAGTAATGTTAACAATCTGACATCAACAAATGTGGCTTCCTGTTGCCTGCAAGAGAATTCTGTGGTCCTGAAAGTAAAATCTTCAGGCCCAGGAGAATCTTGGAACCAGTCTTGAAACCAGAACTTATTTTAGTAGCTGAACACAAAGAAAAGCTTTAATGGGGGTAATCACCAGTGAGAGCCTGAACTCAGCACAAAAGAAAGAAATGGATTCACAGAGCATAAGAACAGAAGAAGATGCAGTTGTAAAAATGAGAGTGCTGAGGCCTTAAGAAATGTAGAAGGTAAAGTGCAATTAATACCGTTTAGTGTTTACCTTCACAGCATGGGGAAGGTGCTATCTTCCTATTCTGTTGTCATAGAACATCTGTGGGCAAATTTTGTGAATACCGGATGCTCAATGAAGGTTCTCTAACAGGATGATAAGCTTATTTCAGAACAACTAAATATTTTTGGAAGCCATCACTGCTTTTGTATTTCACATTACTTTGACCGTGCCTCCTGCTGTGATTTCCAGCAATAAGAAGCAGCTAGTTTTAGCATCACATATGCCTGAATGGCTAGCAGCTAAATAGCTAAGAGAAACGTGGTGCATTTAAAAAAGATAAAATGAGAATGAAATTTTACATGGAGGAAAAATATCTAACTACTTCAAGTTGATGAGTAACATAACAAGCACCAGTATATGGAATATGGAAATCTTAATGTACCATTGAAACAACATCCTGTAGTACAGGCTTGCAATGACAGGAAAACTGAGTGCAGAGTATACTTTTGTCTTTTTTCTACTCTATCCAGGTTACTTCACATGTTCTATGATGTGGATAAGCAATCCTTGAGCTCTGTGAGGTAATTCTGAGACAGCAATCAGTCATTTACATAATTAGTGTAACAGTATTTAATTATATGATTACTGTAAATATGCGTAATGTTCTAATGGTGTAATTTGAATGTGTAATTACTACCTGTAATTACATAATTAGATATAATGGCATAATTAAGTTTCTCATGAAAAAAGTGGATATTTACAATGCTACCAATAGGAATTGTTATACTGCACAATAATATTGGTGTTCTGAAAAGAAAAATTACTGTTTTTTAATGCTACCTGTGGTAAAGCCAATTTATAAGCAGATGATTGCTAAAAGTTTGTGAATAGTGCCACAGTAGTAGAAAAATGTGGGCAGTTCCCTCAACAGTGGTAGTTCAGATGTCAAAAGCCAGTAAAAACATTATTTCCATTGTTAAATATTTGAATATATGTATTTCACATTATTTTATAATTACAAAGTTAAGTAACACATTACTTTTGTCTTAACTCTCAAAGAACATCTCTTACATTCCTTCCATGATGCCGTCAATCACCAGATTGGTGGTAGCTTCATATGTAGACCCTTTCCAGAGCAAGTACAGAAAAGAATTTAGCAACATGACAATTTATTCTACCTTTGTTACTTACTTTGGTTTCTAAGATTACCTAGTCCTTCATATGTGAATGATTCCTCCTTCAGCTTTAGGAACTGGATCTTTATAATGAACTTTTAATATTATTCATAAAACCATGTGCAAGTGTTCCCAACACAGATCCTGGAGTAGCTCCACTAATAAATTCTCTGTAAAGCAGTGATCCATCTTCCACATGTCTGCTTTTGTCCTCCCTTCAGGTCAGCCCCTTACTTGCTTGACACCTTTTTTATGCAGGGTCCTTACTTAAAACAAGTAAGAGCCAAGGTCAAAACAAACAAAATAAGTTGCTTAACTTCTGTGGAATGGGTGGTATTCCTTGCCAGAGTGCATTGTAAATGAATTCAATAGAGATCAAACAAGCACTTGGGGGAAAAGCCTTCAGGGGTCATTCTCTCAGATACTGAATCAATCAATCAGGCTCAGGATCTCCCCTGAGCTGAAAATGATGGAGACAAATCAGAGAAAATATCCTATGCCCTGCTCTACAGTAGTTGGTATTTCCTAACAAGAACTATTGAAGATGTGATACTTGCATAGATTAATCCTCAGTATGAGTCAGTGTTTATATTTTTCTTCTTTATACTACAGACACTTTTCCATTTGACTCATAGAATAATTTTATGTTTTGCTAATATTTCCATCATATCTGATGCTTTACTTCAATGCCTGACAGATTAGATCTCTTAAATTTCTTTCATTTATAAGAGAATAACATTACTATTTTAACAATTATGCATCTGTAGATTAGTTAAACATTTCTATAGTATTCTCTAGTTGTTCCTGTCAAGGAAAATCCTAACATTTTAAAAAAGAGACGTAAGCTCATGGCAATACTTACTCTGTTGGCAATTTCTCCCCATAAATTCACCGGGACATTCACATGAATAGTTGGCAACAAGATCTGTACAGATTCCACCATTCTTGCAGGGTTCAGCCTCACATTCATTTACATCTGTGGGAAGTCACCAAGATAATGTCAGGATTAGCAAAGAGAAACTCCAAAAGCAATAAACACGTATTTTAAAGTTCAAAAACAGTCTTTATACACTAACGTTAGAAGACATGCATTCTTTTTCCCAGTTAACATAGTCAGTATGTGTGATTAAACAGGGCTGATTCTAGGAAAAAAGTGAAAGCAATTTCACATTAAGTTTGCTAGTTTCCTATACCTACAAAAGATTTACTATGTCCCATCACACAGCAGAATTAGGAGTTTTGCTCGGGGATTTGCATTACAACTTCCAGAGAACATCACAGCTTGACCTTAAATGTACAAATTCAGTTAGTCCTAACAGAGCATCATTAGCAACATTTTCAGTTTCTAGAAATACAGCTGCTCTACTTTTTTACTAACAGATGCCATTTAAGAATGTCTCTCAGTTCATTTTAATTCATTAAATATCTAATTGACTTGTTTTTTTAACTGTCTAAAAAATTTTCTTCCTGTGCATGAGTTGGTGAGCAAAGTGAAAATAACAGCCTGAACTAAAAACTTGCAAATTTTATTAAATTCAAAAGATAGCAGTGATTAATTTTACTTGAATTTCCTTTTTTCAGTACTGTGTGTCTAATGCTGCAGTATACTTCCCTGTACTTTTCAACATGATAACCTTACATATAATATCAGATTATTTTTCTAAAATGCAATATAGTATTTTTCAGCCATTATAAATAGACATAAAAGATGATGGTATTTCTCAGTTACATTCTTACAGAATAAAAATAAATACACAGAGAATTCTAAGACTTAGAAAGGAGTATGGATTTTATGCATTACCGTCTCAAATAACCATATCAATGTATATATTTAAATATTTAAAATATGATAGCTCACACTAGCTTCATTAACTGTTGAAGTCCTGTTGAGGAGAACATAAACAGCAAGCATGAAAGCAACCTTCAGCTTGTACTATAATTCTACCTCACTAAGTATGCAGTCATTTCAGATGCAGTTGAGATAAAGCACACAGGCATATAGCACAGAAATATGATAAAATAAACACATTCAAATGAGAGAAATCAGTTCCACTCTCTGGTGAGTCCAATGCCCTGTGAAATGAACGAATATTCCTTACGATCCTCTTGAACCTGCTTCTGTCTCCAAAATGTGAGACTGGTTTGAGTTGGTATGTACAAACTAAAGAAGGTCCATAGCTTCCCATGTATTTTAAGCTGACCGACTGGCACTGCTGTAGAATCAGCAGGGCAGCACTCAGCCCACCCACCTGTCTGTCCAGGCACCAGCCCTGTGCGAGCAGTGAGCCCCATTGGGGACACCCAGCCAGCACCAGGGCAGAGCCTCCCCTTCTGATTCACCTCACCACTGCACTAATGCTTTTGCTGGGACAGGGCAGGGAGCAGGATGGGCAACTGAAGACACAGAGAGGACAGGAGAGCTTCACTGGTACCACTGCCAGGTAAGTGTGAAAATATGGGGTAAGTGGGCATCTTAGACCCAGAACCTGCTGTGTCCCTCCTCTGCAGTTGCAGCAGCAAGGCTTTTCCTTTATCTGGCCTCAAAGTACCCCTAGAGCGCTCAGCACTACAACAAGAAGCTTCTAGGCCAGCTAAAAGGACAGGGAGGAAGTATGGATAGGTGAGGGAAAGCTCAACGACCTCTCTGATAACTTGTATGGCAAGAGACAGATCAGATTTACCATGCCAGTGTTGCAGTGTACTGGTACTGAGATTAGCATTTATCTGACAGGTCCTTCTACAAGTACAGAAATGGTTTCTAAGTCAGCTTTGCTTGGGTTTTGCACACCTGAATCAAGTGTGAGACCTGATCCTGAAGCCACATCTTTGTCACGATACATGTTCAGGAACAGCACCAAGCTGCAATGCAGTCCTTGGGAGCACAGTTTTTAATATGTGACTCCACAAACTCTGAACAAGTTTCTATCAGAAGCACATAACAGAACTCTTTCTCTTAGATCCAAGTACTGTGTACGGTACAAGTAAGTATGCTCCATGTACTAAATCCAATGTAATAAGGATTGTGTAGGAGAGGAAGAATTCAGTTCTGTCAGCAAAGTTGCTTGTCTTCTTGCAGTTCAGTATGTAGCTTTTGAGCTTTCAATTTGATTTCTCATATGTACTCGAAATCTATGTACAAAAAATCCAATTTTTTAATACGCAAGTTTCCCCTGGATTCTGCCATGTCTACAGGGAAATTTCCTCAAGTCTTTTCTGCAAATTTAAAAGCTGTGTACCTTTCAAGCTGGAAAATTTGCTGTAAATTAAACAAGTGATTCCTGCACCTTTTCGTGTAGAATGAATTAAGCTGGGGTAGCGTGTGAACCAATATTAATTTTTTAGCGCACAATGCACATAGCTGTAATGCCTTCTAGCTTCTTCAGTTACTCTTTTTACTTCTCTTACTGCTTTTGGAATATTTGTTTCACACACCCAGAGTGACAAGTGGGCTATTTTAGTGAGATGCAAGTTGGCAAAATCAAATCAGTTTTCAGTAAAACACTCCAAAGACATAACATTTTTTAAGGGCGATTTTTATTCCAAAATTAAACTTGCTGCCTTTGTGGCTACGGGAAGAAAAGCTACTGCAAGTAGATTTACAATGGATAAAGAAATACTGTAACATTTTTAAAGACTTTAAGATACTTTTGTGTATAGCAGTATAACTAATTGATATTCTGTGCATAAGTCAAATTGCACTGATGGCAGTGTTTTGTATATTACTCTATCATGAAAAAAAACTGGATTAGATACAACTGAAAGCTCAAGAACAGTACAGGTATCTGAAAATGTATATGCAATGCTCACTTCAGAAAGTGTGACACAGCCACAATGTAGATTAAACAAATAATTGATAGTGTTGCTCTATAATCACTTGCTTATTTTACTTACAAAAACCTGTATTTGTACAAAGACACATTAGGTGATTGTGGTTCTGCTCAAATTATGTTGAGAATACACCTATTCGTGATTGTAGAAATATATTTAAAACATATAATGCAGGCTGTTTCTTTTCATGAAGAGACAGTCTCTTTAGATTCTGCTGAGAATCTTTGCAAGATCAAGATAAATATATACATATATGTATGTATGCTTGTCTATACATAAATTCATATTGCCCGGACAAATCTTCTCCTTGCTTCTAATGAGGAAGTGTGGTTTAGGGATGCGAAAAAAAATTAGAGACAAATCTAGAGTATTTACTGATGCCAATGGATATTCCTTACCAGCTTCTCATCTATAAGAATTTCTTTCTCCCCTTGAATCATCTAAGGCATATGATAACCACCAAATACCACTTATTGGTCAGACAAGCCAAAACAGCTCACTCATTTTCGCAGCCATACACAGCAGATCAAAAAAGCAAGAATGTATCTTTCAACTCATCTGATCAAATGGCCTATGAATGCAGAGCATGTATGAGGAGGAAAGATCACAGAAACTCATCAAGCTCACGCGCTGATGCTATTGCCTCCTTTGCCCTTGCTCTTTCTATATTGCATTAAATAGATGTCATGGCTTTAGCTGCAGTAGCATTTTCTTTTTAGAGGCTCAGGTTGTCTTCTGAAGTTTTGATGAAAATGATGATTACACAACAATGTCTTAGTCGTTGCTGAGCAGGGCTTACACTGAGCCGTGGGGCTGGGTATGTTCAAGAAGCTGGGAGAGGACAAAACAGCTGAAACAGACTAGCCAAAGGGATGTACCAAAACATATGGCATTGTGCTCAGCAATAAAAGCTGGGAGAAGAGGAGTAAGTGGGGGGATGTTTGGACTGCCAGTGTTTGTCTTCCCAAGAAACCATTACATGTGATGAGCCCTGCTTTCCTGGAAGTGGCTGAATACCTGCCTGTTGATGGGAAGTGATCTTTCTCACCTATTCTGGACTGGAGCTGAAAGGAGAGTGCACACAAGACAGAGCTGGGCTTTTGTCACTGCTGCCCAGTGCCAGGACCAGAGGCAACAGGCACAACTGGAGCACAGGAGGTTTCATCTGACCATCAGGCAGCAATTCTGTGCTGAGCAGGTGATGGAGAGCTGGGACCCAGAGGCTGTGGGGTCTCCTCCTTGGAGATCTCCAAAAGCTGCCTGGATGTCATCCCGTCATCCTGCTCTGCGTGTCCCTGCTGGAAGAGGGGATGGGACAGATGGACCCAGAGGTCCTGGCAACGCCAATCGTCTCATGATTCTGTGATAATCTTCCTGCTGTAGTGAAAGGGAATGTAGGGACAAACCTTCAGCTAAATGTGGAGGCTAGTTTCATTTCTTTCAACTAGCAAAATTTCAGATGGGTATACTAAAATTCATGATAGTTACTGATCTCTGAGTTTCTTTTTAATCATGCATGTCTTACTAGTTGTTGCCTATAAAAATATCACATCCTGGGCTAATAAAAATTCATGGGCTTCTCAGCTGAATTTCTGTCTATTAAAAAGGTGGAAAAGAAGGAACAGTACAGTGTGCTAGAAATAAAATGTGCCAGGAGAAATGACCAGAGAACAGACCTGCTCATTTCTATATTAAATTCTTTATATGCATTATACAATTTAACAAGATGCTCCAGCTCTCTATTTGTCTTCTTAAACAAAGCCCATTAACCTTAAGTTTTTAGCAGGTTATTCATCATTTTAATACAGGCTAACATATTTGTGGGAAAAAAAAAAAAGTTCACTATGAACGGAAAAAATGTTAAGTGAACTATGAACAATCTTTTACTTGGTAAAATAAACATCGTAATCTGTACTCTTAAAAGCTTTTGTATGTAAAGACTGTCCTCTCAAAATACTTAATCTTTTTATGGTTTGTCATTTGTATTGAAATATATTGAGAAAAATACATAACTTTTTATCATATTTCATATTGTCTGCCAGAAAACAGGCTGAACATTAAATACCAGATATTTTTAAAGTAATTTTCATATTCTATCCCTACTGTTCAATTAGCTATGATCAGTGAGGAAAGATGAATTCTTTCATTATTATATTTGTTACTTTGATCCCACTGTGACTTTTTTTTTTTTTTTTCCAGCAATTTGAGCACCTGTAATCCCAACAGCTCAAACAAATTTGTCATAACTGAGAAATGTGGAAAGACAAGTTCACTCTACCACCACGTTTGATACAAGAACAAATCCTTAGTGGGAAAGATAATGAACTGGACGGTATTAAAGAATACTGGTATTAAAGAAGCAGAAATTCTACAGAATTATTTAATTTGCAATTATTTATTTAATTTGACTGAAAGCATATAGGTAGCATATTTGATTAAAAGTGGTTTCTGCAAATTGCAGCCAGGTTTTGTTCAAAGTGTTAGTTGTGACAATTACGGTACTAAACTTTATATTGGCTGAAGTGCTTTTTTTTCCCTGCCCCTCCCTGAAATACATGCATTTCTTCTTGTCATACTGTCATGTGTGCAGATCTGTGCAGAACAGAAATGTTAAAATGCCAGAGTTTCTGAAGTAGTTGCTCCTAAAGACTTTTACAAAATGACAGTATGTTGTCAGATAAAAGTTCTTCTCTGACAATGAAATTGATTTATGTTCTGCAGAAGGGGTTTGCTTTTAGTGTAAGCTATGTACATTAAAAAATAAAAATGAAATTAAAAAAAAAAATCACTGTAATTTACCTTTTCAGTTAAGTTTAGGTGTTATGCTAGACCAGACTTTGACATTCAGTTCACATAATCTCATGCACTGTAGCAATTTACACAGAGATACGTGGCTGCTACCAAAGAATTCAGTTTCTTGCGGAGGGACTTTGTAAGTCTGCTAAGTACTGAGAAAAATGAGCTCCCATACAGGCTTAAGCGCCAGCACTCCTAAATCCAGGTTAGTTTAAAAACCAAAACAAACAGAAACCAAACCAAAACAACAACAAAAAACTCTGTCCAGAGATTTCTTTTCTGAGGTTAGATTCTGAAATTGACTGTGATACAGGAACAAGGAAACACTGACCTTTTTCTGAAAATAGATTGTTGCTTGAATAATTGCTTGAAGACAGCTGATTAGGAAGCAAAGGCTGCATTCAGGTTCCTCTGTATCCTGAAGATGATTAAATTTACATTTCCTACCTTACACTTCCTGTGATCAAACCACAACTACAAAGCTATTAAGCATGCTTCTGTTTGAAGCAGTCATCATGCATCCTGGAATAGAACTGCTGTTTGAAATGAACAAGTAAGAGACAAGTAAGAGACAGTCTGACTATGTTGCATACTGATTTGGAGAATCACCATGGGGCAGAGTTCTGAGTTTTCATCCGTCTTTGCTGAATAACATTTTTAGAGTCTCTAATTACTTAATAAAACATGAACAAAATCAGATACTGCATCACAAAAGATAATTTAACTAAAAATATACATTCCCTATTTTACATTTCACTTGCTAACTACAGCCACATGTGCATTATAGAAAAATTTCCTGAATAAAATGTGTATTTAAATCATGCCACTGCCATAATCAAGTGTTTAACTGTTACTTCTAGCAATCTGAGTTCTTTAGTGTGCTATTTGGAATTAAGCTGACTTTTTATGATAAAGGGACAAATAAGCTTGAATAGTTGTTTTTGCCAACACAGCTTGTTTCTTGGCTATAAAAACAGCAGTACACCTTGTTCCTGTCTCCTGCATACTTCTTCACTGAGCCCAGATTTCAAGCTCCTGGCACCTGAACCTTTATTTTTGATCCAAGACTGCATCTTCCAATGCAGACTTCCTGAATTTTTCTTCTACAAAAACACACGCCCTTTCTTTACTCTCTTATTTTATACTTGCTTCCCTATCATATGTTGTCAATTCAACTTGGCTCTAACTCATGTCATCTGTCTTCTAGTTTGATAAAATGGTTGGCCCATCTCAGCCACCGAGTCATGATTCAAGCATCCATACTGGAAGCCAACTTGGCCCTTGTCAGGAGACACTCATTAGACATACCCCAGTTGTACCGCAGTAATACTGCAAAGATTTTTCCAAGAAAAGTCAGTTTAATATACAGAAAACAGAAGTTCAATAGGATATCATCTCTATATTTTAATTGGCTTTTATGCAGAATCACAACTATAAAATGGAAAAAGAGCAAGCCAGACAAGAATGAGAATGAGAAAAAAAATAAAGTTTTGTTTTAAAAAAAAGAAATTGTAGGAACTTCCCTGTCTGAGTTCTACTTCAAAATAAAAATTTATGCTAATTAATACTGTGCTTAATCATAGAATCACAGAATGGCTTGGGTTGGAAGGGACCTCAAGGATCATCATTTCCAACCCCCCTGCCACAGACAGGGTTGTCAGCTGCTAGATAAAGGACTACCCAGGGTTCCATCCAACTTGGCCTTCAACACCACCAGGGATGGGGCATCCACAACCTCTCTGGGTAACCCATTCCAGCACCTCTCCACTCTGTCCATAAAAAAAGCTCTGCTTGATATCTAATCTAAATCTCCCTTTCTTTAGTTTAAAACCTTTCCCCCTTGTCCTATCACTATCTACCCACATAAAAAAAATTAATTTCATCATTTTTATAAATTCCCTTTGAATATTGGAAGGTTGCAATGAGGTGTCCCCAAAGCCTTCTCTTTTCCAGCCTGAACAATCCCAGTTCCTTCAGCCTACCTTCATAGAGACGTGCTTCAACCTTTGGATCTTCTTCATGGCTTTCCTCTGAACCTTCTCCAAAAACTCCACAACTTTACTGTGCTGGGGGCTCCAGAATTGGACGCAGTACTGTCCAACTGGGGCTTCACAAGGGCAGAATAGAGGGGGACAATCACCTCCTTCGCCCTGCTTGCCATCCTTCTGATGGAACCCAGGATATCATTGGCTTTGTGGCTTGTAAGTGCACACTGCTGGCTCATATTTCATCAACCAGAACTCCTAAGTACTTCTCTGCATGGTTACTCTCAAGGAGTTCTTCTCCCATTTCATATATCCCAAATATGGGATTACTTTGGTCCAAGGGCAAAACCTTGCATTTGCCTTGTTGAACCACAAGGGGGCACCTTTTATCACGGTCCCTTCTGGATGGCATCCCTTCAGTTGTATCAACTGCACTGCTCAGATTGGTGTCATCAGTAAACTTGCTGAGAGTGCACGCAATCCCATCGTCTATGTCACTATGATAAAGATGTTAAAGAGTATTAGACCTAATACTGACCCCTGGGGGACACCAATTGTTATCAGCCTCCTGTTGGTTACAGGGCCATTGATCACAACCTCTTGCTGTGACCTTCCAACCAATTCCTTTTCCACTCAATAGTCCATCCTCTCCAATTTAGAGATAAGGATGTAATAGGAGTCAAAAGCCTTGCAAAAATCCAGGAAAATGACATTGGTTGCTTTCCCTTTGTTCATTGGCATTGTCACTTCATACAGAAGGCCATCAGGTTGGTCAGGCATGACTTTCCCTTTCTGAAGTCATGCTGGCTGTCTTTGGTCACTCACTCATTCTTCATGAGCCTTAATATGCCTCCCAGGAGGATCTGTTCCATGGTCCTCCCAGGCACAGGAGTGAGGCTCACCAGCTTGTAGTTCTCTCTCCTTCCTCCCCTTCTTGTAAATGGAAGTAATGCTTCCTTTTTCCCAGTCACTGGGACTTTGACTGGAAACTAATAGAAAAATACAATTATCTTCTAGCTGGACCTTAGTCTGGGCTTTTCTTGTAGTTACTTGATGGTTCTTAATAGACTTTTTTAAAACACTCTTCATGTTTATTTATGCCATACTGGTTCTGGAAGACTTAGATGCATAAGTGCTGTAAGACCACACAAAGCATTTGACCTTGGTTGCAGAACTTTTTAGTAGCCTGTTGTTTAAACATGAACTTACTCAGATTTATAATTACTACCTCCCTAACAAATAAAATGAAAGCAGTACTATGTACTTTTTTTTTGTTGTTATTACCAGTTTGTAACAATTTGTACATGTACCAACTTTTTTTGAGCTATCACATAATGATGGTGCACTGAAATGCATACAATTCTACCAGTTTTATTAGGCAAATAATCTGATTTAAAAGATGATTTATTAAGACCACTTTAACAGAGATCTACTCAGTTAAAGTATACAGTTTAAAAGATTACAGTGATTCACATATAGAAGAACACATCTAGTCCTTCTAAAAGTATAAATATCTAATTTATATTTACCAACAGAAATTGTCACTTAAATGTTCTTTGTCATGATCCTGTATTTCACTAAATGAATCCTAAATTGCAGAGGTACCTTATTTTTTCTAAAAGAGGCAGAAAGTTTTTTTTTTTTAAAAAAAGTTAAACAGAGCCAGTAAGCATCATCATCGAAAAGTCTGCAGGCACAGGTTGATCACCCTTATCTTTTTGTTGGAAGATACAGAATAGATAAGTTAGTATAGAGGAAACAGCTCTATTGACAACTATAGCTCTAAGATTTCTAATTTGTTTCTTAGAAACTGCTTGGCTGTACTGTAAAAAAAATAAGTTATAATGTTAGCTATAACCATCCCTTGATTTAATGAGAATAATACAAAAACAAGTATTAGTAAATTAGTGGCACAATTGAGTTAAATGTTCAAAAAGAATTAGAGTTCATACCCATGAAATCTGTGAACTTAACACACATGATTAAATCTGAACTAGAAGTATTCAATACATACTCAAAACAGAACAGACATCTGTTAAAATTTAGTGGTTTGATTGCTTTTTGAAAGCTAGCTTCGTGACCACAGAAGGCTTTAAAAAATCTGTGCCAAAGAACCTGTAGGATACTTCAACTCTAATGTCATACTGAAGTGATTCATTGTTCAGATGTTGTTGTTATCTGATTTTCCAAAAGAGAAGAAAACAGCTTTATACTCAAGAACAAAAAAAAAAAATAAATACAAGCCTCTCGCTCCCCATCCTTAAAAGGAAAACATTATGCTATCCCTATTGTCATGATTCCATATAAAGTCTTCTTTCTCTTGTAAGTATTTGATATGACACATTACGGTAAATGTCCTACAGAACAATCCTTTTTATTAGAATTCTTTTCTGAACCACTCAGAAATGTGTAGAATACATTTCACAGAGTTACACAATCACAGAATTGTATGGGTTGGAAGGGACCTCTGGAGATCACTGAATCCAACCTCCTGCTAAAGCAGGCTCCCTACAGCAGGTCATACAGGTAGGTGTCCAGGCAGGTTTTGACTATGTCCACAACCTCTCTGGGCAGAATGATCCACAGCTCTACAGTGGACCTACAGTGACACTGCCTCCTGCAGTGCCAGCAACAGCCGACAAAAGAGACAGATACAGACAGACCCTGAAAGATGCACTGGGTATAGAATAAACTATAGTTTTATTGTAGTCTAGATTTAGCAGGATACTGAGATGTATTTTGGGCTACTTTGTCATGTTGGCATTTATCATATGATTGAAATGCAATGCTGTATTTTCAAAGTCCTGTGAAACAAATTTTATTTCTATTTTAAAGACTTGGATGATGTGAGCTAAGGTGATGTTTGTTAGATTATTTTCACAAGTCAGAAATGAGTTATGGACTTGACTGTTTTTGCTAGACTTTCAGTGATTTCCAATTCCTGTTATATAAATGGTTGCAAGGTAAGGAAAACTACTGCACTGTAAAACCCTTAAATGCCTTAAGAGATTAAAAAAAAAAAAAAAGTTACAGAAGACTTTCAGTGGCTTTTTCTGTTTTTAATTGGGGTAGAATGGAAGTAAGGATGAGAAATACTGTGGGTATGATTAAGAATCAAAACAAGTATTTTATTTTGATTCTGCTGCAGATTTCAGTGTAAAAATCTGGACGTAATTCAACCTCCCTAAGCCTGTTTCTCCACCTCAGTTTTTTTTCACCTGGTAAAAGTACTCCTAGTTTTATGCATTTCTGAAACCAAATATAACAGTGGAAAAGAAATGTCACCAATATAATTACATATATGCAATTCTGTACAAAGTTTTATTAATTTTACAAGGAATCTGTGACAATTAGAGGTAAAAATAAAGTCAGACATGGTGGAGCTTTCCAGGGAGGGATGTTTTGAACAGAGTAGAAGTAAAATGATACCCATAATAACATGGATTGTGATATTGTCATAGAATCATAGAATGGCTTGGACTGGAAGAGGCTTTAAAGCCCATCCAGTTCCAACCCCAATGCCACATGTAGGGCTGCCACCCAGCGGATCACATAGTCCAGGGCCCCATCCAACCTGGCCTTGAACATCTCCAAGGCTGCCCAGCTTTCCTGGGCAGCCCATGCCACTGTCTCACCACCTAATGAAACTTCCTCATAATATCTAAAATCTCTCTTCTTTCAGTTTAAAACTGTTCCTTCTTCTCCTGTCTCTATCAGGACATTCAGAAAGTCAGTCTGTTTCCTGCTTCTGACCTCTCTTTAAACACTGGAAGGCCACAATGAGGTCTCCCTGCAGCCTCCTCTTCTCCAGGCTGAACTATCCCAGTTCCCTCAACCTTTCCTCCTCAGAGAGGTGCTCCAGTCCTCTGATCACCTTAGTTGCCTCCTCTGGATCTGCTCCAATAGCTCCATGTTTTCCTTGTGCAGGAGGTACAATCACATCTCTCACCCTGCTGGCCACCTCTCTTCTGATGCAGTCCCCTTCTGATGCATGATACTGTTGGCTTTCTGGGCTGCAAGCGCACACTGCTTGCTCACATCCAGCTTTTTGTCTATCAGGACCCCCAAGTTTCTCTCTGCAGGTCTACTTTCAATGAGTTCTTCTCCTAGTCTGTACATGTATCTTTCCGGGATTGCAATACCTTGCACCTGCTCTTGACAAATCTCATTAGATTCACATAGGCCTACTTCTGTCCAGGTCTCTTTAGATGGCATCCTTTCCTTCTTTTGTATCAATTGCACAACTCCACTTGGTATCATCAGCAAACTTGCTGAGGGTGCACTCAATCCTACTATTCAGGTAATTGACAAAGATGATGAAGATCACTGGTCCTAAAATGGACTCCAGGAGACATCACTCATCACCTACCTCCACCTGGACACAGAGCCACTGACCACAACACTCAGGCAGTGACTATACAGTCCATTTTCTGTTGCATCAGTACAGGTGAAACGATGACCTGTTGGAGAGCAGCTCTACGGAGAAGGGCCTGGGGGTCCTGATGGAAAACAGATTGGACATGAGCCAGCAGTGTGCCCTTGTGGCCAAGAAGGCCAACGCTATCCTGGGATGCAATTAAAAAGAGTGTGGCCAGCAGATCGAGAATGATGATCCTTCCTCTTTACTATGCCTTGGCAAGGCCACATTTGGAATACTGTGTCCAGTTCTGGACTACCAAGATCAATGAAGACAAGGATCTCTGTCTGAACCCTTCTTTATTTTTGGCTCTAAGCTTGCTTTCTGAGGCACTTCTTTTGATAAGACTCTGACTTTTCTAGGAGATGAGAGCTGGGTGTTGCTGTGTGGCAGTTAGCATCACTGTGTGGACAATTTTACATTTGAAGGCATTTCTTTGGAACTGTTTGCCTTTGGAAGAGAGTGCTCAGGACTGCTTACTGATGGAAGATCTGGCCTGTGACCAAATAACTCCAGTTTGCTATGGGAGACTGGGGGATGATACCACTGTATCCTGTGAAAGCAAGTTACAAGTTGGTGCCTCCTTGCTCCCTCTTATCTGCTGGCAAGGCACGGAAGATGGGACCAAAATGAGTTCCTGCTGAGATCCAAAAGCCAGAAGCTGTCACTGCAAAAGTAGCTGACTCAACCACTTTGGACTTATTTATAAGTTTGCACTGCCATTGAAAAGTCACTGTCATCATCATCAACTAAACAACAATGCCCAATTACCCACCACTACTGAAGATTAATGATGAACTATGAACCACACTGGACACATGGTGGTGACTATCTCCCTCTTGCTTCCTACAAAGACTCCTTGCTTTCATTTCCTATCTTTTCTGTCACCCATCTTCCCTTCCCCATCTCCCTAAATGACTAGGATTTGTAATAAACTGGCCGGGCTAACATTTAACCAGTTGTGTCTTAATCTTGCTGTAGGGTATACATAAAAAGAACCTTTTCTCCCTTCTATAAACAGGAGCGAGACAACCTCCTGGAAGGAATCCAAAGGAGGGCCATAAAGATGATAAAGGGCATGGAACATCTTCTGTATGGAGAAAGGCTGAGCAATCTGGGTCTGTTCAGCCTGGGAAAAAGAAGACTGAGAGGGCCTCTGATAAATGTTCATAAGTATCTAAAGGGAGGAGGGAGACAAATGGATGAGGCTGGGCTCTTCTTGGTGATGTGTAGCAATAAGAAAGAGCTATGGTCTAAAATTTGTACATAGGAACTTCCATACTAACATGCAGAAGAACTTCTTTCAGTAAGGATGACGGAGCATTGGAACAAGTTGCACTGAGAGGTTGTGGAGTCTACTTCTACGAAGATATTCAGGACCTACCCGGATGTCTACTATGGGGAACCTGCTTTAGCAGGGGCTGGAACTCAATGATCTCTTGTGGTCCCTTCCAACTAGAGCAATCCTGTGATTTTATAATTTTGTGATTCCTCATCCACTGAAGGAGGCCAAGTGAATAAAAGCAAGGTGTAGACATGTCATTACTTTTGGGTTGATTATGTATGGATCTCTGAGACATTCTTGTAACCAGCAATATAAATTATCATCCAAGTGTACAACAAACAATTCTGAGAAGAGTTCAACTGCTAATATCTGGAGTTCTGTCAGAAACTTCCTTTGAAGCATTTTTCTAATATTACAGCCTTGCCTTTCAAGCTCTCCTTTCAAAGCACATTCATATTTTGTTAGGCTTTAGCAGAATTTCAGATTTTTTCAAGATATCTCCGTAACATGCTATTTAAAAAAAAAAAAAAAAAAATCAAAAATAAAAAAAAAAACAATGACTTTTTTCCTTACTTGGGAAAAAATTGATTGTTACTCCCCATCTTAGGTCAGCTTATTTCAAGAAAATTGGAATATACAGTTATGATTCCGGTTTATTCTTGATTTGGAGGAAAACACAGTTCTGAGAGTGAAAATGGAAGGATGTTTTTGAGTTTGATTTTTTTTTAATGTTGTTTTAATAAATATGGTGTGGCAAGTAAGAAATTTATTTGTAACAACAGGATATTTTTTGACATGACTAATTCATTTCTGCATCAGCTCATGTAACATCTGTTCTACCTACAGTTTCCACCTGTGTTCACAGTAACGCTGTTATAGTATCAGTGAAAGCGATAGCATCTATCTGAAAAATCACTCTTTAAGACAGATATGCTATAAATAGCATACAGGCTCTTGTTCATTGCTGGTGAAGATGCACTGGTGTGTTGCAGCTGAGAATTTTCTCTGTAAAATAGTGTTACTGTGCTTTTTGTATCTGTTGCAGTTTCCATGGAAATAAATAGGAGGTTTTACTTTCAGAGTAACCTTTGTGTTTACTTGTTTAAGTACATATTGAATGGCTTTTCAGAAGAGGCAATTTAATAGAATTTTGGAATAACACTTTTTTTCATATTTGTTTTTAAAGAGTTGATACTTAAAAAGTTTTTATATAAATTGAAACAGATTTTTCTTTTTTTATTTTTATTTTAATGTGTACTGTCATGGTAACCTTCATCTCATTAAATAATTTACCATGTAATTTTGCAATGAAGCTGCAAGTCTTTAGGGCAACAATTCCTTTAGCTTCCAATGAACCTTATTAAAATAATTGGATATTTATATAACAAGCATTTGACAAATCATTTTAGTTGCAGTTGAATAAAAAAAAAATAAAAAAAAAACATATTGAAATTTTTGAATCCACTTTTGAATCAGTCTTTATTACAATCTATATTCCAAAATTCTCAATCTCACAGGTAAACTTAAATTATCCTGCACTAGACTATGGCCACTAGCTGGGCTATTAGTACACAAAGTGTAAATGGGTTCAAGGCAAAAAGTCCAATTATTTTCAGAGAAAGTTTGAATCCAGATCAGTAAATGAGCATATTTTTCTTCACATATCCCCAGATATTTGTATTCTTTTGAAATGCAGTTGTTTATGCATTTCAGATTAGAATAAATGTAGGGATATGTCTTCTTTTTAATACAAGTACAGTTATGGCATGTATTTTTAAAAATGTTATTAGATAATAAGTCCTGGAGGATACAATGATGGACATTCTGAAATGACTAAAACAGATGGTTATATTTGTTCACATGTCTGCATTTGATACATATGGAATGAAGTGTATTCCTTTATGGCCAATCTATATACATCTAATTTCTGTACTCTTAAAAGTTGTCTGTGGGACTTCAGTACACTTATGTTACAGAAGTGCACACAAAGGTGCTGTTCAAAAATCATTTTTATGCTTTGCTAATACCTTAAAAATCTATAGTACTCATAAATATATATATATATATAATATAAAAATGTGTATATATAGTTACTCATAAATGTGTTTTTTTCACTTCTTATAAATCTCATTGTTAGATTTAATAACAGAAAAAATCCAACAGTGTCAACAGGAGAAAAGGTTAGACCTTTTGGTACAGTTCTTTAATCTCTTCTCCCCTCTACTGACTGCACAGTACTACCTTTCCTTACATTTATCAAACATGGAGACCTAGTAGATCAAGAACACATTTATAAATCATCTTCATGGAAGGTTACTAAATGAAAGAATTAATTACTGCATGATTAACCACTTGTCTTAGATACAAACACCTTTATCAAACTGTTTATTATAGCAATACGTATATCTTTAACTTACAATGATTATACATTTTCTTATATTATATATATATATAAAAACAAGAGGAAAGGTCTGGGGGACTAAGAGCCTCATTTCAGACCCTAGAAAGGTAGTGGAAAAAAACATCCTGAAAAGCATTTCCAAGCACATGATAGTGATGCAAAATAGTCAACGTAGATTTACGAGAAGGAAATCATCCCTGATCAACCACATAGCCTTCTATGGTTATGTCACTGGCTTCCTAGGCACAAGTGAGCAGGGGATGTTATATACTTCAAATCTAGTTAGGCTATTAACACTGTGTCTCAGCATTCTTGTGTTGGGAATGACACTGTGCAGACTAGGTAAGTGGACAGTGAGATGAATTGAAAACAGTTGAATGGCCAGACCCTGGCAGTAAATTCAGTTGGAGGCAAGACACTGGTGGTGTACCCCAGACTCCCTTCTGGGACCAATATCATTCAGCATCTTTGTTCCAAGTTGGCAGGTGACACATCATGGGAAGAAGTAACCCTGCTTTGAATAGAAGTTTTGGGCAGGTGAACCCCAGAGGTCCCTTCCAATGCATGATTCCTTTGCCCAAGGAGGTTCTGAATACCCCCCTCCTCGAGGCATTTAAGGCCAGGCTGGATGTGGTTCTGAGCAGCATGGTTGGAGACCCTGCCTGTGGAAGGTGGGTTGAAACTAGATGATCATTGTGGTCCTTTTCAGCCCAGGCTATTCCATGATTCTATGATGATTCTATGATATATGCATTAAGTATACATGCCATGTATATGGTATTTACTGTAATTATCAAATTCATGAATTTATTAACCACTTACCAATCATTTTATTTTTTGGACTACAGTAATTTTCTTGCTTCCTCTGCAAAGGTGAGAAAGAATTCCAGATTTCACTTTCCATAGAAAATGCAAAATGTACATGAAGCAGTTTTCCTCACATCACCAATGACTATCTAGTACAGGAAGGAAGTTATTTATTGTAATGACTTCTGCCTTCATCTGACTGACAGCTCTATTATCTCAGAGCACATACAATCTCCTTGTTCTTCATGACTCTTAGAGAGTTATATGTCCTGCTAACTAAAAACAGAACTAAAAACAGTTCTCAGGATTGGAACTTGTATTTATGGAAGCGAGCTAGGCAATGTCACCTTTGTTTGATGCTCACATCAAATAAGACCTATCTAAATAGGTTATAGCACTTTCCAAGACTTTCTTCAGCAGCTAAGGAATTGCCTTTACAGATACCATCTCCATCAGGACTTAGGGCTACAGGTGGTGTAATTCCTGCAAAACATCTTTATATTTTTTGAGGAGCCTCATTCTCTGTTAGAGAATTGAAATGATGTCAGAAACAAAGACTGTGAACTCTAAATTTTACATTTGAGTAAACTATCTTCATCTATAACTTCCCCCCCTCATTTTGTTGTATGTCTTCTCCTGCAGTATGATTTCAAAACTCTTTTGATATTGAGTATGAATGTCAAAGGAAGCAGAATGGATTAAAAAAAAAAAAAAAAAAAGTAAAATCTAATTGCTTTCTAACAATGAAAACTACTTGTATTGGAAGAGAATATTGCTTTTAATAAAAACTCTATAAACTGTCTAAGCACAGTAACTGCATGCATATACAAATCTGTTAATTACAAGAAAGGATCAAATAAAACACATTTTCAGAACAAGATGCCTTCCCAACTTTGTGGTTAAAATGATATCTGACGAGATTACAAAACTTATCTATTATTTGCAGGCAAGCTACAATCTGAATTCTCTTTAATGCTGAAAAACAAACACATCTGGACCATGTCAATTCACTTTAAACTCTTTCTAATAAGAGAGCAATTCTTAAATACTATTATTTTTGTTCATTCATCCCAAAGCACAGGTATTATAAGTTCTTCTGAGATCATAAGCAACAACTGAAACTTGTAATCACAAAAGATCCGAGCACTTGTTCAGAAAGTATCACAGCAAGAACTAACATCTCCAAAAAGTCTGAAGAGTACTCATGCTTTTATTAATAGCAATCACCAAAATGATGTGCAACAACTACAACATCTATCTAATCTGTTGGAAGTGGAAAGCTGCCAATTCCAACTTTTATGCCCCTCTACATGTTCCATTCCTTCCCCAGGACCTGACAGCTTGTTACTACTGTGGAGAGTCAACTCAATAATCCCACCAAAAATCCTTCCTCATGGCTTACTTGTACTCTTCCACACAAGGCTAGTGATTTATACTGAAGTCAGGTTGTTAAATCTGATTGGGATATAATCTCAGGGAAGTGTCAGGCTGCCACACAAGAGGATTAAACAAAAATCAGGTCAGAATACTGATCATGAGACTACAGAAACTCAAGTGTCATGACATCACACATTAAGAAACAAAAAAAAAAGGAAGAGAAATGATCTCTTCGTTTTTTGCAGTGCACTTGGAAAAAAATCAAGCAGATGCACGTTATGTCTGCATTTGAAAGTAGTATCGCCTTACAGAATTGTATTTGTAGGCTATGATGATTAGAGTGGAGGACACAATGCCTGCATTAACTGTAACTCAGGGACATTGTCTTTACAGAATTTCCAGGCTGACTGGGCAGATTGAATTGTGTGGACTTTTCTTGCTGAAATATTTTATGTCAATTCATGGTGTGCAACATGAGGAATTTTATACTATCTGATTATTTTGAGATTATCTTCTTCTCAAAGGGATCCAATTCTTGTGCTCTGAGACCACTCTGCCACATGAAACAAAGCATACCAAGTGGAGATGAGAAAGAGATTTTTTTTTAAGTACACTCCTAAACTAAAACACTCATCGGATATCCTACAGAAATAATTGCAATATTTAATGCATCAGAATAAATGCAAGGTAGAAGAATATCCTGGGTATTCGTATTTAAATGTGATAGCACCATGAGTTTTCCTCGAGATAGCTTATAAATACAAAGGGAATACGTCTGTAATGCAAATTGGCATATACTATTAGAATATTATCTTGATATATTTCATGTCAAGTCTAAGCATTGTTTTTTCCATGTTTCAAACTCAGAGGTAATAGGTCTAAAAATATTCTCCTTTCCATCTGTATGTTATTTATTCACAAATAAACTCACTGATCTCAAAAGTGATTCATATGAATAATGACTACTTAAAATTTCAAAAGAGCTGTTAAAGTACTCTTTGCCTTCTTCAAACTCTTCACTGAGTCTGTAGTATAAAAAGACCACTAGATCACTTCTTTTTTTTTTTTTTTCCTCCTATTTTTAATCTCTAACATAGTCATTTGGAGTGCCATGTGAATTATTCAAATGACAAACATTAAAGTGTGTCATATATTTTTCAACTAGTTCAATGAACAATAGAAATACAAATATTCTATACAGAGAACTGCACAATCCTATGTTCATAACACATTTACAGTATTTTCATTCTTCATCTCTGACAAACCTATGCACATAGATGGCTCAGCACAGTAGTTCTTGCAGCAGAACAAAAAAAGAAAAATGAAATAAATACTTAAATGACAAAACTTATCTTTGTTTTCTAACAGCTGCTTCCTACAAAGATGGATCAGACTATACCACTTTGTGACAAAACTGTAAGTCATAAGTTTTGCCTTTTTAGAGAAATAAGATTTCATTTCAAGATTTCATTTATCTTCATTATCTTTCTCACACAAATGTGCTGGTATCTATGTAAAGAATTTGCGACTGCAATGGAGACTGAAAGCAAACCTCCCTTCAAAGCTGCCTCTGATCCTAAACTATCACAATTACTGAAATTGTCTTATAATGGGCATGAAAAGTAGGGAGCAAGAAGAGAGAACTGATGATAAGCTTATCTCCAAGTTTCTTGTGCTTTTCCTCTAACTTTCCATAATTCTGTTGTCACTCATCTGCATCATCTATAAGTACAGAGTTGCAAATATTAACAAATCACAAAAATAATTCTCTATCGGTGTAATAACATAGTTAACACAGTCTTAAGAACTTATTTTTGCAATTTCTTAAAGAAATGCTGTGAAATTGACAATTTGCAACAGTCACAGTACTATATGCCACTTAGCATTTCAAGGCTGTATCAAAGTACACATGTTCAAAGCTTTCAGAAAAAGGCTTCCAACCATGCAGAAATCCAAGGACATTGCTCTCAATAGTATCATTCTTTCACTATTAGAAATATGGGGTCATACAAACAGTTGGTAAGCAGGCTTACTCAAAAAGCATACTACATGACAAGCTGACAAACTTGAAGGTAAGAATCTGCAATCACTGAAATTAATATTGGTGAGATTATTTATAGGATTACATTAACGAATGCAATGACTAGCTTTTCTAATCAGTACTTTTCCATTTAAATTATGTTTTCCTTAGAAGAGTCTTCAGATACCAAATACTTGCTAGGATAGTGTCGTGATTATTCCCATGGCTAGCAATGATGAAAATGCAAGTCAGCAATGGCCACACTTCCAGAAATCTGCCTAAACAAAACCATTCGATTTTGGAAATAAAGAGTGAAGTAGAAAGAAACGCACATTTTCCTTACCCAAAGGAAAAGGAAATTATCTGAAAAGGAAAGAATATCTGCTTCAACATGGTACTGTTCAGTGATGACAACAATGCTGTATCACCTGCTTAACAACTGAAATGTGCATGCTATTTTTCTAAGTGTGAACTGGAACACAAGAAAAAAAGAACACCAAATAATAAAATGTCATTCAGGTCCTGTATAATAGCTTTTGTTTGTTTGGATGTATAATCTTGAAGAAAACTGAAAATATTTATACAGTACATACTGCAGTATGGAATAATGCAGTAGTAAATTAGAAAGATTTGTTATTACTTATCTAGAGATATACTCATTGCTCTTTTCAGTGAATAAAAATTTCAACTGATGTAAATTGAAATTTGAATGATGAATGCATCGTCATTATACAAAATCTGTTTAAGCATAAGATATTTCAGAAATATACACTCCAAACACAAACAGTTGCAGGAAAACCACACGAAAAGAAGTGGAAGGGACCAGATGAATCACAATGCCCAGCTCCATTTCTGCTATTAAAGAGCTGCCTCTTTAATTCTTCAAACTACTCATCATTTTGTTGTAATATTTCTCTGGTGCATAATGACTCTAACAGAATATATAAACATAACACACTCCTTCACATTCCCATTTCATGAAGCCATGTAAGACCATTTTAAAAAAAGCAATCTAGTTATTGAATATGTAAAAGGGAATCTTTGTGGGCTTTTTTGCAGATGCGTTTGAATGCAATTTTAGCAAGACTCATTGCTAGTATTTGCTGTAGTGTATTAGGGAATATAAACAGTTATTCTCATGCTGAAAGAGGATATTATATTTATGTTATAAAAGAGGAAATGTGTAAAATCGACATTACAATGAGACAACTATTTCTGAATTTAAAGAGTTCAGTATTCAGTATCCAGAATTTATTATTAATTCAAATATAAAGGAGAACCTGTATGAGCAAAATACGTTCCACATGCTAACTTTTTAATGCAAAACATGAACAAACTAAATTCCTTTAATAATCAAGCAGCAATGCATGTATTTTTGGAACCCTGGTTTCTTCCCATGTGAACTAATAGCAATCCTAAGAAAGACAGTAATTAGGAGAAGAGATATATATCCTCCTGTGAAAGATGCTTATAATGGCTACTGGCAGTTGAAGTGACTTTTAAAACACAGAAGTGCCCATCTCCTTGAAAGTACCAGTCGTTGCATAGTGCAGCCAGTCTACAGGTTATAAGAATCCCACTGCTCTGACCAATATCCTCATAAAATCCAAAAGCTACTGGGAGTATCCCTTTTTCTCCCACTATCGTATTTTATAAAAGAAACTTAGGCATCAAATTAGGAGGCTTAATAAAAGTCAGCTCAACATCGAGCTCAGGTTAAAATGAAAAAAACGAAACATCCAACAAAATGAAAGATAAAGAACATAGAAAGCGCTGTAATTATCTTCTACACAATAAATGGTACACTTTTTGTTCGGTAGGGGTTGCTGTGTCAGTAAAATCCATCACATAACAAAGACAGCTTTAAGAAGGTCACAGAGAAACCATTTAAAACTCTTGCAAAAACTCTTTTGAAACAGAAAGAGAAACAATTCGAACTGTTTGCATAGAAAACAGTCGGATGATAACATGACAAATATATGCAAAATAGTAAGTGGTGTACAAAAGGCACTAAGAATCTTCTTTTCTACTACTTGCATAACACACAAAGATATAATTAAGACCCTGAAAGACATAGAGTTACTCAGTGTATCAGGACATTGTTGAGGTCAGATGTTCAACAGGAATAAAAAAAAAAGATATTGCAAGTTTGTATGAATAAGAAGAATAAGTAATACTACACAATGGAAGTCAATATGAATTAAATAAATTTGGAAGGAGTATTGTAATTCCCACCTGAGACTTTAAGCCAATCTCTGGCTATTAGAGAATAAACTAAAATCTGTAAATAGGGGATAAGCTATGCTCTGTCTTCATGACAGTGTGTCCTGATCGTTCCTACAAAGTACCTATTGTTGGCCTGTTTCCTGAGATTTAATGTTTGTTTGTTTGTTTTTTCCAGGCTTCGGTTAGTGTTCTCAATTCACGTACTACTTTAAACCAAGATACTTAGTGGGATTTCAGGCAAAATAAAAATCCAAGTTCAACAGCTCCAAAACTGTTGTCACTCTCATTCATTCTCTCTACATATTTGTTGTAAGGATATTCAACATCAAATCTTCCTCTGTTTTCAGCTGACAACTGTATCAATATGCATCTCAACTAACAGTGTTTTTTTTTTCCAGGCAGTTTCACACACAAGTTTTACTGGACTACTATGAATGCAATAAACATCTCCAGCAATGCTGCTCTTACACCCATTGCTTATGCCTTTTCCATGCTTCACATTACATGCTCCCTTACACGGTTCCCATTTTAGGAACTATGTTTGATCGGCTTTTCCTCCAACAGTAATTACTGGCTACTGGCTTTTTTAATTCTTTACTGGTGATATCTTATAAATATCTTTCAAACAACTTGATTTCTCTTACGTTTTAATTACGCAAAATTCTAGGTTACTGAAAAAGAAATGGCATGTCTATCTTCATTTCTTATCTAAGCAACTATTCAGACCTGGAAATAGTTCTCAGAATCCAGCTAAATAATGCTTAGATGTATATGTTACTTACAACATACTTGTACAAGCAACTTGCTACCAATACATAATGTAACCTATTATTTCTATTTTATATAATAACTTATTAAAATCGTGCAGTCGTTTTCAACAACAATAAAAAACCTCACAGAAATAAAAAGGAATACCTCAGTTAGATTTAGAATTCCCTACGCCTAAACTTACATTGCAAGAGAAGTCACAGTGAATGTTTATCAGTAGAAGCACAGGGTGTGTATCTAGTACGGTGTATCTGCATTTACCCTAATATATTACATTTGCCCATGTGGCTAAGGGTCCTTCTGGTTTGGAACAAGCTGAATCTGTGCATGATAAAATTGGTTTTAGCCTCCAAACCAAGACAGCTGCATGCCATCCGCCTGCAGGGAATGGATGGCTCTACCGCCAAATCGCAGGTGGAAGCAGTTTAGTACGAATTCCTGCTCATTACAACAAACAAGAATCCATGCCACAGGATGTTATCCAGCTTCACACATGTATCTTCCCCAGTACATGGGCAGGTTCCTGTATTTGAATTTGTTACTAAGCCGAAGGTGTAACTTACATATGATCTCAACTAGGCCAGATTCATGGCAACTGGCCCTTCCCATTGCAGACCTATACTAAGAGCCAGTACTCCATGCATACTTGGAATGATGCCTCAACATACTACTAAAATGTGAGCTGATGCTCTGCCACATGTCCCCACTCCAGCTGCGTAGTTTCTCAACAAAGTAACGTGTCAGCTGTGAACACCACAAGCCATTTAGGCTGTGGAAACAGAAAACAGAGAATGCTGGAAAAACACTAGGAAGAGCTTTCTTACATTATCAAATATGTTTGTTTAATAAGCTTTAATCCTCTTAGAGTGCAAGGCATTTAGTAATGGCCAGCAGCATTAATCATAACAGAATACAAAGTAAAAAAACAAATACTTAAATCTGAACTCTTTGTTGTTTCAAACTTTGTTTTTTTTTGAGGTTGGATCTCTCTGTTATTTCAGTTTGTTGAGTGGCAGACACACTTCGACGTATTTTGTTGATAATCACAAGAATACATGTTATCTACATAGGTTTTCCTTGAGAGAAATGCATTCTATTTCTTTTCACAGAATCTACAACAAAGAGCAAATAACATTATTTGATAGAGCAAATTCTCAGCTACAGAACACTATTTTTCAGCATAGTCACCACCATTAGCCGTGCATTTTTGCCAGTGATGAACATGAGCCTGCATGCTGCACTCATAACAACTTGTACAAGCAAAGGTGAACCACTGCCTCCGTCACTGCTGTCAGAACACCTCACTGTGCTACATGCCCTCTCTGGTCTCCATAAGTGTTCAGCAAGTGAAGATGAATGTCAATAGATGCATTTTTTTTTTTCCACATGGGGGAATTCAATGACACACCTTTGCTTCATACACACTTCAATCTATAGATGTCTATGTTCACTTCAAGAGTGTTGGACTAGATGACCTTCAAGGATCCCTTCCTACCCAAACAAATTCTCTGATTCTATGATTCATTACCCCTCTGCTGCCATCTGTCAGACAGCTACAAAAAATGGAATACTGGTGGTCATACCCCCAACATCTGCATCTGATGTCATGGGCCAATTTAATAAAACAAGAGGCATTACTTTTGGGAAGCCCTCCTATGTTACTCTATGTTTTTTGTGTGTGTTTTTTTTTTTTTTAAGTATGTGAATAATCCACTTATTTCACACTTCATGTCTGCAAGTCCTTCATGGTCAGTCTCTGCCACTGCTAAACATGGTGCCTCTCACAAGATGCTCTTTCCTGAACTGATCCCACTTGGGAGTCCCACATGCTGCAGCTTTCCAAGCTCCCCCCAGCACAGCTCTGTAACACAGGGTCCACCTTTCAGGTACCATTCCAGCGCCATCCTCACAGATGGCAGCTCCCCTGACTCTCCCAGACAGTCTGCTCCTCCATGCACCTCTCTTGGGATGCACGAAGCTGCTGTTTGGAACACCTCCTGCCCTCCTCCTACCTGCTGGGCCGCTTCTCTCACCCCATTGCTCACCCCTCTCTCCCAGCTGCTGTCACACAGTGGTGTTTCTTCCCTTAATTCTGCTCTCCTAGAGCACGCTCAGCATCACTCACAGCTCAACTCTGGCAGTGGCGGGTCCCTGTTGGAGGAGCTGGAGCAGCTTTGCTCTGATATGGGGCACTGATGGGCTCTGCTCACACAGACCACTTCTGCTGCCCCCTGCTACCAAAACATTACCACATAAGCTTGTCACTTATCTTTCAGTCAGCATGATCCTGAAGAAAACATTACCTGCTGTTCTTAAAAATGAGCATCACACTCAAGGAATATACCCTAGTCCTGCTGGGTATGAGTTTTATGCTATTTTCAGGAATTTAAGTGCTCTGAGCTACGCTCTGGAAGAGCTGCTTTCTCAGTGTAGAAAGACCGTAGGGAGACTTGCCTTCTTGCCTCAAGCAAGTTTTTGCAAATTCCTCTCTCCTTGTCACTAGATACTGTCAACAGCATGTTTGAAAACATAGAAGACTGTCGTATAGAAGCAGCTTCTTATGTGTCTCCATATAAATTTCCCTAGGTTAAAACCAAGGTAGTCTTTACTATCCCACCTTTGTGAAACCTCTTACCACTGAGGAATAGATAACCACTGACAATTAATACTGTTTTTGCAGTGATCTTGCTAATGATCTATTTCATAAATTATATATTAATTATTTATATGGGTAAAAGGTCAAGAAATTTCAAAAATATTGACAAGATGTTTGTTGTTATGAATGTCAGAATACCAGCTTTGGAAATATATCCTGTTTGAAAAATCAGTCACTTAATTTCATTGATTTAGCAACAGAATCTTAGACATGAAAGAAGTCTGAGATAAGAAACCTTGCACGAGAAAGTATAAGATGATTTCTGGATATCTTAACAATTTAGATGAAGACACGTGTCTTTCAGTGAGGTCATTTTAAAGATGGATCTAGTTTGACAGACTTCTTATTTGATTTAGAATGAATTCAGAACTGAACTGCTGAACTTTATGAAGTAGAAGAACTCATATAAAAGGAACTTCATGAATTAAGCTAAAGAGATATCATATTAAAGAGTTAAATTAAATGCACCACTGGAAGTCAGATTCTTCCTTATTAAAGTCATGTTCTCCTCTGCTTCTCATAGCTGACATCCTTAGAGACGCCCTGAATATCTATATATTGCATACAGTTTATTACCACATCTTAAATCAGACTCCCTGAAAAAAACTGAACTTCATTCTCCCCCAAAGACTAACTTTTCACACAAATTTATCTCACTGGAAATCCCATTAGCTGCTGTCTTTTCCCTGTGGTGATTTTGAATCACCCATGTGAGAACTCTGCTTTATTCTGAAATTAGTGTAAGTGTACTTTGCTGATTATCAGGAGGATAACAGTAGCTAATTGTTCCATTTGAATATTTTTAAAAGGATATAGGGACTCAGTAAACAGCTATGATTAATACCATAATTCACTACTGCATGTTTTTTTTTTTTTTTTTTTCATCAAGCAGGTAATATATGAAATTTTTCAGACAGTACAGGCTAAAGCACTCATTTTGCTTGGTAAAAATTTGTAGTGTTATTCACTTCACGGCATCCTTAATAAAGGTCACCTCTTTGACATTTAAAGGTAGTAGAACACTACACACTGCACCATGAATTGACTATGAGTCTAGTCTTATGATGGAGTGTGCCTGAGAACAGGACGCTGTTCTTTCATATGACTTGGACATCAACGGCAAACAGAAACTGTTTGCTCTACTCTTACCAAGTGTAGTCACAAATGCTGATATAGAACTTCCCAGCTTGCCACGTTCTAATGGCTTTTTCTTCAGTTATTAGCCAGCAGACTCTTGTAAAATACATGCAGATGCCAAAGGTCAGGAGCAACAAAATACTGCATTCACAATTTAACCCAGGTGAAACTTGCAAGCTGGTACAACCTTGAGTTACAGTCAGACATAATTGTTCCTCCTTTCCTGTTCTGAAGACTCATGAATTCCTGGCTACACCTTTAAAGGCAGGCAATCATTTGCCATCATGATTACACTGTGAACTCATTCCTCTTGTGAGTGAATATCAAGATCTGATAGTGTTTTTTTTTTTTTTTCTTTTTTATATTGCTACTTTTCAATTCTGTAACTGCAGAATCTTATGGTTAACAATCTAATCTGAAAGTAGGAGGAACTCTTCACATAAATTATAAGGAGAAAAAAGATACTGCGTTTAAAACATGATTAAATATAAACCCTATTTAAGTTTGGAACTTCTACCCTTAAATTTAGATACCGTGATTCAAGGCATTTAGTCTTAATTTATAAGTACATAGATAAGAAAGATGGAGAAAGTGTATTTATACAGAATTTTTTTTCAGTAATCCTTTCCACATTTGCATACCATAAATAAAAACTGATGCACAGACACTTCCAACAGAAAATAAGGAGATCTCTACTATTTCAAATTCTGCCTTCTATTAAATCCATGATCAATGCAGCTGCATTTCCATACAATGTTTTATTATGTACATAAAGCATTCACTCTTGTGTTGAGTAAGTTGAAAATAATAACACCATTTTCTGAAGCTGGTAACAGTATTCAATGCTATTAACTTGATCACAAAATAAAGGATAAGGACTTAAGAAAGTGAGATTGAACGTTGATCCTCAAGATTGCAAGCTAATAACAACGCTTCTGTCCATAAATACTTAAAAGTTACCATGTGGAACTTACTGTGCTGGCAGTGAATCCCATTAAAACCTTCCGGACATTTACAAACATATCCTATGAATGTGTCTCCTCGGTATGCTTCACTGATTTCACACATCCCACCATTATGACACGGATTAGGAAGGCAGGGTCCTAAGAGATGGAATTAAAAAAAAAAAAAAAAAAAAAAAAGGAGAAGATAAGTATATAAAAACATCATAATTAAAAAAAATCATAATTTTACACTCATTAAGGAAATAAAATCTCTCATGTAGACCTCATATTCCACTAAAATATATCCTTCATTTAGTTCAGATAACTTGCTAGCACAGATTTTTACGAACAAGGAAAAATATGAAGCATGTCACTACTCATTAATCATAACATTATTTTTTAATGTAAGAGAAGACAGGAGACAGAGAAGCTAAATCTTGCTCTCCTATTAAAGATAACAGGCATTCTAACTTTTATACCACTGTGCCAATATGTATTAATCAAATGTGCCTATCATGTATGGAGTGACATGTACATTATCCCTGAGTAATCACTACGTGTCAAGCATGAGACCTTTTCTGTGGCTTTGTGTGTCTATTTGAATATGTAACTATCTGGCCCAGAAGTCAAGCTACTAAACCAACTATTATTTTCCATGGAGTACCTTTTCAGCAAATCCACTTCAAACTCTTTTCAAAAAGTTCTTCTAAGTGAATTTTGTTTTTTATTCCCCAACTAACCATATGCTGGGATACATTAAGTCTCAGCTGTGACATCTAATTTACTAAGTTTGCAGTGACTACGTATGTCTGTCAGTCCACAGATTATGACATTATGAACATATTCTTATGTCCATGATGTGTGTAAAAACCTGTCCCATTACATTATCTTACTAATGTTACACAGGCTACTCTGGAAGTAATGCCTTCTATTGACTTCCATGAAAACAAATACAGACACAAAAGGCACAATAATATTATTCAATAGAGCAAATTCTTGGCTACAATATAGTTCTTTTCAATACAGCCACCATCACTTAACTATGCAGTTTCTCCAGCAATTAACAATAGTCTGCATACTGCACTTGTAACAATCTGCACTAGTGAAGGTAACCCGCTGTCACAATCGTCAATGCAGAAATGCACCTTCTGCCACCTCACTGTGCTCACATCCACTGGTTGGTCTCCATAAATGTTCAGCAAGGGTCAGTGAATGTCAGTAGGTGCCATTTCTTCCACATGGAGGAATTCAATTACACACTTTTGCTTAATTTGCACTTCTATGTCAGACTTTATTTTTTCAGACCGCTCTCCACTGCCATCTGTTGCATAGCAACAAAATGTAATGGAATACTAGTGGGAAGGTTCAATCTCTTCTGCCATACCACCAACATCTACCTCTGTGAGCCAACGTCATGAAATAGGAGGCAGTATTTATGGAGCAGCCCCCATACCTGTAGTATATCTCTTAGCAGAAGAAAACACTTCAGAATTTTGATAAATTAATTTTCCAATCTCATTTTAAAATGCCTATAATCACTGACTGGAAAGCTTCATATGCAAGTTACTGTATGAAAAGATTTGTAGTACAAAGTATATTATTTGCAACCTTTGCTATGTGCCCTAAGAGGTGATAATCTTCATTTGCTGAACTGCAATGTAATAATAATTCATCCACTTAAAATCACATTAAAAAAAAAAAAAAAGATAAAAAAAAAAAAAAAGACATGAAGTTCTTTCCACAGCATAATTTACTGACAACCAGCACTGGGAATTGAGTGATTTAAATTTAAAAAGGCTCTATGTTTAATGTTTCTCAGAGTCTGGCTATTTATGTTTTCAATTACAAACCCAAGGTTCAACAGATGTTCAGAGTCATAGCATATATTCAGAATATCACTTCATGAAAACTATATTCTCTGAGAAAACATTAATTAGCAGAGGACAAAAATTATCAAAATGACAATTTTGTCAGAACACATTCCACAGTTACAATTGCTTGTGCAGTTAGAACAGTTTGAGAAACTAACCATGTACACGCTTCTATTACAGCTTTGTATTTAGTGTAACCCAGGACACAATCCTGCAGAAATTGTGCTTATGCACTTCATTAAACATGGACTGTGTCCCACTGAATCCAATACATAAAACACTTGAATATATATCAGTCTATTTGAAGTGTACCTAATAGCAAAAAAAAAAAAAAAAAAAGGAAAAATCATGAAAACCAAAAGGAAGGCAGATTGGCTGTTGCCATGTTTGCTTTTTCCACTCACATTCTCCATTACACTTTAAATATAGTGGTATACTACATGTTTAATTAGGGAGAGTATATATTAGTCTACTGGAAGGTCAAATGAGATTCATGGCTTACAACTTTCACAACTTCTGTTCATGTTTTTTCTCCCCTGTAATACTCTGGGAACTTAGTCAGTTTTATCTTCAGTCTCCCAGTGAATACGGACTATCTACTTTTTCAAGTCTCTATCACAGTACTGGAGTCTGGGGAGTAACTGGAGGTAGCCCCATATGTTAATTATTTCTATCCATGTGGAACTCTAGTCTTCCAAGAACAATAAGTCTTTTAACAATTATTTTCTCATTTTGCTCGCTGCTTTCTCCATATGGTTTGTTAAGCACATGTTCAGCATATTTCCATTGATTTTCCTTAGGTTTTGCATTTTCTCAGATCACTTTAAAGTACAAAGAGGTCAATCGAGCAGCACAGTAATAAATACACTGGGGTATGCCAGTACTTCTAACCGATCTTAGTCTTCTACAGCACTTTCCAACTGTGAAGAAAACACTGGCATGAATCTGTTTTTGATTGTCTGCAGTTGTAATCTGGTCATAAACATATAATAACAGTGTTTTTAATATAAATGCAGAGTGGCTTTTTGTTGTTGACAGAAACTGGTGGTTCAGAAATGGTTCTGTGAGCAGTGAAACATACTAATTAAATGCACTGAAAGCAGTTAACAAAAATGATCTAATTTTCACTAGTTAACATTCATTTCATCAAAATGACACGGGTTAGACTCATCTGCATTTTAAAAGAATGAATAATTGAAACTCAGAAAAAGTCTGCAACATTGTACCTGATTTCTCCTAATTCTCAGCACTATCAATGTCCAATGAAACCAGGACTTCTAAATTGTATGAATCATTAAGCATGTCACTTATTTATTTTTTTAACCTCAGTCAATTGCATACCCTGTGTAACATGTACAGTTATAAAGGTTTGAATGTCTTGAAGAACTTGGGTCCTCACCCAGAAATCATTTCATTTTAAACACTAAAAATGGTATGGAGAGTTTGAGCACTGTTGCCCCATGATAAGAGCTCCTATCTAACTTCCTTGAGCTTTTAAGTAACAACATATTGAATGTTGGATAATTAATCCCCTGACAATCTGATTAATATTCTCCGTTACTCAAATCTATAGCAGCAAGTTTGAAAGCATCCTTCTTTACTGAAAAACAAACAAATAAAACCCTTGTCAACTGATTTTTTTAAAGAACAGTGGGCTTCAGGGATTTGTCTTTCTAAATCAATAGCACTGTAATACTTCTGCAGGTAATCTTTAAGCAGCTTCAAACACAAAGAGAACAACATTTGACCAATATTAATGAGCACTGGAATTCAATGGTATGCTTTCCAGGCATTTTTATCCTTGCTCATATAAAGTAATGTCAACAAGATTAATTGTGCACTAAAAGCAATAGATCTATTCACTATGCTGCTCTCTTTGAGGCCTTTTGTGCATTTACAGGAGTATTAACCAAAATAATAAGTACAAGTATACTCCAAAGTACATCATTCTGTTATTCAGTTGAAATCCCACCCTGTTTTTGAGAAAAGTATCGAAAGTTAACTTACAGCTTAACAGGTTTTAAATTTTTTAGATGCTCTGACTAAATCTCTGATATTTTATAGATGGAGAAATCAAGCAAATGCATCCTCACTTCTGAGTTTCAATGGGGCTCAAGGCAGATCTGTCGTCTGTTTTCTTCTTTGACAAGTACAGCCAGTTAAAACTTCATAAATACAGTCTTGTATAATGCAATACTGAAGAAATAATTACATATTTGAAAGAGACCATTAGTTTACCTATAGCAAGAGAAGGCAGGAAAGCAGGGGAATTTTCATTTCATTAAAAAGGAAGTAGTTTTTGACAGTGAGAACATACAGAGTGAACAAGTCAGTATAGGAAAATGGTTGCCTGTTTCTTCTTCTAGCAAACTCAGATTCTTCTGAAGTAATACAAATATCTGTTCAAATATTTTTCAAAGTTTCTCCTGACAATTTCAAGGAAACATCTTTTTTTTTAGACTTTTTCTTTTCCTGCCCTGTCTACCAATTTTGAGGGAAACAAAAAAAAAAAATCAAAAACAAACAAAACCATGGAGACATCAACATTTGTAAACCACACTTTAATATGTGTTACGTGAGCATAATTACATAAAATTTTGATTGTTCTCAGTTCAATTACTTGGTAAATGAACTAACTTTACTATGGAGTAGCTGTATCTACAGAAGTAAGCTACACAGTGCAATGGAAACAGACTTGAAGAACAAGCGAGCTAACGCTCAGGATCTAACAAGCACACAGTGTCTCCCCTGCAAAATGAGAGGTAAATGAAAGATTAATTTACTTTGGGTTAACCTTAGACTCTGTAAAGGCTTTTAATCTGCTTACATTTGTAGACATGAAATTCAACACTAGGTGTCCCTTTTAAGTGTCCAGGATGCACTGGAGTTTAAAGAAAAAAGCTTATAATTCCTGTGCACTGATGATGGAAAAGCGCAACCGTTGCACTGCTCAACCAGCTAAAGACAGCAACAGGTATGCACAGCTGCATCCCCAGTGCTACCTTGATCAGTAAAAACCACAAAGCTTGTCTGAAAGGGCAAGGTGTACTGATATTCAGGGTTACAGCGCACAAACCTGATATCTTGTGAAGTGCATTGACATGCTCTAACAAAAGGCTACAGGTGCTTTTTCTGATAAATCTCCACTCAAGGATTCAAAAATGTGACTAAACTTCAAAGCTTGGTGACATTAGTTTAGCAAAATGACAATCCAGAAAGTAGTTGAAGTAGGAATAGTTAAAGGAAGAAACAAATTACAACAACAACCAAAAAAAAAAAAAACCACTCAAATGAGTCTTTCCCTTTTTACTCTCCATTTTAGAGACAATTATCGGTAAAATAAGCCATTTCTCAAACTTTCACCAAACACGATAAGAATTTTTTTATGAACATAAAATCTGATGCTGCTTTGGTGGGAGAGATATTCAGAAATATCAACTACAGGTCTTCCTTAAAGTCTGATTCCCTCAAAAGTGTGTTTGCTGCTGTGCTAAAACAGGAAGATCAAAAACCAAACAAACATTATTTCTTACAAAGAAAGATTAGATGAAGAATATGAAAACCAAGGAAAAGAAAGAAAAAAAAAAAAAAAAGAGAAGGAAAATGTTCTCCAGTGGAATGACACGCAGCAAATGATCACATTTACAATTGTTAACACTTCTGATGACACCTATCTATCCATTTTCTCTTCATATAGCAATAATGCAATTTCAATAAAAAACGCTAAATTAGATACTGACACTGATATACATCAAGATGAAGATACTGTTAGCTACAAAGCTAATTGCTTCATTTATTTTGTGGAATATTACTAAAGTAGGACTAACAGATAACGCTGCTCTGATAATACGATAAGGTCCAAAGAAAATCAAAACAGATACTGGAACCTCTATCAAAGGACATTTTTACATTTCATTCTAAAAGAAAAATGCTCTCAATCTGCTTGCCTTCATACAACTAATGTTTCTTAAGTCCCCCTTGGATCCATCTATAGGAATGTCAATCTCATCTGTATCTTTCCATCTTGTATGTTTATCAGCAGTCTCTCACAAAAAAACATAGAATCATACAATCATGGAATTTTTAGAGTTGGAAGAGACCTCTGAAGACCATCAAGTCCCACTCCCCTGCAATGAACAGGGACATGCACAGCTAGAACAGGTTGCCCAGGGACTGGTCCAGCTTTGCCCTGAAAGTCTCCTGGGACAGGACATCCAGCACATCTCTGGGCAGCCTATTCCAGTGCCTCATCACCTTCACTGTAAAAGATTTTCTCCTTAGACTCCACCTAAATTTACCCTCTTTAAGCTTGAACATCAGTTTGAAGTATTTATTTTTCTCTTCAATATTTAAGTGCTTCCTCTACTGTGACAGAGTTTACTTCCAAAGATTTCTTATATTTTCAAACAAACATGTTAAAAAGTGAGTGGCACATGTGACTTCTTTCACATGTGCCACTTCAGAATTAATGTCCTTGCTGCTGGTGATCAAGAAGGGAAGAATCTTCCCATGATGAAGTTTAGGACTATAATACTGAATCTGATGTATTGCCCAGGTAATCCAGTACTGCATCCCTGCAGTACATCAGTTTCTGCAACTTCATAAGAATACTGAAAAATCCTGAAATAGGAACAACTAAAAATATGCATTATATATTTTATAAATATTTGAGATGAGCTTAATCTCTGGATCTCTACATTTAAGATATTCTATTCTATTACATACTTTCTCCAAACAGCTATAAAAGTACCATGCATACATGCACAAATGAGGGACTACCTTCCAAAATGTATAAACCTTTTTAATTCCTCTTCATCCTTTACAAAACTCAATTCAAAAGGATTTTTGAAAAATATGCCCTTCTAATGTGAGCTTTTAGACTTTAAAGTTTGTCAGATACAAATCCAAAATATAAAACAACCCTATTTGAAAGAGTCTGCCTCCCACAGAAACACATAAAAGAGCACTTAAACCTGCAGGAATGTCCCTGCTAATAACAGGAGAGAACTGTATAAAATGAGTGGGAATATAACAAAAGCTCTTTAGAGTCTGTGATCGTACCCACATTTATAACTTTGCCTATAAATTTATTAACATGATTATGAAGGGTTTGCCTGACACAGAGGCTGGTTTTTGAAAGACCACAACTGCACGTCTGCATGGGAGATATGTTACTTTAGATTGAGACCATTTCAACCACTTGACAAAAATGATCCAGCATCTTTTGAGATCTGGGAATAGACAGATCACACAAGAATGCACACACTACTCAGCCTACAGACTCAGAAACAGAAGTATGGCATACCCACTCCAGCAACTGCAATACAGAGAGTTAGGTCTCACTAATACAGATTGAGCCACTTTGTGGCTGACTTATCTGCTGCTCATGTATTCTGCAGATTATGTCTACATTTAGAAGAAACTACCATTTCGAACAAACATTCTTGACATAGCTGGATGCAAAGAACGACATATTTGCTAACTACCTGAAACTGCAACCGTAAGTCAGATGCTTGTTTTGCAGCATGCCGCTCCAAGCACATTCGAGGAGAGAGCTCCCAGCAGATGTGCTACTGACCTTCTGTCAGAAATAGCCTATAATGACAGAAATGGCTTCTTCTAGTCAAAACCTCATTCTGCAGCAGGGTGCATCTTCAGTAACACATGAATATGTTGCAGTCCTGTAGTTGCTCTCTTACTCACACATTTTCTTTATTTACTTGTTCATTTTTGCCCTTAAAAGCCAGTCTGGGTTCAATCTTTAAATAAACACCTAAGCACTCTATGGCTCATCTTGTATTTTACTGGTGCACTGTGGCATGGCTCCAATAAAGACATCACATTTTAACTAAAACTCAAAGAAGTCAACTTTGATGTAGTCTGAAGTACCTCATCCTTCAATTCTTCCAAATTGTAATGAGAAATCCCTGCTACCTCAGCATACTTAAATATTTATATTTACTACAGATCAATAAATTTCAGCCCGATTCCTTCTGGAATTTGCCACTGTTTTTACTGTTAGAAGGCAAATTAATTTTATAACAAAAATATTTATTATGTTTACAGCTTGCTGTAATAGGCATTTATTTGCCTATTTTAAACTGAAAAGAATAGGCATGTAGAACATCCTTTGCAGTCTATGAGGAATATGGATATTAGCTGACTGTTATAGAATAGTTCGGCTTACGAAACTAGTAAAAAAAATGTCACCTACATCTTGTATTTCATTAACATTCTCAAAATATCAGCTTTAAGAAACAACAACAAAAAACAACAACAAAAAAACCTGTTTATCCTGGCTCATGAACATATTAGTACTGTATTAGATCCTATCAAACAATTCATTATAAACAAATGACAATGATCTAGACTTAATTGCACTGTGATTAAATATTTATCTAGTTTTTAAATGCAGCAAATGGAGTGTGCTGATTATAATGATCAAGGTGTCTCCATCTGGATGCAGCAAAAGCTAAGGTTCACCCCCTGAGTACGAAATATTTAGGTCATTTCTGTACATTTCCCTCTGAATCTGTTTTGTGGATTACAGAGAATTTAAAATCAATTGTCCAGCCACCTCCCAGTATGTTTTATCCAAATAACTAGAGTATTTTTCTGACAAGACGCTATACAGTGTCTTGCCTTAAAAAAATAGTCTAAGCTTCTTATGTAACCCTTCCATCCACTGGGGACAGATTAAAATCACATCTGAGGTATGCTCAGTGCAGTAGGCTAGGCAGTGATACTGCACATGGTGAGACTTGAAAATGCCCTCAAAATGTTTAGTGCCTTACAAGACATTTTCCACAAATTCTGCTTCATTGTTTATTTACGTACTCCTCAGCTTCCAAGTTCAGAACTTTCTCCCATTTTCAATGCTTTTTTTTCTCCTTCAGTTTATACCTTCTACCACCTAAATACACATTTCTGAATAGATCCCACAGATTTCTATCCTGCCCTGTTATCTCATAAACCTACCTCAGTTTGTTCTGGGTCTCTACATACACTTTTACAGGAGTCTGTCTTAAAAAAAAAAAAAAAAAATCTGCTATCTTAACAGAACGTCCAGGTTCATGTCCTTTGCATTCTCTTCCAACTTTACAGTCATTTTTTGAGTGCATTTTTCTCCCAGATAACGTTACTCCTGTCATTGACTTGCTCTATTCTTTTTATCTAAATATGGGGACTTGGTTGCTACACTCCATTTTTCTTTGTTTAGCCAATTTGTTTTTTCTCTGCAAGTTTTAAAATATGGAAGACTTTTAAGAAAGAAGACCGGCTTCTCTCTGATTCTTTACTTTTTTCCCCTTGCAAAGACTTGAAGAACTATTTACGTAAAAAAAAAAAAAAAAAAAAAAAAAAAAAAAAAAAAAAAAAAGCAACCCACAAAACAAAACAGAGGAATATTTTGGATTGTGAAGGATATATTTATACCATCACAGTTCAGTTCACTAATGTAATGCTGGGATGCTACCTGTAGAGTTAAATTTAAGAAAGTTGTTTAGATGAAGAAACATGAAAAAAATGTAAAATAAATAGCAGCACTGTCTTCACAAAAAGAGTACTTAAACTGCTTGACAGTTATTTTGAAAAGGCCTACCTGCATGAGCTGCTTGAATTTATATTCAAACCGATACACATTAAAAATCACCGCTTACAATAGTGGGCAGTAGGGAGTGGAAAGCAGAGCCTGAAAGATGTGTAAATGAATTTTTTTTTATAACCAGGCACCAAAAATTCCGAAAACTATCTGATCTTAAAAAAGTCCTGTACTTAAAAATATTTTATTGTTTTAATCCTCTTTTTCTGTTTGGCAATTACATGTTGAGTGCTTTGGAGAAATGTGAATCACTAAGATCACCTGCTGGCCGCTAAATCTCAAGAGAGATCTCTGGACTTGAATTTGAGCATAATCAGCTAACCAGCAGCTGTAGAACAGAGACACAGAATGGTGAGTTTCACTCAAGCAGTACAGACTCTCCACAAAAGTGTCCTTATATCCAAACTATGTCATCCTGAGGGATGAGTACACCACCACAGCCTTCACAGTGAGCAGGGGTGATTAAAAGGTCAGTTCAAAAGTGCACTCCCGATAACACTAATGTTTACATCTGTAGAGTTTCCATTAAAACAAATTCCTCAAATCTGCTCTCTATTTAATTAAAACAAATTCATCTGTGTACTTGTTACGTTTGCCTGCTGCCTAAGTAAAAGACAGCTAGCACTAAAGAAACTATATACAGTTTTGTGCAAACTCCAATGCCATTTGGGATTTCTGTTTAACAGGGTCATTTTTAGCATCACTTTTCTTGTCCTCGTGTATGAGTATGACAGTTTTCATTGTTTTACTTCACTTTAAATGCAATTAGGATCTCTTATCCTTTTCTTAAGCGCTGTGTTACACTAATAACTGGAAAATGGAAGAAAGAACTAAAAAGATAATGTGAGCTTTAATTATTACAGCAAATAAATTAAAATCCAGTTAGTCCACGTGCTTAGAATTCCACTGGGAGCTAAATAAGGCAACAATCTAAACTTATCCTACTCATATTTCTATGAGTCAGGTTCTAATTACTAATGTTGCGTTAATGACATGGAAAGAGCAGAAGAGAATCTCGGAGGGTGGTTATCCTTAGGATACAAAATACTATCACAAAAATGATGAAAGAGAATTGCTAAATGTGAAATACATAGAGACCAAGAAGACATAAAGTTGATCACAGGAGAAACCAATGAAATAGATGAATCTTAGATTGCAGCCATTTACTTCCCTGAGGTTGTAGGATGGGGGTAATATATTTATCCTTACCACCTTGCATTTTTTTAGCTGTCATCAAAATTTCCCAGTTTCATGTATCCTCCCCTAAATTCTCATGAATTCCAAATCCTGCACTCTGTCACTATTTGTCATATCCATATCTTTCTTCCTTCTGAGCTCTCTTTTTTTGCTCATATCTCATTCCCACTTCCCAGAATAGAAGCCAAAATGTTTTTCATATGTTGATAGAATCAAGCATGGTCATCCACCTTTGAAAAATGTGGATACTGCAATAAGGTTCAGAATGACATGGTTAAACACCAGTACTCTATGCCATGAAAATGAAACCACTAGCACCTTAATTTACTGCGTACTTTCAGGGAGGATATCCCTGGCTACATAACCTTCACAGCCTAAAATAAATTCTTCATTTAGAAGTACTTAAGAAGTTACAGATCTTTATTCTGCTACTGAAAGTGAAGACAGAAACAAGACTAGATGACAAATAAGTTACATTATACCTTTTGCCCCTATTCAAGGGCGGCTAAAGAAGAATGCTGACTTGATAGAATCACTGATTTGTATTTTGTTTCAATAATACCCAGTTCTCCTGTTTTGCAGATAAAATTACCACTTCTCTTCCAGAAGGCTGGATTAAAATAAAAAAAAAAAAAAGAAAAAGAAAAAAGAAAAAGAAAAAGAAAAAGAAAAAAAGAAGAAGAAATAGAAAATGGAGAAATTCCAGATTATATAGAAAAAGATGAAGATTTTGATATTGAACAATTGTTACTGATTGCCTTGTATATTAATAGATAAACACTTTTCCGTGATTCAAAAAAAAATTGAAGGGATTATTTTAAGTGGATGAAATATGAATAATGGAATTCATGAATAATTGTAACAAGGACTTGTAATATTGACGTCTAGGACTAACTCATGCTCTGCCTTGCTGCTTAGTCATTTCAACAAAACTTCATGAATTCTAAATATTTTCTTTTCCTATCAATGACAATTTAAGTAACCTCAAAAGTTTATAAGGGTGCAATTCATTTTAACATTTTTAGTTATAGACAACTAGACACTTATGGGAGCATGTTACATTTTTGTAATTGTTATTTTTATCACACAGTTGTCATACAAGCTCAATTCCCATAGCAGTCAATAGAAGCTGTATCTTGAATAAGTGATGAATATACGCCTCCGGAGTGAACTGTGAATGCTTCAGTTGTTTTTCTTATCATCAGGCCTACTAATAATTCATATTTGGCAGTTTACTTTACAGAACAGGGAAACTTGTGTAAATGTTTTTACCATATTTCTGAAGTCACATAGTATTTAGTCATAAGGAACACTATGAAATGAACAGTTTTACATAAGTACCAGGAAATTTTCAAAATAAGTTGAACACTACAAACATTTAGATAAAACTGCATTGCACAGCAGAATATAGCTGAATACTACTATGTTGTTTTTAATTTAAATCCAATAATGGACATTTATGTGCTGAGGTTATATCCTGTTTATCTAAAAGGCTTCCAGTTAGAAAAAATTAAATACATTTTAATTACAGTAGTAAAGGCTTCAAAAGAACATACCACAAAAAAGAACCTATTCACTTTGTAAAATAAAAGTATAAAGGAAGGTCTTCGCTCTGGCAAATGGTCATTAGCATATGAAAAGGCAATCACTTAGAACAATCATCAGAATTAATAAATGTAAATGAAGAGGCAGGTACTTGTTATTGCAAAAGAAGCTCTAACAAGTTGCTGTGTACGTGCAGAAATCCACACATCCCTGACTGAGTAAACCTGATTATTTCTATGCCCGTAAAAACATTTTTCATCTATTTATGTTAGGAACTACATCTCGATCTTGCTTTCATGACACATTTCACAGAGTGTTGTTTATTCTTGGTCAACATTAGCAGCAAACAATATCTGAGTGTTTTTTAAAATATAGAAGTCAACTTTTTGTTACTAATTAAGTTAGGATAAACTTAAGAATCTTCTCAAAACCACAGTGAAACAGCTAACAGTCAAATTATTTCATCCACATAATAGGAGTGACACCAGTGTTGAGATGTTTTAGAATAGCTTGTATTTTTATCTTGATAGTGGTATTGGTGGCATTTGTAGTAGGCAGAATAACAGCAAATACAATGCAGTGCAGGAAGACATTAATCTAGATGGAAACTAGGATGTAGTTGAGTAATTGGTGAGACGAAGATTCATAGTAAGACAGATCAGATGGAAAAAAAGCAAAATTCAAAATTAAACTCTTTTTTAAACGCAGCTCTTGGTCCTCCAAGACACTTAATTCCATTTGCAATTATATTGTTTAGCAATTAAAATACTTCCTGGGCTTTGATGCATGACAAACCACAGCACTATAATGGCATTACGCATATCCATGACCATGATATGTCTGCATACAGTAACGTTGCTTCAGACTTGAAGCTCATGTCTGAATAAACATCTATCTAACCTGACCACCCCAGCTCATTCAATAAGATATGCTACATATATCTACAAGCCTTTCCACATTCTATCCTTCCCATCATAACATGAACTCCTACTTCTCATAATGCAACCTATAAATCTTCGACACAAAATATAACATACTTATCTGATTATAAAATTAGTTGCAAAGGAGGCTGAAATTAACAAAAGTACTACATCTACTCAGTTCTCACACACTCTCCACTATTTTGTCATGTGCCACAGAGCTTTCTTTAGTACTTCATCCCACTAAAGTCGCTACCCAACCTGCCTAAGCCCTGGCAGATCTGTAAGTTAAGCCCTACATAAGAAGATATGAGTTACCAAAATGGTAGAGAAGTGATTCTGAATTAAAACTTTTCAGTAGTGCAAGACTAAACTATACTTGACAGATAAGAAATATATTTAAGAGAGAAATGATAGGTGAGATTAGATACTATAAACAAACATACAACAATACATGATTGAACTTATTCATATCACAAGGAGTTTTCCTTGGCTGTAAATATAACATACAGAGGAATAGCAACAACACAAAGGGGTATGTTTATAGTTTCTGTAGCTTTTGTTCTTAAGATATTGTCAAATAAACACTTTATCACTACTTTTTCTTAGTTATGCTCCTCTTTCTAACCTGATGCTGGTGTACTGCAGCTTTATCAACATTACAGACTGCTACATGGAAGTAGCTTTTTGTAGGCTCTGAAGCACAGAATGATCAAGGCATTAAATAAACATGCCAGGAAGAGGTATAATTATGAAACAAAACAAAAGAACATAACACATCAATAACTCTAACATATGCCAAATCTAAAAACTCAGGAGAAACTTAGGAAGCATGTGAATACTTAAATGTGCACAGACATCATCATATTGGGCTGTGCAAGTTCAACATACATATGTGGGTCTTTCCTGTAGAAACTGTAAAGGAAACTATTTAATTTCAGAGCTTTTTTTCTCACATGCTTAATAGAAAAATGGGATAACTGCTGTCTCTGTTTTTCCTATAGGGATAACTTGTGCTCTGAAAGATCATACTTATCTTCTTTGACTGCAAAACTGGCCAGTACTGGACTCCTCACTCTTATCAGTGAGAAAATTAGGATGTGATGATGTCTGCCTACACTGTTTCCAAAAGAAGACTTTTGACTGAAGAGTCGTGGTACAATTTCATGTTAAATGCGTATCTGCCAACAGCAAGGAATTCATATGCATGTAAGAACTGGCACTCTTAATGTACATGACACCACTAAAACCTTACACTTATGAATGTTATTTGGGTTACAGTATCGATCAGAAAGGGTCTGTGCAAAATTCATTTAGATTCTTTAAGAGCTCACTAACTCCACAGTTCTTCACACTGTTATCATGTACTGTCTTTCTACAGGGCCAGTCATTGCAAATGGGTCATTATCCAAAACTTCTTTTATCCTCTAGGCTGACTGTGTAATACAAAGCCTTAGTAACTGTAAAGCACTTAAATCTGTGCTGAACAGAAAATGAGTAAAATTTCTTCTCCAATACTCTTTATGTTTCCACAGTCAATTCAGTGCTCTAAAGATGGACATAAGACACAATTTAAAAACCAAAATATGCAGAAAATAACCCTCTTTCAATCCTATTTTTCGTAGGGTCCCTTGCATCACTCTTCTTAATCTGCTTCCAAACCCTCAGTCAACCAGTACTAATGTTTATTTTGCTTTCAGTTGCATTTACTGTTTTTCCCTTCGTACATGCCTGATTCCTGGCTGGGATTTCCTGATTGCTTTAATCCAATTTAATTACATACTCTCACTAAAGAGGACCGGTGATTTTAAGGGTTGTTTTTTCTTCCTTCCCTCCTTCCTTTCCTTCCTTTCCTTCCTTTCCTTCCTTCCTTTCCTTCCTTCCTTCCTTCCTTCCTTCCTTCCTTCCTTCCTTCCTTCCTTCCTTCCTTCCTTCCTTCCTTCCTTCCTTCCTTCCTTCCTTCCTTCCTTCCTTCCTTCCTTCCTTCCTTCCTTCCTTCCTTCCTTCCTTCCTTCCTTCCTTCCTTCCTTCCTTCCTTCCTTCCTTTCTTCCTTTCTTTCTTCCTTTCTTTCTTTCTTCCTTTCTTTCTTTCTTCCTTTCTTTCTTTCCTTCCTTTCTTTCTTTCCTTCTTCCTTTCTTTCCTTCTTCCTTTCTTTCCTTCTTCCTTTCTTTCCTTCTTCCTTTCTTTCCTTCTTCCTTTCTTTCCTTCTTCCTTTCTTTCTTTCTTCCTTCCTTTCTTTCTTCCTTCCTTTCTTTCTTCCTTCCTTTCTTCCTTCCTTCCTTTCTTCCTTCCTTCCTTTCTTCCTTCCTTCCTTTCTTCCTTCCTTCCTTTCTTCCTTCCTTCCTTTCTTCCTTCCTTCCTTTCTTCCTTCCTTTCTTTCTTCCTTCCTTTCTTTCTTCCTTCCTTTCTTTCTTCCTTCCTTTCTTTCTTCCTTCCTTTCTTTCTTTCCTTCTTTCTTTCTTTCCTTCTTTCTTTCTTTCCTTCTTTCTTTCTTTCCTTCTTTCTTTCTTTCCTTCTTTCTTTCTTTCCTTCTTTCTTTCTTTCCTTCTTTCTTTCTTTCCTTCTTTCTTTCTTTCTTTCTTTCTTTCTTTCTTTCTTTCTTTCTTTCTTTCTTTCTTTCTTTCTTTCTTCTTTCTTTCTTTCTTTCTTTCTTTCTTTCTTTCTTTCTTTCGCTACGTGTTTCCACAAAGTTCCTCTTCCCAACCAAAGTAGGACTGATGCTACATGGCAGATCAAGGAACTAATTGAAAGAACAGTAGCTGTGTGAGAAAAGTGGCATTAGGGAATAGCCTACTTTCAGCTGTATCCCTTTCAACAGCAGCCAGACCAATGCACATCGTCTGCCTGCATTCAACCCATCAAATTCCCCTATTCAGGCTCGTTCACTCTGTGCTGCTGCACAACTCATTAATCTCATTGTAGCCTGCCAGTCTCCTTCCCTGACAGCAATTTATTGTCTCAGTTTCCATCTACTTTTTAAATGAAAATCTGTCCGTTAACAGGGGATAATTTCGTCTCCATGTACTTACAATCTGTTCCCTATTACGGTCAGCCTTTTGCCATGTTTTCTCCTATGCTTCACCTCCACTTCTAAGACGCCCTGTAAGAAAAATCTTGGTAGGATGCAGCATGCTGACAGCCCTGGAGACTTACTAAGGTTCTCCACTTCCCTCCAAGGGTGTCATCTCCATCTGTTCTCATCTTGCTCTCATTGCTCCATAGACACACTGGGTGTTAGTGTGACAGACTTGATCACACCCACCCACAATGAGCATATGCAGTGATGGTTTCCATGAGCTGGACGTCTCCACTGTCTTCTAGAGGTTAAGAGTTTTCTCTGCTGATGGCGTGTGAACATCCTGAATGACCCTGTGGACTTTTCCACCACAGTAAAAAAGCACTATCTGACACCACATTGAAATACTCCAGGACATCAGAGAAGATGTATTTTGGAGTAGAAAAACTGTAAGAATCAACATGTGCAGCAGAACATGCTGTCCTTCCTTAATTTCAGTGCAAGAAATAGGGAAAGAACCTGAGATGAGATCAGCCTTAGGCAGATGGAGGAATTCCATCTCAAAATTCAAGAAAGTGGTAAGCAACGCAGATCAATTTGTTATGGCAAAAAGCAGTAGTAAGCTTAGGGGAAAGTATATGATCTTCCACTTGTATCTGGACATAATGCCACTCTCTACAACTATGCAGATTACAGAAAAACATGCATGTATGAGTTTCCCAGGTGCTAGTGCTGCAGGCAGACCCCAATATCCAAGCTCTGGGTTGTTTTTTTTTTTTTTTTTTGGTTTTGTTTTGTTGTTGTTGTTTGTGTTTTTTTTTTTTTTTTTGCTTGTTTTTGTCTACTCTTGAAAAGAAATGAGCTATTTTGCCAAAAAGAGTTGTTTTTAAGAGGTATGGACAAACATTCACTAAGGAATAGAGTGAAAATATTACTTAATTTCTGTTCTTGACTTGAGCAAGATTTCCACATTTTAAATATCCCAGCCTACTTACTGTAATAGTCTTAAGTTCCACCCAGCATTCAGGTCTATTTTTAATGCAGAAGCCCAATTTCCATCAGAATAGGGTTCAAAATGACCTTTACAATGTTCTGAATTCCTCTATGTTTTGATTGGAATATATGGAAAAATAATTAACCAGTTAGCTTCAGGCATTGAAAAAGAAAGTATATAGTTCAAGATGAGAAAGAAAAGGAACTTTTACAAATGTGTCAAGCAAGAGAGTAAAGCTCCCTTAAAGCCCATGGGGGACTGGCAAATCCCTTCCTGTAGAATAATACAGAAATATAGTTTTCCTCTTCAAAATGTTCAAAACAGAATAGATCTGCATATCACAGCAGAACTACTGTGCCCCAGAATACAGCCTGAGAACAAGCTGTCACAACAGTACAGTGCTCTGGACTCTGCTGTAGAGTGTGGGTAAATTGAAGTCCTCGCAAATAAGCTAGAAACATCTGATGGTGCATTTGATCGTGAGAGAACAAGCACATTAAACCTATCACCGTCTGGGAAGTTTCACTAAATTACGGACATGAGTGTTTTTTTGTTTTTTTTTTTTCCTTTTCTGATAATCATCAAAGGAGTTACAGTTTCAAATTTCTGCAATCAATAGAGCGTTCTTTTCAAGAAGAGATGCCCCTTGTGAAATCCAATTTCACAGCCACAGTCAGTCAAATATTTGTAAGGCAAACAAATGCACAGTTAGCTTACAGAGACATGAGCATAATTATAATTCGTATGGGAATATCATTCTAAGAGAGATCTCAAATCTTTTTCACTTGAAATCTCAACACAGTTGTCTAAAAATTAAAGACATTTTGCCAGTATTTTAACCCACTTGACCTCCCTTCTGTTCTTTGATGCTTTAATGCTTTACAGCATTAAAAAATAAAAGCATTCACTGGTATGGAGGACAGAAAGCCACTGAAAAAATGACTACATTATTTCTGTGTTCAAGCAAAAGACATTGTGTTCAAGCAAAAGACATACTTAAAACGCCAAACTATCTACCATAAAGCTATCCATATAAGATGTTGCTCAGTAGAAATTTTCCACCATCCACTACAATTAGCTAAAAGAAATAAAAATACATTTAGTATGAAAATATGAATTTACCCTCCAGTAAAAGTAGATTAGGACTGGGGACTAGAGAAACATAGGAATTTTGATAACTTTATGTGTATGGCTTTAAGTTACCAGAAAATGGTAATTCGCTTTTGAAACTCTTTTTCAGTATAAATTCCTCTTTATTTGTGTGCATGTGGGGGTTTGGGTTTTTTTGTTTGTTTGTTTGTTTGTTACAAGTTACCATGACATATTATTTCTGGGGATCCAGTAAATTCACTGGAAATCTGATAAAGAATTCCGTATTTGTTTCAAATGTACAGATTAGAAATGCCTAGCAACTATGCCTGGCAAACATGCATTAAATATGTTGTTTTATTCCCTGGGTGCTTGGCCTTTTGGCTTGCCTGGCCCAAACTGAGTGATGAAGAATTGTTTCGGACTGCATGTAAAATGTATAACATAATTAATAGATATAAGCTTAGAGAGTAGAATTAGGTTATATAAGGAAAAAAGTGAGGATAGTGATGGGTGTGTGCCTGGGGTCGGGCTGGGACCCTGTGGGGGGCAGAGCTGCTGCCATGATGGCGCAGGGCAGAGAGGGCTCAGAGTGAATGGTGCCAGCCTGCACACAGCCTGTGGGCTGTGAGATGGACATGCCTGCTTTATTTCCCCTATTCTATTTCCACAAGTCCAAAAGAACCCAACTCAGGTTCTGTTATGAGATGTCTAATAAGTAAGTACTGAAATAACTACCATTTAAAAAAAAATATAAAGACTTTTAATTTTTAATTTCCATCATTCTTTTATTTTTCCAAAACCACTGACAGATCTGTAATTTCTTATCCTGCATACAGGCTCCAAGGCATACCTTAGGTCAACCTGCCATGGTGCTACAATCTGCTTTACAAGGCTTCTTATACAGAAGCCATTCAGAGAAGAGACAAAGCACCTGTTTTAACTGCCAGAAAAACACCAATGCAACAAAGGAAAAAAAAAAAAAAAAGTACACTGTTTTGAAGCAATATAGATTTCAGACTAATTGCTTAACACTATGCTTCCATAGTAAGATGCTACACTGAACAAAATGACAGGAGTAGTTACAAAGGTAATCTGACTACAGTGAGAAAAGTTTTGACATTTGGTCTCCCTGGATATTGCTTTCCTTAACTGCCACTGTTCCTTTCTGAAATCTCTTTGATTTGGTACTGATAATTCTATGGATATATATATGTATGCATATAATCTGTTGTAAGCATAGTATTGATAAGAATAACCTATCGTAAGGTTTACAAGTACACTGGACAGAAGACAACAGCAAAGGAGAGTTTACATCTTTTGATAAACGAGAAGGCAGAACTGTCTACAACACACAATGGACAATGCTGAAGTACTCAAAGAGTTCTTTGCTCCAGCTTTCCCTGGCAGTCAGGCATTCTCTCATGAACGTCTATGTGGGAGCAATATCCTTCCCTCTGTAAGAGCAAAGCAAGTCAGAGACTGATTCATTAGACTTGAATGTGTACAAGTCTATGGAGCCAGATGACATATCCCAGGGTCCTAAAGGAATCCTAATGTTGATATGGCTGTGAAGCTGCTCTCTGTCATACTTCGAAAAGTCATGGCTGTCAAGTGAAGTCCCCAGTCCTCCAGTCAAGTGACTGGAAAAAGGGGAAACATCACTCCCAATTTTAAGAAAGGGAGAAAGGATGATGAGGGAACTACGGGCTGGTGAACCTCACCTCTGTGCCTGGGAAGGTCCTGGAGCAGATCCTCCTGGAAGATGTGTTAAGGCATGTATGAGATGAAGAGGTGATCTGAGAGAGCCAGTGTGTTTCCACCAAGGGCAGATCTGGTGGCACTCTGTGATAGATTGACAGCATCAGTGGACAAAGGAGAGGCAACTGATATGATCTATCTGGACTTGTGCAAGGCTTTTGACATGGTTCCATTCCACATCTCATCTCTAAATTGGACAAATATGGATTTGAAGGGTGGACTATTCAGTAGATAGAGAATTGGTTGGATGGTCACAGTCAGAGTGTTGTGGTCAATACTTCTATATCCAGGCAGAGGACTGCCATGAGTGGTGTTCCCCAGAGGTCCATCTTGGAACTGGCGTTCTTCAACATCTTTATCAATGACATAGACATTAGGATAGAGAGCACCTTCAGTAAGTTTGCCGATGACATTAAGCTGAGTGGTGCACTTAATACAATAGAACAAAGACATGCCATTCAGATGGATTTGAACAAGGCTTGAGATGTAAGCCCATGTGAACTTAATGAGATTCAACAAGGCCAATTGCAGGGTGTTATGCTTGGGTGAGGGTGTTTGCATACAGACTGGAAGAAGAACTCACTGCGTGCGGTCCTGCAGTGAAAGACTTTGGAGGACAAAACGCTAGAATTGAGCAGCAATGTAGACTTGTAGCCCAAAACAAGTATCCTGGGCTGAATCAAATGAGGGGTAAAGGAGGTCATTTTTCCCCTCTCCTCTGCCTCTCTGAAGCTCCACATACAGTACTGCTTCTAGGCCTGGGGCCCTCAACATGAGAAAGGTGTGAATCTATTGGAAAGGTCTCCAGAGGAGAGCTGCAAAGATGATCAGAGGTTGTGGAATTGTGCTTATTTACCCTGGAGAAGGCTCCAGGCAGATTTGAAGGGAGCATATAAGCAGAAGAGAGACTGACATTTTACATGGTCTGGTAGCGACAGGACAAGGAAGAATGGCTTTAAATTAAAAAAGGGGAGATTTAGCATAGGTGTTAGGTAGAATTTTTTTCCTCAGAGGGTGGTGAGATACAGGCATAGGCTGTCCAGAGATACTGTGGATGCCTTGGCCCTGGAGGCAATCAAGGCTGGATTGGATGGGGCCCTGATCTACTGGGAGACAACCCTACCCGCAGCAGCAGGGTTGAAACTAGATGATCTTCAAGGTCTCTTCCAATCTATGCTATTCTATGATTCTGTGATAAATCTATTTGCTGTTACAATATCAATAAATTTGTAATGTCTAAGTATTTTCAATGCCATAGAATCACTGAAGAGTTTACTAAGCTTATAATAATCCTGAAATTGTATCTGATTTTCCTACCTCAGATTACCTTTCTACTACTTGTAACTAATGCTACTAATAATTGGTTCTATACTCTTAATATCCATTACGTATATACATTTGCATATATGTTTGTACTTACATATAAATTCATACATAAAAAAAATATGTACACTTGTTTCCCGATAATATCTGTAATAGCCTTTTATCTGTCCACCTATCTATTTATGTAGATGTACCGGATTAATCGTAGTAGTCTTGCTAGTGACTGCTGCATTCTCTATATACTACTGGTCAAGTAGTTACCTGCTTTTTGGATCATAACACAAAAGAATTTAATCTGTTAGATGCTTTCTATAACTGTTTTTTATTACTTTATGAGAAGTGCTATCTCTAGATAACTTTTCTTTTTTTTTCTTTTCTGGAATGCTTCCTGTTGTAGTTTTTGTTGTAGCTTTTTCCCAACACGTCTCTATCTCCATTTTCCACTGTATTTTCAAACTTTGTTTCTCAAAAATGCTTTTATCTTTCTAAAATGTTAAAATAAGTTTTGTATAAGTTGAAATTCTATTGAATTTAACAGATTAAATATCAGAGAATTGTTAAATAACAATTCTACTTTCCATTGGGAAAAAAAAATAAGACTGCATATAGTAATTGCACACAGATATACAATGAAAGTGTCTGCATGTATATACTGTGCCACAGAACTGTTGTATGGATTGCTTTTTACTACTGTTTGAAGAAGAAATTACTGTCATGTACTGAGTCTTCTATCTCTTCAACACCAAAATTTTATTAAAACAGTAATAAATTTATACTGTTAAATCACTTATATTGTCATAAAGCGCCAAAACCATTTGCATATTTTATATAAATAGAATATGAACACTCAAATGCCAGTTACTAATAACAGCAGACTTAAACCTATGACAACAAAATCAAGGAATGTATTCACTTATTATGTCAAAAGGATACATATTTATTATTTCATTCAAAAGCAGTGTAAATAGAAGTGAACAGTGTGAGGCATGTTGAGCTGCACCACCTTTCATCTTGTCTTGGAAAAATTACTCTTTAATGTCTGTAGAAGCAATTCCAGACTCTTTTATGAAAGGAAGGAATATGTTAAATCATGGGAAACATTTCTGAGATGCAAAAATGGAAAAAAAAATCTGCAAGAGACAAGGTTTTCCTAGTTTGCTTTCACAGGATGCATGAGCTTCTGTGACAGTAAAACTGTTCAATTGATCAAAAATGCAAAATAGCTTAAACAGATCTGTAGAACTAGCACAAAAGACAGTGTTCAAATGTCTATGATAATTAAAAAATCAAAGATATTTAGGTAGAATGGAATAAAAAGATCTGGATCAATGCTAAAGCATAATCACCTTAAGAAAAACAGTCGGGGTTGTTTTAAAAACTCCTTGCTCCTGCTTTTCTTAAACATCATGCAAAATGTAAGCGTGGTTCATCTTAAAGGAATATGTTCGATGATTTGTAATTGCAGTTCATTGCTTGGGCTGAAACATTCTGACACTGAATTGAAACTCTGAGAAATATCATTTTTAGAGACATACTCGTGGGCATGTATTCATCCATAGCATTACTCAAAGTCACGTTAGGGGCTTCAACAGTCAAAATACAATTTTAGAAACTTAACTTCTTTGAGATTATTTGGGAAGACAAGGGATGCACTCTCAGAGAAGTGAAACACTACCCCAAGAGCAGAGTATGAAGAAATAGTACTATTTTTCCCATTGATTAAACAGAAAAAAAAAAAAAAAAAAAAAATCTAGCCCTGATCCCAATCACTGTTCCATTAAAAGCTTATAGTGGTCATAAAATGTTCCTACAAAGTTTATAATTTTCATAAAAGCAGTTTATGAGTTGCAATTTATCCTACAGCTAGTTTTTTTATGAATCACAAAATTACAGAATTATAGAATGGCTTGGGTTGAAAGGGGCCATACAGACCATCTAGTTCCAACCCTCTGCTGTGGGCAGAGTTGCCAAGTAAAGGCATGTTTTGGAAAACTAGTACTACATTATGTGCTACCCTCTAACTAATCTTTTAATCTTTCCTCTCCTGCAATTGTTATAGTTTAATATAGACTCTTATCACAGAGTGTTTAGGCAGCAGTTCTAAGGCACTTCCAATGATTCTGAACACTGAGAAACTTCTGTGTTTTGCAAATAGAAGTGCCTGCTAGCCTCCCTGTGACAATACCAGATCAGCACTGGAATTCAGAGATTTATTACATGGTGCTCAGATACATATTATGAACCGGATGACGTGTACTGCTTTTTTGGGAAAAGAACAAAATCTGGTAGCTGCAAAAACTCTGCTTCCTGCCCATACAAAGCACATGTTTTTTTTCAAGATGAACACATCCCCCAGAAACCTCAGTGGAAGACTCCAGGTGATAGATGGGGCTTTGGTTACAGTTTCTACTTATTTTTCACTACTGTACCACCACTACATCTTTCAAACAATAACTGCCTTCCTACTAGAAGAAAGGAATATCTGTTTTAAGCAGAGCATGAGGCTTTGTAAAAATCAATACAATCTGAGAACTAAGTTGTATTGGAACAACCACGTAAGAATTCATTAGTCTTTTATATTCAAAACAATGTCGTCCAGTCATCTATTAAAACAAAATCAATGGAAGCTATAAATTAAAAGCATCTGATGAGCAAGTATTGCTTATTAAATTTGAAGATATAAATACTATTCAGTTAAAGAACAATTACACTTTACTCATAAAATTTTTCTTAGGAAAAACTGCACGAGTAATATTTTTATAACATGAGTTTAACTTCATTTTCCCAAGCATATCAATACATATAAAACTATATGCCTACTCTTAATGCAGCTCACTGCTTTTGATTTTGTTTTCGTCAGGAAATGAGATAGTGCGTTTCACTGACACAATATGCGTTGCGCTTCTGGGCTGTACTTCTGCTACAGCTGCTTTAAGCTCCAATCTGGCAAACTTGTGAACCTAAATGAATCTTGCAAAGACAATAGGTTTACTATGCACTGAGAGTTAAAAGGACTACTCAGATACTATGTACTGAAATGCTTTGCCAAGGTTGATTCAAAATAAGGTATGTACAACTTTGATGATAACGATTTTTACTATCTAACAGATTTTCTAAGAATTAACTTATTTTTATTTAACAATATTTATTAATAAATTCTGTTAAGAATTAACATACTTGTACACATCCTATTTTATTTAGACACATTTCATGTATATAAGAGAGTTGGATTATACCCTGGTAGTATCTAGAAGAAAAGCTTAAAACCTAAAGCTTCTTTCTCAAAGAAAAGAGTCAGATTTTTTAAAGTGGAAATTCTCATCTGAATAGGAAAAAATCTGATTCTGCATTTGGAAAATTCCAGTCAAATGAAATCTCACAAAAACCTTCAAATTCATCACTGTTTTTCCAAAGAAAGTAATTATTTCAAAAATAATTCATGAAGAATCTAATGATGTGAAGTATCTGCATCCAACAACCAGATTAAATAACAAGAAGTGTTTCTATTACATTAAGCCAGTGTATTTTTGCAGGTATTTAGTCATGCTCCATTGTAACATAATTTCTAAGAAGCTGAAATTTGTTTGCACAAATGTTTATAAATATGTGTTTTGCCTCACACTGTAAATCTACCATGTAGAATATATGCCAGAGGCATTTGCTCATCTGTCCAATTCAGAGAACAAAAACATTCTGGTACTGTTTATTTGTATATTTCTAGCTTTTGACTTGTCTGTGTGGGAATAACAATCTGTGCTGCTGTAACAGTGCAGCTCCCACACATACACCCTTACTGCTAACAGCAGTTTCTCATGGCATAACTAACACGAAAAGATCACCAGTGTTTCTATTAAGAATTTTCGTACAGAAAGTTAAACTAGTATAACTATTACTGCACAACTAATTGCGATACATTTTTGGATGTCAAAAAACCTTGAAACAGTGAAAACAATAGTAATACAAATAATCACTGAATACTAGGTGCAGCTCATTCAACCAGCCACAATTAAGTAAATTATTTCAGTTTTAGACATATATTACAAAGCCTTGGAAGAAAGTATTTTTAAAAACAATTGTGTAAAAATTTCACAGAGAATGGGCGCATTCAAGAAGATTAAGAATGTTTAGGAATATTAACTCATTCTCTGTAAATTTTTGTCTGAGCTCTGCTGAACAGAGAATTAGGTAGAGAAATAACCAAAGCACTGATACAGGGTACAGTAAAACAAAACAGTTAGAAGTAGTTTGTGTTTAACGTCAATGAATATAAAAGCAAATAAGCTTTTATACAAACAAACTCTGCTGTGTCACCCGAAGTTGCAAGGATTCTTGTAACTTGTAGTATTCTGTCCAACTACTGAAACTCATTTTCAGCTAATGCATCTGATTAGTTTGGCCAATTCGTGGATATGGGTTGTCACCAAAATCTACACTAGCGTTAAAAATGTGAAGTAAGGTCTGTCTTTATAAGGTACTCCACTGGTTGCAATAGGAGTGATTATTAATGTACAGCCACAACAAGTCCATGGACATTACTACAATGCATTTACATATACTTCAAATGTCTCCCTACAAAATACACACGCTTAATTCCATTCCACGAGGGTGCTCTTCTTTCATCCCTACTTAAAATAAAAAGGGACAGATGAGCACCCATGTATCTTTTCCTCTTGCAATTGACTCATATTTTTCATGCAAATTTGAAGACAAATTTCTCAAATGCATTTAATTAAGTCTTATGCAGCCCAAAGCTCTTCCTCTCTGTTTCAACATGGCCTTCCTCATCTCAGTCATGCTTTTTTCTATTCTGCTATTATCTTCATGTTGAAAGTTCCCTTTTGATTTTCCTCTGTTCAGTGCTTTCCTTAACTAGTCTACTCATCTCACACTTTACTTTTGTCTTTGTTCTGAGTCCTTTCATTTATTATTCTTCACCATATCCTAATTACTTATATTACTCCCAAGTTGTAGGTTAGTGTTGTAAACAGTTAGCATTCGATCCTTCACTGCTATCTTCCTTTCTTTGTTCACTTTTCTTACCTTTTCGCCTTTGGCACTCTGGAGACCTTGACTTCTTTTAACAAGCCACTATAAAGTGACTCCCTATTCATTTGATGTTTTAGCTCACTGAGTTTATACAACCCAATGCCATTTCAAATATGTTAATCTGTTTAGCAGCATTCTTCTTTGGTATGTCTTCTTTTCTTTAAATACTCCCAAGCTAATGGATTGCCATTTAATTAGAAATAGTTAATCTTTGGAATAGCATAAGCACTATGTGTTTGCATCTCTTGGGGTGCTTCTAAACTAATTTTTATGACTGTGTTGTTATCTGTTCTCACTACTTGGCAGTCTGTCAATGGAAATAAAAGTTCACTGAGCTACATATCCAGGCCACAGTTTGTTGAATGTTTATTTTGAGCAGTATGCTTCTGCACCTCTGCCCTTCCCTGCTTTCACTCCTTGCTCCCAAGCAGTGCTGTCAGCCATGAAGCTGACTGAACTTTACCAGTATAAAGCCAAATTAAAAACTAACAAAAGCATTGATATTTTTGAACTTCTGATCACCTCTGACCTTGTCTGCTGTCTTAAGGTCCATGCACCAGTTCAGAATTACAAAGGTAGGAACAAGTGACATGGAAGATTTTGAACTATTACTGAAAAAAATGTTCACCAAATTTTATCTTCTAGTGACTCTAAATTGAGGAAAATATGGCCAAGAGGAAAGAGACACAAAAGAAAACAAATGACACTAACAAGGATATTAAGCACATGTAATGTATAACATAAGGCTGGTTAATATATATATGTATATTTTAAAAGGCAGTTCTTAAGTAATGGTCACCTTGATGTAGGTGTAATGATAAAATATGCATACCTGCTGAAGTTGGTTCCTCTTCAATGGAGGCTGTGCAAATGGGGAAAGTGGGGATGGGGAAGGGTTGGTGGGAGGAAGGGAAGGAAGGGAGAGAGAGAAAAAAAAAAAAGAGATGAAGAAATCCAAATTGTGCTAATTGTTATATTATTTACCTTTCCTTAGTATATCAACAATAAAACTATGAAAAAAAACTGTTCATGTAGTTTATAACCTTGAGTGTGATTGATCTTAAAAATGGTGTAGTTCTAAAGGTGAAGACTTCTAAAACACGGCTGTGGGACCAGTGTTTTGGTTAGCTAACAAAGATTGCTATAGGATGACACAGAAACATCTTTTTTGCATCTCTCCATCATCTAATGCTTATATATCCAGTAATGGTCCAGTGACCCTGAAATTACAGCTGAGAAATTTTTGAATTTTGCTTGTTTGTTTTTCCTTACAGAATGATGGTGTGCCCATTTGATTCTCCAGTCCAGCTGTTTGTTGTCTGAGACAAGCAATAACATGCATCTTGCATCTTGCAGAACTTTTCCCTTTTTGTAACAGGTAACCATCAAATTGCCTTAAGCTACCACCAGGAAGAACCCGTGACTACTATCTACTACACATATTCAAATAAAAGACATATTCACTGTATTTTAAAAGTACACCAGTGACTTAGTTCCTTCACTTCTTGCAGTCAGTATGTTTTATATACACATGCATCATAAAAACAGTCTTCTCACAGTCTCAAGAAGTTTTCAATGACAGAGAAAGCAACAGTCAAACATTTCTCACCTCTAAAAGCACCATGAGACCTGAGAGGACTCTCTATAAATGTGATATAGAGACCCTCTTAAAATACTAAACAAATCTACCCTATCATATTTTGTCTCTTTTAAACACTCTCTTCTATCATCAGTTTAAATGTAAGCTGCTTCTGTTTGATTTGTTGTAGAATCAGTTCCACACAAACATGCCAAAGAAGCTCTCTTTTCTGCCAGCTTACTCATTTCCTAGCAGACTGTGAGGACAATGTTCCTACAACTGTAAAAGCACCCTGGCACACTGATGGATGGCCTACAAGCTTGCATATGGCACAGATGAAAATTTCAAACATTTTCTCAAAGATCAGTACCATTCTTTTTACATAGACTTCTTTGCCTTCAGTATTACTCCGTGTGTCATGTTAGGAGAAAATATCTGTAGTGAAATTTCATCAGATATAAGAAACCCTGTGACAGTGAGTAGCTCATCACCAGACACCAACTGTGTTTGACACCAACCAATCTTGGCTAATTTAGTAAAATGTTCTGTAAGCAATTGTATGTTGCACTGAAACTGGATACAACAGTTATTGCTAATTGCAAAATAGCATGGTGTCCTAGGGGCTGTCAAATCCAATTGATAGAAAATAATGAATTACAGTCTGTTGTGCCAGCCAACTATGTTGCCTCAGACTGAAGTTTCCTGAGGTAAATAGATGGTTTTTATTTCTACAGGTCAGTGTTCAAATACATAAGTAGGCTACAACTCAGTGCTTTGCAAAGCATGTAACTTGAAGAGGCCTAAACATGGTGCTTAACTGGTTAACCTTTCTCTGTCTCTATCTAAACATCTCCTAATTTGATGTTCAGACAATTTGATGTCTACTTTGGAGCTAGACTTATCAACTATCAGGTGTGTATAGACAAAAAATCACGCTAAGCTTTTAAATTTTACAATGACATTATTTTTATTATACACTTACTTAAGTAAAACGTGTTTATGAGAGCAGAAGATATCACAACAATGAAAGGAGGAAAAATACCAGCCTATTGTTTTTAAACTAGTAAGATACATAATTAGTTAAATAACATGACAGCTAACTGCATTAAAAAAACAGAGTTTTTAAATCTTGAGAGAAAAATCAGAAGTAAATGAATGAATTACAATCTAAATAAAGTATGCTAATACTTCTTAGGCTATCAATGGCAGAGAAGAAGACTAGACATGGTAAAAGCCCAAATATTAAATTCTGTAAATGACAAAAATCTACGTGATCTGCAAGTGGAATTAATGCTTGAGTAAAAAATAGTAAAAAAAAAAAAATTAGTGATGCTCCATTAAAACCGGTTAAACAAAAGCATTCAATTATACAAAGAATATTTAGTCCAGTAACAACTGTTTTTCAGAATGCTATTTGAGCATTATTTGTAGAATTCATTACTGGGATGAGCACTAATATTAGCAATTCAAAACTAGATTCTGTTATGACCCTGATGGTTGTTTTGATGGGATCACTCTGCACTTAGGCACACATCTAAATAAAACAGAATAGCAGAATCTCAGCTGAAATAAATTATTCAGCTAAGAAAGTTAGACAGTGTTACGTCTTTGCTTGTTGAATTATTTTTTTACTATCTTACTGCTGGTTTAGGGTCTTTCAGGAGTAGACTATGCTCATTTCTTTTCCCCAGGATCTGAATTCTCTTACAAATAACTATAACATGGCAGTTTCTTTTCTTTTTTTTTTTTTTTTCCTAGAAAAAAAAGTGCAGGACAATGAAAATCTTTAAAATCTTAAGCCTAAATGAAGATCACATGCATTTTATGTATTTCACCTATTTAAGAAAGAATGCTGTAACCTTCAGTGAGACTAGAACTATTCAATATATATTGTCACTGACTAATATATTTAAACCCAAGACCCTTCCTGTCTGAATAAATAGGTGTCAGCAATGAAAATTAATAAATATAGCCTAATGATATGCTAAGTTACATGACAACAGGAGTTCAGAATTACTCTTGTTAAAGTCAAAAGACCTAGCTGTAGTTGATAGTAATGTATTTTTTGACCCTGGAGAGGAAATAAAGATTCATAGTAAAAAAACAGATGTTAAAATACAGTTATGAATTTGTTTGTACTTCAGGCACACTTCCTTTTTAATCAGATCAAAAGTTCAGTATGTGGCAGGACTTCTTTCATGCCACACAGTTGATAAACTACATTAAAAAGCAAAAAACAAAAAACAAACAAACAAACAAAAATAATAAAACAAAAAACAAACAAAAAACAAACTTTCAATAATCTACTGAATACTTAAATAGTAAACTATTTTTGCATTACCATACCATGTCAGATGCAATGTCAGCACTCTGCTTTCTGATAGTTAAGTAAATGCACTAAATTACCAAGCCAAACATTTCCTACACAATGCCTTCTTTTCTTCCATCATTAGTGATTTAAAACTTGAAGTTATTTTGAACTCACTGTTTATGCAGTGAGTCAGCTCCACAGTAATTATTCATAATTTACTTCTTTACTTATTTCAGAGGTGTGGCTTATAAAGTCAGATGGAATCACTTTGCTAGCCACCTGGTGACTCACTGTGCTGGGCACAGAATCACAGACAGAAAATTTTAGTCCTCCTTGGCACAGAGAAGCTGAGTATTTGATAAAGACTTTCCCAAACAGCTGCCATAATGATGACAACAGTAGTACGTGATCCTATGATAAAACACCCTGCAGCTTTAAAGCGTTTTTAAGAATGTTTTTCTTCTCCTTTTAATGCATTGAAGATAAAATTAACATAAAGCAGCATTAACATTAGCTTTTTACTTGGAGAAAATCCCATGCACATTTGGGAAACCTCAGTTCTGTTTTCCTTTGTTTTCCTCATATTACTGCATGATATTAGTGGGGAAAGAAAACAAGACATGGGGAGATTTGGAAAGCACATGTAAGGATATAGACACTCCAACATATAGCTGACTAAGAGACTGTTCAGATAGTTCCTGAGCAACTATGTCAGATTTCAGATCATTTCTGATACAATGGTAGAAAGCTTGACAAGTTTGGAAAAAGTCTTTACTTTAAGCACAGGAAAGCTGAAGGTGGCAGAATCAGTATAACGATGTACTGTATTACATTATAAATTAGTTTTGTGTTTACATTAAAGCTTGTCCAATGTAAAGTATGTCCACCCTTAATGTGTAAAATGTATGAATCATATATAAAACAATATTTAGATACATGATAGTATCTCTATAGAAAAATCTATGCAACAGCTCTGTGAAATGGTACAAATAAACCACCTATGAATTGCAGAATCCAAGAGTAAACAACATTTTCTGAATGAAACTTCAACAATATTCCACTCAGCATTAAATGTCTGGTATTCAAGGCACTGCAATCTAATGTGTCTGACTGACTTCTCATAAACTCAGCATCAGATATTAAGACTGTAATTTTAGTGATACAGACATTTCATTAAAAGTATACACATATGCAGTCTGACTCTTCACTTATTCTCAAACTCCAGGTCATTTTTCCATAAACTGGCTCAATTTTCATCAGTACTGCAGGCAGTACTGCCACAACAGATGTGGCAACCTATCTTTAAGTGGAGAACTGGAACATGCTGTATTTTCATCAAAGTCCCCACTGCACCCAACCACAGTGTCACTCTGTACCATCCAGTCAGCTTTAATCTGCAAATGGCATGCCCAAGCAACTAGACCAGCTCAGCTGGGAGCGACTGCAACAAGAGATGGGATGGGATGGGATTGGCTAGGATTAAAAAACAGAAGGTGTAGAAATAGAAAAAAGTTGAAGCATGTTGTTGAGGGCACTATCCCAATGTCTCTTGAACGCTGACAGGCATGGGGCATCCACAACCTCTCTATGTCTGTTCCCTGATCCATCCAGTTTCATGGAACAGAAATGTCTCCCGGTTCCCAGTTTGACGGTTCCCTGGCAACTCTATCTTATTTCCAGCCTGTCATCCGTTCCCTGGAGCAAAGCCCAGCACCTCCCTCTGCTTCCCCTCCACAGGGAGCTACAAAGATCAGTGATATTGCCACTATACAACTATCCAGAAGATATACAACTCCATATAATATCTACAAGATAACTGTCATTCCAAGTTATTAAAGTGGAGGAGAAAACCCTAAGGAAAACAGAATTTTTCCAAGATGTATTTGTCTGTCTGCATTTACATCCATTCATGGCACTGCTTGAAACAAAAATTAGTAAGCCTCCTACAACTGAGAGCAATGTTTATAGCAGTGACAACAAGCAAACAAACCTTGTGATGATGCTGTACTGAAGCTGAATCAGGTGACTGGTAAGACCAATTTTCAAGTTTTGCTGGTTCTATCTGAAGAGGGGCTTATAAAAAAGCTAGGGAGGGACTTTTTATAAGGGCATGTAGCAACAAGACAAGGGAAAATGGCTTTAAACTGGAAGAGGTTGGATTTAGACTAGATATTAAGATGAAATTCTTCACTGTGAGGGTGTTGAGACACTGGAACAGGTTACCCAGCAAAGCTGTGGATGCCACATCCCTGGAGGTGTTCAAGGCCAGGCTGCATGAGTAACCTGGTCTAGAGCAAGGTGTCCCTGTCTCTAGTAGGGGGGTTGGAAATAGATTATCTCAAAGGCCCCTTCCAACCCAACCCATTCTATGATTCTATAATTCCTTACCTGCTCTTGCTCCTCTTTCTTTCACATATCATTCACAAATGCAAACTAATGATGTGATAGTTGGGGCTGTCATCGCTGTCTTATGCTCAGCAGTACTGAGCATTATCAGTGAAATGTGCAGTATTCATTATCATACCAATATCAGACTGTTTTGCATCCTCTTTTAGTTTAAAAGTGGGACACCTTTCTTCTTCTCTGCTAAATATGAGACTGCAGTTATATATTCTAGTTTAAAATATAGTTGGCAGTAAATCTGGAAAACACACCATTTATGACAGTCAAAGATACATCTGTTAGTGTGAGTAAGAGGTTTCATGTCACAGTTTTACAGTAAGGTTGGGTTTGTTCTTTTTGGGTATGTTCTTTTTCTGTCTAGTAAATGTAGTACTGGAATGACTGTACATCCTTTGGCAATCACGGGCCCTCAGGAATGGCAGTGCCTCCTTCTGCATTCAGTTGGCTAAGGTATGTTTGCAGCTGGTCTAAAAAAAAAATAAAATCAAGAAGGAAGACGCCAGGAGACTCACTAGTGCATGTAAGTGATCATCCACTACAAACTGACTAAACTATGACTGGAAAATGGACGTTAATCAAAACCAATTCATTAGGAACCCCTGTTCCTATTAAATGCCTGGTGGTATTTAATAAAGTAAATCTTCACTCTTCATAGTTTTACATCTACTAAGAACTTAAAGTCTAAAAAAATCCCTATTCTTTCATTGTTTTGTTTCAAGAAATAAATGTCTAACAAAAAATTGGGTATCTTAACAAAATTTAAGGTATTATCAAAGTGTGGAATATTAACGTCTTCAAAAGAACAGTGCTGAAAATACCAAGAGAAGTGCTTTTGTTTATAGCCAAAATACATATTTCAAAATGTATTTTTGGCAAAATGTATTACGCATTTTTTTCATGACAGTATTAGACAATGATTTTGGTTTTTTTGGTTTCCTGTCCTTGCATTTTCAACTTAGTAGATCAAGAAAGTCAATTCAGTGCCCACTGATGAATGCAGAGCCAAGTATATGGCAGGATGCTCTGCTGAAGGAAAGCAGAGTAAAAAGATTTGTTTTTAAAACAGTTAGTCAGTTCTTAATTAGTTGCAGCTCCTGCCAAGGTTTCAAATACTGCCAAAGGCACAACGGTACTTAAAGCTGTAATTCTGAAACCAGTAGTAGTCTGTCATGGCTTGAAATATCACACACAATTTTACATACACACACAAACACACACTGCCATATGCACTATTTCAAGAAGATGTGATGTTTCAAAGGAGCAAAGAAAGTAACTAGAAAATATTCTAGTGCTTTTATGTACAAAATCAAGTGTACTCGAATAGCTCACTAAGACCATAAATTAAGCTTCTGATTTTAATGATATTTATTGATTTTTTAAAAGGATATAAAATATGGTTGCGGTAAAGTATCTACCTCTTGGTATCTGTTACACTTTTGAAAGCAGAAACTTATAGATGATGACCTTATAATTACACATGGAAATCTTCACTTTCCAAGCCAAACAATTTCATTTTTTAACTTTTCAGGCACTCAATTTAAGCTTCTTACTTGGTTGTTTTGTGTGTTCTAAAGGATGTTTGATGAATAATTTTTATGTGATTGGAGAATTTTTGAAAATTATAATTGTAATACTGTATAATTATTAAATGTAATGAGAGTGATGACATTGGTTCTTATTTTATAGGTATTCTCCTGCTACAAAATAGAAAAAAGGAAAAAAGAAAGAAAAAAAACATCGTATTAAAAGCTCAAAAGCAAAGGTGCCACGGTAGCACACCAGATTTACCATTCCTTTGCATTATGGGTTGCAAAATCTGTTGTGTTGAGTGAACAACAGGCATTGATTTAAAAGGGCAGTTTGGTCTGCTTTTGAGAATACTTAGAGCTGGAAAATTGTTGGCACTCTCTATGCAAGGAAGAACAGCGAGGTTTTCTCACAAATGGTGCATGCAAGTGCATACTTCTGGGTCATGTCGAACTTTCTGTTCACCAGAACCCTTAAGTTCTTCCCCTCAGGGACTGCACACAATCCACTCACTGCCAGTGTGTTTGTGCTGTTTGCCCTGACCCTTGCCCTTGGCCCTTCTGAAATTCAGAAGTTCATCTCCAGCCAGTCAAGTTCTCTCTGGATGACTCTTCCCTCCAGTATGTAAACTGAACCACTCAGCTTTTGTGTCATCTTCAAACTCGATGAGGGTGCACACTAAGATGTGGAATGTTAATAATGTCTGGCTTTAATAAAACATTGTTCTCCTCTAGATTTTGAAGAAGTTGTCATCTTATGCTAAAAATGGTTACTGACCAGTTGTCATCTCATACCATACTAGACCTGAACAGTTGTTCTGCATTAAAATACAGGTAAGCTGGGAGCACTTTTAAAAAATTATTCTTTTCTAGACTGGCTTTACTAAGCACAAGAAGCTCTTTGCTGACAACTGCACATCAACGTGCAGAAATGGCAGAGGAGAAACATGTTTAAATGTAAAATTTACTGTTTTTTCCTATGTTGCAGGCACTTAAGTGGCTGCACAATGTAAGACAGGTCAAGAGAGAACATGGTGATATGAAGTATAAAAATACTTTGGGGTAATGTTTCATTACTCTTCTAAGAAATTATGCATTTCTCTTAATTTGTACCTATATATTTAAACTACATAATTACTAGTCTTAATATTTCAGGAGAAGAAAAGAAAAAGACTTCTCAAGACTTTTTTTTCATGTGAATAAATGAAGACAATTACATTGATTTTTCTTTTATCTTAAATGAATAAAGCAACTAGAAGTCAAATGGTTATCAGTTTCTCTGACTTCACCCGAGTAGGAAGCATTTTCACAGCAGCTGTCAGTCAGCACCCCAGCTCTTCTCCACGCCTTTCAATTTTCATTAGCGTAGGAGTCAAGCCTATTGATTTTGAACAGTGTTTTTTCAAGACTTTTTTTTAATTCTGAGTATGTAGACTTTCTGAAGCCATCTCTCCCCTATTTTTGCTTACGTTCCTCAGAGTGGATTTATTATTTTTCCATGCATTTTCTATCAAAAGCGGGGTTTTCAGAGGTTCAGCCTCTCCAATGGCTGCAACTCAAAAACAATCCCAACCAACACCTCTGTAAGAAATAAGAGCGGCTGTGCTCTGGTGAAACATGTTAAAAATCCCATTTGGTTCAACCCTTTTGGTTTTCCCTTCTTCCATGTTTTAAACAAATAGCAAAACCTCTCACTGCTCTACCAAGTTTGAGATGATGTTTGGTGGAGCCAAACACCACCGCTACATACTTACTTCACTGCACATCAATGTAGCTCTGGCACATGAGAATGACTGCCATTGCAGCCCATCACGAAAGCAAGACTATTACTCAGACAGCATGTTCCCTTCAGCACTTGAGATACTGCAAAATGTGTTTTACTTGATCTGTTTAGGTCAGAATAATGCAAATTGATATTTCGATCTTTGCTTCTGAGCACATGGAAAAGCGAAGTGTACAGATGAAGCCATACGGTGCTCTCAGCCTCTGACTGTGACCAATAATCTTGTCTCTGATCCTCTATTATCTCTTACTTGGGCTCTTAATGCTCATCATTCTGGGTTCCAGACATGGGACATTTAAGAAAACTTTTGCATTCTTCTTAAGGGATGGGAGAGGTTGTTGAGTTGTCTTTCTCGAGATCTTCAAAAACCTCCTGGAAGTGGGCCTACATACCCTGCTCTAGGTGGCCCTTCTGGAGTAGAGGTTGGGCCACATTGACCCAGAATTTCCTTTAAACCTCCTAATTCTGTGATTCTATGAATCACAATGTATTTGAAGTACAGTTAGCAGGAGGGCTGTGCAATGAGAGAAGAAACTATGTATTCCATAGCTCAACTTTTTTTCCCTGTATTTGCTACCTTTCAATCTCCTCACATTGTTTTACACTGCTATCGAACATATATTTTATGACATGTAGGACACCATTTTATCATTATTAGAATTTAAATTACATTACATTAAAAAGACCAATTACAAAAACAGTGATGGAAAAATCCCTACTGCTTCCATATTCTTCCATAGCCTTCATATCTAATGTTCCTTTAAATGTTTTAAATGTTCATTTAAATGATTTAATTATATGTTTCTGGTGATATTTACATTCTTAACTTTGAGGAACTACTGAGATAGCCTTGGCTGGAATGTAGTTCATTTTTATTACATGTAGAAGTGCATACGTGAGAAGTGCATACTCTGTCTTCCCTAACATGAATTGCTTTCTTCAGGACAGAAACTAAAGAACAATCCTATGTTGTATGTTTTCCACTCACGTTATAGGAAAATAAATAGTTCATGTGAAAAACTGTTTATGTTTTGTGCTGGTGAGTTTAAAATCTCAAGCTTTTAGCAAAATACCTCATTTTATTTTCAGCCCTTTTTAGAGGCAAAAGAAAAAATGTATTTTAATTTAAAAGACTTTGAATGTTGTTGGTTTTTTTTTTTTAACTTCAAAGTTAGACACCAGTACTCACTGACTCACAAAAATGAAAACGAACTTCATTAATATCTTTTCATGAATATTTTCTCAAGTTTTTAGGTTCAACTTTGTTTCTATTAGTTTTTAGGTCAAAGATATACTTGTTGGTTTTTAAAGACAGAAATTCCTTCTGAAGTTAACTCACATTCATGAATAATTTGCACAGACCCCATGGCATTTTCCAGTTTATATGCATGTAAGAAAGTTCAGGTTTAAAGATGGACAAGCAAAATGCATCCAGTGCAGATGTAGTTTTACTGCATGTTCAATTGCTTAACATTATAACATTATTAACATAAATACAAAAGATTATCTAATACCAGTATCTAATAACAAATTTTAAAGAACTCTACTGATTTAAATAGCAGACAAAAAGTAATCTCAAAATATTTTGTCAAACTGCGTTGTTTTTTTATACTCCAATATATTCTTCTCACTGGGAATCTTTTGATGACTTAACTGAACAGAAAATAATTCCCTTAAGAGAATTCATTAGAATATTAGATTTTAAATTAAATCATGTATTTTAAAGTCTGTGTTAGTTATTATCTACAGCACTCTGTAAGGAGTTTCTGCATCAAAGATTATTATGACTAAATATAAGATAAATTCAAAAAATAGAAATAAAAAATGTAGTGATGAAATATTCATCAGGTGAGCAAATTCTTCCACTTCATAAATATTTAATGCTTTAAACTAGCAAGTTTTAGCCATGACTCTGCATGAAAAGGACAAAATAGCATGCACTACATATATAGATAGATAGATTCATATAGATAGATATATCTAGTTTTAAATATATATTTGTTTTTAAAAAGATAGACACAGACGCACATGCATATGTATACATACATGCCCTCCTACTGTAAGCTGACAGAGCAAAATGTCTGATTGCTATCTGTATTCAATGTTTAAAGCAAACCAGCCAATATTTGACTGAATTTCCTTCACTTACATATCATCCTATTGATTCTTTGTACCACACAAAGGTCTTTACGTGAGATCCACTTTATAAATGTAAAAGTGAGTGACTGAATTTATTGTCTCCTGGTGACCTGAAATAAATCAATCAAATACACATTTATATTACCTTCCACTGCCTCTGCTTCTTTTACTGCACTGTCTTCCAGCTTGAGAAATTTTTAAATAGCCTCTGACTCACTAAGGGCCAATTCGGACCTATGTAACACAGATACAAACCCCACCAAAATACTGGAGTTTAGACTATGCAATGCAAAATCCAATCTTATGGCAGAAGGATAATTTCTCCCTAATTAAGTCAAGGTTTCCCAGCAGAAAGCAATCTTATAAATTCTGCTTCCAATTTTCCCATGACAAAAGCATACCTCAGTGAATGAGAATGTAATGAAACTCTAGCTGTTTTCCAAAACATGCTATACTGCAAAAACCTTGAGCCTTCATGCCATGCACAACCTCTGAAGTCTGGGGATCATCAGTAGTTGAAGTTTTTTTTTAATACTGACAGAATCTTTTGTGATCCTCAGGGGAGGGAATAACCCAATTTAATGAGCTTTTTTTTCCCCCCTTTTTTTTCTTATATCTTGTTTAAAAGTGACCAGTTGACATCATTCAATTTCTAGACTTAGAAACATTGTACAAACTAATGAATGGCAGCTGTTGTTTCCTAATAACATTAAGGAGGAAAGAACTTAACAGTGAATTGTTATTATTAATAAAAATGAAACCAGTAAACTGAAATCAAGCGCAACAAAAAGATTTCTGTCCATGTCTTTTCTCCTACATCTTCAACAAGCCTTTTTATCATTCTTTCTTAGTCACCTTTAAGATTTTAAAGGGTTACTTGTCTGTTTTCTGAACTGTTAGGGTCTTTTTTTTAACCTAATATGAACTTCCATGTTTCTTTTCTTCTGTATGCTGTGTATATCTTTAATTATTATTATCCATGAATCATTTTCACAAATTGTTTGCATCATTACTGTAGTGTGGGGATTTGTTTCCTCCCTCTGATGCAAGTGACACTAAATCTCTAGGGTGTGTGAGTACCAAAGTTCTTTCAGCTCTCCTACACAAGCAGGAGATTGAATAAGGTGCTTATAAGTCTCTCAGGTCACACATTCCCCATGGTCTGCCTTGGCCACTGCAAGAATGAGCTTGCTGTCTGCTGCTGCTTTGCAGTAAATTTAAATATACAGGTTGTCAGCACCTTGTAGCATTATCAGAGACTACTTTTTCCTTTATTTTTTCAGTAAGAATACTGCTGTCATAATGTCAGGTGTGCCTGTCAATATGTTAACCAAGTACCTACCTTTCAAAAATGTGTTAAAGATGGTCTTTAACAATCTAGAACTTATCATTGTTCATCCACTGTTTTTGAGGCATGCTATAAGATTTAATAATTATCAATACTATTATTTTTTAATTATTACAGTTTGGAGTAAAAGCATATCCCTTGTTTTATCCCTGACAGTAAGCCACTGGGCAATTCTCAAGTATTTCTGTTGTAACTCAGTCTCGTTCTACAATAAGATGGCCTGCTTAGTGGATAAGGGAAGGGCTGTGTTGTTATATATAGTATCTGACTCTGTTTCTCCCTGCATTCTCCTGGAGAAGCTTATGGCTTGTACAGATGTGCTGTTCAATGGGAAAAATCTGGTTGGTTGGCTGGGCTCAAAGGATTGCTGTGAATGGTGTTTAATCCAGTGAAATCCAGTCACTCACTACAAGCATTTTGAGTTGTTTGTCCAAAGAAGAGCAACAAAGCTGTTGATAGCATTAGGAAACAAGACATACGATGAGCAGCAAATGGAATTGGGACTGTTTAATTTGGAAGAAGCTGAGGAATGCCTCATCCATCTCTACAACTATCTGAAAGGAGGTTGCAGCAATAAAAGTGTTGGCCTCATTTCTCAGGTGATAGGTGAGACATAACACAAGGAAATGCCCCCAAGTTGCAGTAGGAAAGGTATAGATTGAGTATCAGGATGAATTTCTTCACAGAAAGGATCATTAGACATTGGAGCGGGCTGCCCAGGGAGATGGTGGAGCAGCCCTTCCTGGAACTATTTAAGAGATGTCTGGATGTGGCACGATAAGGGACATGGTTTAGTGGTAGTGTCAAGCTGATGGTTGGACTTGACTTCACGGATCTTTTACAACCTAATGATTCTACAATTTCAAAATATTATAAGGTTTCATATTACTCATCCTTCCAGTATTAGAACTGAAAAATTAATAGAAAGCTCTATTTGTACGTTCAGCTTCTTTGTGAGTGTTCATCACACTGAATCACACAGCCGTGTACTTTGTTCAAATGCACAAAGTCACATACACTCTCCTCCTTTCACAAAGATCACTGTTGATCTTTCACTCTGCACAATCCTATGTGCAGTTTGCAACATCCAGTGGCCTTCATGTCAAAGATTATGTTGTGTGACTGAATTCAAAATCAATGTCCATACTTGCTCCAGGTCTTTCTGATCAGCAATCTATATTTACCCAAAGTTCTAAAAATGATTTTTGCTGCTTGTCAGACAGTTCCTTCTCTGTCATCTCACCCATTTATTTTTAATATTAGGAGTAAGCATTACACTAAATGAGGTTCCTGGACGTAGAGGAATACCGAACGTTAATTTGCTTCTTCTTGTAACACTGTTAAAACTTATCTGGATTAAGTTACCAGTTTTTATATCTAAATTTCAGCAAAGTTATGAAAATACCGAAGAAAGAGGAAATGAACACCTCAGAAGTGCTACCAGAACTAGAAGCACTAGAATTAATCAGAAATCAGGGTTAGGGATATCTGTTACTCAGGTGATAGACTCAAAATAGGGAAGAACCTGATCACTGTGTATAAGCATTTAGATACAGAAAACAAATCTGGTACTGAAAAGATTGTAATTATATAGTCCTACAAATTACATACTTCTACAAATTACATGTGCCACTTACTAATCAGCAAGACTTAATAATGTTTCCTGGTTTCACTTGAACTACTGGAATCAGTTCCCTCCCCTTCTCTTGTGCTGTTTTGCCAGGCTGTTTTTAATCACGCTCTTTTCATCACTTTTTTCTCACCAGGTAGGCCATTGCCATTATGTTTCACTGCACTGCACTCTGGTTTTCTATTAATCACATTCTCATTTCTGCTCCTATTCTCACCAGACAGATTGCTGCCACTGTGTTTCACGTACCACATGCTGGGTAATGACATAAAAACAAATCTGTGTTTATAAAGCTAAATTGGCCCTTTCTTATCCAGATTCAGCAGTCAACAGTGTATAAAGGTACAGATACATTACACTGGAGAAGTCACCCTTCAGATTCCTGCTCTTCAGGTATGCAATGAGTACTTAGGTTCCAAGGAGAACTGCTCCACCAAGATAAGTGAATTCATCACAGAAAACGTGGCTTTCTTCTTACGCAGGGCAAAGCCATGAAGTAAATTCACATGCCTCACGGGGACAGTCAGCTCCACAGAACTGATGCAATCATTTGCAAACAAAGGCAAACGGTTGGCAGCAAACAGAGCTGTCATTTAGGGCTGCCAAGTCAAGAAGAACAGTGAAGCTACTGTAGATCATTTTTGAACGAACAGTGTTCACGAAACAAATGGATACAATACTGTTTGTTACAGAGTATGAAATTAAATGTAGTGGCAAACAAAACTATATACAAAATATGCCATATAACACAATCCTGACTAACCATTTTATTGTAATTTTAGGGTTTATTTTCCCCAAAAATGTTTGGATCTGTCTCCATAATTATTGCTACTGCTTTGACTTCAGCAAGGCCCGAGGAAGTATTAGTTCTTTCTGCATTGAAGTGAAAGTCGTATGAAAGCCTAACACATTCCAATCCCAAACTGTATCAAGACTCACAGCCTGCCAATTTATTGTTCACATTCCTTATTTTAGGGAACTTTTCATTTCATGGTGTTATATGTTTCATATATTCAGTTGCAGTACTTGAAACAATATTATTTAATGCTGGATTACTGATTATTTTAAAATACTCAAGCCCCTTCTTCTACCCTGAGAGGGTAAGTGATGGAACATACTGATGTTTTGGAAATATCCATAATTTGGATTCTGATTGACATGTTTAGTTACTTTGTTTATGCTACATTAGTCAGGGTCTGTTGTTTCAATATAACTAAGACTGATCTCAATGACACTGTCAGTGAGGACAAAGTTAATCTACTGCTTATGTTTGTTGCTGACTTAGGCTAATGTATTGTTCAGCTATGAGCTAATGAGTCCTGCAGATGTTTCTTATTTCATGCCAGAAAAAGCAGAAGTTGAAGTTAAATATTTTCTTTTTATGGCCATTATAGTCTTTCTTATAAAATAAAGGCCAGTCATATTTTTGAGCATATCAAATGACACTGAGAATGCAGTTTTCCTATCTGCAAAAATTAATCTTAAAAGACCAAATTCTGGCCTTATTAGACTGTTCAAAATGAAGAATATAACTCAATTAAAAAATGGAAAGAATTTTCACATTCTATCTTTGAATACTGATTCAAAGAATTTTGAATCAAGACATAATCCCTCACTCTCTTTCAAAAAGAGTACATTTGTACATGTCGGGACATCTTCTTATTTCACAGCACTGCTTCTCCTCACTTGACATGGAGAAAGCCAAGAAGGCACCGTCAGGAATCCCTTCTGCTTAATGACATATTGAAATCTAGTGTGACGTATTCAGAATTTGTGTTATTCCTAGATGTTAGTATAGATGTTCATATTGTCCAAACAGCAGAAATCTAATTAATGTACTGGAAGGACTGATACCATGAGAATATTTACAGAACTAAACTAAACACGGAATGTTTATATATATATCAGAAAATGGGGTGTTCTGGATTTTGTGATTCTGTTATTGATCAGCAAGAAAATTTTTCAAACATTCTTAATGCTTAAACAAGTATCTTCTACTGAGGACCTCCAAAATACCAATATACTAGGTGTACAAATTGGTAAACCAAGTATAAGTTGTTATCTTCTACTGAGGACCTCCAAAATACCAATATACTAGGTGTACAAATTGGTAAACCAAGTATAAGTTGTTATGAGTATCACATTTTCTTCATAATTAAATGCAATTTCTTGGAAACTAAGCAAACATCTTGGAACTAAGCTTTTCACTTCTGCTAAACCCTGAGTCACTGTAGTTTTTGAATAATCTAAGAAATATATACATTTTAATAAATGCATATAAATTATTATAATGTGGAGAAGAACTGAACATAACAATGTTCTCCTGTTCAGGTACAATTCTAATCACATATTACATTTTTTGCAGTTATGATCTTACTTGCTACCTGCCATTTACTGCATGTTCCAGTTTCTGGAATCCCTACATCTTTTTGTTCATCTGACATTCTGCCAAAACATGTGATTCTACATGACATTTTAGAACCTCAGAACAGTCTGAGTTGGGAAAACCCACACAGAAAAATACTAAGCAGAAAGCTTCATTTGGATATTGCAACAGAACAATTTTGCAGGTACCATCTTCAGCTTCCCCACTGTAACCTTACAGGCTGTGTCCCCCTCTTGTCATTTCTCAGGCACGAGGACAATGTGCCACGCTGTCACAAGATGAGATCAGTAGGTAGCATACTCTGTTTTCCTTCCAGCTTTAATCCTTTATGAGTAACAGCAAGGAGCAGGCACACTTCTGTAGAGTAAACTTTTGAAATAACACAGCTTAGCATGTGCAAATCCCTTCTTCCTGGTGAACCCAGACAGAACACAGTTAAGAGACACTATCATGAAAGATTCTTTTAAGTATCCTAATACCTAAGAATTGTCTGTTTTGTCAGTCCCATTCTCCACGCCTTCCACTGTGGAGCTTTCCCTTTGCCTGCTTCATTTATCAACACCCTCTTTGCACGACTGGGTGGAACCTCTCCTACAACTCTCCAGCACAAATAAAGGAGAAAGAGATAATACCTTGGTCACAGTTTTCTTGCCATTCATGGTTTTTGCTACACTATATCTCACTTCTTTAGGGATTATCATCATTGTTTTGCAATGCCTTATGTTTTTAATAAAACATATTAATTGTTATTAATAATAAAGCAATTTAGCCTTAAATACTGAAGCCATATTTGCTTACAGACTGCATTTCAAATGAGAGACCAGATCACTGTCAGTAAACGTTTCTACATGCTAGTTTTACAAACACACAGAATCACAGAATGGCCAGGGTTGGAAGTGACCTCAAGAATCATGAATCTCCAACACCTCTGCCATAGGCAGGGCCACCAACCTCCACATTTAATACTAGACCAGGCTGCCCAGGTCCTCATCCAGTCTGGTCTTGAACACCTCCAGGGATGGGGCATCCACAACCTCTCTGGCAGCCTGTTCCAGCACCTCACCACTCTCTTTGTAAAGAACTTCCCCCTGACGCCCAACCTAATCCTTTCCTCCCTCTACTTAAAACCATTTCCCCTTGTCCTGCAGTTGTCAACGCTTTCAAAGAGTTGATTCCCCTGTTGTAGGCTCCCTTTAGGTATTGAAAAGCTGCAATGTCACCCCACATTTTTATTGACACAGAAGTCAATTTAATAAATAAATAAATAAATAAATAAATAAATAAATCACAATTTTAATACAGGTAGAATCTGAAAGGCTAAGCATTCTATTCCTTTTTTTTTTTTTTTAACTTTTTCATGTATCTCATTATAATGCTTGTACTATTCTTTCAGAAGAAAACATTCATACCTCTTCTCCTTTTAATAATCTAACAAACCTCCACGTTTTTCAGTGTTTGTACTGAGAAAGGCTTGTTAAATACATAGTAGAAGTGACTCATACTGCATTTGAAAAGAAAAATATTTTGCTTTGTTCCTGAAGAAATGTATTATGCATGAACTAGCTTCTAACTAGACACAAACACTTTAGCAGACCTCTAACAGCTAACTGAATTGGCAGCACTGCAACCTATGTTAAGGTCTGGGCCTCCTCTGACAGAGTGAAAAAACCAGCAGATCTGTAAGACACCACAGCAGTACCTGACTTACTCATTTGTCATAGATCCTCCTTATCAAGCATAATTAATTCAATCCGGATAGTTTTTGCTTGCATTGTGCTGCCAAGTCACTACCTTCTGGATTTAAATGTAACGAGTGAAGCACTTAGCACAACATGAGCATCACATTATTTACATACACAGTTACTTGCAAGGACAAGAGAAACACTACTTTTATCCCATTTTTGTTTATATCATGAAAGACAACAGATTCCATGAAAACTGTTAAGTATATTTAGAATAAAATGAACATTACGATAGCTGCTACTGTAGCACTTTCTCCTTCCTTAAGCTTTCCTATGCTTACAGCTAAAAGGACCAGTACAGCGAACACAGCCAACACAAGTTAAACAGACAGTGCTGTTTAAAGCCATAAGGAAATATATAACATACTGGCTGGAATTCTGGAAATTAAAGGTTATCTTCAATCTTACCTCTGAAATTGAAGATCTGAACCCAGACATGTGTGCTCTCCTCCTGACACCACAGAAGGATGCTACAAGGTATAGCACATAAATAGCTAGAAACACAACTTTTTGTGTTCTTTTCCATAAAAACATAATGAATGCAATAGAGATCAAGCTGTAACACTACATGTTTGCATGTATGCATTCATGTATAATGAGGGATGGCAAGAAAGAGGTATGCAGGAACTGAAACTGAATATTTAGAGCATCTCTGTAAGGATTTGAAGTGTAAATATTTTATCACTTTCTCCCTATTGAAAGTGATCAGATGTATCAACTGAATTATTTTATGGCAGACCCAAAATAACCCAGCCTTTTTTGACATTGTAGGCAATTCAGGAGGCTCCTGGAATAAAGCCAGGCAATATACAGCCCAGTCAGAGGAGATGTAATACTGAACACGTTGCTCATCAATGCAAGTAAACGGACTGGTGACATGAGGAAGCTTCCTGGGCTGCAGATATCATGCAGTGGTGTAGTTCACACTTCTGAGGGGTATGGGACAAAGAGTAAATTCAGGATGCAAAATTTTAGAAAAGCCAATTTGCAGCTCTTCACGGAGTTAGTCAATAAAATTTCCTGGGAAATTGTCCTCAAGGACAAGGAAGCAGAGAAGAGCCAGCAGCTCTTTAAGGAAGCTCTCCTCAGGGCACAAGAGCTCTCCATGTCCAGGTATAGGAAGTCAGGAAAGGAATGCAAGGGACAGACATGGCTGACAGGGATCTGCAGGTCAGTCTAGATAGCAAAAAGGAAATGCACAGGCAGTGAAAGTAGGGACAGGTAACCTGGAAGGAGTATGGGGATGCTGCTAGGCTGTGTAGGGATGGAGTCAGGAAGGCTAAGGCCCAATTAGAACTGGACTTGGAAAGGGGTGTAAAGAAGGATACGAAAAGCTTCTACAGGTACATCAATCAGAAAAGCAATGTCCAAAAAAGTGTATCCCACTTAGTGAACAATACAGGCAGGTTGGTCCCTACCACTGTAAGCGAAGATCAAGAGAAGTACCCCAAAGTCCTGAAGGAAGCTAATACAGAAACCAAGCCACTCTCAAAGATATTTGAAAAGTCACAGTGGTCAGATGAAGTCCTTGGTGACAGGAAAAAAGGCAACATCACACTCATTTTTAAAAAGGGTAAACAGGATAACCCCGGGAACTACCGACCTGTCAGTCTCACCTTTGTGCTGGGAAAGATCATGGAGCAGATCATCCTGGAAGCTATGCTAAGGCACATGCAAGACAGGGAGGTGATAAAAGACAATTAGCATGGCTTCATCAAGAGCAGATCAATAGCTGGAGATCAGCAATCTTCATCAATTACATCAACAGTGGAATCAAGTGCACTCTCAGCAAGTTTGTGGACGACACTGAGCTCTGTGGTGTGGTTGACATGCCTGAGGGACGAGATGACATCCAAAGAGACCTAGACAAACTCTAGCAGTGGGCCCACAAGAACCTCATGAGGTTCAACAGAGTCAAGAGTGAGGTCTTGCAGCTGTGTCATGGCAACCCCCACTATCAGGACAAGCTGGGGACAAGCTCCTGAAGGGAGGCTGTGATGAGGAGGGGTTTGGCCTCTTTTCCCATGCAACAAACAGGATCCAAGGAAATGGCCACAAGTTGTACCATAGGAGACTCAGATTAGACATAAGGAAAAACTTTTTCTCCCAGAGAGTGGTCAGGCACTGGAATGGCCTGCCCGGGGCGGTGGTGGAGTTGCTGTCCCTGGCAGTGTTCAAGAGGCATCTGGATGAGGAGCTACGAGATATGGTTTAGTGCTTGTGGTAGCAATGGCAATGGGAGGACGGTTGGACTAGATAATCGTGTAGATCCTTTTCAACCTTGTGATTCTATGATTCTATGTAAGAATGCAGCACAGCCCTGCCAAAAAGGTCTTGGGGGTGCTGGTGAGGACATGAGCCAGCAATGTGCCCTCTCAGTCCAGAAAGCCAACCATATCTTGGGCTGCATCAAAAGAAGCGTGACCAGCAGACTGGAGTACTATATCCAATGTCCAGATGTGGCTCCTAGATGTTCACTGTAGGAACCTTTAAAGTTTCCTTCTAACTTAAGCAATTCTGAGTGTATGATTCTATGACCTCTCCTATTAGTCTGTGAGGAGAAGAGGACGGAATAAGTTTAGGACATTACAATTTTGTGCACATGGACAGATAAAGGAGATTATATATGCATGTCTTGTATACATCCATTTGGAAAAAAAAAATCATTGAAAAACTTGCATGCATACATGCATATTTGAATTAGATGTTTGTCAAAAGCATAGATCAGAAGTGTGGAACTATGCATATTTGTACCAATTATGCACGAAGTGACAAATAAGTTGAACAGCGTTATAAATACAAATGAAGTATGGCTTTACAAAGTCACATAGCCACCTTTTCACAACTAGTAAACAAAACATCAAACACATGTTCAAATCAATCCCTTGCAAATGCTTTTCCAGACTTCAGCATGGGCTGACTCAGTCCAGTGTGTGATTCAAAATGGAGATAGTGTGGATGACTGAAGTGTTTGTACCTCAGTCTAGTACGCTAATATTATATATGTAATCAGAAAATCACAAGCTGAAAATGTAAATTTTATTCCTGTTGATTTTTTACCCTTTTATAAAACACAGAAGGATTATGCTGTCTCCTTTGACTCACAGTGCAATGGCAATTCTCATCCAGGTGCTGTACTGAAGTAATACAATTAGAATTCTATACTGATGAAATAATTTAGGACAGAATCTCTTGTCCTATAATTTTGGCCATTAATATTATAACATAAACTTGACTGAATTATTATTAATCATTATTTTAGACATCAGCAAGTTAACAAAGTTGTTTACCTGTGACATAACATGAAAACAACCCAATATCTCTAAATGAAATTATTCATGTGCTTAATACAGTTAATATTTTATTTAAGCATTCATTATCCAATCTGGGATTAAAACAAAAGAAAAAAAGATGCCTGACTTGTCACAGCACAAAAGAGCTGGAGAGAGAAAAAACTAAGAACCCATGCCACACTGGAATGGTTGGACCTCTCCAGTGCACCAAGATCCAGCAATTAAGGGAGTGCATGGTGCCATTTCACTCCCTCAAACCACCATCCTCGAGCATTCACTAGGAAGAGAAGCCAGTGGGAGCCTAATTGTTCTGCTTGCTTTACTCCTTTTAACAAATCCTAGTTTTATTCAGTAGTCTGAACTTTCAACTATAAACTTATGAGGAAGCTCCTGTAAATACACCTATACTAGAAACAGAAAGAGCTAGAATATTTTAGCTACTCTCCTTATCTAGGTAAAATGGGAATCTGTGAGGACTCCTTTGCTGAGAAAAGTAAGATACAAATGTCATATGGGATATAGTAGCATTATTTTTCTACATCAAGAGTTGTGTCCACTTCTACCAAAAGTTCTCAGTCTTTAACATGAGTAAGAACAAGGTACATCTGTTCAAGACAGTATCGGTTATATATATTCCACTTTAAAACCTTAATAAGTTCATGCACTATTCCAAATATTCACAGAACAGATGTCAAGAAAATAGAGCAGATACATCATAGTTTTAAACATCTAAGTGTGTATCTAGAACAGATTAGTGAAAAGATCAGATCTTGCAAGTGCCTCAACAGATATTTGAAATAAAGAGGGAAGAGTTAGAAATGTTAAATTTATTCTGAATAACACTTAGGCACCCTTGTTATTCTGCTTCCAAACACAATAATGTTTAATAATGGATAAAAGAAAAGGAGGTAAGAACCACAGCATCTCTTTATAGAATCAGCAATCTAAAAGAACATTTCCTTATTTCATTACTTTAATATAACTAAAAATACTTGTGGAGAAAAAGGTAAGCAAATGTGATTCCAAATGATGATGAATTTTACTCTGCTTAATGAGCCTTTTATATAAATAGTTTTGCAGAAAAACATCTGGAAAATAACTTGGAGGGGAAAAAAAGAAAAAGAAAATATAGTAAAATCCAGCTGTCTCTAGGTCTCAATATTCAGCTTCTGATTTTTATATCTCTTATTCTGGAACTGCAGTGTGCAGTGCATTTAGAAACTGCATTAACCTGAGCATCATCAGGTTTTGCATCTGATCGTTTTTGCCTAGGAAGTCTAAAATTTTCTAATCTGAATCTCATAGGATGCCAGAATTATCATCTAATTAAAGACTAATTTGCCTTTTGAGCTAAAGAATCAGCTTCCTTCTGGCATTTTTATTTTAGCAAGTTGTTTCCAAGCTGTTGAGTCATAACTTTCTAAATAAAAATCCAGAACACTAGATCATATAAAGTAAGAATACAAACTGGAACAGGACTTTAAGATCATCTATTTCTGAAGTCTACATTTTATGATAAATTATGTCATCGAGGCTCTTCAAAAGCATCAAAACTATATACATTAGCCAAAAAAGCTAAGGAACAGGAAAATAAATCTATTAAGCTACCACTTAATTTCCAGTAAAATAGATGAGTAAGTGATCCTCCTTGATAACTCTTAATGTATTTTAAAAATATCAAAGTTTCTGCAACTCTTCATTCTCCTAGGAGTCAGACAAGAAATCATACAGTCTGGATTTAATGTTGGTGAAGATAAAGGCACACACAAAAAAATCATGCATAAGGGCAGATTATAGTATATATTAACAATAATAGAATCATAGTATGATATGGGTTGGAAGGGACCTTAAAGATCATATCCACTTACTTGCGTTGGATAAGGTTGCCACCTACTACACTGCCCAGGGCCTCATCCAGCCCAGCCTTCAACACCTCCAGGGATAGGGCATCCACAGCCTCTCTGCGCAGCTGTGCTAGGGTCTCATCGTTCTCTGAGTAAAGAATTTCTTCCCAACATCTAGCCTAAATCTCCCTTCTTTTAATTTAAAACCATTCCTCCTTGTACAATCAGTGTCAGACCCCATAAAAAAGTTGGTCTCTCTCCTGTTTATAAGCTTCCTTTTAGAAATGGAAAGCCACAATGAGCTCTCCTTGAAGCCTTCTCTTCTCCAAGCTGAACAACTCAGCTCCTTCAACCACTAAATGTGCTTCATCCCTCTGGACTCACTCCAACAGCTCCACATGTTTCTTGTAATGGGGACCCCGGGCCTGGATGCAGTTGTCTAGATAGGTTCTCAGAAGTGTTGAGTAGAGGGGGACAATCACCTCCCTGTACCTGCTGCCACCCCTCTGTTGATGCAGCCCAGGATACTGTTGGCCTTCTGGGCTGCGAGGGCATGCTGTGTCGCGGATTTCATCTATCAAAAAGCCAATTCTACTAGCAATTAAAAAAAATAAAATAGTATTTTAAATACATGCACATATGTACAAAAAACAGATGGGATCAACATTTGACTTTTTACAAGAATTCTGTAGAACCAAAGAGTCTAAAAAAACTCTGACTCTGTGCTGCAGCTAATGAGCACATGATATGCACTATATGATCTTCTACAGAAAACATCAAATTCTTCTAAAGAGAGCTTGCATGACTTTTAGAAACTACAGATCTACAGCTATTTTTTTCAATGGGGAAAAAAAAAAAATCTGAACAACAAAATCAAGATAATATGGATGTTCAGTTTAAACAACCTAGAAGCAAAGTCAGCAGGTCTCGCAGACAGCTGGTCTATTTTGGAGATCCTGTTGTATGGGAAACATTCATACAGTTGTGTACCAGCATATTTGTTCCATTAGGTCTCAATGTATCCTCAAATCAGCTGTTTTTATCTGCTACAGCTGTTGCCCAAAAAGACTGCTTTCTATAAAAGCCACTGAATTATTTGCACGTTTCTTTCTCCTGACAATGTTACAGCATGCACCAAAAAGCAATTTTCCTTGGCTGCTAAAATAAGCTCTTCACAGATTTTTATGTTTCACTGTTTCACTGGCACATCTGGTAAAATATAATTGTTTATTGTACTTACTTGTTTGAAGCCAGTTCTAAACATTTCAGAATCCAGATACATCACATTGCTCAGGAAACCACTCTGATTTTTCTCTATTACTTCTATCTATACTTCAACCTTTAAAACCAGGGGAATATCTTTGTCTGCTGCATTCTGGAACCCAGTGGAAATGGACTTGGCTCACTGGAATGAACAAGCGCTTGGTGAGACCTCCTTTCAGATAAACACAGCTGGGGTAGATCACATCTGCAGTTTGTTAAGTCTTGTTTCTGGAGCAGATCCTACATACACGGAATTTCCAACTGAATGGCACCTGGGTAGAGAGTCTACACCTCATTGTTTTGTGACAGTCCTCCATGACCTACGTGCATGGTTTTCTGAAAATTTTCAACACTTGGCATCAGCTTTTAATCAAAACTCAATTATTTATCTTTGCAGGTTCTCATCCTGAGCAGTAGCTCTGGTAACAAGTCTGGATGTTTCTGCTTTGTCTTTTGAATTCCACAAGAATGCACAAAATCTCCCTCAGTATATTGCACTGCTCTTTTGTCAAATGCTCTGAAGTGTATGACTACTCATTCCTTGCCAGTCTATCTTTTCAAATAATAGAGCTAGGGGGAAAAAAAAAAAAAAAAGTGTGATACGGTTTTCAGGATACAGTTTATTTGACAGGATACTTTTCACAAGGGAGCTAAACTTTACACATATCATAGATGGTCATCTTGAGATTAATGCTATTACATAGACTGTTAAGATTAGCCATGTGCTTCAGGATCCTTTATAAAGAGTATGTCCTGATTAAACCCAGGAGTACAGCAATCATCTTTTTTTTTAAATTGGTAGCAGAATCCTCTTCTGTACTAGGCAGAGCATGGCCAAGAAGCTGAGAAAGGTGATCTTTTCCTTCTGCTCAGCACTAGTGAGACATACTAGGAGCAGTGAATTCAGCGTGGTCTCTCCACAAGAAGGAAGAGATGGACCTATCGGAACAAATTCAATAAAGGATCACAGAGAGAGTGAAGCAACTTTTATATGAGGAAAGGGTGAATGGTCTGGGACTGAAGAAGAGAACGCTCAGTGGAGATCATGTTCACATACCTCAATATCGGAAGGGAAAGTGCAAAGAAGATGGAACCTGGCCAATCTCAGTGGTGTCCAGTGCCAGGACAAGAGGCAATGGGTGTAAGTTAGAAAACAGAAAATTCTACCTTAACACACACACAAAAACCTTTTAATTTTTAGCATGGTCAAACACTGGAACAAGTAGCCCAGAGATGTTGTGGAGTCTTCATCACAACAGTTCCTGTGGAGGTATTAAAACCCTGACTGGATAACAGTCCTGGGCAACCTGCGCAAGTTGGCTGTTTTTGAAAAGAGGAATTCATATTAGGTGATTTTCAGAGGTGTCTGCCAACCTCAGCCATTCTGTAATTCCGAGACACTATCTCAGTGAACTTCAGCCTCAGTATCCAAGAACAGAGGTTCTCTTCATAAGGGATTAGCTTCAGTCTGTATGAACATGATCGTACATAACTCACAGATAAAATGTTTCACAGATCACTCAGACAACTTACTGATGCTGATCTAATATCCACTGCATTAGTATTCTCACCAATTTTGACCTGAGATTATATTTTCAAACAGGCTTACAAGCAATCTACAGCAAAGCCAACAGCTTTTGCAGTATTATAATTACCTATACTGTAAAATCTTTTCTGATCTGCATTTAATGTCATTTATTAAGTCCTTCTTCTTGCACTAATTTATTCAGTTTAGATTTCTACATAGCATGCACTCTTCAGGCTACTTAGAAGCTAAAAATTAAGACTTAATCAAATTATTTTTATTAATATTTATTGATTAACTTTCAGTAGAATTCCATATGTTATGAAAACATTTCTTCATGAGTTGAGTGCCTAACACGTTCACTGTTAAAATTCTGTCTTATAATCAATTCTACATAAAATTGCTGCAACAGAGATGTGGATCTACAGTCACTAGTCTTTGGGACAGAACGCTGTGAGAAATGTCACTAACATACTGAATGTATGACAACTGTTACAGCTTTACTAAGAGGAAGCTTGGTAGTCCTTAGTCATGTTGCCAATTCTTATTATAAGAAAAGTAATATAAGAGTGCACTTCAAACTTCAGCAATTACCTTGGGCATATCTTCCTCTAAACCCAAATAAACAAAAAACAGATTCTTTTATTCAGGTGCTACATTGATGGAGCTCCACTTAACAACCTTTTCCATTGCTCAGAAGAGGAAATCCATCTGTTATTAAGAACTCAGCAGCAGTAAGCAATTGTCAAAGAAAACTAGCGCTTTCCCTCTTTCCCCATATGGAAAGAAATCAGCAGACTACAAACAGGAATCACAACTAAAGCCTAGCAAGGAATAATTTGTTTTCTACCCCTCCTCCTCCATCTCACTCTTCTCCAAGAAGAGACTCGTCAGGAAAGCTGATAAGTCTTCCTATACAAAAATACATACAGCTCCACTCACTACTCCACAGTTTCACTTTTATGTCAACAGGACTGCTGTAACAATTTGCAAGAAAAAGAAATATCATACTTTTTATATATGGGTACTTTATAACTTTTCCAAATATTACATTACTCGTTTTTAAAAGCAAGGCCTGATGATCTCTTACTGAAGATGAATTCACCACCATACATAAAGTCTTCTTACAATGAGACTGACAGTGGATAAGTCATTTAGATTACACACTACCATGATAGCAACAGTTAGAGCCAGTTTGGGTGACGCTACACATATACACCAGAGAGAACATTCTGAAATCTGGGTCCACAGTCTAAATAACTACTAGTATTCTGGGCAAACTGAGATGAAAGCGCTGACAGTAGGTCAAGGGAGATGTTCACTTGCCTAGAAATACTAACAGATTAGAGCATCTCACATATGAGGAGCACTTAGGAGAGCTGGGACTGTTAAGGCTGGAGTAGCAAAGGGTCAGGGGAAGAAAATAGAGTTTAGTTTTCCTCAATGGACCAAAAATGAGAGAGAATGGGAAGAAATAAATTTCCAGGGAATTTCACTTAAGCATATTGAGGAAGAGAGGTGGGTTTGTAGGTTGATATTTTCACTGTGTGGTTAGCCAAGCACTTGCACTGGTTGCCAAGGTGTGAAGTCTTCTTCCTCAACGATATTCAACCAGATCTGATACCAAAGGTGCACTTCCTAAGAGTATCCGGATGGCCTATTTGAATGCAAGGCTGGAATTGTTGCAGGCTCTCTTCTAATGTCCTCCTGACTCTGTTACATAAACTAAACATGTTCACCAGTCTATTCTGGTGAATGACTGTTGAATTTCAGATCTGGAAGACCAAAATGGAGTAATTTTAAGTTGCTCAATTTCCAAACGTAAAGAACATATTCATTCATGAAACATACTAATAGCCTTATGGCATACTAGACTTAGTTGCCCTTTTCTTTAACTTTTACCTCTAGATTTGTTTGCCTCTATGCACACATCAAATAAAATAAGACTAGATGTTATTTTAATCTTAAAGAACATTTTTCCCAGTCTTATTTCAATGCATACAGCCACACTGACTCTGTTCTCCGAGTGTAATCTCCATGACTAAGCTTCTTTTCATTCAGTGACTATTCATATTGATTAGGATTCACATTAACAGTTTTCCTTAACAATGCGTATGAAAGAGTTTATTAATTGTATGCAACACCTGCAGGTTATGGTACTTCTGTAATTTACGTGGTTTCTGAGAATTACTCGCAAGCTATTTAAATTATGTAAAGTCTGTCAACTTATTGTCTCTAAGGCAATTCACACAAATGTTATATGTCAATCTTTTCAATCTAAGCTAAAATTCATGTTGCTAAACATACAGGAGTGTAACTGAGGCCACAGTGTCCTTATTAGCTTTGCAAAAGATTCTACTATTTGGGAAGCGCAGTATAATTACCTTCTACTCTTATCTGTTAAGATAAATCCTTTTCTGCCTCACTGGAGGATGTATTGAAAAGAAGAACCACAGGGTAATTTCTCCTGCTTGCCTCTATCTTATTCTCTGCCAGTTTATCAAATATTTACAATCTGTTAGGGTACACTGAGCACTGGAATCATCTGGCTGTACAAACAGGGTAATAGTATAGATGTATCTTTCAATCTCGATTCTTTTAACATGACTTTGTATACATAGTATTCAGTATAAGGAAGCAGAAAATAAGGCAGGATTGCAATTTTGTTTTATGTAGACTCAGTCAAATTTATTGGATCAGAAAATATTGGAGTGCTATGGCAGAAGAGTCAGGATAACTTTTCATGGGTAAAGTCTAAGAAAGAAACCACCAATATTGAAATAAGGTGCTACATTTATATTGGCTTCTTTTATATTTTAACTTAATGGGATAATAAAAAAATGTAACAGGAGTTACATTCTTGAAACACTCATGCAGAGGTCTTGAAACTTGGTAGTTCACAGTAAAGATGCCTGTGTAAGTATTTAATCTACCTACCTTGAATTATTTGTGTTTTTTTTTTTTTTTTTTAATTACATGAATCTGTATTGCATCTTTTTATTTACCCATTTTAATGCATTAATGCATTTAATGCATGATTTAGACTCAATGATCCTTATGGGTCCCATCCAACTCAGGATAATCTATGATTCTATGATTAAGTAAAACTCCTATTGCCTCTTCCTGTGAAATCCTCCTGTCTGAGATTGGTTCCTTGAAAGCTTGTGACTTTCCAGTTAGCATTTAGAGATCAACAATATCTTATCACTACGAGCCAATAATGTCTAAAAGTGGAGAATCTAATGACAGGCTGCATAGAATACCCCACTGCATCTCATTATTGCTGTACAGCCCTTCCAAAGGGAGCAGGATGGACATTGATTTCTCTCCCCTTATTTCTTCTGCCCAACCTCCTCTGTTCTTACTCAGTACTTCTGAACATCCTAAATACCTTCAACCAATTTGGAAAATATCAAGAAACCTTTCTGAGATCATAAGGACTAAAATAATTAACTCATTAGAAAGCCAAACAGAAGTAGCCTTTGTTAGCATATTTTCTCCACTCTTACATCCACTACTAAACATTAGGCAAAAGTGATCATTCTGGGTCCTGAACACCTGGGTTGCTCTCAAGCTCATCATGCAGTTGATTTCTTTATTTAGAATGCTCCAGTGTTTGAATTCATGGAGTCTAACAGACACTTTATCTTCATAAGAAAAAAACTGAATACTAATTGGAAGTATTAGTTTTTCAGTTGTTTACACCATGTGGAGGAAGATAATGCTGGATCAGCCTAGGCTAGCTTCTAGTAGAAGTAAAAAATTACTTTTTGTCCTGTTTCTCCCTTAAAAAAAAAAAAAAATCAAAAAAAATAACAGGTATCTCTGAACTGATACATTTAGCATAATTACAAAGGTCAAACATAAATTAAACACTATATTTTAACTAATACAGATTTTTTTTACAAATCCCTTACTTAACCAGTATTTCCCTCTACTTTTACTTCTGAATTGTAAAAAAAAAACTATATGAGAGCTGCTTCAAAATACATGCTTGGTATTTTATGATATTGACCCATGATGCCAAAGGTAAATATTGTGATGTGGCAGCAGAGGTTAAGCTTTCTCCCCAATATTTTATTAGATTTTGTGACAGCAAAGGGACAGCCTGACAGAATGGCATCTGATGTGGAAGGGCATGTGGAGCAATGGTGTGTCCCTGAATTACTCCATGTAGAAAAAAGACACACACTAGCAGTCACTGTCACTGATGTTTGCTGAATGTTCGTGGACAGCAACCAGTGGATGTGAGCACAGTGAGGTGGTGAGTAATGTGTTTCAGCTGTGACGACAGGGTCGTGAGAGAAAAGCCACGTTCCACATGACCGTGCACAGCTGTCACACCACAAAATGTAGAGCATCTTGATCAGCTCATCCTCATGAAATAGTAGATTACAAACACAGAGCTGAATATTGGCTTCAATGTGATGGAAAGGATGGTGGCAGTATTGGAATATCACAAAGTTTGTGTCAGGTGGGGCCCATGAGTGATCACAAAGGAACAGAAAGAATACTACACGCAAGTTTGGCAGAACCTATTGATCCAATACGAGGATGAAAGTGACAGTTTCCTGGATCGCATCATTACTGGTGATGTGATATGGAGAAACCACTATGAGCCAGAGCCAAAACAACACTCTGTGGAGTGGTGGCATGTGAATTCCCCATCAAAGACTAATTTAAAGACGCAGCCCTGAGTGGGTGAAGTGATGTACAGTGTGCTGGGATAGGAATGGAGTGATCCATCTGGATTTCCTGGAACCTGAGCAAACCATCAACCAGAGTCAGGCTAGGGAAGAAGACAGTTCACTCATCAAGATAATGACTGGCCCTATACCAAATGTGAAGACTGTAGAGTGCATTGCCAGTCTTGGCTGGACTTTCCTACTACATCTATCACATAGGCTGCATTTGGGACCTTCTCACTTTCCCTGTTCAGGACACTGAAGGATGAACAGTGTGGGGAATATTATTCTAGCAGCGATGCCATCGTAGCAGCTGTGCAACTGTACGTCACCTCCACTGGTGCATATTCTTATAACTACAGCATACAGGCTCTTGTTCACTGCTGGTAAAAATCATAGAAGGGACCTCCGATATCATCTAGTTCCCACCCCTTTGCCATGGGTGTGGTTCATAACCACTAAATCAGACACTAAATCAGGTTCCTCAGGGTCCCATGCAGCCTGACCTTAAATGCCTCTAGGGATGGAGCATCCATAGCTTCTCTGGATAAGGTGTGCCAGGGCCTCACTATCGTATCAGTGAAAAATTTCCCAGTGACATCTAAGCTAAATGTTCCCTCTTTTAGCTTAAAATTGATCCTTCTTCTATGTTTTCCTATCATTGCCTAGAAATATACAAAAATTATTTCCTACTTATTTCTAAGTACTAGAAGGTTGTAACGAGGTGTCTCCTCCAGACTGAACAAGCCCAGCTCCCTCAGCCTGTCTGCATAGGAGAGGTGTTCCAACCCTCTGATCATCTTTGTGACATCTTCTCATCCCACTCCAACACTTCCATACATTTCTCATGCTGGGCGCCCCACTCGTATGCCGTAGATGTAGTACTCCAGATTTAGCCTCACGAGGGTGAGCAGAGGACAGTCACCTCCCTCGCTGCTGGCCACTGTGTGTGTTGATGCTAATGCACAGCTAATGGTAGTGACTATGTTGAAAAATAATGCTTTGCATCTGAGAATTTGATCTATCAAATAGTGCTATTGTACTCTTTATTACAGGAGGCACTGCTTTTGGAGTGATCTACATCATATTATGCCTGCATAAGCACTGTTATTAACACATACTCTACAGTTCTCCATTTACTTATGTTTTACTCTGTTTACCTAATTCAGATTTTGTCTGAAGTGTTTGCAGAACTAAGTTATGAATATGTGCTTTTTTTAAAATCTACACTCTGTAGAAATAAATTACAGTGGCAATTATCAAAATATACTTAAACCTCAAATTCTTCCACTATTGGCATCCTCCCTATTATGTACAATGCAATTTTCTGCCAACGAAGTGCATGACAAATCCAAAATTTTCATGCAGTAAACCCATTTCACTGCCATGTTATGGACAGCGTGGTACGTATTTGTAGGACAAACTTAAACTTTTCAAACATTCATAAACATGGCCAGCAAAAGGATGGGAAATAGGACTCAAGGGCTGTTTCTTGGTGGCTGTATCAAGGAAATAAAAAGATATTTTTGAGCAAATCAAATGTTAGGTAATAACCAGGTATTATTACACTTGCTTCTGGGAAACTTACGTCCAAAGGAACCATATTCCACCCAATCCTGCACAATTAAAATTGCATTGTGGAGACCTAGGAGTCACTTCTAGATCAACTGAAGTGTCATTTTTAGAAAAGATAAACAACTGTGGGATCCTGAATCAAGTCCCACAAGCCATATCATGACAGAGAAGTACATACTTAGCCTTTAGAAGAGTGTCTTCAAATATACCTGGATAGCCTTGTTTATTAAGAAATGAAAAGTGCATAGATTTAGGAATGCCACAGTGTTAGGTAGGTGCTGAGTCTAGCTCTGAGAGTTTCAAGAATATTTGTAGGACTAAGTGCTCTCAGTTGCTGGTGTTGCCTTTTTGCTCAAGGTTGGTGTCCTACAGGACAGCTGGCAGAAACAAAATGTGTGAGCTCTACTCAGCTGTCACCAGCCAAAGCATGTTAGTGTAACCTAGGCTAATAAATTACAAACATTGACATAAGTTGTGAAATACTTGAAGAGTTGTACTGCTTTCAAATACTTTGGCTGTCAGCAAAAGAAATGTACAGAGGGCATGCAAAGCCTTCAGACAGGAAGTAATGCCACAGAGCCTCCACTCTAGCTGCAGAGTTATTTTCCTAATAAGAACAAATATGATAGACAATGCCATCTCTTCACTGAATTTTACCCTTCTATCCTAACTTCCACAACAACACCGAAAACGTATGTAGAAAATACACCTATATAAACTGCATTATCTAATATTTTGTTCTTTGTGAATGTTTACAGCTACTTCAGGAAAACATTAGGAGCCTGACCAGCTTGCAGCTCTTCCACTTCTGAGAATGACTGAATGGCATAAAGAGCTGTCTACGCTCTTTTCCCTTGCACTTTCATTTTTTTTCCTTTAAGTTTTCTTAAAACAGACTCCTGAACTGTGGGACATTTTAGAGCTACTATTCATATTTACATTCACTTTTAGTCATAAGCACACCATCATAATACATTTGACTTGCACTCTATGTGCTCATCATCATTAATTGCAACTTCCACCTAGATAATTGTTTTGAAATTCAGATAAGCGGCTACTATATGTTATCTTAGTCTTTCCTACATGGTTTCTGTAACTTTACTTCTTTTACTAATTGCTCTTCCCTGACTAGACCTAGCCATTAAACTATTAGAAACCAAACTTTCAATGATCACTGACATCAGCAAGAGTGTATACTAAAATCTCTAATTAGAATGTTCTTTGAGAAAGATTGTTGGCCCCTTTAAATTACCATTGGGATCTTTTCTCTTTCTGAAGTGAAGAACTGAACTTTTCTGGATATGTTTTGCAGATAGACCCGTAACATGCATGTTAACAACCTACTAGTTACAATGTAATTATCTATGACACAGAACAACAGTAACAGTGCAACAACCACAACACTACACAAAAAGGAGTGGACAAAATCACTGGTCGGTTAAGCAGAGACTAACAAGGTATTCACACCATTCCATCAGTTAAAGTTTGCACTTACCAACCTCCACAACACTAGAACAGTTGGGATCTGTGAAGCCTTCAGGACACTCGCATGAGTAAAAGTCATCATTCAGCCCTGACAGACAGATGCCGCCATTTTTGCAAGGGTTGGAGTCACACAAGTCCCCTGTGGGTTAAAAGAAGAAAAGATTCTCATAAAAAACTCTGCAGAAGTTATGCACAAGTTCTAAGTATAGTAGACTGTGATTCAGAATGGAGAGGAATGGCTTTGGTTATATCATCTTCTGTTCCAGATATACGGACTCTTAAATCAGTACACATCAGGCTCAGGCATGCCAGTACTGCCAGTACAATACTGCTGTGCATGGGCCATAGCAGTTAGGCCAGCAGTATGCTTTTATGTTGATTTTGTATCAGTCACTGGAAGATCACCTGTACATAACTTCAGGATAAAGTTCACCAGTAAAAAATAAAGCCACTGAAGTATTTTGAGCAACATAATTCTAATGATAAGGTTGCACTCGATTGATGATGTTTAACCTGGAGCTCTACAGTTGAAACCATGCTTCCAGAGAGGCTTTCACTCCACACAGAGACCTATCAACACCACGACAAAGATTTGGGCATTCACAGATGTCCAGAGTTCCTCCACAGTCCACTCCACATCCCAAGCAAGTTTACAAAGTTCTTCCACAACGCATTTGTTCTGATTGCAGAGTGAATCAGCCAGTCACAAACAAAACTGTTCTGCCTCAAAACCATGCCATGCTATGAACTAGCTGTGCTTCAAGATTTCTTTCGACATGACCAGCACAGGCACAGCAGGTACTTTCAGTCTTCCTAAATAGGGCCAAATGAGCAGGTTCTGCTAATCATTTAAATTTTTTTTTTTTTTTTTTTTTTTTTACAAAGACAGCTTCCTAAGTCAGTTAGCATCAAGGTGATCAACAGCAGAAAGATGTAAGCTTTGAAAGATGTATCATAAGGCAGCTTCATATGCTCAGCACTTGAATGTGTTTTCAATACTACTAGTATATGCAATACATTATCAAACAGTATTTGAAGCTGCCTTCCTGAGGACATATAAAAAAAAGGGCCTGTGCAACTTTTGCAGCTCCTCCAATACCCTGAGAGAATCATAGCTTTTTGCAGTTCCAGAAATATGCTCAAACACAGGACTGCATCAGCTGAAAATATTTGAAATTCTTGTTTTGTCACTTTGAGATCTCATTTAATGTTCGTGAGTGAGCAGCCTTGTGGATAGCTTCTATTTTCCAGCAAAACAGGTACCTAAACATGATGCATTTTACCTTTCCATTCAGGAAGAACAATATGAGGTAATTTTGTGTCCATTCCCCAGTCAGATAATTGGAAGCAATCCCAAAGAATGCCCTTTGTGCAGACTTAACTTTGTACTTTTTCTCAGAAGTTTAAATACACGTTTAGATGACTTTTTAAAAAAACTATCTCACACTTCATCTTGTAAGACATATTTGTGAGATCTATCGATTTCCATATTTTAATTTCACAATATAATGCGACACAGCATGACATAAACCATGGGAATACAAACCACATAGCTTAATAGCAGATCTCCAAAAGTGAATTTCCTAACATTTAAATGTATTATGCCAAAATGTTGTACTATCTGGTACCTCAAATCTTCTAAGTATAATTATATGATGTATAATCCTGCAAGTAAATCAAAGTCATTGCTGCTCACAAATGCAAATATATGTTTGTTTTTTTCTCCATATAATTTTATTTATTATAAAGCTGCACCATTTTACAGGTAACATATTCTATTCCAGAATGTAGCTGTTGCTATTCTACAATGTGCTCGGTATCATTTTTAGAAATACCAGCAATTTGTATACTTGTTTTGTTCTGTAACAGTTTTGCAGATGCAACTTTAAGCAACATCTACAGATGGGCAATTATTAAAATCTAAGGAGTATCTTACTTTGTGTACTTCTTGAAATCGAAAACTTGCCTTTTGCCGTGCAGTTGTAGAAAGAAATATGCAAAATCCATTTTTATGTCAGTAGTAGTAACATTTTAATATATTTTGGACTACAGTAATAGTGAGGAGGCCCAGAACATTTCCTACACCTCACTGGCTCAGAGACAGCAGATCAATGCTTCATGCATTGTCTAAGAATCACGTAAGTAATTTAACTGATGTATGAAACTTTATAAATTCTGCACATCCATGGGGAAAAAAAAAAAAAAAAAAACTTTTTTATTGATTGTTAGTTTTTTAAATTTCAATCTGTCAACTTTAAATTATCTTCATTACAGTGACTTGTCATGCATCCATCTTCTTGGTATTAACACATATATCTTGAATGTTGTCCAGCTAAAGTTGACATACAGCTATTTGAAAAGAGTCAACAGCATCTTTCTACATCATATGACTACATATAAGTAGACATTATTTTCCTCCCTCTCTGAATCTAAACAAGTTGAGATTTCTCAGCTCAGTGCTCATTTCATTATTTGCCACGGATGTTTGTTTTAGAATTCATATGACTTAGGCATTTTGGTCATGAAAGAATAATCACTGTGAACTGACTGCTCTGAAAACTGTATTCCCTTGGCTTTAATTAAATAAATAAATTAAATAAAACCTAGAAGGGAAACACTTGTTATGTTAATCCATATGGATATTCTCATTAAAATGAGAGGGAACACATTTATTAATTTTTTCCTGACTTCCTGTTCCCCTGATCTTATTTATGCAACATGAAAAAGAATATGAAAGATAAAAAGATAAACCACTGTATTCATCGGTATGTTTTATATTGATTGACAAACCAAACAAGTTGTTAATTTTCCATTGTAGTTCCAGAATTTGCAATCTCCCACTACAACCAGAGCATTTATGCTTAGCTGTGTTGTTTCTATTTCTCTGAAAATTTGTGTGGGCTTTTTAAATCTGAAGTGAACTAATCTGACCTACAGTTTAGAGGTAATAAAGCTGATGTTATCCTCTAACAGTCATTTATTTCCATGTTCAGGAAGTAAATGCATTAAGCGCTCTTTTCACCCAGCCATCTTGACCCAAATTCTGATGTCAGTTACTGGTATGAATTTGTTGTTGTCATTAAATTATACCACAGAAATGAAAAGAGTGCAGCACACCTCTGAAGAAAATTGGACTATCAAAAAGAGTGAACATAAACAATAACACAAGCAGTGAATACAGAAAATATTTTTTGGAAGAAATCCTGACTTTTGTGAAAATAATTTCCATTTTTATTCAGAGGTAAACTGAACGAGTTTCTAAACGAAGAACTCTGAACTCTCTATACATATTGAATAATTTACAGCAAAATTCTGTTAAGTTTTAACAAATGTTACACAGAAGAAGTATTATTACTAGTGTTTGTATTTGCTGCTTATGTCTTCTACGTTGTTTTTTTTCTCCAATGGTAGGATCTGGTATCATTGGGTGCATAATCACCATGGTCAGCTCAGGACTAACATCCTATCTGTACTCAGAATTTATGGTCACCCAGATTCTGAAAACTCTCACAAAGACACTAAAATATCTAATATCCATGCTCACAGGGAAATGCAACATTCAACTTTTTGGTCCAGTTACCAATGACATCAGCTATCAGTGGATCTATACAAGAAAAAACCTTAACTGTTTCTAGTCAGTTTTATAGTACGATTACAAATGGCATACGCCTTTGTTTTATGTTACAGTTTTAAATGACCACTTGTCTAGAGTGTGGCAAGCTTAGTTTATAACACTTTTGCTATTTTGTAGATGAGTTAACAAGTAATGAGCATGCAACTCCTCCACAGCTTTTGGAAAAAAATCATGGGAATGTCAGAACATCTGCAAAGACTGTCAAAACAGATAAAAAACCCACAATAACAATTTTTGCAAGCCTGTATCATTCATATAATACTAAAGAGGGAAAATACGTACTCTGGCCAGCAATGGTTGAAATAAAACCAGCATGACATCAAGTATGATGCTTTCAGAGCAACATATGTCTGAGCAAGTGCACAGACACAAGCAAGAAGTAGTTGTGTAAAACTAAACATAAAGTCTCTGCAAACCTGCATGCTCAAATTAGTAAAACTCACTTAAAATGTTAGCACTCTTATTTATGACTTAGTGCCTGTGAAATTGTGCAGAACAAAATAAATGTCACCTTTGAATCAACAATATTCCCCTCAATTTACATTTTACGCCTCTTGAGAGGCCATTTATGCTGAAATATTGAACACTAATTTGTTATTCTACTCACTTTGATGTACAGGATTTGATTTTAAAGGCTCTGCACTTACGAAAAAAAGCTTATATATCTGCACTTTGTTTTAAGAAACTGATTAAAGGATTTGTTACCATTAAAGTACTGTGTTGCACGTGACACAACCTTTAACACAACAGTAGTTTCAGAATTTAACCACAGAGTCACTGTAAATGGGAATAAAATAAACTAAAGGGAAGAATTATATCCTTAGAGCAATTTTTACATGACTGTACTTTGAGCTAGTAACTTGATATAGTGAAAGATAATACGCTGTTTGCATGCAATTCTATAAATTAAACAGACACAATATGCAGAACACTGCTATTTAAAAACAAAAAGTCAAAAACAATATGAAAAGCAAATCATAGCATGCATTATAAAAAAAAAAAAAAAAAAAAAAAAAGTTACAAAAAGGGTCCAATAAAGAATACAGGTGTGAAGTAAAAATAATTCATATTTTTTCTGTGTCTGGCTAAACATGCACCTTCTATTATGCAGCAATTCAAGCATTAAGATAATGTCCCAGTTGTGCATAAAATTTTTTTCTACAAGTATTGCTGCCATTATTTCATCCTAGGGAATCTCTCAGACTGTAAAATCTTACCAGGTCAAACATTTCAGATTTGGTGCAAGATAGAACAGAACTAAGGAAAATAAGTTTGCTTGCTTCTCCACAAAACTGCCCAAACTCACAACCACTTTGAATTTACCTCTTTTAGGGTACCCTTCCTTGAAGTTTCATGTTTTATGTGTAGGTATATAAAACATATGGGTGTATATGTATAGTTCCTCCTTTTTGCATGATATCCTGCATGGATGAGTTAAAATTCAAATGATGTCAGAGTGCACTGGACTTAGGAGCAAACACATATTTAAGTGACCAGATCATGCATTTTCAGGATTTGTTCTTTTTTCCCCATATCTTCAGCTTTTAAAAAACTTTCTTAAGGAATAAATCTCAGAGTCATTTGTCCATGCTGTCTTTGGAAATCACTAGTGGTTAAGAATAAAAAAGCAAGACAGAAAGAATAAAATGAAGAATAAAATTTCGAGTATATACTCGATATCGGTATTTTACTGAAGAACTCTCACTCCTCAAAACTCAGTAAAAACATACAACAAAGCTGAAATAAAGAGGTTAAACTGTAATTCTCTAGTAGCAATTAGGCTTGACTGCCTGCTTCTGTCCATGAAGAATATCTCAATTAGTGACATTATTTAACTTGTATTAAATGCCATCACTGAGGAGCCATTCTGTAAATCCACGCCACTCCCTGACACATCTTCACATAACCGTTCTTAAGCCACACTCTTTAAACAAGATGCTGAATATATGATACACTCCTTTCCACAAGCAGATATCCACTGGTGGAATAACAATTGCAAAGATTTGACAAACTTCACGTTTTCATATGGAGTACTTTTGATCCTGTAAGGCCCCATAAACTGCTATATGAAGCTCTACTGAATAGCGCAGTACTTTGCTTGACAGCAAAGGACAACTTGAAAGAAGGAATTCAGCTGCTGTATATAAATAATGCAGCACACCATGATGGTAGCAGTTAGCCCATCAATCCTTGACAAGAACAGAAATTCAGAGTTTATGGATACAATTTTTCTGATATGAAGACTAAAGAAGATGCACTGTGCAAACCAAGAAGTACCATCCACAACCACAGGCATGCATTACTTTGTAAAGCACTCTCAGTTGTTTTGCCGTAAAATTACATAGATCAGTCAGTTACCATTACTACTTGTGAATCAATTTGCTATCACAGGTCACTAACGATTGCAAATGAATAAAAGAAAAAAGAATCACTTTGTCTGTTCCTGGGACACATCTATGTGGCAAAAGCTCGGGTACAGTGTCTTGAATCAGGGACAGGAGAAGCATTTGAAGCACTACTCACAAACTCATTAGCCTGAAATGATTACAATTTTCTTCAACTACCTTTTAATACATAAAATGATAACTGTTATCGTTTCTGGCAGAAGTGATACTGTAAGAAAAATCTGCTTGCAAAAATGAAAAAAAAAAAAAAGTCCTCAAAAAGAAAAAAAAAATCACACGGACTCAGATCACAGATTACAGAACCGGAAAAAAAAAAAAAAAAAAAAAAAAACCTGTGAAAGAAAAAAGGCAATGTGTTTTTGGGAACATTTTCTTCTGTAATTTAAGATCACAGCACATTCTGTAAAATAGTAGGTATGAAAAAGCACCCTTATTTATTATTTGACATCCATACATTAAATATACCCATTAATGCATTTCATATACATTATATATTGAAGTAGTGAGATTTGCAAAAACTTATACTGAAGTAAACATAACAATACCGTAGGAGTCCGTGGAGATGCAGACACCCATCAAAACAAAAGGCATGACAAAACTGGGAGGTAAACAGTTGCAAAGGTAATGAATGTTTGGAGCTCAGGGTGCTACTCACAGATGTATTTGGATAGGTACACCAGCCTTTACTAGTACATTACATAATGGGTGCTACAGAGCTAACGCCACTGATAGGGAGAACTGGATTCTTGTTCTTACCTAAAACAAGAACTATATTTTTATTCAATTCTCTATACTGCTACATGAAATATAGCTTATTTTAAAAGCTCACTCTAAAGAAATAAAATGAATAGCTACTCTCTTTCATGAGAACCGAACTTGTTACTAGGAAGAAATCTCCAGTTGGCACCAAACAATAAACAGTCCAGAAAATAACCTGTCAATAGAAATTTTGTCTCAGGGTAGTACAAATGAGCCCCAGACTTGAACCCCAACAGAGCACCTAAACTTCAGAAGAAGATTGAGAAATTACTTGCTAACACTAGCAGATTCATGTTAAAATCAATTTTCAGAAAAACAGCTTTAATAGCTTTCTGATTTACAGAATCATCTGTACAGTGTTCAAGTTCAAATCCATTTCCCCACAGCTGAACCACTGTTGAGAAGCAGAACAATAAATCATATTAAAGACACACCTGTGTAGAGATGCAAAATGTGAACATGAGAATAGATGAGCTCTGCAGTTCTTTTAAGGAACTTGTAAACTGCTACTCAGATTCAATGGTGAGACAGCTAATTTGCTTTTCCTAAGCTAAAAACAGAACGTGTAACTCTTATTATTTGAAAGAGAAGTTAACATTTTCTAGATGTCTGTAGCTCAGGTGTTTCTATTCTGCCTGCTTGCCTGCTGATTTGGTTATTATGCAGGTAGAAGGTTCAGCTAACTACCTAACTTCAATATTCATGACAGATTGTTGGCATAGTTTCAGAAAATATATAATTGGGTATCGCACAATCAGAGAATGACAGAATCACAGAGGTTGGAAGGGTCCTCTGGGGAACATCTAGTCCAACTTCCTGCTAAGGCAGGCTCCCCACAGTAGGTTATGCAGGAAAGTATTTAAGTGGCTCTTGAATATTTTCAGAGGAGACTCCAATAGCTTGTTTCAGTGCTCTGTCACCCTCACAGTAAAGAAATTTTTCCTCATGTGTGTATGTAACCTCCTGTGTTCCATTCTGTGCCCATTGCCCCTTGTCCTGTCACTGGGCACCACCGAAAAGAGTCTGGCCTTATTCACTTGACTCCCACCATTGATACTTACAACCATTGATAAGATTCCCCCTCAGTCTTTTCTAGACTGAATAGTCTGAGGTCTCACAGCCATTTATCGTAATGGAAATGCTCCAGGCTTCTCATCATCTTTTAGGTCCTCTGCTGGTCTCTATCCAGTAGTTCACGGTCTTTCTTGAACTGAGGCGCCCAGAACTGGACTAAGTTCATCAGATGTGGCCTCACTGGGGAAGAGTGAAGGAGAAATCACCTCCCTCAACCTATTGGCCACAGCCTTTTTTAATGCATTTCAGGCTACCTCATGCTTTCCTGGCTACAAGAGCACACTGCTGGCACACGGTCAATCTGTAGTCTACCAGGAGATCCAAATCCTTCTCCACAGAGCTCCTTTCCAGCAGGCCAGTCCCTAACTTGTACTGATGCATGAAGTTATTATTCCCCGAATGTAGGACTCTACACTTACCCTTGCTGAACACCATTAAAATTCAGCTTTCCATCCCAACCCTCCAGCCTGTCCAGCTCTTGCTGAATGGCAGCACAACCTTCCAGTGTGTCAGCCATTCCTCCCAGCTTTGCATATCATCGATAAAGATGGTAAACAAGACTGGACCCAGCACATATCCTGGGGTACACAGCTTGTACAGGTCTCCAACTATACTCTGTGCTGCTGGATCACAACATTCTGTACTCCTGACAGTCATCCAGCTCTCAGTCCACCCCACTCATCTATCCCAGACTTCCTAAGCCTATCTACAGGGACATTACGGGAAACAGTATCAAAAGCCTTGCTGAAGACAAGGTACACAAGATTCACCACTCTCCCCTCATCTACTGAGCCCATTATGATATTGTGGAAGACTAACAGGTTGGTCAAACATTATTCTTCCGTTGGTGAACCCATTTTGGCCACTTCTCTTCCATTTACTTGGAAATTAAATCCAGAATAGGTAGTCCCATAACCTTTCCACGGACAGAAGTCAGGCTGACAGGCCTGTAATTTCCCAAGTCCTCCTTCCTGCTCTTTTTGAAGACTAGAGTGACACTCCAGTCTTCAAGCACCACTCCCATTCTCCATGACTTTTCAAAGACGGTACAGAGTGGTTTGCTAAACACTTCTGCCAACTCCCTCAGCTCTTCTTGGAGCTCATGGATTTGTTTGTGTCAAGTTTGCCTAGACAATTTCTGACCAAATTCTTCTCAACCAGAGGACTTCCCTTCTCTAGGCACTCTGGAGAGTATGGGATGCTTGAAGGTCAATCTTAGCAGAAAAGTCTGAAGCAAAGAAAGCATTCCGTAAGTATTCCTTCTCAGGATCCTGAGTTACCAGGATCCCATTAAGAAGTGGGCCCATACTTTCCCTACCTTTTCTATTGCTACTGCTACAGTTAAAAGAAGCTCTTCTTGCTGTCCTTGACCTCCCCTGCCAGATTTAATTCCAAGTGGAACTTAGCTTTTGTCATTACATCCTTGCATTCCCTGACAATATTCCCATATTTCTCCCAAGTGATCAGACCCCTTTTCCACATGCCATAAACTTTTTCCATTTGAGTTTTTCCATTATCTCTTTGCTCATCCATGTGGGTCTTCTGTTATCTTTGCCTGATTTCAAACTCTTATGGATGCATCAATCTTAAGCTTAGAGGAAATGGTACTTGAATGTCACCCAGCTCCCTTATGCCCTCTTACCTTTCAATATTATTACCTATGGGATACCTCAAAGAAGGTCCTTGAAGAGGTCAAAGCTGACTCTCCTGAAGAGAGTGTGGAATCCTACTTATTATCTTATTTCTTCCATGTAAGATCCCAAACTCCACTATTTCATAGCCACTGCATCCAAGGCTACCTTCAAAATTCCCAACCAGTCCTTCCCTGTTCTTACAAACCAGACCCAGCAACACACCTCTCCTCTTTGGCTCCTCCACCATCTGTGTCAGAATTATCTTCCACTATCTCAACTGTGCATGCCTTCTGATGTTGCTTTTCCAGCAGTTATGAATGGACTGAAGTCCCCCCCATGAGAACCAGTGCCTGTGGTCATGTGGCTACTTCCAGCTGTTTGTAGAAAGCCTCATCAACTTCATCCTCCTAATCAGGTGGCCTGTAGTACACACACATAATGGTGTCATACATACTAGTTTGCCCCTTAATTCTCACCCTTAAGTTCTCACTTGCTCATCATTCATCCCTAGGCAGAGTTTGATACATTCATGTTGCTCTCTCACATAAAGAGCAAATCCATCACTTCATTGTTCTGGTCTATCTTTCCTAAAAAGCATATGAAGGAAAATAGAAGTATCGCTAACTCCAAATATCCAGATCTGAATTAGATGCAAAAATTTACAGAACATGAATCTCAGAATTAAAAAAACTAAAAAAATAAAAAATCATTTTATCACAGGTCTTATGGAAGTTGAGGTGGTTGTTTCTTTTTCTGAAAGCCTCAGGGATCAAGAGATTGTACTTACACACTATAAAGAAACAGTACCTGCAGTTTGTATTTGTGAATAGGGAATGCAAAATACTTCTGCGAAATAGTCCTAAATATTTCTTTAAATTTTAGTTTTTCTTGCTTAGCCATCTGGGGAGATGCACCAGCTGATTTTCTAAAATCTGGGATGGCATTATGAAAACATAACCAGATTTCTATAATCAGAGAATTTTCATTAGAATAACACTATAGGATTTTGTGGAAGCATTAATCCAGGGTGAAGATAAAGAGCTGTCTTAAGCTTTGGATTTAGTCTAGTAGTACAATACTGTAAAAGTGTGTCCCTACTTTCAGGGTTAGAATACAGTCCTCAAGTAATGCCTGCAGGGATTAATTTCTATCATAATAAATCCCCTCCTGCCTTAAAAAAGTATAATCTCTCCCCTTTCTAAAGGTCTACAGCATGAGCTACTTTATTCATTTGAATGTGAAAGAGCAGTAGGTCACTGTACTTCAGCCTCCAGTGCTACAGGCTTTTCAAGCATCTGAAAGCTGACAATATGAAATACAAGCAGAAATAGAAAACAGCTTAAAAAGTAAATTCTTCTCCCTTTTTTAGGTTACAGAGAGTTCATTTCTATGTCAAGTGTCTCTTTGGAGAAAAAAAAAATGAACTTTTCCTGTCAATTCAAATCATTATTAGTAAGAAATAGATCAAAAGTGATTAAAAGTGGAGCGTGGTTATATAATGTACTTCTGAATATTTCTGCAACTTGTGGAAAAGATTTTGTGTATCCACTGCGATGAGGATTTGGGGAATGCCACCACACACTGAGAGACTGTTTCACTGGAGGAAAAGAGATATGTTCCCCTATGCTGGCTGACCAACACTATCAGTTTCAGATCATATCCAGCCTCTGCTGACAGGAATGACTTCCCTATGCAAGCAGGGAAGTAGATGAATGCCTTTAATGCATATACCCAGACCCCTACCAATACAACCTCTCATAACATAGTTGGCAAAAAGCTGGCAAAAAAACAGTACCCAGGTACTCCTCATATACATGTACTGGCCTTATGCAGCAAGGATTCTGTAGTGGGGGTGCTGCAGGGATGTTCTGTATGAGCAGAGCCCGGCAGTGCTCCACAATAGCAGAGCAGCTCCAGCTGCTCCAGCAGGGACCTGCCACTGCCAGAGCTGAGCCGTGAGCGATGCTGGGTGTGCTCTGGGAGAGCGGAGTTAAGGGAGGAAACACCACTGTGTGACAGCAGCTGGGAGAGAGGGGTGAGCAATGGGAGAGAAGCGGCCCTGCAGGCACCGAGGGCAGTGCAGGAGGAGGGCAGGAGGTGCTGCAGGCGCCAAGCAGCAGCTCCCTGCAGCCCAGGAGAGGCTCGTGGAGGAGCAGGCTGTACCCTGCAGATCTCCTCCTGCAGCCACGGAGGAGCCCCAGTGCAGCAGTGGGTGAGGCCTGGAGGAGGCACAGCCCATATCCCCACAGTAGCATCCTGGGCCGGAGCTGCAGCCTGAGGAGAGCAACCCGTGGTACAGCAGGAAGGCTGAGGGAGCTGCTGCCTGTGAGGATCATGAAGTGACCTGAAGTGGCAGGGGCACAGTTTCCATGAAGAGGCAGCAGAACCAAAACATGGTGAACTGACCCCATTTCCCTGAACCACTGAGGGTGAATACATAGAAGAGGGTGTACATGGGGAAGGTGTTTTTAGTTTATTTTTAGTTCTTACTGCTCCTGTTTATTTATTATTATCTGTTGACAATAAATTACATTAATCTACCTATGCTGAGTCTGGTTTGCTTGAGACACTATTTTGTGAGCAACCTCCCTGTCCTTACGTCAACCCTTGAACCCTTTTCTATGACACTTTCTCCCCTTACTCCTTTGAGGAGGGGGAGTGAGAAAGCACTGTGGTGGAGTTTAGCTGACTATCAGTGTGAAACCACCACAGCACTGATCTGATTGCAGCTGTCAGTCGTATCTGCCATGTTGACAGACTTACCCACCAGTCATCAGCATGTTAACCAACCAACCAGTAGATCTGCACCTGTTCAGATTTACAGAGTGATCAGTTATGAAAAGGGAGAGAATAAGAGTTTAAGTGGAAAGATTCTATACAAAGCACTTAGGTCAAAGTGTTTTATCTCTCCGTTGTGCTTTGCCCAATCAAAACTTTCAGAAACACAGCAAATCATGACGTGAATATTATCATTTCCAGTTACTTGTTCTTTGCTTTCAAAGTTGATCAGGGATTATGAGTGGTATTTCTCAGTATACTACTCCTATTTCATGCTTTTTTTGCAGATTTCCTGGTACAGCTTTAGGTATTTCCCAGCAAAAGGACTTTCTGCAAAAGAACAAACCACACCAAACTAAAACATGTTTTACCTGCCAAATGATTGTTAAAATCTTTCTGATTTTCTTTCACTTTTTACATCTCCTTTTTTTACTTTTCATTTATCCTTTTTGTGCCTCACCATCTCCTTGGTTCATTATTTAAAACCACCAGAGTATGTGTGAATGTATATATACACACACATACACTTAGCTGCATCCTTTCAGGTGCACTATATTTATGGAAATAAGAATGTTTTCTTTTCCCTTTGCTCTATATTTGAAAAAAATAAGGCACTGGTTGCTAGGCAATTAGTAGTTTCCTCAGTGCTGGCAAATTTATCTTTTCTTATCCAACATAAATCCAATTTTGAAAGCTGAGCAATTAAAAAGTCATCATTAACTGTTTTTAAAACTCATTACACTCATTATATCCTTCTATCTTCACTAGAATGGTGTAACATAATACACTATGAATTCTAAACATATTCTTATTACTGTTTGGAAAGAATTCACCATCTATCTCTATTTACTTCTATTTTTTTATACACACTCTTAAATAGTTTACTTGGTCACATTTTAAAGTGCCAATAGTATTGGAGCAATGGGTGCCACTTAATATCCCAAGTTAGGTAGCTAGCTAAAACGTAGAACATGCAAAGGCAATACACACCTTTCAAAATTTTGAAAAAATCCTCTAAGTATCAGCTGCATACATGAAAGCCCTTAAATATATGTCTCATATACACGAAATATATTCATTTATGTTAAAACATACACTTTCATCCCCATCAGAAGTTTGAAGACATGTAAGAAAAATGCAGGAATATTCTGTTTTCAATTAATACTCCAAACTGGAAAACATTTGAAAACAGGCCACTCCTGAAGCAGCTGGCTTTGGCTACGTATGAATTATAAAACCGCTGGGCAAAGCATAAGTGGATCAGCATTTCAAAGTTTTCAGTGCTCAGGCTTCTGTATCTAAATTATATGAAGCCTATGGATTTTGTTACAGATTTAGTGCCCCAAAACCAAGTCATTGGATCAGATCCTTGAGTATGTACAGGTCTTATGGGGTATTTGGTATCCATGAGAGCAGAGCTTGTGGTCTGAAGTCCTCAGAAATTAATGTAGCTCACACATACCAGAACCACTTTGCAGAGTGAGTTACAGAGTACCTGCAAAGCAGTACTGGATTTGGAGGCAATTGTGTGACTCACTTCCAATGCTTTCTGGCATGCTTGAAAACTACTTTAAAAGAAATGCAGGCACTGAACACACTTCCCCACTGAAGTTCTTCTCCAGCAAGCTCGTCTCTTGTACATTACTAAAGAGATGAAACCAAATATTTGCAAGTTTCCATTGTTATAACTGCCTGATCTTACTTCATTCACTTCATGCATTTTTATTGGCTACAGAGATGTTTAAATCTATCCCCATATCAGTTCTGTTACACAAAAATAGAAATGTCACCAGCAGAGATACAACAGTACTGCTGGTTTTCATCATTTTCTTTCAGACTCTGTAAGACAGTGATGCTACTGAACACATTCAGAATAATAATTAGGCAATGAAGATATGTGCCCCTCCTGTGAAAAATATGAAATAATAATGGCATTAGAACTGTCAGCTACAATAAAGAAGCAATTTTGTTTATTTCAGATGATGTAGCCAGCAGTAACATTACAGCTCCATGGATGAATGATGCACATTCCTTTGGAAATTTTTGCAAAGAATCTCTGGAAAGATGTGCATATATATTGTTTAAAATATTAGGTAGACTGCCTAAAAATAAAATTTGAAATTCTGCACATGTAAAGACTCAGGTATAGATTGTACTGCATACCATTACTGTAAATATTCTTCTCGCACTGATTGTCCCTAAATACTATATAAAATTCCAGTAACCAATATATCATAGAATTAGAAAATGGCTTGGGACAGAAGAGACCTTTAAGCTCACCCAGCTCCAACACCTTGTCGTGGGCAGGTTGCCCCCTACTGTCTCAGGCTGCCCAAGGTCCCATCCAGCCTGGCCTTAAGTGCTACCAGGGATGGGACACCCACAACTGCTCTAGGCAGTCTGACACCACCTCACCACTCTCTGAGGAAATCATTTATTCCTAACATCTAACTTAAATTTCCACTTTTTCAGTTTAATACAATTCCCCTTTGTCCCGAAACAATCAAATGATGTAAAAATTTGTTCTCCCTCCTGTTTATAAGTTACCTTCAAGCATTGGAATGCTGCAATGAAATCTCCCTGAAGCATTTCCTTCTTCAAACTAACAAGCCCAGTTCACTCAGCATGTCTTCACAGCAGAGGTGCTCAAGCCCTCTGAGCATCTTCAGGTCCTCTTCTGGACATGCTCCAAGAGCTCCACACCCTTCTTGAGCTGGGTTCCCAGGCCTGGATGCAGTACTGCAGATGAAGCCTCGCAGAGTAGAGGGGGACAATCACCTCTCTCTCCCTGCTGTCTACTCTCTTTTGATGCAAATCAGATTCCAACACATATCTATTTGGTACTTTTTAACTAAATGCCCAAGTAAGAACTGAGTTTTCAATTTATTCCATGCAGAGTAATGTAATGCAAAGATGGCCAGAGCTGTATTTGGCCAAATGTATACACCAGATTATGTAAAATTATTTGGTAGCACACACACGTGTTTTGCCTTCACTTGTGCTGTTCATCCTAAATGTTAAGCAGCCACTTGGCCTCTCTGCTCCACAGCTTTCCCTGATTACACAGAATAGATGACCACTCAAGCATTAATTGGTAAACAAAACCTAAATGAAGTGGGGTTGCAGCTTGAGAATACTTAAGTAAGATACGAATATACAAAACTGGGCAAAGTATTGAAAAAGGAAAAGAAAAAAACTAGAAGTTTAGCTGAGAACAGCATAAATGAAAGACATTCACAAACGTAGTGGCTGAGAATATGATACTTCTAGTATAGTAAGTTCCTAACTAAGAGGAACCTTAACTATTAAGCTAAATAACTATGCTGTTTTAACAGGATTCTGAATACAGACAGATGTTTCTGTAACAATGTGTTTCTGGTTTGTCACCCCAGGACAACCAAAATTTCTCATCTAGGGAGGTGAAGCGCACTACAATTGCTTGTACACTCAGGACCAAGTCATTGACCCACCCTTCAGCATCTCTGATAAATCAGAGACTCAAAAGCATGTCTTAAGTGATGCTGAAAATAAAGCTGGTCTCTTATTCTGGTTTCAATTAGTAGCAAACATAAAAGGAATGTGTCGTGTAACTGGCCTGATATTTTGATTTATCCACAGCTTTGCTCTACAAACTGCATCCAGGTAATATTAGCATGGCTAATTGCATACTGGATGTCCCCTATGTATTGCTTGAGTTGCAATCGTTGTTTAATCGTTTAATGCCTGAGTCCGCATGCATAGCATGCATTTTTTTAAAAATGCAGGACAAGGTAGACAACATAAACAAAAAAGGAAAGGAAATATATGACAAATACCATAGTATTGAATATTATGAATATGTAAACACTGAATAATTGTAGTCCATAATAAAGAAATCAATGCCTCTTAATTTGTATGTAGAGGAGAAAAGGGAGGAAAGGTTATTACAGTTTTTAGATTAATCTGGAGTAATAAATAAGCCTTTGTCAGTGTACATCAGTGCCTCCTGACAGTTTTCCACTTTCCTGAATCCCAACAGTTCTGTACAGAGAAAGCCAGAAAAGATGACTGTAGAGTTTTTTTGAGTAAGAATAGTGTCTCTACATAGATTTGTATGATGCTAGCTCCAATATAATATAATACTCATATCCACATCCACATATAAAGTACATAAATGTATGGAGTATGTAAATTATAAACAATATAATTCAAGTTCATCACCTCATTTAGCAAAAATAATTAAAAGAAAGGATTCCAGAACTGAAAACTATAATGAACAAAAATACTTTTTTCCAAAAGAAGATTTTGTGCAAGTACTGTTTCTCATGTTTCTAAGTGGAAAAGTGGAATTTCTTAGAAAATTCACTTTTCTTTGTATGATCTCCAATCTCCAAAAGACAAGAGCATGAACAGTTTACTTGACAATTAAGTCTGAAATTAGAACAGTTTAAATTACTACTTTTTAAAATGAAGCACTGCCATGGTGTGGAAACTTGCTCAAGCAATTGAATTGTTGTGGTACAGGGGATATAGGAAAAAAAAAAAAAAAAAAATCAGACTAGGAGAAGTAATATAAATTCTAAGAATACTGTTATTTCTGAATAGCAGTATCTGAAGAGAGCTCTGAGGGATGTGGTCATGAACAGTCACAAATATGTAATTTACACCTGTATTTAATAATTGTTCAGCTCTCAGTATTTATGGCAATTATTTCTGCTGAATTTGTATGGTGAATTTTATTGAATTTTTTCTTAAAAAAAAAAAAAAAGATTTATCTGAAAACGAAAAATGATTTTGAAGGAAAATACAGTACTTCCTAGTACTCTGTTGGGACATATTATAAGATAACGTTTCCAATACTGATAACAAGATTTCCTGGTTTGAAGTATGGCACATTGGCACATCTATAAAGCCCTTCATTTTCAACCAATCCACAGTTGCTGACACAGAAATGTTTTGTGGAATACTTTTTAACAAGAACAGCTGCCCTCTCTCACATGTCATCACTGCTCTATCTGAAAACACTTTCTTTCAACTTATCATAATTTCTTCTGCCAGACCACCCAGAAACTGAGCAGATAACAGTGATGATACTTCAGGCCAGTGTTGCTGATGTGCACTGACTGTACAGTGGGAAATGATCACCGCTGTTCTCCTATTCCCTTCTGCCCAGGTACAACGACCAACTTCCAAACTTCAAACATTTTCATGAAGTTAAATACAGTTGGATTTTTTCCTCCTTTCTTTCCTCAAAAATAAAATTCAGATCACTTCCTCCTGGAGTCACATGCCCTGGCTTACAAATGTTATTTTTTATCATTTGCTGTTATCATCCAGTAATTTATTCACACAAAAAGAGAACACAGTACTTATGGCACAAACAGGTGATTAGAGAAGCCTCATTATTCACTGACAGGAAATATAAAAGAGTTATTGCAGGTACATAAATAGATTGCTGCTGCCTGATCCTGACAAACAAATGGACTTGCATAAAAAAGACAAATAATGCAATACAGGAGTGAAGTCTGATATTCAATGTATTTCTTCTCAAAAGAAGCATTAACAGTAACTTGGAGGCTCATTAGGGAATTCATTTATTTCTTCTTGTATTTGTGGTTGTCATTAAAGGAGTCATCCATTTTTTTGTGTATGTATGTATGATAGTTGTGTTTACCGATGGAATTTTTAATGTCTTTTTTTCCCCTCTGAGTACAAGCTTAGATTTTGTCAAACAAACAAAAACAAACAAACAAAAAAATCTGCTTTTGATGTGTCCTCTTCTCAAACACAAGTTATTCTTAATAGAATCGTAGAGTTTATTTTTATTACTGTAGAATCATAGCACTGTAGGACGGCTTAGATTGGAAAGTAACTGAAAGATTCAGTCCTAACCCACCGTCATGGGCAGGTTGCCCCCCACCAGCTCAGGATGCCTGGGGCCCCATCTGTCCTGGTCTTGAGTGCTTCCAGGGATGGGGCACCCACAGCTTCCCTGGGCAGCCCGTGCAAGGTTCTCAGTGCCCTCTGAGTGAAAAATTTCTTCCTAACATCTAACCTAACTCTTCCCTGTTTTAGTTTAAAAGCATAATTAGTTTAAAACTGTATTGCTTTGCCCATTTCCGTATTACCCAGGGAGACACTTCACAGATCAGCATCACCATGGGCTAACTACTACCACTGCTTTGCTTTGATCTCGACCTCAAATTTATGTCCTCAAAATATTTCCAACAAAGCTGGCTCAGACCACCACCTATCACGAGGTGCTCACATCTGCAGTGAGCTACCACTCCATGGCAAGGACATGATAACCCCTACATCACATTTCTCCCCCATCTCAGCTCTAAACAGAGTTGCTTTGGGCAGGGCCCACAGCTGGGAGGCAGGCAGCACCATTACACTGCCTCACTGCCAGCAAAAGCAGCAGTATGTAACTCATAGCCTTGGGGAACATCTGGAAGAATAAAAGCATTATTTGCATAACACTTGGTGCTCCTGCGGGTTTAAGGCCTAATAAATCTTCTGGAGAAGTTAAAAGCAGAACTCTTACCCACTTCCACAAAACCGGATGAGGATACTGGATCCTTACGTCAGGAGCAGTTATACAACATCTTCTAACAAGATCAGCAGAATCATTTTAAATCCAAACGCAACTTGCATTAATCTTGTGTGAGTCCAAAGTATCACATCTCCACTAATATAACATTGTTATTTCTGATTCATGTTGTCAATATAAGTGGTACTTGAGTCTCTTTCCCAATTGCTTAATTATATTGTATCACCAAAATTATTTTAAAAACAATTTATTTGTTTTTATTTCCTCATCATATGATTTCTATCCTTTCCTCCAATTTTCCATTTCATTTATTTTTTAATCCAGCAATGTTTTAACTATGTTTTCCATTTCTCATAAGTTTCTTATTAGTTCTTTCTTTTTTAGCCCAATTTATTTTTATTTGAAGTTCATTCATTTGGCAGTTAGTGTTTGCTTTTTGATTTGTGTACAACCTTTTATGATTTTTCCACTTGTTACTTATCTGCAACAATTTTCTTGCTAAGTAGCTTGAAACTGTTATTTTCAAACTTCTAAGTCCTTTAGCATGTTCTAGTCGCGTATCAGTACTGTCTCAATAATAGTAGTGACTGTTGGGTTATTCAGACAGAAATTGCTGAAAATGCCTTCTGCTAGGCCTGCTTAAATCAAACATGGAAGATACATGTAAGATTGCATGTGAGGCAATTTGAGAAATCAGTTAAGTATACTAATCCCCTAAAAAAAAAAAGCCTGAGAAGGCTCAGACACTACACCACACAAAGGTATTTCCCTATGTTCCCTGCTATGTTATTTGGAAGTGATTTAGATTATGACAGCTGCATCCAACATATCAGAATATTGCATGTAGTTCAAGACAAATCACTTCAAACTAAACTCCTGCATGATTTCAGCATTTTGCAACTTGCTTTTTCTCTACACATTTACCCTGGTAGGAGAGTGATAGGAAGATAAAACAAGATGAGTGTCCTTGCAACAGCCAAGCTATTAATTTTTGTAGAGATTGCCCAACAACACTGTCTGAAAACCTTATCTATTAAAAGCAATTTACAAAGCATTACAATAGAATTAGAATCCATCTCGAACATCTATAGATCAAAGACAGATCTACTACTGCACTTTTTTTTTTTTTTTTTTTTTTTTTTTTTTTTTAAGGCATGCTCTAATTAAGTAAAAGTAAGCATGAACTGAATTTGGTGAGAATCTTTGTCAGAAAAACAAGCCTTCCAAACTCAGGCGAAACATACTGTCACATAAATTAGAATAAAAATGATGATGAGAAAGTAGTTAAAAACAGACAAAACACAGAAGTATAGTATTCAAGTGCTGGAGACTTCTGCTTTCAAAACCACTAGCTGAAAATCACAGTTGTAAGCATTTCCTAAATATACTCATCTACCCAGTTGCGTAAAAATTAAGTTTTATGAATTTATGCTTCCTGGGATATTTTGTTCTCCACATTTAAGTAAGGCAGTTATCAGTACCACCATAATCATCTACATTCTTGTAAACCCCTCGGTTACAAAGTACGAAAGATACTGCCTGCTAGATCATGTTCAAAGATTATTGAAAAGCTTTTTGTAAGAAATTTTCACTTTACTAAATAAAAGTTTCAAAAAACTCAACAAAACACAAGCGTGGAACTAACACACATCTTTGTCTATGGTCAGCTTAAGAAAAACAAGTAAACAAAACTAAGAAAAAAACTCCTACAATGTATGAGGTCTATAAGTCTCTTTACCCTACAGGTAATTCATCGAACTTGACTACTACCAAATCTTTAAATCCAGCTGACATAACTGAAAGAAATGCCCAGAACAGGGTCAAGAATTATCAGTACAGACTTTTGTATGATTGTGCATGGCTCTGTGCAGCAGAATTGTGCTACAAACAACACAGAATTTGTAGATGTTAAAAATCCCCCTTCCTCTGATGTCACCATCTGAGCAATGAGAAATACATAACCAAAAAACATGGAAAATTGAGAGTTTTCTTTGCTCCACTGCTCCAGATACACACAAAACAAATCATCAGAAAGTGATAAGGGAAACAGTTACAAGGGAGCAGATTCCATCTCTATTTCCAATTCTTACTGCAGCCACTGTGGTGAAGGAAGCAGCAACTAACTTCCTACACCCATCTTCTAGTGGTAAATTAACCTGTTTTGCTATGCTATCCAGGTTATATGTAATGAAAGCTATAGATTTTCATAAGATTAAATTGTGATTCTTCTCTTAAAATGAATTTGGAAAGTTTCTGTATGTGTTCAGTTAGCCTATGGCTTCTTTCACTGTTTCTTTTCTGTTGTTTCTGTTGTTGTTGTTTGATTTTTTCTGATTTTTTTTTTTTTTTTTTTTTTTTTTTTTTTTTTTTTTTTTTTTTTTTTGCCTGCTCTATCTGTTATCCTGCATATCTGGGTTTCAAACAAATGAATTCTCTAAGTACCAGTCAGTCATCTTTTCAATGACAGGCTACAGCTGAGTAGTGCCTGCTCTAGGAAGACCTCTGACCAAGCTCAGCCCCCGCAACAGGTTTAGGTGCCTTAGCAGCAGCCCATTGGTTTTGACCCCTAAAAGGCACAAACATCTGGACCACCTGAAGGCTAACCTCCAAACCAGGGCAAGCAGCCAACACATTCCCTGATGTATTGAAAGCTCACTAACCATAGAGAGTAACAGTTCTACACAGACTATAAATCATCCTAAGACTGTACAGCACCTTCATAAAACATTCTTAAATGTTAGCTTCCATTTCTAGGTCTTCTGAATGGAAAGCATTACGATAATCCTAACATTTGAAAGACTTACCTGACTTCAAATGTAATCAGTTCCACAGACATCAAAGCAGCTCTTCAAAGACCCAACAGCCTCCATGTACAGAGCAGCTCGCAGGTTTTATGCTTCAGGGCCTGAGTACTGAACTAAAACCATAATTATAGGTACTCCTAAACTAAACTGCTGTTCAAGACAGACGACTACTTATATTTTTGAAATTCCTAACTCTTCAGAAATTTAGTATTTACTAGAATTTGGTATGTAAGCCATTAAATGTCTTCCCCAATTGTTTGGGCATAGAAGAGTGCTACATCCCTGCATCTCCCCACTGCTAGCTTTAAATGAACCAAACTGTCAGGATCTGTAACGATTCGCCCATGTGTCTAGTGTATTTTGCTCCTTTTAAGCTGGACTGCATTCTGAAGTACAGAATAAAAGCAGTACTAGAATAACCTACTGGTAAACAGCATTATACAAGATAAATACACAGATACATACATTAATTATTAAAAGCATCTCTACATTTAGAACATGTCTCTCTGCTCCTGTCTGAAGCTGCTCACAGACAATGTGTCTGTTTCCTTATCCTTCTGTGTCTTGCTCTTCTCCTGTTCTTTTCTCCAATCTGAATGGAAAGCACACATCACAGCAAGGTGTTGTGTCAATAGCTCACTCCCTTAAAATCAACATATCTTATACACTTCCTGTAATATGATGGAATATCTACCATTTTATCCACAAAAACGGTTACATCTCTCACTGGTTTTGGTACCAAAAACAGAATTGTGGCATCATAGAATGGTCTGGATTGCAAGGGATTTTTAAGATCATGTAGTTCCAACCTCCTGCTGTAGGCAGTGACACCTCCCTCTAGACCAGGTTGCTCAAAGCCCCATTCAGCCTGGCCTTGAATGCTTCCATGGAGGGGGCATCCACAACCTCTCTGGGCAGTCTGTCTCAGTGTCTCATCATCTCATCATCCTCACAGTAAGTAACTTCTCTCTAATATCTGGTCTAAATCTACCCCCTTCCAGTTTACAGCCATTTTCTCTCATCCTGCTGCAACATGCCCTTATAAAAAGCCCCTCCCCAGCTTTCCTGTAGGCCACCTTCAAGTACTGGAAGGCCGCTATAAGGTTCCCTTGGAGCCCTCTCTTCTCCAGGCTGAAGAGCTCAAACTCTCTGAGCCTGACCCACCGGGGAAGTGCTCCAGCCCTCTGAGCACTTTCACAGCTCTGGACCCACTCCAACAGCCTGATGCCTTGTGTTGGGACACAACACAAAAAAATCAGAACACCAGCAGAACTGGATTTTACGTATGCAGTAAGAAGAGACTCCCCTTGACTCCAGTGCATGCATAAACAATGTGAAAAACACTGTGATGTCTGGCCTCATATGACATCCCACCAGACATCTGTGTATCTTCCCCAGTCAGGAAGATCTATTTATTCTATGCATTTCAAAGCCCATGCCATTTGCTGAGTGGTAAAGTACTTTACACTCAGACTCCCCCTGAATATCAAGTAGTAGTAACTACAGATTTGTATTTCAACAATAGTAAGGCTGGGTGGCTGTAATCTAATATAAGAATTCATATGTGCAATGAAGAATTTACAAAATTATTTTCTACTGTGTTTATTTTTGAACTCCACAATGAGCTGAACAGCCTGTGACTGTTTAAAAAAATGGACAAACAAAACCAATGTGCACACACACATACAAGAACATGCATTATTTCATGCTTGACCTGATGAAAGATTAAAACTTGCAGCTCAGACTTCACACTTTGTCTGGTCAATGCTTTGGCAATGTTGGTATTCCTTGGTATTCCTTCCAATGTTGGTAATCCAGAGATTATGTTTTTGAATTTCTGTCATTTTCCCAGACCAGCTATAACTTGCAGTGATCTCCCCCCATCATACAACAAATACAGAGTGATGAGAGCAAATATCCCATATAGCTATGTAATAAACAATATACAAAAAGGTCACTGTGAAAAGTGACATCAAAGCATGCTGTATGCAGTGACCGTTTCTGTGTCTGCTGCTGCTTTGTTTGAACCAGGGAAAAAAATGGGGTCCAGAACACGCACAAGGCACAGCATACTGCCAAGCCACCAGCAATGAGAAGGACATGTTATGGTGAAGAGATGCTGTCATGTCTCATTGTCAGGGCACGAGGTAGTAAGTGTGAAATAACATTCTTCTCCTCCAGGGCATTCCTGAATTTTTGTGATTAGCATGTTAAAGACCTTGGAGAAGTCATAGTAATTTGAGTTCCTAAACATGAAATGAATTCGGAAGACAGTGCCTCTGTTTTCTACAGTTTTTGAAGCTCAACAAATTCTTTAATGAGATTTTTAACCTGGGATTCTGACAGATTATACCTGGTCACTCTGACTGTTGAGAAAATTCACCGGCAATGTTTCTGCAAGTTATTTAGTGTAAAATGATTCCTGTCTAAATGATAAGAACCTTCCCTGTGGACACACTGGATCACTGACTGGAGTGTTAGCTCCAAAGCGTTAACATTCATACAAGAAACTAAGCCACTTTGTGTTAACATTAATGCAAGAAATTAAGCCACTTTGCATAAATAATGTACTATTTTCAAACCAGGCAAAGCACAATACCTAATCACACTATTAATTGAATTTGCCAGTTTTACAATAGTTGGAATGGCTAACTTTAATCTTGTATCACAGCTATAGACATCTTAAGGAAAGGACAGAACTGTGTGAGATGAAAACTCCAACTGTGGAGTTTGCAGTAGTCTTTGGAGACTTTGTTTTTTAATAATTGTAAGTGTAAAGGGTAATATTTTTATGTTAAGTGACAAAAAAAGTATTGGCACTACCACAGCACACAGCAGCTGCTGCTGGTACTTAGAAGCCAGTTATTTCTTTCTCATAACCAAGGGCATTCAAAGCAGAAATTAAGAAAAGGCCTTTGGGGTACATCACTGATATCTTAGTGATTCCTAGATGGAAAGCTGTAAGTCACTGCCTAATGAATTAGCTAACTTACTATTTGTGAAAAAAATGAGGCCTCATTTTCAGCGCACAACATGAATTCTAACTTATTTACTTTCATATTCTATACATGCATGTATATTTTTATACATTTTTATATTTACTCTTGATTTCTCTGTCTCCATTTCAGAATAAAGTGGGAAAGATTTCATGAAAGTTGCTGGGTTAATACAGGGGTGTAAGGAAAATAATTAAGCTCATTCTCTCAATCTTCACAGGAAACAAACAAACAAAAAAAAGATTCACACTAGTGTAAGTAAACAGGTATTTAGTGTAATTAAAGCCCAGTATCTATACAAATGAATAAACCTGCAAAGGCCAGGTTATGAGACCTCTACTATGACAGACTCACTACCTCCAGCATCCGTACTGCATATTATCATCTACTGAAATTGTATTAAGACAGGAATTTTATTTATCACCCTCTCCACAGAAAAAATAAAAAAAATGTTATCAGAGCCAGAACTACAGAAAGACTCCAAAGTTGTGTTTTTTGGTTTTTGTTTGTTATGAAATTGGTTACGTTGCTTTCTCTCGGTTCCATATTTGATCTCACTGAATCATCAGTATGACTTATTCCACAAAACATTAATTGCATTACATGTGGAGGGTACCCTCCGTTTGAATAACCAGCCCAAAACAGGCTGTCAAGGTGCCAAAAGGAGCTGTAGCTCAGTACAAACTAATTCTGAAGAAACTCAGATCACTTCATATGCCTCCAATATCTCTTTATGAGTTGGAGAGTACCTGGGCCTTGGATCGTTTGTACCCCCAACTCCAGTATTCTAGGGGTTAACCTTGAGTCTCCCTTGGAGTTTTCAGCCAGAGTCTCCAGGTGGGACCATTCTCTCTACCTGCAGTGTAGAACCCACTTTTTATATCTTGTCCTGATCAAACTGGCCAAAGGGCTACTATATTATATGTGAGCACTGAGGATAAGAAAAATGCTGAGGTTCTCAGTGCCTTCTTTACATCTGTCTTTAAAATGTAGACCAGTTATCCTTGGGCTACTCTACTCTCTGGCCTGGAAGTTAGGAATGGGGAGCAGAATAAATGCACCCAAATTTAGTGGAAACATGTAGAGACCTACAACTCCTCCTGGTCTGTCACAAGTCCATGGGGCTTGAAGGGATCCACCTAAGAGGGCTGAAGAAGCTAGTGGAGGTGACTGCCAAGCTGCTTTCCACCATCTATCAGCATTCCAGGTCAACCAGAGAAGTCCCGGAGGATTGGAGGTTTGCCAGCATGACTCCCATCTAAAAGAAAGGGCATAAGGAGGGTCTGGGAAACTACAGTCCTGTCAGTCTGACCTCAGTACCAGGGAAGGTTATGGAACAGATCATCTTGACTGTACTCACACAACATGAGTGGGATAACCAGTGGATCAGATCCAGCCAGCATGAGTTCACAAAAAGTAGGTCCTGCTTGACCAACCTGACCGCCTTCTGTGACCAAATAACTCTTCTGGTGGATGAGGGAAAGGCTGTTGATGTTATCTGCCCAGACTTCAGCAAAGCCTTTGATGCTGTCTCCCACAGTTTTATCCTGGAAAAGCTGGCAGCCCAGGGCTTGGACAGGTATACTCTTTGCTGGGTAAAGAACTGGCTGAAGGACTGGGTCCAGAGACTGGTGGTAAATGGAGTTAAATCCAGCTGGTGACTAGTCACCAGCGGTGCTCCTCAGGGGTTAGTATTCAGGCCTGTCCTGTTCAGTATTTTTACTGACCTGGACAAGGAGACAGAGTGCACCCTCAGTGAGTTAGCAAATGACATCAAGCTGGAAGTATCGATCTGCCTAGGTGTAGGAAGGCCCTACAACGGGGATATGGGCAGGGCTGAGATCAGTGGAATGAAGTTCAACAAGACCAAGCACCAGGTCCTGCACCTTAGACACATCAACTCCAGACAACACTACAAGCTTGGGGCAGAATGGCTGGAAGGCTGCGTGGAGGAAATAGATTTGGGGATGCTGGTCGCTGCTCAGCTGAACATGAGTGAGCTGTGTGCACAGGTGGCTGAGAATGCCAACAGCATCCTGCCTTGTGTTAGAAGTAGCACAGCCAGCAGAAGAAGGAAGGTGACTGTACCCTCTGTACTCCTCTCTGGTGAGGTCACCTATGGCTTTCAGCTTTGGGGCCCTCACTATAAAACAGAAATCAATGAAGCTATAAAAGGTCTGGAGCACAGATCTTATGGAGAACAGCTGAGGGAACTGGGACTGTTTGGTCTGAAGAGGAGGCTCATGAGAAACGTTACTGTTCTCCCCAACTGCCTGAAAGGAGGTTGTAGCGACATGGGAGTTGTCCTTCTCTCCCTCATAACTAGTGATTGAATGAGAGGTGATGGCCTCAAATTGTACCACGTTGGACTTTATACAGATTTTGTTCAGATTGGATATTATGAAGAATTTCTTCTGAGAAAAACTGGTTAGGTGCTGAAACAGGCTGTCCAGAGAAGCGATGGAGTAACCATCCCTGGAGGTGCTCAGAAACAGTGTAGATGTGCTAGTAAGGCATTTGGTTTAGTAGGGCAATATTGGTGATAAATGGACATTTGGACCAGATGATCTTAGAGGTCTTTTTCAACCTTAGCAATTCTATTATTCTATACAATAGAATAAAATAGTTTAATTTGTCCAAAAGCTTCTTATTGCTCAGGACCCAGTGTGAAACTGTTCTCCCTCCAGGTCACTCAGCTTACAATCAGACTGTAACTCAGAATATGTGTTCTCCAGAAACCCACAGTGTCTAAGAAGCTTGTGTTTACTTTTTGCTAGTACACAGAGGCATAGTTGCCAACATGACTAATAGATCAACAATTACTCTATTGATAACATCCATTTGGATCTGGCAATGTGCATCTTGCCATTGTATTCCTAAATGATGGCTCTTCTGTGCAGGTCCTTTGACCTTACTTCCTTTTTAGGGCAAAACCATCTTTCAGAAGGAAAGTTACACAGGTGGAAGATGGTGTGTACCATCTTTCTTCCCCCCTCTTGAGCAGTGAAAGACTTTCTTCTAATTGCTGAGATACAGGTCCTTACAGATAAGGAGGAAGACGTTTTCTTTCAGAGCCACTGAATATGTAGAGAAAATTTCTCTGTTGCTGAGATAAAGGCCTGTTATGTGGAAGAGATATTTCCTTAATAGCACTGCACAGTTCATTCACTGTTGGTGGTTCTCCATCTGTTTAGTTCATTACTACTGGCATGCCAGTATAAGATAATAGCACACTTCTATAAAATTCCACCATATAAACTGCCTGTACTGGACTTCATCTGGATCTTTGGATATCTGCTTGTTTTCCCTGTCTCTGTAGATCATCTCCAGCATGACTAATTCCATCAGGAACTGGATACCTCTCTCTGTAGTGGTACACATGCCTGGGTGACATATAACATCTTCCTTAAATAGACACCTCTCCTTCAAGCCTGACAAAAATCACCTCCAGAAGTTGTGGAATTCTGTTCCTTCTCCAATTTTCTGTTCCTTTCTCCAGAGAAAGATCTCATCTGCTTGGCATCCTTACCCTCCAGTTCCTGACTATTGGCTCCACTATCCCAACACTGGAGCACACAGCTACCAATTCTTTCTCCTGCTCCCTCCTAGAAGAACCTTCTTCTTCCCTTACTAGAAGAGATGATGCCCATTTCTGTTGTTTTCTGTTGGCTATAGGAGTGACAGACATCACTGAAGATTTGCTGTCTTGTTCAGCCACTGTGCAAGGTGTAGGAGTTGGATTAGTTGCAGCGTCTACTGTAGGGCATGAATTATTCTTGGGTGCAACTTGGTAGGCATAGGCCATGCCCCAGTATGCTGCAGTAATTTGGGTCTCTTTGGAATTGCAACGGTTATGGCATTCAACCAGTTTTTCTGTGCGTGTCGAGGAGTTAAATTCCAAGGTACTGTTTTAGGTGGCCACAGTCTTGGGTGCCTGCCCGTACCCTTCTACACATGCTGCCACTCACAACTCTTGCCTCAAGGCAGATCTCTGGGTGATATTCTCAAACAATTATTTAATCCTAGACAAAACCTGAAAAACTTTCAGGAAGAAGTGCAATAGGAGAATGCTAGTTTCAACATCCCATAGATACTCAAAATTCTTAAGAGCTATTGTAACTAGTCTGAAGTGGTAGAGGAGGGAGAATGGGAAAGGGAATGGAAAGGAGAAGGGAAAAGTGTACTGCACAGCCAGACCCCCATGGAGAAAAGGTGAAAATTATAGTCGATAAAAGTTTATACAAAACAGCCCCTGAAGAACAAGGGCAACAACAGCACTGAGTACAAATGTCAGTGTAATATAAACAGATGTCATGTACATCACATGCAAACTGAGAAAACCAATATCAACATCAAGTCAACAGTTAGAGGTAATAAACAGCAAAAGGGACATTACTTAGAACTAACTTGCAAGCAGATAAATAAACTTTAAGATCAAATTCACATTGTGACAAGCAACTACTAAGTGAATAAAATACTTAGAACAAATATAACTTGTTCTAACACGCTCTGGTCAGATTTATCATTATCTCATGCCTCTCCCTATGGGTGTCAAATAAGAATGCTTTGTTTTGGCCTGGAAAGCTAAGGACCATTCAGTCATTCACTTACCTCCTCGGCATGAGCGATGGGGGAAAAAATTGTGTGTCATACAGTATGGGATTTCATATGTCATATGGTTGGATTCAGTCAGACTCATTCAAGTCCTGATTCTGTCCCCCACCACCACCTTGTGCATGTCGTCTCTTTGCTAGTAAGGCAGCATGAGAAGCTGAGAAGTCCTTGACTTAGTGTAAACACTGCCCAGCGGTAAGTAAAACATTGGTGCATTACCAGTGTTATTCTCATCAGAATACCAGGACAAAACCAGTATAAAAATGCTGCTGGCAAGGAAGACCCATGGTGATGTCCCCTGGAGAGGGAGGTGACACCCCCAAGCACTGGATTCTGGCTGCATAGCTCCTGTTGCATACATACAGGTGCACAGGTTCAGTCCGCTGGCTCATGCCCACACTCCAGCTTTTTACATAAGTGAGGTGCAGACAGCTTTGGATGTAGGAGCTGCTGATGGCAGCTTACGGGGCACCAGCATAACTAGAACAGAACCCTAGCTGCTGGCAAAACCAGGGCCAGGTCAGCAGCTGGGTCATACTCTGGTCCCAAGGGCACCAGAGGTCTTATAGTATTCCAATTCTATTCCATTTAAAGGAGCCACACTAACTGAATTTGTCCTTGCTGTTCCCTCACCTGCTGCTTTCTCCCTCTTCTCCTCCTTCTGTACTCATTCCTTCCTTGCATGCATGAATCTTTTGGTTTTGAAAAAAATGTCTTGTGTTTATGTTGTTATTCATTCAGAACTACTGTAACGGAGAAACGGATAAAATTTTAACACTGGATTATACTAAAGACAATCACTTCGCTAATTAATTCATTAAATAAAAACCACAACTGGTGAGTAGAGAATACATATTATCAGAGCAGTCAAAAGTTGTTTGTTTTTCTTTTTAAAAGAATTACATAATAGAAATAAATTGCTTGCCTTATTTTGAAGCAATTTAGCACACTTACCATTAATAAGACCTTTGAATTTTAGCAGAAACAACATCACTGTAAGACACAAATAAATATTTTAGTATTATCTAAATATTTATATGGCTCTCATAAATGTAGAAATGTTGATTTTATGTCTAAGCCATTCAAACAGGGTTCAACAGGATGCATACATTTGGCTTTTAGTTAGGGTATAGGAACATCCCAATTCATAGCTTTCTCCATATTTCATATCTGCTAAGTGTACAAGCAAATCACTGCAATAATCATTTGAAAAATTGTCATTAATACAGTAATGAGAGAAAACTGGTATTCTGTAAGTAATCGCATCATAAGCAATTTTCAAAAAAAAAAAAAAAAGAGAACCACAAAAAGGCTTAGGTTGGAAGGGAACTTTAAGCCTATTCAGTCCCAATGCCCTGTCACAGGCAGGCTGCCTCCCACCAGCTCAGGCTGCCCAGAGCCCCATCCAACATGGCCTGGAGCACCTCCAGGGATGGGGCATCACAGCTTCTCTGGGCAGCCTTTGCCAGGGCCTCATCTCCTCCTGAACGAAGAATTTCCTCTTGATACTTAATCTAAGTCTTCCTTCTCTCAGTTTAATATCATTTTCCCTTGTTCAGTCATTATCTGATTACGTAAAATTCAGTCTCCCTCCTGATTATAAGCTCCTTTCAAGTACTGGAAGGCTGCAATGAGGTATTCCCAGAGCCTTCTCTTATTCAGGCTGAACAATCCCAGCTCCTTCAACATTTCTTCATAAGAGAGATTCTCAAGCCCTCTGATCCTCTGGACCATCCTCTGGACCCATTCCAACAACTCCAAATCTTGTGCTGGGGCATTTAGATCTGGATGCAGTACTGCAGATGGAGCCTCACAAGGGCAGAGCAGAGAGGGTCAATCCCCTCCCTCTCACTGTTGGTAACCCCTCTGTTGATGTAGCCTAGGATACCACTGGTTTTCCACTTGGACCACTGTTGGTTCATGCTCTGCATTTCATCCATCAGGGTTCTAAATTACTTCTCTGCAGGTTTGCTCTCAATGAGTTCTCCCAGTCTGTACACATCTCTGATATTGCCCTGACCCAAGTGTAGCACACTGCACTTGGCCTTGTTGATCCTCATTAGGTTCACATGGGCCCACTTTTCAAGCTTGTCTAGATCTCTTTGGATGGCATCCTTTCCTTCTATTGTGTAAACTGTATCACGCTGCTTGGTGTCATCCACAAACTTGCTGAGGGTGCACTCAATCCCACTGCCTATCATAGAATCATAGAGTAATTTGAGTTGCAAGGGATCTTAAAGGCTATCTAGATCAACTCCCCTGCAAGTAACGGAGACACCTACAGCTAGATTGCTCAGAGCCCCATCCAACCTGGCCTTGAGTGTCCTCAGGGAGACAGTTACCACCACATCTCTGAGCAACCTGTGACAGTATTTCACTGCCCTTACTTTTCCTATGTTCAGTTTGAATGTTCCTTATTTTAGTTTTTAACGTCTTTCTAGTTGCCTCAGTTTTCTCAGCCTGTTCTCACAGAGGAAGTGTTTCATCCCTTGGGTCATTTTTGTGGCTTTCTTCTGCATGCTCTTCAACAGTACTGTGTCTCCTCAATACAAAGAACTCCACATCTGAATGCAGTACTTCAAATGAACTCTCAACAACACAGAGTAGCAGGGCAGGATCACCTCCCTTGACTCTTTTTGTCAAGGCTGTACTCAATCCTTTGTCCCCTAGCTTGTACTGACGGTGAGGGTTGCTACAACCCTGGTGCAAAACCTTGCATGCCTGGCTTTGTTGAACTTCATGAGGTTCTCCTGGGTCCACAGCTCAAGCCTTTCTTGGTCTCTCTGGTTCACATCCTATCCTTCGTGTGTGTTGATCACACCACACAAATTGATTTGCAAACTTGCTGAAGATACGCTTGATCCCACTGTATTTCACTGATGAATGATATTAAAGAGTCACAGAGCCTTTGATAAAGAAGTTAAAGAGCACCAGACCAGAGATGTACCATATCAAAGGCCTTGCACAAGTCCAAGTAGATGACATTAGTTACCTTTCTTTGACCACTTTGACTACTTTGCAGAAGGCCACCAGATTGGTCAGGCACAGTCTGCCCTTGGTGAAGCCATGCTGGCTGCCTCAGATCACCTTCTCATCACACTTGTGCGTTCACACAGTTTCCAGGAAAATCCACTTCACAGTCTCTGCAGGCACAGACATGCAGTTCACCAGCCTATGGTTTCCCAGTTCCCTTCTCCCTTTCCTGAAAATAGCAGTCATGTTTTCCATTTTTCAGATCCTGGGGACTTCAACTGACAGCCATGACTTATCAAGTATGATGGAGAATAGCTTGGCAACCACGTTGGTCAGCTACTTCAGGACCTGTAGACTAGTACACACTCAGTCTCATCAGGTAGTCTTTAACTTGCTCTTTGCTTAATTGGGAGGAATTTTGCTTCTCCAAAGAACACCAAGAGGTTCAGGGACACGAGAGATACGGGAAGCCTTGTTCAACATTTCATCAACGATCTGGATGATGGGATAGAATCCACCCCTCAGCATGTTTGCTGATGATACAAAGCTGGGAGGAAGAGCTGTGCACTGGAAGGCTGTGCAACCATTCAAACGAGACCTGGACATGCTGGAAAGTTGGGCAGAGAAAACTTGATGAAATTTAACAAGTGCAAGAGTCTTGTACCTAGGAAGGAACAACTGCATGCACCAGTACAGCTTAGGAAATGACCTGCTTGAGAGGAGTGTTGCAGAGAAAAACCTGCATGTTTGGCCATGAGCCAGCACTGTTGCCCTAGTGGACAAGAAGGACCGTGATATCCCAGGATGCATCAAAAGGAGCATGGACAGAAAGTTGAGGGAGGTGATCCTCCCCCTCTACTCTGCCCTTGTGAGGCCAAACTCTGCTTTTCAAAAATGAAAAGAGCACATAAGCTTGTGCCATGATGTGAATGCATTTTTCAAAAGCTCTGAATACAAAATATTATTCTATTACAGCTCCAGTTTTTTCCAGCAGAAAAAAAAAAAAAAAAAAAAAAGTGATATATAAAGAATTGTATATGGAATAGACTTACATGTCAATTAAACTTCCAAAGAAGTATCAGTATCACAGTATTCATGCACAAAAGTGACAGAAAAATAAAAACACAAAACAAACTCTTAACGATTAAACTTCATGTTTTCACAGAGACAAAAAACCTTCTAAAATTCAGTTGTCATATTTGCTGGGAACCAAGTAGTCAGAAAAAATAAAACAACAATAAACTTTCCAAACAATGCAATTTATCAAACAGGGCCCAACTCTTCTATCCCCATTAAGTAATAGCTTCAGGGAATAGTATACAGAATAAGTCATAGTAACAAGCAAGTTGTAAACACTCACAACAGGGAGTGCCTGCTTCTTAGTAATTACTTTGCAACAAGCCTGCAATTATTTTTTTTTTACAATAATGATTCTTAAAATTTCTAGGTCATATGAAACATGCAGTGCAAATGCATTACTGAAACTGCCATAAGGAGAAAAGAAGAAAGCAATGCATCTGCAGAAACTATAGTTTTTTCAGAGCAAAAAATCTAAATAATCAACACTGCAGTCAATGACCAGGAAAATCAGGGCTGGTAGGAAAAAAATACATCAAGAGTGATTGAACTCAAAAGAAATAATTGATAGGAATCCTGTAATGCCTGCCCAACTGGATGCTCTTTCTAATCCTCAAGCTACAGTTTGCAGCTATGTAGCCACCCTAGCCAGGTAAGCATTTCTCATTTTGAACCAGGGATTTTAAAAGTGGACAAACTAACTTGATGAGAGCCTGAGAAAATTATTTATCCAGATCCTTGATTTAACAACCTAAAGGTCCATAGCAGCCCCATATTTGCTTTCACACTAAAGCTACAAGTTGCTCCTGAATGTTCATAATACAGCATTAATTGTCAAGCAAAATTCTGCCCAGTGCATCAGATGAAATAATTTCAATTTACTTTTTTTGTTTGTTTGTTTGTTTCTATGTATATCCATGAATATCCAGAATTTCATTTGGAAATGTTTTGACTTCCCGCTTCCTGTTTCTTCATCTGCACCTCTTTCTATTTTTCTTGTAAAAATACAGTTGATGAAATGGCTCTCAAGGCCGTATTGTGTTGAAACATAGGAACTGGACTGACCTTCTATAAAAAAAAGAATACTGCTTCCTGTAAAATGTAGATTTGACTCTCTATTCTTCACTTACCATTTTCACATTACATTACACAATTGGCACACAGGCTTTTACCCAGTTATAAGTATTGTTTATTATTTGAAAACATACATTCAGCTATAACAAACATACAGGCACAGTGCAGAGTGGTCCAGCCAACTGAGTCAACGTTAGCAGCAAGTCAAGCAGCAGGAGGAAAATCAGCTTGCAAGACCCACATTCTCTGTGGCAGAAAATACTCCTTTCCAAAGGAGAAAAACAAAACACAGGTCCCAACTTGCATGTTATTTATGTAAACACAGTAGGATATCAGTAAAGTAAAGGCAGCAGAAGACATTTTTGTGTGTACCAGGAAAGAAAACATTCCTGACCCTGCAAACACATGCATACAAACTCAGATAAAACCAACAACTCCACAGGGCCCAGTGAGTTTCTTTGACATGCTGTCTCTATATCTCCAGGTGCAAAACAAAAACTCCTCTCACTTGAAAAAGGGAAGTCCTGTCTTCACACAACTAGCCACAACGGGTCAGAGAAAGATTAATACTATTAATAGGTTGTCATAGAACAACTCGGTACTAATTTGAGCCAAACTCTACAGTTAATCCTTGAATGCGTATTATAAGACTCATTAAAGTTAATGAGATTTTGAAAGGCTTCCAATTTACAGGCTGGATTTTTTAGGACTGAACATCATATATGCTAGTTGCCTGTTTTTATCTGAAATAATTTTTGCAAGTAGTATTTTCCCCTTTCACAAAGTTGTTACTGTATAGCAAGTTTCAAGGACTGGTGTCCTTAATTATGAAGTTAAATCACCAATATAAATACAGACATTTCTTGCTATGTAGCATTTATTTTGAACTATTTGCTGTAAATACTATGTCTAGGATTATTTTTGCAAACTGAAGATAACTACTGTCTGGAATGCACACAGAGTACTTGCATGCTGGAGAAATTTCAGAAACTTACCATACTAATCTGCCATTGAACTTAAATCACTACTAACACTTCTTCTTTTACAACAAGCCAAAACAACCAGAAAGGATACGCATCATCCTATCAATGTGGTATTATCACCGAATCAAACCATAGCAAAGAACAAATTGTAAGTAACCCTGGTTCCACAAAGAACTCTGATCTCGACAGCACTGTCCAAACAGTTACTAACTCTGACAGGCTAGGTTATATCAGCGTACTACAACACTGAGGTTTCCTATGAAAAAGCTTAGAGACTTCCATAGAAGGAAAACATTTTGACTACAGAAACACAGCAGAATCACATATATGTGACAGTGTTACTCTTTTAAGAGAATGAAGAAACTTTCTCAATCCAGAATATCAGTACGTCTTTATAGGCTATAATGTAGAAGAAGTCATGGATGTCATTGATTTTTTTTTTTTTTTTTTTTTTTTAATTTAGGTACAATTACTCATTATTTTATAAAATAAATGGGAGCTCTAAGGAGAGTTTCTAATCACAAGTATCTCAGCACAGCTTTCAAGCTGTCACTAAAGCAGGGATTTAAACAGTTCAAAGAAGGCCAAGTCAGTTCAAAAGCCATTAATAAAGGCAGATAAATATATATTTGTACACTCAGGATCATGACTGAGTTTCAGATCTCAATCATCTCCTCATGTGGTGTGTGGGTTAGTTTTAGTAGTTATTCTAAATTATTATTTAAAGTGATTATGATCCCAGCAAATATTAAAAATGAGTAATGTCATTTGTAAGCAATTTTACCCATCTTTTAATACATGAAAAAGAGCCCCCCAAATTCTAGAGTGTATCCCTGTTTTGAATCCTCTCAACTCAACACACTCTCTGAAATATTAATCCATTATACAGCTGCTTTCTAGAGGAGCTAAGCACCATTATCAAAGAGCGGAGCCAGTAAAAATCAGTGCCAGGTATTAAGAGTCTCACTTCAATAAAGATGCAGTAAGCTATGTGATTTTCTAGTAAAGCAGTGTAGTGTTTAGACAGCCCTCACATGACAATAAGATGTGACTCATCTCATCTAACCTTAGGAGTTTACTTCACAATGTTTACAGCTGAGCTAATCACCAGGTTACTTTCTATCACCAATTAAGTATTATAAGAAAACACTTGCAAAATTCATATTATTTTTTACTTTAAATTATTATTACTTTTTTAATATTTCAGCAGCTTTGCTTAGAACTATTTAGTACTGCGCTGAAATAAGATTAAGGAAAATGAAAAAAAACTTAAATCTAGAAGTTGAATCTATGCAAAACAAGTCAGTGATCTCAAGTTCCCCCTTAGACTCAGATTCTGTGTGCATACTAAGTTCAGGCCATTACTAACAAAGCAGTTTCAGAGTAAAATTAATGTAATAAACAACTAATCAGATACTATAGTTTTGAAATTCTCGTCCTTGATATCTTGTTGCTCTGTCCAATAAAGAAGGAGCCAGTTGAGACAACAAAGAGGAATACAGTAGTCTACCAAATCCTATATGAGATGTGTGTCTGGCGTGTCCAGACCTCACAAGTTTGACAATTTGTATAAAATCTGCAGGTAGAATGGAATTCCTGCATTTTTTTCCAGAGGGGACAGATCCTATGCATCCAGCCATTAGAGGCAACCACTGGTCTCTTAGAAACATCTGACGTTGCCAAAAATCATAATTTACTTTGAGCACACACATGGGCTGTGACATTTCTTGAGCATATGAGTATTATTTTGTTAGAAGATGCAATAATGAATTGCATCAAATCATGATATTGCTATCCTGTCATATACACCATGACAGATTATACTGAATATCCCTTGAGTTCAGTTTTGCCGGTTTTCTTCTGCAGTTAGAAAACTAATATTTATTGAAATAGCTGTTCCAAATTTGTTTCTGTAATTCTCTTTAGAGAATTGCATATATATACAAAAATACTGCACAGATGTGAAATTCAGTTTCAGGTTCTCAGCTGTCCAGGTTTCAGCTGGGATAGAGCTGACTTTCTTCATGGTGTCTGGTATGATGTTATGCTTTGGTCTTCAGAGAAAAACAGTGCTGATAACACACTGTGGATGTTTTAATTGTTGCTGAGTAGTGCTGCACAGAGCTAAGGACATTTCAGTTTTCCAGCTTCTTGTACTGTTCTCTAGTGATGAGGCTGGATGGCACAAGGTGCTGGGAGGGGACAGAACCAGGATAGATAACTATATTACATGACAAAAAAACTTAATATCGTGGGGAAGTGCAACCACTGCTCATCAGCTGGTGAGTGGTGAGCAACTGCACTGTGCATCACTTGTATACATATGTATGTTGGCTGCTTGAAAAGTAATGCTTCCTATATGTTTCCATGAAAATTATAGCAGCTGCAAAGAGCACAATAATACTTTTTGATAGAACAGATTTCTCAGCTACAAAACAGTATTTTTCAAAATTGTCACTCCCAATATAAATGCATTTTTACCAGCAATGAACAAGAGCCTGAAGGCTATACCAGTGAAAATCTGAACCAGTGGAGGTGCCCCATTGTCACTGCTATAACTGCTGAAATACACCACTCACCACCTCACTGTGCTCACACCCAGTTTGGTCTCCATCAACATTTAGCAAGTGTCAAGAAATGACAACGGGTATCATTTTTTCCTCATGGAGGATTTTAGTGACACCCTTCACTTCATCTGCAGATGCCAATCTGTCAGACAGCCCCTCTGCTGCCATCTGCCATATGGCAACAAAATGTAATGGAATATTGTTGGGAGGGTTCAACCTCTATTGCCATATCATCAACATCTGCCTCTGTCATCATGGGCCAAATGATAAAGTAAGAGGCATTACTTTCAATGCAGCCCTCATTTATATGTTTACAGTTACATATATTCTTACCATTACTTCTCTCCTCCACTTCTGTCCTAGCAAATAGTTTTTACATCAATCTGTGAGTTCTTTGCTTTTTTTTCCCCTGTTCCCTATTCTCTTCCATCCCACTTGGGATGGAGGAGTGAGAAAACAGCCATGTAATGCTAGTATGCCAGATGAGTTCATTCACAGCATCAACAAATACTGAATACATAATCGGTACATTCTCTTCTGTACAAGAGATTAATTGCTACATTGCCACTTTTTAGAGTTTAATATGCTTTCTTGTTTCTAAAAAATGATGAAGCAAAAGGTTAAGTAACTGAAGATCTCAACAGTAAATCTGAAATCTATATTGACCATGAGCTATAAGTGTGCCCTTCGGGCCAAGAAGGCCAATGGTATCCAGGGGTGCATTAAAAAGAACAGATCAACGGACATGACAGTCCCCATCTACTATGCCCTGGTGAGACAAAATTTGGAGTACTATCCAGTTCTGGGTTCCTCAGAAAGACAAAGAACACAAAGACAGCAAGAAAGAAGTAAAGAGTACACAGACAAAATTACAACTCAATATATCACTAGATCTTGGGTGACAACTTTGTAAGAGTTCCACAAGATGGCTGCAGACAGAGAAAACATTTAATCTTAACTAGATAACAAACTTATTGTTTTTGATGTGAAAAAGTATTTTTTAAAAAGTTCTGGAATGCATTGTAATAAATGTTTGCATGCAAATTGGTTTTTAAATCTGCCAGTAATTCCTAAATTACATACAAATATTAGTATATAAAATGTATCTTTGTTACACATTTTGAAATATGAGTCTGTTAGTTTTAAAACACCTTAAATATTTTAAATAAAGATATACTAATTATGTACCTTAATTAAAATTCACAAGGTATCTGATTCACAAGAACCAATGACCGCCCATAACTGCATACGTTAGGCATATAAAATACGATTCGCTTCTCTATTTTAGATTTTACAACAATTTCTAAGCTGCTAATCCCTAGGAGCTTTCCACACTTACATAGATTAGTTAAATTAGCAGATACTCAGCTAAATCATATTCTATGTCAACGTGATTTTTCAGCCTTAAAGTAGGTAATTTTTTTCTTAAATATATACACAACCATGTCACCTAGGTTGATAAAACTTCAAATGCTTTCAAACATATGTGTAAATGTAATTCCTAACAAGCAAATATGGTTGGCTATTTTTGGCACTGTACTTTAAAATGCTGGCAACAGCTCTTTTTTTGGGCTAGGACAGACTTGGAAATGCTTCTCTTCAGTTACACTAGGGAAATAAGTTGCTGTCCATCCCCCTTCTTGGCTGAAAACCATACTTGCATATATAAAAGCAGATGAAGCTCTACAGCACCACTCACTATCTGCTCTCCTTCCATTTGCAAGAGCAAGTGTGACTACAGAAGATGTGGAACAGGAGTGAAAGAGACTTCTAACTCCTTACAGAAGGTCTACGGTAGCCACCACTTCCCCCAACTTCATAAAAAATTAGTCTAGCTGATGTATAGGTTTTATACATTGTTAGCGTTAGCACTGCCCTCTAGAAATACTTCTAACATGAGCAAGAACTTTGTGAGTTCCACATGAGTTTGTGTAGGCCCTAGAATGACATGTTTTTTAAATAATTCACTGAGGAGCGTGCACAAGCAAATCCAGTCTTCTGTTACTAATAGCAAGTCATAAACATCCACTTAAAAGTTACTGTAACATGAACAAAACTCTTAGATTCAAAACAGATACTTGGAAATGCACCTCCATCCCCAGATTCATGTTTAATGAAATTCTGGCATGTCTGACTTTCCATTCAGAGCTGTATCACTCCAAATGCGCAGCTCTTCTTTGACTTCTCAGGGATATTTTTGCCTATTTTGTGAAAATATTGCCTAATTTGTGAAAATATGTCTTCAGGTGGTGCTATCGAAAAAGCCTTTCCCCCCATCTCACCCACTGAAACCCAGATAATATTGAAGACTAAACTACAGATAGAACTTTTTCTGTTTTCTAAGTAATAACTGCTGGATGCAAGTTGATGACTGGATGCATAAGAAATCCAAACCATGCATTCAAGAAGAGCACTAAGATTTCACTATTTGATAGAGGAACGTTCTCTTTCAAAGTTAATAAACTATACTTCTCTGAATTACTATTTTTATCAGTGATGTTATTGCAATATTTTTAAATGTTTCTACTCTCTTCATAATATCCTTCATAAGACCATTAGCCAAAGTATAGCTAAGTTAAAATCACCGGAAGAAGCTTGATGAAATGCTTGCTGTTTAGCTTCACTCTTTCAATATGCCTTTTGCAAGAAAACACACAAACATGAAGATGTAAATCCACAATAATCCACAACTGTATGTAGCTACAATTATTAAAGCACTGGTATAAATGTGCTTTCAATTCCAAAGATATGCAACATTCAAAGGCAATCAAACATTATACATAGCAGAGAAAACATCCAGTAGAGGGAAAAAAAGGGATGTATTACATTGTGAACATCATCATATTTGCATGGATGACTCATTTTACAAGCAGTGCTCTAAACAGTTACTCCGCCACTGCTGTTTTATTAGAATTCCATTAATATTAGAATCACCACATTCCCTTCACTGATTTTTTTCCCAATAACCTAATTCCAGTACAGTTTAGGACATCTTTCAAAGAGTACCTCTCCATAAATAAAAGCAAGCCAACAAGTCAATGTTATAGTATTTCTGTCTTCAGGAGAAAAGGTAGCTATCCAGGAAGCACTCTACATTCCCTTTGGGGGAAGAAAAAGGGCTAGTCCACATGACACTCACTGAATAAAGAGCAGGAGAGCAATAGTTGATGGTGAAATCATTCACTTCTCTTTGGTCTTGCTGTCTATGGCCTGTCACTTAAATCAGCAATACCAACACATGAAAAAACACAAGAAAAAAAACAGCAAGATGAAGAATAGGGAGAATGGGTGATCATTTAAAAGGCTGTAGTAAGAAATGGTCATAATGAGGCAGCAGAAGGACAGTCCACAATATAAAAGCTGAAAACTGGTGATCTGTTGAGAAATTTCAGTCTTTTAAACATAGCTACTGTGATGGGCATATGTGTTCAGATCCGCAAAAGAGAACCATCTTGCAGAATACAATCAGTTGATTTCACACTGTAGGTTTCCTTTATCTTCATTTTAAAAATTTTCTTCAGTTGGTAAACCAGTATGCATATCAAATAATTTTAAAAGCCCCACACAAAACAAGTCTGCTACTTGCTCTTCTTTGCATATTTCAAATCTCGTGCCAACAACCATAGCATCAAGATTGAAAATAATACATGGCTGGATGACAGAGGTCAAGTTTTCAAAGAATAAATTTCTATAAATAAATTTCTACAAATACTACCTCTGAAAATTAATTTCTATCATTATGAGGCATGGAAAAAACAATATCAATGTTTACAGACAGTTGGGTTTTTTGTTTGTTTGTTTGTTTTTAACTGTGATCTATTTTGGGCTACAAATATAATTACATGCTTCCCTAGATTTTGTTCTGCTGTCCATATTGATCCTGCCTCTGACACCTTCTGGCAGGTCTACTTTCCATTTTAATAGCTATCAATACAAAATTTTTAAAGTATCACCATTCCCCAACAGCCATTCACATTAAGCCAACCAGAATGCTAATAAAACCCTTTATCTTTGGGATATAAATTAGACAGAGACATCTAGTCAAGGCTCAGAAGTTGATCTATCTGAATTTTAATTACTGGTAGCAATCATTTAATATAGCCATTCTTTAAGATTTCCTGCATTAGCAAATTAAAAGAAGACAGTTTTGAAGACAACTCTGTAAAAAGTTTCTCATCACAGAAAGGCTCTTACTGTTTGTCACAGTCTTCTTGAAATAACTTCAATGCTGAACACACATTTCCATCAGACCGTTTTTCACCATACACAGTAACTTGACTTTGTCCTCCAAAGTAAGTCTTCAAAAAGATCTGAGCCTTGATTTTAAGAGCCATAGCATTAAGATACCATTTCTACAAACACGCTCTCGGTCTCATGATGATCCAAAATGCATGCTTAGAACTGTATTCATTTCTGGAGAACTCCCTACTTGCCATGCCCATGTTACTGCGACAGCTCAATGACCACTCACTTTTCAAGAATACAAACTTATACTGAAACTTACACTTTTTAAATTATTGTCTGAATAACTGCACTGTTACAAATTTTCTCAGAATGAAATAATATTCTCAGTTTTGTGCAATTAGAAATTCATGAATGGTAAGTGAAAAAAATCTTAACAAAGGATTTACCTGAAAGCTTGTCAAATCAATGGCTCTGCAGCTGTTAGCCTCAGCAAATGAAAAACAGATTTCACCTGTAAGTCTGTAATCCCTTACTATGCTATCTGTTCTGTCCCCCATTCCCCACATGCATGCTAAATGTTTTTACCCTAGTGAATTCTGAAACTTCAGTGCTGTTACCTACATAGTAGATCTCACTAAGCTACTGAAATCTCCCATTCTGGGAAGCAAGTATAAGACAATGAGCATTCAAAAAATTTTGGCTGCTGTATCTGCAAAGACTGCTTCAACATTTCTTGCTACTCCTGGAATACCAGCTGGGATAGACAGAATGGCTGCTTACACAAACAAAAGGCAAAGCCAGACAACAGAGAGAGTGTTTAAATCTCACTCATTAGGATCCTGTGTGGGAACCTCCTGCCACCAGAGACAAAATGATGAGGAAAAAAACAAGATCTCAACAGTGCAGGGAAAAAACCAGTATTGAGTGCAGAGTAAGATCTCTCCATACTCCTGACTGAATCCTTACATATCTAATTTGAGAGAAACAGACATTGGTAAAATCCTTGGAGGAAAAGAAAGTGCTTTCACAGCTTTTTCCTCAGATTACTCTTTCTGCCCTTGCCTGCTGGGTTTTCAAAAAGAAGTACATTTGTAAAGGAACACTTGTCCTTTGCCTTAGAGGTTATCACAAAATCTATACTGGAAACCTCAGCTCAAGTGTCTAGATATTTACCATTTTTCCTATTTTCTCTAAGCAAATGACATTTTTCACTATATTTTGCATCTTTCCTTTTGCAAAGAAAATCTATACTCAAGTCCTTCCTTCCACTAAAACTGATTTTTTTTTTTTAGTGGTGGTAGTTGTGCCTTACTATACACAAAATTCATTCAGATATGAGTCTTGGACCAGTCAAACAGTCTAAATTCATCCCTTCTACTCATTTCATTCTGAAAGTGACACATATCTTGGGTTTTTTTTTAATTGTGTGAAACTCCGTGGATTCATGGAAATTAGTAAGTAAAGGGATCCATCCTGTATCTGAATGGTTAACAGCTATGGCTGCACTGTGAATTGCCACCTCAGAATAAAATGGGTTTTTGATTGCCAGTTTCTCATAAAGAAGCCAGACTGCCTGATGATTATCTTATCTATCACTTTTTTCACAGAGCATCACCCTCCTGAAATTTTCACTACACTGACATTCTAAGACTTTATCTTTACCTTGCTTCTGTTATTGCTCTGTTTGTCCACAGTTGCAAGACTAACATCATTAAATAGTACAGGATTTTAATAAGTATACCCAGATAACTCCACACAGGGGCATTTTCACCCATTTTAGGTTAATCCTTAAAAGTTATTGATGTAGAAGTTCACACACAGAAGTGATACTTGTCCCTTCTATAATTCAGGATGTTCTCATCTAAAAAACCTGCTCCAAGCGTTTACTAACTTCTTCATGATTTAATAATAATATTCTAAGTAAGAGAAATCTAGGTGAAGATCTTCTCCTGGGGGGATATGTGCTAGCAGTAGATAAAAAATACTGTTGCACTTCTTAGGTTGACAGTTGAACTCAGTGATCTTGAAGGCCTTTTCCAATCTAAATGATTATATATGAATCTACAAAGTCCCCAGCAAGACAGGGAACACAGCAGCCCTTCCCTAGTGGCAGTATCCTTCCTTACATTCAAACCTCTTGGATGAGGGAAGTTACCCACATCCCTTGATGATAACATACTTATTCACCCATTTTGAGTCTCGTAGAGCACATTTTGAAATGAATGAAAAAGAAGTAGACTATTATGCAAGTACAGAAAAAGAGTTTTGCTAAGTTCTTGGCTTAATTGATTAAATTGCTACATGGGATTTGATAAAATAGATTTAAGCTATGCATTAAAAATGAGAGAAAAAGTTCAAAACAGAGGTTTTCAAGTATTTTTATAATTTGTTTTACTTGTTGTTGCTTCTAGAAGCTTTCCTTGTTGGTACCAACAAAAAAAGTAAGAATTCCTCTTTTGTACAGTATCTGAAGTCATAGATTTAGATCTCACACTCATACTAGCTTGACTCTCATCTTTTCTACATGGATTTTCAAAATCTGCCTCTAAAGGCTCATCACAGACAAATGTGCATAAGAAAAGAGGAGAAAAATGTATTAATTTTTCATGCATGCTGCTAATTCACCATCAAATAATCAAAATACATATTACATGTTTTCTATCATTGCTCTGGCACTAGTTAAATAATTATGGGCTCATAATTATTCAGCTTATACAAAGTCAAAATGTTTGGCAACTCCGTTAAGTGGGAATATAAACTAAAAATCTTTATATACTCAGACAGAGAAAGCAACACAAGCCATCTTCCATGCAGAAGATACGGATGGAGCTCTGCCATTTGCAGTACAGTTTTGTTTTTGCAGTTGTCTGACTTTTTTCATTGACTGGAGAGGTAAGGAATTTGCATATACTCACTTTCTGGAGTTGTTTACATTTGTGGGATAGAAGCATTGTCATGAGATGGAAAAAAAACTGCCAAGACAGAAAAAACTGCCAAAACAGCCTGAGAAGACTCAGCCAAAACTAATTTCCAACTCCATTTGTGAAAAATGAAGCATCCTGATGAAGGACCCATAAAGAAAAATCTCATTCAGCATCTACTTTGCAGCAAACCTCATCAAGAAAGCTTCACCCATATTCATATCCAGCACATTCCAGAATCTTTCCCTCCCGTCCTTGAAAAACTGAGTGTTTGGTTCCTCACATTTAAAATATAATCCATTTCATTATTTTTGGTGTACTTAGTAAACAGAGTCACTCCTCTCCCCAACATACTTATAGCACACAGCGTTCTTTACCTTCTGGAGAGCCTCCCAGTGTCTGTAAGTGTTCTGCGTGCACTCTCACTTAATATTTAATATTCAGAAGAATTAAGTGCAGAGTTAAAGTAGAATAAATAACAAAAATATGAATGGAAGACACATTCAAATGAAGCAGTAAGACAACATGGCTTTAAAGTTATGCTTACATCCTAACAAGTTACTGTTTGCAAACTCCAAAATGTAGAAACATTTGTTATTAAAGGTGTTCTTCATGCTAAAATTATTCATAAGACAAAGTGGATAGAGTAAGCAGCCTCCAGAGTCTGCAATAAAGCACCAAAGAGTTTTAGACAGAAGTTCACATACTTCAAGCAGGCAATCCTGCTGTCAATGACTAGTTTCATCATTCATCCATGAATGTTAAAACCTTTCTGTTGGACTGAAATTCTTCACTTTTTGTATTTCAGATGATTTTTAATAAAAGAAAATAATTCAGTGAAGTGAGTGAAGAAAATGTTGCTTTAACCACATGGAAGGCATGCATGTTGGAACTGGTGGGAATCATAGCTGAACACTGCTGAGCTATGCAGGATTAAGACATAATTTACTCATGAAATAATGCTTTCTGGTTAACTTTGTGAATTAGAATTGAATTTTATGAATAGTTTGGACTGCCAAAAAAAAAAAATAAAGGAACAAAAAAAAAAAAAAAAGGAAAGCTTTCAAGACAGCAGAAGTATTTTCAGTTTGTATCCTGAGACAAAATTTCATTTTGGAATGTAATTGCTGTGGTTTCCTTAGTAAAGTGAAAAACAATCCCAAACCACAAAATACATTATTAATAAAAAAAATAAACCCCGACATTTTTGTTTTGGAGGAATGTCTGCTTTTTGTATTTTGATCAGCTGCTTTTTGTATTTTGATCAGCAAATCAGAATTATTCATATCAGGAATGCACAGAGAAAGATATCAGAGATACTACTCTTTTTCATTTATTGAAAGTGTACACAATGGTTGACACAGGTAATCACAGGAAAAGGAGAAGCAACCTGGTAGTTACAACAGTGGAATAAGATGATATGTTACCCAGACTGTTTATAACTGGTTGCTACCCCTGCTGCTCATCATCTTGTGTCATAAGCAGATGTCATAAGCAAAACTAATAAGAACTTAGATCAACAACAAATATATGTTCTGCAAGCTCAACTTTAAAAATTATCTAAGAAGAAATAATACCATGACAGTACCAGCTATCCAATGTGTCCTGCTTTGATTTCATTTTAGGAAAAGACAACAACATTAGGTCATTACAGACAATTGTTATATAAATATTTTCAGAGACATTCAGGAAGCATGCAAAAATATTACAAATATTAGCCTGCAACAAACTGAATCACTGTATTTCAGGAGCAAATTTTGAATGACAATGCAGTAATGACCCACTCTATTGAGATTAGAAGGCATACAGGCTTTGAACCATAATTCTTCTCTGGGATAAAAAACTGGTAAAAAAAAAAAATAATAATAATAATAATAATCAAAAAGGTTTGGGATCTGGAATTCCATCTTCCCAGCTTGCCAACCAGGGCTGCACAGACAGTGCAGCTCAAAGGGCAAGCTGAGAAATGCTTCTTCGTAGAGCTGAAAAATGACTCCTCAGATATCAAGGAACGAAATATAAGAACAGTTACACTGCCTCATGCCAAAGAGCTTAGCAGAGAGAAAAAAAAAAACAATTTACAACTGATTGTTACGAAACAAGTGAATAACAATATTTTATGGTGGTGCATTTAGAGTTTACAGCAATTTACAATGAGAGACTTCTCATGTAAGTGTAGATAACATTATAGCAGGATAAATCCTGCGACGTTTTTTCTTCTGTGAATACTTTAACCAAAGAAAAGCTATGGCAATAAAACTTGCCAGAAAGTACCACTGCACTAAACACTGGATTAAGTAGTAGGTCCATCATTTTGCTCTAAACAAAACTCTTCCACTTGATGTCAACTCATTTTTGCAGAATGAACCATCATTTAAATCCTATGTTTATTTTGCAGCCCATTATCATTCACAGCCATCTTTCATTCATCTCAAAGTCTGCTGTCTTCCAATCTTGTCTCATTGCTCCTATGCCTTCTCTACTCTTCTTGCTTTCAAGAAGCAGAAAATGCTTTGAAAGAGAGCAGCAAAAGAAGAAAATAAAGAGTTGGGATTAATTGCAGCCCACATTCAGTTCTTCACATATCTCTTTCTCCACTCACCGTTAATGTATTTCTGACCATCACGTGATTCCTTAATGCTTTTGGTATTGCAGCCATCAGTGTGGGGAAGAGGAACAGACATCCAAAATACAGACAGCTTATTTCACTCTGATTTGTGTTGGAAGGGAACTTAAATATAACCCCTGGGGCTGCCCAGGGCCCCGACCCAACCCAGCCCTGAGCACTTGCAGGGATGGAGCACCAACAGCTCTCTGGACACGTATGCCAGGGCCTCACCGCCCTCTGAACAAAATTATTCCTCCTAAATCTCCCTTCTTTTACTTTAAAAACATTCCCCCCAGTCACCACCAAACAATGTAAAAAGTCTGTCTCTCTCCTGTTTATAATCTCTCTTGAAACACTGAAAGGCTGCTATGAGGTCTCCCCAAAGTTTTTTCTTATCCAAGCTAATCCACGCCCATCTCTCTCAGTCTGTCTTTGCAGGAGAGGTGCTTCAGCTCTCTGAGCATCTTCATGGCCTCCTCTGGGCTTCCATTCAGGAAGAATTTTTAGTAACATTGATTTTGTAGTCCCTGTCTTGACCAGAAAAGTTTCCTTTACTTGAACAACTTGTTCATATACTTACACAATTAAAAAAAAAAAAAAAAAAAAAGAAAAAAAGGAAAAATAGCAGCTTCAGTCTGTAAGCTCAATATGTAACATGTATATTCTATTATGCCTGCAGACATTGTGTTACTTCTCTCAGCTGATGCTCTTACTGCATCTATTCAAGCAAGATAAATACCATCATTGAAAGAAATTCCAGCAAACTAACATACAACAACTCACTAGAAAGTCACCACCATTTTCTAAAGAATCCTGCATAACCATTGAGATCACTGCATAACAGCTGCTGAAACTGCCTGTTACTGAATGAGGTGATACATTATTAAGTGAGCATGCTCATCACTGCTTTGTGCAATAATGCAAGGACTTACCTTGGCAGAAGAGGTATTTAACCGTGTATTGAAGCATTAGCCAAAGAAAGATTACAAAAAGATCATTCAGACAACAGAAACTTTCTTCCTCTGTAGTGCTTGCTTTTATTTGCAAACTGTATATTCCTTTACAATTTTTGTGTCCATACTCCTTTTTTCTAGGGATATAAGTTAGTCAAGCTGAATGTTAAGAGATGTATAAACTCATTAAAAAAACGCTTAAAAAAATGAAGTAAGTTGGTTTGGAAACTGAGTAAAAGAAACCATGTCTTCGTTCACGAACAGAAGAAAAGTTTCCTGTTTCAAAACTCAGTTACTTCTGTAAGCCATAACTTTAAACAGTATTTTAAAACCATTACAACAATCTCAAAAATTTAGGATTATTATGTAGCTCACTGAGAAGGAAGCACTCAGTGGAGAACACATTTCAGATGGAAAGCAAACTGGATAGAAGGAACAGCTCAGTGCTCGATGAATTTTAACATTCTTCAAGGTGGCATCATCTAACTAATTAAACTGATTACATTTGAGAACTCAAAAGGCCTAGAGATAAATTCCTAATCTTTAGTAGTCTTAAAATCACTGATTATTAATCTGCTAACTCTGTGAAGGCATTTACTATTAACTTTAGTGGTTCAGAAAGAGAAAACAACCCTTCACTATCTCTCAAAGCTGTTTTAAATAATAAAGTGAATTCCTCAACTCTGATTCCCACTGCAGCTACTGAAAGTAATTGCATTCTGCATCAGAAGGCAAATTTAAAGTTAACAGAATAGTTATAACTATTCTCAGATTTCCAAATATTAGCTTTTTATAGTTCCTATTCCAATGGGAAATACTATTCATACAAGATACATGTTGGAAGGAACCTATAACCAGTATACTCATGCTCCTCTCTACTGCAGAAGAGAAAACATTTAACACTTTTATAGTATTTACATCCATAACTAAGGGAGCACTACTGTTACTGAACAAGCCCTATTATCTGAATAAAATGAGCATAAGAAAAGAGAACAGAAGGAATAAGAAAAGCACCAAAGAGTCTGAAATGGAGTAGGACCTTGAACTGAGGTCTCTTAATTCTTATACTTTGAGGCTAATCTATAAATGTCAAAAGTATGAAATCAAATTTCAGACTTCAATGCAGGAAAATCTGGGACATCACATCAGTTTCCCAGTCCACGAGGAGTTTCTCATGACCTTTATGCATTACATACATGTATGGATATATGGATAAGACCATTACTCAAATCAGGCTTCAATAACATATCTTGTGCACCTGAACCTCTAGGTGGGGGCTGAGGGAGCAAAATCCCTCCCACAGTAAGAAAAACACAAGTTCAAGACCACGTGATGACACTGAGTGCTTAAAAGGCTGGATGACGTACATCCCAGGGTCTTGAAGGAATTGATGTGGTTGCCAAGTCACTATTCATTATATTTGTAAAGACATGGCTCTCAGGTGAAGTTCCTGGTGACTGAAAACAAGGAAACATCACTCCATTTTCAAGAACAGGAAAAAGGAAGACCTGAGGAACTAGAGGCTGGTAATCTGAGACAGCTAGCGTGGCTTCATCAAGGGCAGACTGTACTTGACTGATCTGGTGGCCTTCTATGATGGAGTGACCACATCAGTAGAAAAAGTAAGAGAGACCACTGTTATCCACCTGGACTTCTGCAAGGGCTTTTGATATGGCCCCACATCATATTCTTATCTCTAAATTGAAAAGATCCAAATTGGAACAGTGAACTACATAGTGGGTGAAGATGGACAAGGAATTGCTTGGTTAGTCACAGCCAGGGGGCTGTGGTCAGCAGTTCTGTATCCAGGTGAAGGCTGGTCATGAGTAGCGTCCCCCAGGGATGCATCTTGGGAATTGTACTCTTCAAAATCTTTATTAATTAATACTGGAATAAGTGCACTTTCATGAAGTTTGTCATTGCCATTAACCTGAGCGGTACAGTCAATAAAATAGAAAGAAGCGATGCCATCCAGTTGACATGGACAGGCTTGAGAAGTGGGCCTACATGAACAAAATGAGGTACAATGAGGCCAAGTGCAGTATCAGTGCAGATATGTGTGCAGACTCCTTGAGACCTTACTGTACCACTACTGCACTTAAAAGGAGCCCCGTCACTGGAGGTGTTCAAGACCAGGTTGGGTGGGGCTCTGGGCAGACTGACCTAGCAGGTGGCCAACCCTGCCCATGTCAGGGGGTTGAAACTAGATGGGCTTTAGGATCCTTTCCAATCTAAGTCTTCCTATGATTCTATGATTTCATCTTTTTTTCAGAGTAGACCACAGAAAGATGTGCCCTTACGTTCTGCACACAGCTCAATTCCTCTCCCCACCCAGGGCTAATCAGTCCATATCCTTTGTACTTCCAGCGCAGCCCCTTTTCCTGAGGGATTGAGGGGGCAGGGACAAAAGGGACACATTTTAATCACTGTGCAGACTTGAGTTACCTCTCCTGTAGAGGTGATATGGAAAGAACGTAAACCCAACTCATTCTATGTTTTGCACAGTTTCCCTTACCCATACACAAACACCTAGACCTCTTAACCCAAATCTCCCTTTTGAGTTTTCATTTCAAAAAATAAATAATGCCTACTCTTTGGTATGGATGTCCAGATATCTTTACTTCCCCTGTCACACTCCTCTAACTTACAGGGACTGTTTTTGTCTGCTTTCACGAACGAAAAGATTTATGCAATTTAACTAAATTATTTTTAAATGTGCACCAACTCACTGAGTAGATAATTTTCTTCTTAGCAGTTTTGTGAAAATAACTGGTTATATATCATTTTTCACACACATGCATTCTCCCCCCACACCCACACTCCCATCCTAGGAAACCAACCTGCAACCAATTTGTCCTTCATAAGGCAACGGTCTACTTTATTATTATCATATCAGAAACCCTTCACAGGACATCATTATAAAATTATTTGCACAAAATTTTAAGAGCACTTTCTGTCAAGAGAAAAGTGACTTAACAGTAGGGACACAGAACTGTATATTTTGAGTGCTCAATCAAAAATAAATTTAAAAAGCTAGATAATTTGTTCACACCCAGGATTCAAAAAAAAAGTATTTGAAATGATGTAGGTATTTATACGGGAGGGAATATACTGTCTATACTAAGCATCTGAATCCTATGCCAACTCAAAGCAACATCTGTGATTAGTTACCAGATCTCTAGGAATGGTCTGTGAAGCACCACTCAAGTGGTGCTCATGGTACCTTAATACCCACTCTTTATTAGTGACCAGAAGCTGATTTTCTCAACCTACCCGTCTTTTCAGACTGACTTCAAAAAACTTCTCCTGACAGCAAGCCTTGGAACTATGTCTGAAAGAGAACAGTGGCAGCCACATGATTTAAATTTTAAAAATTAGTTACCTCATTAAGTACTAGTGCATAATATGCTGGAAGACAGTCCTACTCAGGGACAGCAATATGGGCTAGATGATTAAGCTGAACAGCTAGCAGTGTTCAGGTTCATCATGTAAAATTCCAGAGCTGAGGTTTCCAAGATAATTGTCGCTTTGCTTTTTAACCTGTTTCCACAGAGAAATTACTATTTAACAGGCCAGGTAAAGATAGTAAAAACTTCCATGAATAAGTAAGATAATTAAACAGTGTCACCCTTTCCAAAGCACTCAAATATGTAGGGATACAAAAAGAAAGAGTGAACCTTGGAGGTGGAAGTAAAGGAAAAATACTTTATACTATATACTTGGTAGCTACCTGACATGAGTGGACTACAAATGTAAGCTTACCCAATAACCAGCCATACAGCAACTGCAGGGAGAGGCCCGAGAGAACAGCATGGAGCTGTGTCAGATGAGGGGAAGCTGGGGTCAGGGAAAGAATGGATAAGAAATTGGTTGAAAGGCCACAGACAGAAGGTGGTCAGCAATGGTTCTATGTCCAGTGAAGGCCAGTAACAAGCGGTGTCCCCCAAGGGTTTGTCTTGGGACCAATGCTCTTTAACATCTTTATCAATGACATCGATGACGGAATTGAGTGCATCCTCAGCAAGTTTGCTCATGACACCAAGCTGACTGGTGCAGTTGACACGGTGGAAGGGATGCCATTCAGAGGGACCTCAACAGGCTAGAAAGGTGGGCCTGGGTGAACCTGATGAGGTTCAACACAGCAAAGTGCAAGGTTTTGCACTTGGGCCAGAGGAATTCCAGGCATCCATACAGACTAGAAGGAGCGGCCCTTGAGAGTAGCCCTGTGGAGAAGGACCTGAGGGTCCTAGTGGATGGAAAGCTTAACATAAACCAGCAGTGCTGGTTTTTGTGGTCTTGCAGCTCAAAACGCAAATGGTACCCTGGGCTCCATCAGAAGACGTGTGGGCAGCAGGGACAGAGAAGTGATTGTCCCCCTCTACTCTGCTCTTGGAAGGCCCCATCTGCAGTGATGTGTCCAGGTCTGGAGCCCCCAGTACAAAAAGGACAGAGAGCTGTTGGAGAGGGTCCAGAGAAGGACCACAAAGACAATCAGGGGACTGGAGCACCTCCACTACAAAGATAGGCTGAGGAAGCTAGGCTTGTTCAGCCTGGAGAAAAGAAGGCTGCGGGGTGAGCTCATTGCAGCCTTTCAGTACCCATAGGGAGCCTACAGACAGGAGGGCAATCAACTCTTTGAAAGGATAGATAACTGCAGGACAAGGGGAAATGGTTTTAAGTTGAGGGAGGGAAGATTTAGGTTGGGTGTCAGGGGGAAGTTCTTTACAAAGAGAGTGGTGAGGGGCTGGAACAGACTGCCCAGAGAGGTTGTGGATGCCCCATCCCTGGAGGTGTTAAAGGCCAGATTGGATGGGCCCTGGCAGCCTGGTCTAGAATTAAATAAGGATATTGGTGGCCCTGCCTGTGGCAGGGGGATTGGAGATTCATGATCCTTGAGGTCCCTTCCAACCCTGGCCATTCTGTGATTCTGTGAAAGGGTCTGCACCAGACAGTTATGAGCATGGAACGGGATGCACAGGGTAGTGGGCAAGGTCCCAAGATGCTAGTGTATAAGGAGCATTTGGACACAGCTCTCAGGCACAGGTCTGGATTTGGGGTGGTCCTGTGTGGAGCCACGGGTTGGACTTGATGGTCCTTGTGGGTCCGTTCTAACTCAGGATATTTATTGAGTTCATACTGTCTTTTCTGAATCCTCTGTCACACTTCAGCTTCATGCTGAAGTATGATCTACAATAATGGCTACAGGAAAATAAAAACATACTGACAAATAACAACAAAAGCAAATGATGTACACACTGATTAACTCCTGTTGCACCCTTTATAAGGCTAAGAGATTTCCTTCTGCAGTCCGTAAGGAGGTTGTAAGGAACCAGAGACCATACTCCTACAGCAGAGGTCTGGTACACATACTTTTGAACAGCATTTTGAAACAGAAGTTGCAAAACTCATGCTGAAACAAAATACATGTAAATGAAATACAGAGTTGTGTTCCAAAGATTTATAGGCATTCTCAGACTATGAACTTGGGTTTTTTTTGCGTGTCTGTTTTTCTAATGTTACAATTACCATACTAATAAAGAATAATGCAATCTCTGTTCCTTAATAAATTTCTAATCAGTATACTCTCTGTATAGAGTTTAAGCATATTTAGCCACATAGTACAATATTTCTTGCCTACACATTTATAAATTCCACACTCTGAACTGCCAAATGCCAGTTCTTATCAATTCAAAAACTACGCAAGTGCATCCCTGTGCCACTGCTCCCATGCTTACAGACATCTACCCAAGTTTCCCACCCCCCCCCTTTTTTTTTTTTTTTGGTAAATGGCATGGGCTTCTCTTAGAACAGGCAAGTGAACATATGTAAATCAAAATACCTTTTATTCTCTTGTAATTATTTCACAGAGAGAGCTGTTAGGTGTCATGCATTGCTTTGTTGTACAAATTGCTATTCTTTTCTTGTAGAATATTTTCTATTTAGATGCATTTGTAGGTGTTCATTCTTCATTTTCAGCTTGCCATTCATTCTTTAGCAGTGGTCTCCTCCATGTACAAAGAAAACAGCTATGCACGGCTTTTTTTGTTTTTGTTGTTTTTTTAATTACATGTTTTGACAGAGGATGTGACAGGACAACTTCTCTTTCCAACAGCATGAGTGAGAATGGCAGAACATCACACGAATACTAACACAAACTTGGGATTTTAAGAGAATGTGGGATATCCAACATGTTGTGGGCATTTTGCTGTTTTCTGTTTTTCTTCTAAAGCTCTAAGTAGGATATTAAAAACTATATTTGCCTGAAGTACAAAATTGAGTATTTAGATGCTACATTCTTAATTGTGATTTATTCTGAACTTTTACAGTGCATGAAGAAATATAAAGTGTGAGGGACTACTTCTTATAATACATTATGTTAAGAACTTGAAAGTAGTTTCCTGACATTTGAAAATCTTGCTAGCAGGTCCCTGAGATCACCAAACTGTTTATAGTATATGAATTATATTCAGCATAACGCTTGACATCAGTCTATAAATTTCAAAAAATACCTGTTTAGACTATGTACATTTTGTAGGCACCTGCACTGTTTAGCTTGCTTGCTGACAATCAACAAAAGAATTAACACCAGGAATAAAAGAAGAAATATTAGTAAAAAGCGCAAAAAAGGATAACCTGAAGTTCAGCTATATTTTGTAAGTATATCTGCTGAAGACATAAGGAGCAGGCAAGGAAATAAGAAAGAATTGACTGAAGGAGATACACATTGCTAATGAGTGATGGGAAATTCTACAAACAAGGTTGCTTAGATAACACCTGTGCTAAACAAGTGTCTTTAAAAGACAGAGAGGTTAGTGAAATACAGTTGAGACTTACTATTCTATTTCTGCCCAAAAAGGAGCCTCAAAATGATCTCAGGAAGTTCTTTTTCAAACAGCTGATGTCTTTTACAGTGCTTGCTGCCAGCTTCTACATGAATTTCTTTATTTTTCCATTTGGTAAAGAAAAGCTATTGTTCTTTCCTTCTTCCCAACCACAACTTTTTCTTCTCTAAAAAACAAACTGATAGATAAAGCTAAAAATAAAGTGAGCTGAAGATTGAAAAGATACTCTGCTGTGTCACTCCCTTGAACTTCCCTTCAAAACCACTCTTATTATACTAATGTCGTTTGTATTGATAACATTCCCTGATGAAATGTAGATGGAAATAGCACTTATGGGCATGTTTGAACTACTCTTCTTTTTTCCTATTGATTCTCTAGTTTAGAAAATTGTTGTGGCTATACCTTGTGACTACTGGTTCTTCCAAAGCAATCAGCAACCTCAGTTTCTCCTTGCATTAACTTCCTCCACCAGAGGTATGCCAATGTCCATAATAAAACACATCCTGTCTATGTTTTCTAGATTAATTAGAAATGACATTTTTTGGACTCAAGGCTGTATGCAATGAAACTGTAATGAGTCTAATGCACATCTGAAAGCATCACTTTCACAACAGACTGGGAAATACATCATTATCATAACAGGCTATCTATATCCTTGTTCTCCATATAATTTAATTGTAATTGCTACTCTTTATGCAACATGCTGGAGGAGTCGTATTCACCACCTCAATGTTAGCAGGGCCTCCTGTCAGCATCATTAGCACAGGAAATGTAAGTATGGACTTCATGTGGATAATGAGCATGCTGCAAAAAGCAACTCCAGCAAAGAGAGGCATTGATTCCAAAATATGTCTCAGAATAGGTCTTTTAGTACTTCCATTGGCAATAATGCTGGTGATATGAAGTTGGAGAATGTTATCTATACTGAGGCAGACTGGAGTGGCAAAGGAATAACTGGATGAACTCAAGGAATGAAATAATAGACAGAATGGGCTTCACAGGAACAACATGACAGTTCTCAGTGTCTAGAGATTAACAGGATCTCCTGAGCTGTGAGCTCTATATCTCATCAATCGAATGATCCAGACTGTCCTCACTCCCTGAAAAAGGCAAGCAGTATATTAAGGATGCATTAGATGATGTATTTCTAATAGACATGCAGAAACCTAGTAGATATGCAGAACAAAACATTGTTCTGTAAGATCTTGGTGAGCTCTCATCTGGATCATTATATACAGTCACGCTCACTAAAGTAAAGTGATTTAAACAGGCACAGAGGAGATGAGAGCTTACCACGTATGTGAAAATTAGCTCAACTAACACTGAAAGCAAATCACATTACTGTTGATTTCAACCAGTGTCTATTCCTGATGGTTTCCCTATGTTTGAAGTATCACGACATAAATATCTGAAAACTGGAAAAGGTGGTAGCAAATGACTTGAATGATTACTAATATCAAACTTAGAAACAGTTGGAATACCAGTTCATACATACTTGAACAAAATTAAGCAAAAGACAGGACTCTGCTTCTCTTATATCACACAGAGCAAATATACACAACGTGTGTCAAACATACATTGAGAAAAATAGCAAGTCTATATGTACTAGCTTGTCATTTTGCTTCAGATCTGAGAAACTCTGATCTGGAACCAGAAGCCTTAAACATGCATTTTCTATATCACCTCTTTATTCTGTGTTCAAAACCAGAATCATTTGGGCTGGAAACAACTCTTAGAATCATGAAGTCCGACCACCATGTTTCAGCATTTTGGAGAACAGGATACTGTCTTACATGTTTCATTTGAGCTATGTGATCAGAGTGAGGTGTCCCTGTAGAGAGGTTGGAACTAGGTAATCTTACAGGTCCCTTCTAGCACAAACCATTCTATGATTCTATGTGACAAAAACGCCTTCAAACCTTTTATTCTCATGCAGCGTTATTGATACTGATGATACAAAACAATGACTTCAGTAACAGGCAGCCAATATAACAATTAAAAATATCCAATGCAAGTGCTACACTCCTCATAGAGTTACTGTTCTAAAATTACTCAAAGTGCTATGGCTTATTCATTCTGGATCTCTAAACAGCATAATTAAATACATTTACAGCTTTTTCTTTTTTTTTTTTTCCTCCTTTCTAATCTTCAAAAGTTCCTTTTGACCAGCAGCATCCATTTACATTTGTTGGCACATGCCTAGTCTCAATATGGAGAGCATAGCTAGCCAGTAACATACCCGTTACTGAGGAACAGAAGTACTGGCATGTGTGCTGCTACTTAAATGTCACACAAGACTTACACAAACACTTCAGTTTAAGGACTGATGACAAAGTAACTGAAATCGAAGCATTCTGCATTCTTCCTAAAATTCCAGTTCTCAGAGTAATTTAATGCTTCTCAAACATAACAACAGAAAACCCTCAGCATAGAAATGGCTTTCAAAGACTTTTAAACAAAGTTTGATGTGAAGGTTGCTGTTGAATGTAGTGGTCTAGACTGTCATTTCCACAACACATCCCTTTACACACATATCAAAACCCCTAAAATAATCAAATCTGCCTTGTGGAATCAGTCATTACTACCTGAACTATTATACATTACCAATATAGTAATGTTTAGAGGGTTTACAATTCAAAATATGAGTACTAGCTTCTACAGTGTTCAACTAGTATTTTTAAAATAATACTGTTGCTTCAGACATGATTAACTGGAATAACTAAAAATTTGGTCCCAGATGTCTATCACATAAAATGGAAGTCACAAAGGTTTAAAAGTGGAACACTCTGCGAATGTTTACATTAATCTGTGTATTCCCACATGAGTAAATAAGTGTGTGAGAAGCACTCGAAGTACTAAACTATTCTCATTTTTTGACATCTTAACCTTCAAGTGACTATCAGTTTAGTGGAAGGGCAGCAACTGCTGAGTCTTACATATTCACAAAAACACAAACCATTACTTCACCAAATAATTTTAAATGCAGCTACCATTTAACAACAACAACAAAAAAAAATACTATGAAGAAGCTAATCCACAGTAAAAGATGAAATTTATCATAATTATAAAAATGGCAAAAAGGAGAAGACTTTATTAATTGAACAATTCAAAAGAACATAAAAGCTATAACTTTTCCACACAGAAACGGATGGTGACATTTAGATTTTTTTTTGTTGTTGTTCTGGTAGGGTTTCTAAGTACAGAATGCACAGCAAAGCAGGGTAAGAATTAACAAAAGACACTTGGCTGCTCGATAACATGACGAGCTTCTCTGATTTTACACAGATGAAACATCCTGGTGATCTTTTTTTATGACAGTCCCTCCCTCCTGCTGATTCACAGCTTCTAAGCACTTGGCAAAGGGCAGCTTTCAAATATCCTCCCAGGACGCTACTCCACCTCCTTCTGTCCCAGCAAACATCCTTCGCATTTAATTACTAAACTACGGATGTTTGTGTTTGTGGTTAAAAAAAAAAAAAAAAAAAAAAAAAAAAGGAAAACAAAGTAAGGAAAAAGAAAGGAAAGGGACAAGACAGATGAAAGCAGAAAATACAGTCCGGTGCTGGTCTGTGCCTTGAGGCAAAGCCCCGAGCAAGAAATAACACAGGGATGCTTTTTGCAGATGACAGAACCCTGTTTCCTCTGCATTGCTTCTTTGCTCCAGGGATGTGCAATTTGCCTTTGGCACAACCAGTGCTGAGCACCCTCAGCCACTGCTCCGCCAGTGCTGGACCAATGCAAAGTGCTTGCAGCATATACTGGGCTGTGGTTAGGCATAGCGTGTACAAAAAAATAATATAATAAAGCAACCTAAAGAAAACTGATTGCCTCTAAACTTCCCTATGTGGGCTATGACAGTTCAGCTCTCTCCACTTTGAAGGAATTACCTGCTCCACACAGATGTTTGCAGATGTGATTGATCCTACAGCAGTACTGCCATCTTCCATATGGCTGGCTAATTAGCAGGCAAGCTGAACATAAGTCAAAAAGCACAATAAATACAGTTAAATATTTGCCCAATGGCTGTTAAATCAAGCCAGGAGTTGATTTAGTTGATTTAACAAAGTTAAGAGATGGAAAATGCTATTTATATTTCCCACTTCATTTTCCTGTTTCCATCAGGCAAAAACATTGTAAGCACACTATCTTGAGCAGGTCTATGCTATACAGAGGAGCTTTAATTTCCCTGAAGGCAACGAACCCACACAGCATCCAGAGCTGCGCAGACACAGGTGTGCACAGTGTTGGGACAGTGCTATTGTTTGACTGCGGCAGATGTGTCGCTATGCAACATCATGCGACAACGCATGCACTTCACTGAAACAGCCAGCAGTATCAGCTCTGCCTGGAAATTTGTACCATGGTATAAGTCTCAACCATGAAGACCTTCAAGAAACTCTTTCAAGATTCTGCTTATTTCCCTAGCACTTTTACATACCTACATGACTCATATCAGTCTGATTCAAACCCATTGTTTTGTCATCCACTGGCTGAACAAGAAGTTGTGAATTGCAAAAGGCAGCAGCCTTAGTAGTGCCAATAGGTGCAACTTGTGTAAGCAGATTCAAGAAAATACTTTTTGAAAGTTAATCTCTTAATTTTACATATGAAACAAAGACCTGCGAAGTGTATGCACTTATACAACCTAAATAGGCCACTGAGTGCCACTTGATGGTTTCTGAATTTTGTTTCTACCATTCTGGGTAATGGTCTAAATCCTCTTCCTGGTAATGAACATGGTCTTCACCAGGGTACATACGTTAGGAATGCAGAACAAGATGTATTCCCAGATACAAAGTGTTCCAATCCTGCAATATGATTTTCATCTAGGGAAATGGCATTTATATCAATTATCATGGTCTGAATACTTCAAATCAAATGCAGGATGTTCCAAAACTTTAACTAGCTCTTCATTAGAGTTGATTTTGATTCAGGTAAGAGTCAGCTTTCAATGAGTCTGCAAACCAAATGAACAAGAAAAATGTTTTTAATCTTCATAAAATCTATAAACACTGCACAAACTTCAGCCCCCCCTAGCTTGTTCCTAATCTGTTAAGAGATATCTAGTCTATTAAGAGATACAGAGAAGACATTCTTTGTTTCTGGTATTACAAACATACAAGATTTACTTAGACTCATTTGGAGGTGGTTTTCTTTCTTTTCCTCAAGAATTTAACTTGACTTTCAATCATATACATACGTAACCCACAACTGAGGTAAAAAAAATAATAATAATCCCATGACTGAATCTCTCATGAAGCATTCAACTTACTGTTTAAATGTTGAAGATGATGTTACTATTATTTATGTGGTTCTCTTTTCCCTTTGACTTATTTACCCTAGTCTATCTTTTTGATGATTCTGCTCTTCTCAGGCTTTTCTGTTGGAACAGTAGCTGACTAAAATTATGCCAGATAATTTAAATCCTCTTGTGACATTACTGGTGAAAGGAAACCCATAACTCCCACTTCAGATAGCCACAGAACTGTAAATACAGCATACTGTTGAGTTCATAAGTCCCTGCTGAACAGCAGCCAAAAATCCAGTTTCCAGCCATGGAAATAGAAGGGGAACATGACTGGGTGCTCTTATACAAACCTAAGAATGCATTTCCCTATAGAATTAAATACACTGCAGTTTTCGCTATTTTGTTAGGCTTCTATTACTTACCACAGTATTTGAAATACCTTGATAATCTAGAACACGCAACTGAGCAACCACATTTCTGATAACTACCCACAATGTCCAGGAAATATCCAATTCTTACTGCTCATCTAACATAAGCACTCATCTTTTCTTTGTTCCCTACCTTTTATGAAGAGCCGCGACTACATCTGTTGCAAAAAAAAATATGCATTATAGAAATTCATTTTCTTCTGAAGATAGTTACAGAAGTCTGGAATTTCATTTGCTTCAGGAAGTTCTTCTATTATATTACTCAGTGGTTTTAATTGGAAATTTTAAGCTAATTCACTATATACATCTAATTATTTTTAAATGAAAAATGCATGCAATTCTAGTGCAGAAAATTACTATTTCTGTTTAACCGAAGCCTGTAATCAGTATGATTTACTTCCTTACTCTTGAAAACTTCAGTACTTAAGAAACTAATGAGAGAAATGGGAAATAGCTTAAATATAACTCAAGCATAGCAGTCAACAATGGGCTGTATTTAAAACCTCTGATTTTAAAGCACTTGCATTTGAAACCTGTTGGTCTTGGTAACCAGGAAACAATCCCTTCATGCACTAATCTCAAAACCATCCTTTCTAAAAACTGGATTTAATAACTTTGGTTACTGGGAAAAACAAACAAACTCTAACACACAAACAAACAGCAGAAATTCAAAAGAAACAGGAAAAATCATTTGTTTGGATTTGGCAAAGGTTACATTCCTCTCCTCTTCATTCAAATACATCGTTGCACTAATTTTACTGAAATTCTTATGAACACTTCCCTGATTCTTCTCCAACCAAGCCATGGGAACACAATACCATTGCAAAGAAAACCAGCATGACAGTTCAATAGAGAAGACAGTTTTCAGGTTACCGTGAGAAGGATGTTGCATCTACATATGCTCTCATAACCTGCATAGATGCCTTCTTCTTGGCATCCTCCTTTTAAGTGTACTTCATCTAATGTAATCTGATGTACTTCATCATCATTCCAGAGACCTTGGTGGAGCACAAGCTCCACCAAAAATGGGTGTGACCTACTCACATAGGCATTGGCAGTATCCTTGTAACATTAATGAACTTCAAACTAGACAAGATCTTTAAGAGAGTTTGTTCTATCTTGCTCAATCGCCACAAAAAGCAGCCACGGAATTCACCTGAATTGATTTAGAAATAAATATTTTTTAACATTTGTTTTCACCATTAAAATAAGCTTTTATCATGCAAAAATTAAAATCCAGAAAGTTTATGACATGTCACAGCACTGCTCACATACAACGCTAAAACAAAATACATCTGTTACCTCCTTTTATTAGAAGAGTGAAGAGCAATTAAAGAAAAAAATACATACCTCTGGGGAAGACAGCTCAAGCAGGAAATTTCCCAGGCAAACTGATACTGCTAAATACCATGCCTAGGTACTTGAAATACTACTGATACAGTACAGATTCATAATATTATCATACTCAATCGTACCTTTACTATTTTACAGCTTCCTGTTCTACCTATTCAACCTATTCCAGTCTCTTCAGAACACATTTTAACATGTGTGGGTTTTTTTGTTTTTTGTTTTTTTTTTTAACTATGTTTTTTTTAATTAACTATGAGCTAGTTGGATACTAGCAAACTCTTGAGTTTAAATGGCCATGGAAAGTGCTAGGAAAACATTACTTTCTTATGTGAACTAGTCATAATTCATGTAATAACCACAACTTTGCACAATTTGTACAGAGGGATGGAGCAGACTTCAATGCTCTATTTGTTGTGAAAAACCTAAGGCCAGCATTTCAGCTATTAGAAATAGGGGTAGTTCAAAGATGCCTAAAAACTGCTTGCATGCTTTCAAACAGATGCAAACAGGGCTCCTGAAAACAGCAACTGCTGACAGAAAGCAATGGAGACAAAAGCATAAATAACCTCCGTTACTTGTATTTCTGCGGTTAATCTTCTCTTATCATCTGTAATCAACTACTTCTGCAAAGGTGTCTGCCATTTTTTTTTTTTTCCAGTATGTCTGAATAAAAACATTAAACTACGCAAGATCCGTCATCCACTTGTTTTATTTTCACAGTAAATAACGTCCACTAGAAATCTTCTAACAATCTAAAATTTTAAAAGCTTCATAGTATGAAAAGACTGATGATTTTCAATCAGGTCTCCTTCACACTCTTTCCCTAAAAAGCCAGGTAACAAAAGTATAAATCTTTCATCTTGTTCATTTCTAGCTACAGCTTACTGCCAGTTTTTTTCATCTTTAAAATAAAAGAAAACTTGATTTCAACCGTTTCGTGACTAAGTTAATGTGGAATTATTTGAATATGCAATCTCCTTTTTTAGTTTATGCAGACTGGAGACATAGTGTAAGAAGTTTCTCTCTTCCTCAGTGTTCCATTATTTTTAAGCATTAATTTACATAGCTTTTTTAATACAATTTAAGCACAAGATATCTAAAATATTCTGAAAGTGGAGGTTAGAGAAGAATACAACAACCCCATGCAACACCACAGCACTGAGGTACAGTGACTGGAAAGCTTCATGAAAGGATCCAGATATGCTGCTTGATGCTTAGCTGAACATGAGCCAGCAGTGTATCCAGGTGGTCAAAAAGGCCAAGAGCATCCTGGTTTGTATCAGAAATAGTGCAGCCAGAAGGACCAGGGAAATGATCATCCTCCGGTACTCAGCTCTGGTGAGGTCACAACTCGAGTACTGTGTTCATTCACTACAAGAAAGATACTGATCCCCTGAAGTGTGCCCAGAGAAGCACAACAAAGTGGTGAAGAGTCTGGAACACAACTCTTACGAAGAGCAGCTGAAGTAGCTGGCAGTCTTTGGTCTGGAAGAGGCTCAGAGAAGACCTTATTACTCTCTGCAACTACCTGAAAGGAGGCTGCAATGAGGTGGGGTTCAGCCTCTTCTCCCAGGTAACAGCAATAAGATGAGAGGCAACAGCCTCAAGTTGTGCCAGAGGAGGTTCAGATCAGATGTTGGGAAGAACTCCACAGAAAGAATGGTGAGGTATTGGAACAGGCTGCTCAGGGAGGTGATGGTGTCACCATCCCAGGAGGTGTTTAAGGAAAGGGTAGATGCAGTATTTAGAAAGATGGTTTAGTGAGCAATATTGGTGGTAGGTGGACGGTTGGACCAGGTGATCTTAGAGGTCTTTTCCAACCTTAATGATTCTATTCAGCCAATCCAGATCCCATGGAGACTTTGTACTCTCAGGCTAACACTTCCTCCCAGCTTGTTATCTGCAAACTTACTCAGGTTGCACTCAGTTCCCTCATTCACACAATCAATAAAGATATTAAACAGGACTGATAAGTCAGATCTGAATAATGCTACATAACACAATATCACATTTCTTTCTTTTTCTCTTGAAAGATGTTCTAGTACCTAAATAGTTGATTGAATCATTACACATGGCCTTCTAAAAATTTCAGATACTGCCTAAGATAAATAAGTTTCTGAAAGTCAATGCAATTAAATCATCCATCAGGTCACTTAAAGAAAAAAAAAAAAAGGGCTGATGATACCGGCATGATCTGCCTGCAAAAGTTATCCAACTTTTCAGTTTTGTTTAATATAATATCATTTGTACTGACAGTGTGTTTTTTGGCCACAAATATCTAACACCTTGATCTTCATGACCTAAAACTGAAATGGTCTCCGTTGACTGCATGACTTTTCCAAGGCTGCAGTCCCCTAATTATTCAGATTAGTTTGGATAAATTCAGAGCACACCTGACCAAGGCACCTGGATCTCATTTCCTTAGATAGAAAGTATAAGAATCTCACATCTTCAACCCAGTATAGTGCAATTCCTGTATATGCACATTGGTCTGGGAGCTCACTATTTCCCACATTCCATAAATAGTGGAATCCTTCTGAATAAGTGACTTTCCAGTACTCTTTTCCTTTAAAAAAAAGTCACTAGGGATTAAGACTGAAATGAATTCATTTTTTTCCCCCATCAAAATCTCTACTACAGGTTCATCACCCCTTGTTTAAATATCTATTTCATTCCGTTACCTTAACTAATAATTAAACTACTCCCTCTAAGTCTTCAGATACCTCCACTGCTTCACTTTATGTGAATAATCTTCAATTACAAAAGCTTATACTGTACAAGTAAGAACACTGCAATACTGTTCACCTTCTTTGCTCACCACTTGGTTCTAAAAATGGATAAATTTGGGATTACTGCTGGCTGACATTCTGCTGAATTTTTTCTTTAATTGCATCCGTAAGACACAGCCTTTCCAATCCACTGGCACAGCTAATTATCACAAATTCTCATTTGCTTGAATTTGTATTGATTTGTCATCTTTCACTTGTGCTTTCAGAAATGGAATAGACGATGACTTTCTGAATACTACTGTGGAGTATTATACAAGCATTTTGCTTTAACTAGATCATTACTCCGTTTTCTCACCTTTTCCTATCACATCTAGCATATGTCACTACTCAGTATTTTCAAAGCTCTTTGAAAGGATCTTTCCAATATATCATCTCTTACTCAGTAACGAGAAGTCTAGCTGAACCTTCCATGTATTCAAGTCATCTCCAAGTCAACTTGTGTTTCATTCTCCTCCACACTGCCATTTAGCCTTGGAAAGATTTTTTTTTTCCCCCAGAAGTTCAACAAAGCTGCCTTTCATTTTCTCTGAACCCATCCTTAAAACTCTCCTTGTCATACTATTACACTCATCATTAGTCATAGCAAATCAGCACCACAGCCATTTTGACCACTGCTGTCTCATACTTCATTAAGCCATCACCTATGTTCTACCAGTATTTTTAAGCTGCAGTGTTTTGGCATTCGTTTCCTCATACAGTTGCTATCTACAATGCAGTGGTACCAGCTGATGCCTCCCTAGAGACTGTGAGATTAGAGATATTTAAAGCCAGCAATACATATTTACTTAATAATGATTTTCAAAAACTAGCCATGAAAGCTTGCACCATGTCATTGGCTCTACTGCAACTCAAAACAGTTTCTTGCAAAAACAAAAAAGTAGTGCCTAGCCCTACTATCAACCATAACATTTGCATAGCAATTTCATGCACTAGACTTGAAATTACAGTAACAGTATTATGGCAGTAGCACAACTGGAAATCAAGCCAATGGCTTGAAAATAAACCACAGTCAACTTATTACTGCAGCCAAATGCACTAAATAGGAGTAACAGAAATCAGCAACTTTTTTGTCAAAGATATCAAGCATCCTCCACGCATTATGCCACCAGTGTCATATCAGCATCGCTGGCACCATTTCAGAATTGTAATGAAAAAGTTAACAATGGAAAGGATACCCATAAATCAGGGTTCTCACAGTGGTACATTTGGCTGAGAGATATTCGCTGTAGTTCTAGAGGAAACTACAGGAATTTGAATATTGACAGTGAATATAATTCTAGGTGATGACTTTCGTGATAAACAGCAAAATGTTTACATTCAAGAATACATTTTCAGAATCCACAGCATTACAAGATTGTGTCCTTTTTACTCTAAATAATACTAAGCACTCTCTACTTGCAATAAGGCAATCAAAGGCAATGAAAACTTTCTAGAACTGCTCAGCTTATTCAAGCTACATTTATTCATTTTTCAAATAAAAGAAGCATTTCATATGTAACTAAGAGAAACACAGCACATGATTAATGGTTAGTAACCAATACTGTGCAATTCATGCACATTTTTTTCCTCTTAAGCAAGACTGCCAGACTGCCATACTGATGATCGCTGTTTATACATAGCATTTATTAATAAATCAGTTCAAGGTACCTTCTTTTACTGGCTAATTTGCTCAAAACTAATTTCTTGAAGCAGAGCCTTATGAACTGAAGAGCATATAGCTTTTCTGAAAAATATAACTGCACTTCCCATTAGTTTTAAAGATCAGCTGCTTTATTATACAAAATATCTAGCTTCTTACTTCAGCCAAGAAACAAGGAGGTTTTAAATTAGATAATTAATTATTAGGAAATGTCTGGTCTTTCCCCAGAGCGTAACCAAAATGAATCACCAATTCAGTTCATTTTAATTTCTTCCCTTAACACTCATATCAGCAGAATTATTGAACTCTTTGCATGATCACTGAATCTTAAATTTGTAAATCTCATCATCTTAGCAGGAGGTTTCTGTCTAAGATCTTCTGTACCAAATCAAGATTGCATTTTAAAACGCAGACTTATAACTTCATTCCAATATCCTTGAAAAAGATGTTTTTCTGTCACAATCCGGAAACTGGATGTTTCCATTATTAACATCTCAAGGAGGAAAATTTTAAGGAGAATTTTTATGTATCGTCAACCATTTTATTTCATTTGTATTTAATAAACAAGCATAAAAGGAAGTTAATAACGAAAGTAAATCTTTGGTTTGGGGTTCTTACTGCCAGCCTACCTAGACGCAAAAGTACAAAAGGAAAACTGCAACGCCAAAAAAAAACCAACAAAAAAAAGCACATTGAAAATCAAAGCTTGCTTTACATTGCTTAGACTACTGTATTAATGATACAGAACAATTATAAAACAAGTCAGCAATCAAAAACAGAAAATACCAGATGTATCCTGCAGCAGATCTTAAGATTTTGTTGTTAGTAGCATATACATAAAATCAACCTCAACCTCTACATAGAAAGGAAAAATAAATTAAAAAAAAAAAATCAGTATTCTGCAGAAGAATAGTTGTACAAAACCATCTGAATCTCACGTAACTAGTCAAAAGGGGTCTTGGAAGGGGCATAACTCTTCACACTTGCCCTACAGGAAGGATCAAATTTAAAGAACAAATTTCTACTCTCCTACCATGTGCTACTATGCATAGTCCATCTTCAATCTCCTCGATTTCCTTCCCACATGCACTGGGGCTGCCACTAGAATCCCAAAATCTCCCAGGACTGAAACAGCCACAGTCCTGCAGCCTTCTCTTGCAGGGCACGGTCTTCAGTCCTGACCACTGCTGTGGGCTCTTGTGACCTTATATCTTAGTTTATCCAGGTCTTTCCTGAGCTGGGTATCCCAAACAGACCACCTTATAGCAGCTCTCCCTTCTTAAGGCAGCACTTTGCATTTGTCCCTTTTTATCACCTTGAGAAGCATTCTGTGGTTATGCAGATTGTGTCACTCACATACTCAGTCAAAAAGCCCCCCATGATTTCCTCCAGGTAATGGATAAAGATGTTAAATGAGTTACAAGATAGACCCCATCAGTTCCCCAGTTGCTGTAGGCCAATATCAATAATTGCCCTCCAAGTCCCATCATCCAAACAACTTTTTCATCTAATTTATAGCCCATACTGGATGTGGGAATAGCAATAGACCTGGCTGCAAAGGACCAAGGCAAAGGCAGCATTTAGTATCTCTGCTTTCTGTGCCCAGTATCACACTAAATCACTTGTACCACACAGCCATGACTCCATATTTTCTTTGCCAAGCCTCCTATCACTGGCCCTAATCTCTGTGTACCACCCCAAACAGCCATGATAAGATAACAGGTTCAAAGCTGGTTGCATCCATCCCTTGTCAGCAAATCTCCAGTAACCTTCTTCTTTTTCCTGGTACCTATAATTGCAAAATCAGAGGTGGAGAAGAATGCCGAGATATATTTTATATTAATGGCAAGCAAGCAACCCAAATTAAGAACTCCATATCAGACCATAAAGAAACTTGCACTAATTAGGGAACAAAAGCACCTAATGCAGTGCTGTCAATTTTTCCTCTCTGTTTTTGTCTAAGAGATGAGTCCAAACCAGAAAACATAACGCAACAAATGAAAATTTCAGAGGTTTTAGTCCTCTAGTGAGTTCTACTGCAGCTCTTTCCCGAAGGGAAAAACATAAAACCCGAAAATTTACTTATTATAATAAAAAAGCAGGCATACATGATTTGAAGACTTAATTACTGGATTTGGACATGGAGAGACAGCTTGCAATACAGATAATTGTTCTGGCAAAGCTGCAGGCATTAATCTAGAGGAAGCTTTGGTGTAAAGTTATTTCACTGTATTCAAAAGAGATATCCCAAGGTTGTCAAAACCAACATCAGCCACAAAAATCCCGATTCCTGAAAGAGTTAAATATGAATAGTGACCTACTTCCAACATCAAATTTATATTAATATCTATCAAACCTCTTGATCTTTGAAGAACTGATTGAAAAATCAGAAATCCAGAAGCTCAAGTCAGTTCAACATTAGGAAAAGAAAAAGAAAAAAGAAGAGGAAATAAAAGAAACGATAAATAAAAGAAAATTCCAATCCAGAGAAAAGAAGCAGCAGATTAATGTACAATAAAAAAGATAAATATGAAAAACGTTTTCAAATAATATTGTGTTTGACAAAGCGAAGCCTTTGCCTGAACTTTCTGCCTTAACTGTTCTGCAGTATCATCTGATTCTAGTCGTTGGCCATTCCAGCTGGTAACAGTGGTAATTTTTAGATCTAGTAGAAAGCTTTCAATGTATCAGGAGAATGGAAAAACTGCACAGAAAGCCTCTTTTCAAAGGAAGAAAGTAGGATCTCATAAAAGCCAGAGGCTTGAAGAAGTAAAAAATCCAAGCAAACAAAAGAGAACTGCACCTCTTCTCACAAAAATAAACAAACAAATAAATAAATATCTCTTTGCTCTTCCAGACAACAGCACATGCAGTCTAAAAATTCAGAGTAGTTAGCAATAAATAAACTAGGTCACTATACAGATACTAAGGATAAATATAGTCATTTCTAATGCAGGAAAACGCTCCCAGAAAACATTTGGAAGCCTGAGCTGGCTGCATTGAATGCAGAATGCATTTTTTTCTTTACAACTGTCACCACCATTATCGACAATTTGGTAAACATTGCAGAACATAAATACTGTATAAAGATCTCAGAACATAAATACTGTATAAGGATCTGTCATGTGTTGGTGCTTATAGATAATTTTAGAATAAGCCAAAAGCTGCCACAAGAACAGCATGGTCATGCAGTAATGCTCCATCCTCCCCTACAAGATTTCTTTACAATTCACACCACTTAAGACACATTGATCACCTACAAGCTCTGTCAGGATCACATCAGCATACCTACACAGCCCCAAGAACACCACCACAAACTCCATATGGACAATTTCTTCCAAGTACTCACGTTCACCAGGAAAATAAAGGCTGTACTATGCCTTAAAGAGAGTCAAGAGTAAATACTTTTCCTTTCCTCCAAGTCTGCAACAGGAAGGGCCTTACATACAAGTATTTTAACCCATCCACTGGTCAAGTATCAGTGCTATATCCCCTTGTGGCCTTGAGGCTGTTCCTCAGAGCCCAGCACCGAGGCACTGACTATGAGTCTGAAGAACAGGTCGATGCAGCATTATTGCATCGTTCAGGGAAGGTATGATCCAAAAGAAGTAAGTATTTTATTTTTAAACTGAATCGATTTAGAAGAAGCATCTACTATAAAGTCAATTTCAGCAGATATACACTATAGCTTGTAATCTACTAGAACAGTAATTTTATGTCTTTTATGCTGTTCTCTTTCAAAGAACAGATGTAATATGTCTAAAATCTTCAGTAATTTTACTGCCATATCTTAACAGGAAAATGGGCAGAACAAAACTACACTCGCTCTGAAGCTGCTTTTTCTACAGAAAATCTGTTCCGAGATCCTATATTAAAGGCTTTTAAAAATTATTCCAACTGTTACAAAATACATGTACCACGCTGTAAACAGAATACGCATTTGCAATTTGAATTTTAAAAGCTTCTAACACCTCATTTTGAAAATGAAAAAGAAATGAGAATCTTCTGCATATGCAGTAATAAAGCAAGAACATGGAATAACACCAGCTGAGAGTTCTCCTGAAACAGCAATTTGAGAAGATTACCTGTTTGTGAAATCCCTGCAAGACTTTGTGTAAATATCACCAGCATGCGAACACCTCACCTACACACGCACTAAAATCCATGTGCAAGCAGCTGCAGCGCTTGTAGTGCAAGAGTTTATAGAAAACCTAACATCCTGGCTTTTTGCAGATTTATGTTATCAAATCTCATTATTTTTCTTTGTGATAGACATCTTCCCACGTGATGCCTTGACCTTTGTTTTCAGACTTCGGGGACTCTCTTTGTGTCATTTGGAAGGTGAACACCTCAATAGGCAGGTGAAAAAAAATGAAAGCATGGTGTAACATGAGACAAAAGATTGCTGTGGAAGGTGCTATCATAAGCAGCAGCAGTATCTACCAGACTAGAATTTTCCCAGGGTTTACAGGGTGAAAACATACCTTCTTGAATCTTGAAAAATGAAAGAAGCATGAAAGAAGGAAATTTCCTTGTTCCAATGTTTCTTGTTACAATTCTTCAGATCAGAAAATGGTGCTGCTTTAGAAGAAAAACCCAGTTCAGAAAAATGACCGACATTAAATCTGAGTGATCTTTATTCCGGTTATCTCGGGGCACAGATTTGACATGTTACCCCTCTCCTTCCTTGTCTTGGAAGTAAATGTTTAGTGGGGATTTAAAATTTTATCCAGATTTTTTTCTTCAAGGGTAACATCATAAACACAATTCACTACTTGAAAAGAAAGCAATGGATCTATTTTTAGTTGCAGATTGCTTTGCAGTGGAAACATATTAAAAATAAATCAAAACTTGTCTACTAGAACCCCAGGAAGAGACACAGCTCCTCCACACCTGGTGTGAAGCTGACATAGGGGATGCTGCCTCATGAAGACAGGGCACCTCATCAAGTCACACATTCAGTGAATACTCAAAGAACCACAGAATCATAGAGTGCTATGGGTTGGAAGAGATCTCAAAGACCATCGAGCTCCAACCACCTGCCATGGGCAGGGCTGCCTCCCACCAGATGAAGCTGCCCAGAGCCCCACCCAACTTGGCCCTGAGTGCCTCCTAGGATGGGGAACCCACAGCTCTCAGGGCAACGTGCTCCAGACTCAGCATGCACACATGTGTATGAACTGCTAGCAGAACAATCAACCAAAATGCTTTAGGTCAACATTTTGAAGAGTTTCTTAGAGTAACTGAAGCATGTTGTGGTTTTACGCATTTTGGCTGCTTCTCTCTCCCTGCTCAGCCTTTAGCCGAGACGAGGAGCCAGAGCCACATCTGTTCACCAGCAGCTTTAAATCAATTTACTGGGTTAGGAACAAGGGGAGAATTTGTCAGGAAGGCATTTCGTCCTGCCTGCTGCCTGTGGCCAGGGAGCGATCTTTATCCATAAGCTAAATATTTGGTGTAAAATAATTAGGGAAGAAAAACATTGTAATCTGTCCTCATCAAATAACCTATCAGGGACATTTTTGTTAATTGGCACATAATTGGCCCCAGGACAGTGAGGTAGCAAGCAGATGCTTTGGACCAGGAGGTGTGGGAGAAACACAGAATTTGCTCCTTTGCCTACAGCTACAAGAATTTAACAAGTACACAGACAGAAACACAATGACTACTCACAAAGAGTACTCATAGTTCTGATTTTTATACCTGGTCTCAACAGTAGAGGATATACCAGCTACTCCAAATGCAAACTACTACAGATACAAAGAGAAGAACAGTACCTCTTAATTCTCAGCTACAGAACATTATTTTTCAACATAGTCACCACCATTTTCACCACGATGAATAACAGTCTGCATGCCATCCCTGTTAAAATCTGCATCAGCAGAGGTGACCTGCGATGGTGTTTTCAATAGAAAAATGTTGCCCATACAGTTCATCTTTTGTTAGCCTAAACAGATGGAAGAAGGTGCCAAATCTGGGCTGTACAGTGGATGAGTAGGGTGGTCAGCCAATACTGGCAATGTGCTCCACAATCTTCAAACTGGTATAGGGCCTAGTGTTATCACGCTGCCAGAGAAAGTCTGTCGTCTTCTCTAACCTGACTGGAATTTTGAGCCTTCAGTTTAATCAGCATCACAGTGTAGTGGCCAGAGTTGATGGTTTGTCCAGGTTCCAGGAAATCCAGAAGGATCACCCCATCTCTATCTCAGCACACTTCACATCACTTTACCCACTCAGGGCTGCATCTTTAAATCAGAATTCAATGGGGAATTCACATGTCACCACTCCACAGAGTGTCACTTTGGCTCCAGCTCATGGTGATGACTCCATGTCTCATCACCAATAATGATGCGATCCAGGAAACTGTCACTTTCAGCCTCATATTGGTTCAATAGATCCTGCCAAACTTGCATGCAGTGTTCTTTCTGTTCCTGTGTGACCACTCACAGGACCCACCTCGTGCAAACTTCACAATGTTCCAACGTTGCCAACACAATGAAGTCAATATGGGAACTCCATACACAGTTCCCAGGTTGTAATTCACCAATCTGCATGGAAGAGCTGATCAAGATGTTCTTCATTTTATGGTGTGACAGCCATGCATGGACACCTGGAATGTGGCTTGACTTTCCCACTGCTGTCATCATTGCAGAAATACACCACCCATTGCCTCACAGTGCTCACATCCACTGGTTTGTCTCCATAAAAGTTCAGCAAGTGTAGATAAATGTCAATGGGCACAGTTTTTTCCACATGGAGGAATTCAGTGGCACATCTTTGTTTCACATGCATGTCAGAAGTCATTCTGTCAGATTGTCCCTCTGCTGCCATCTGTCACATGGCAACAACACGTAACAGAATACTGGTAGGAAGGTTCAACCTCTACTGCCATACCACCAATCTCCACCTCTGACATCATGGGACATCATCATAAAATAGGATGCATTACTTTCAAAGCTTTCCCTATACACAAGGGCAGGAAGGACTGGGCATTTTATGCCTAGGGTGGAGGAACACATGATCTTGTTTAAGTTCTCAGAATGGTTTAAATTCACCTACTTGGAAGTGAAAAATGGACTTGGAGGGTAAGTTCAGAAATGCGTTTTTTGTGAAAAAATATCAAAGCTGCCACTGAGAAAAGCATCTGTACTTTTTCCTTGCAAAAACCTTGTGAGGGCACATCCAGTTTCCGACAGCACCATACCACTTGCTAATCCCTCCCTCTTCCCATTGCTCTCCTTTCACCAGCAGCTCTTGCACTTTTGGCCGACCCTGGCATAAGTCAACCAAGAAGCTGCACTGTTGCTCTGTGTAATACCATCAACAGTGCTGAAGTTAGGGAAACAGTCAGTGGTAAACAGCAACTAGCAGATTTGTACTCAGAAGATTTCAGAGTTCTTGCTCAGAACATTGCTTTGATTTCTTCACCAAGCAGATTTCACCAGCGATGCAACACCTCTGAGATTACTACATTCCTGACTGTGCCTGACGTTACTGCAATTACCTTTTTTTTTATTGGCTGATCTCTGCCTGTTCACTGTGACTTCAGTAGCAGGCTGAATTCATGAACAATATCCATTTTCCGGGAAGAGTTAAGTAAAAGGAAAAACAAGAACTGTCATTTACAAGAACCATAAAGCACAAGCATATGCTTAAATTTCAGGGAATGAAGACACTGCATTTCTGAAAGAAAACATGCAGCTGTGCAAGTACTCCAGATTAAAGAGAGGCCTGGTGAAGGAAACCAAGAGGTTAGAACAGGATGGGCTTGATCACACCTAGAGAAATTAAAGTTATTATTAAAGAGGTTGATCTCTATCCTGAAGGAGTACTTACAGCCAATGCATCATTTTAGATGGGGTAAAACATAAAAGAAACATCTAAAAAATTAGACAATAGCATCAATAGCAGAGAACTAACACATCATTTTAGCTACTTCCCATAAGAATAGGACAAAATTCCCCCATTCGCTGTATCAATCTAATTTTTCCTTAAAAGTGTTCAAATAAATGGACATTCAGAGGTTTTTAAATAGTAATGGAACAGCATCTGAGAGCAATCAGCTACTAGATCTTTTTTTTTTTAACCTACAAAAGCCCTTGTAAGGCAATTCTGCCCAATTCCTCACAGAAGTAAGGAACCTGACAAGTTACACAGCAAATGATATTTTCTCCATCTCTGTTTGTTGCAAAGCCGCTAAGGGTATGGATAAGAAAAAAACAGTCTCAAAGCCCATGCCACTGTCTGAAAACATAATACTTAGCTAGAAAAATGAAAACTGGCAAACAGATTAAAGTGGTACAGCCTATGGGACTGTAATAGAGAATAATCAGAGAGCAAGCCTGGATTAAAGGGAATGCTTGCATGCAATGATATCCAGCAGGAATAGAGGATGCAATGCATGCATAGAATGTGGACATGAAGATGTAAATATTAAAAATAAACTAAATCAATCCTCCTTTGTTTTCTGTTTTTCACACACACCACATATATAAGACTTATCCAAAAGTATTTCCTAAATTGTCTGTTGTAGCTTCACTATTGTAGAAACCTACAGACATGAGTAATCACAGGGCAGAAATTACTGTTATTTACGCACTGCTGTCATAGTTCTCCATAATTATACAGGTTGACACAGCATCTTGACAATGATAGGAAAAAAGTAGTTTTTATAAAAATTCTGTCAGCCTCCCTACACAGAAGCATGGCAAATAAAATTACTGCAGCTAAAAATTGGCAAAGCAATCGTCTTCTACTTTTTTCAGCTGTCAAAGTTACTGCTCAGAGGATAATCAAAGATACTCAAAGACAAAGAAGTCACATAGGCCTAAACTGTAGTCTTTTCCTTACAGCAGGGCCATGGTCTGGCTATGCAAACCTTGTGTTGTTTAAAACTGAAAACAATTACAAAAAAAGAAAGAGATACAATGGGAGCAGGAAAGGAAGAAGAAAGAAGGCTGAGAAAGTCTGGCTGTGCAAAAACAATACTGGGACTCGGATTCAAATCTGCCATCTGAAGAACTCAACAGCTGACACAGACCTATGCTGACCACACCTTTTTCTCACACATTTGCCTTCCCACCTGGACTGCAATGCTCCTGCCCTGGCTATGAGCAAGGAGAGCAATCTCCCTGTGCCTGCTGCTCAGATGAGAAACTCATGGTCTATTTTACTTCCCAGTTTTTTAAACTTAAAATAGAACACTCCCACTGTGATGGAAAGTAACACAGCTTGCTGATTAATAAAACAAAAAGGAAACATACAGCCATTATCACTGACACAGTGCAATGAACTTACATTCTCATTGGCTTTCTTCTTACATCCTCACTTCACACCCTTTATGTGAAAAATGTGTGCAGGTCCTCCATTATATCACAGCAATTTCCAGGATTTTTAAGTTTGTAAATCTTAAGGTACTTAGAATCCTTATTTAGGTTTGCATCTCCTTATCACATCCTTCATTTCCTAATGTGTCATCTGACTAATGAAAATTAAACATACGTTCTCAGTGTGAAAACATTTCTTAAAAAGTAGAGAGAAATTAATGTTGTTTTGATGTTCAGCCCATACTCTTTCTAACTTGAGGCAGCATGGCCTCAAGGTGCCCAAACATCATTTGTAATGTGATGCGGATCATCCTCTAAGATTTCAGATATACTCCTGGCTCTGGAGCTCATGTAAGTTTGAAGTAAATACATACATTTTAAAAAACAGAGAAAGCAGTAACACAGTGACTGCAATGAGATTCACAATGTTTTTGACTGATACAGACTTACTCTGACTCTTGCAGTCCCTTAAACATCACTTTTCCAGGGTCAGGTTCCATTGCCTTTACTTGCACTGATGGGATATCTGGCTGCAAGTATGCCAGCCCTGCTGTATGGATAAGTGCTGTACAAATAGTGAGCTCAAGGCATAAAGAACAGCATCCTAATGCAAAGCTTTTGTCTTCTGAAATAACTTCCAAAGTGGATCATTGCCTCGATTTTCAACTAGATGGTAATTGGAAAAATGGGGGAGGGAGGGAAGATAATACAGTGATCCTTTTCACTATGCTACCATTGAAACACAGCTCTGTATTAAATACATCCTCTGAAAAACAACATAAACGATATAAGTAGGGCAGAGAAAGGGAAAGTCGGATACTTAAAAACAAAACAAAACACACACACACACACACAAACAATAATATCAGCAGGACGATTAATTCTAGTTATAAGATAGAATGGCTCAATATCAAATTCTGTCCTGGGCTGACCAGACACACTGGATGCAAAAGCATATCTGCTATATATGCTTTCTGGAGGCTATATGAGCAGTCATGGAAAATCAATTTGAATACAAATGTAATTTGTTAAAAGAACAGTGGAAATCATTATGCAGGGTCACACTGTCAGCAGTTAATACAGAAGCAGACACTGTCCAAAGAGGCAAAGGTGTTCAGTGAAACAGAGGAATGCTGGCCTTTAATAGCGTTTGTGATCTTTTCAGTCCTTTGGTATAGCTACATGGGAACAAACCTACAGTTTACCTCTCGTGTTTCTCTGCAGCTTTTCTCATTGCAGTTCATTCCAGCCACAGAAAGAGGCTATACATACACTTTTAAGCCTCAGAGGGAGTGAAGGTTTCCACTGTAACAGAGAAAATGCAACATCTCTGAAACAGTTCCTTTAAAGTTCAGAAATATTTTATCTCAGGTTCACATGGGATCTGTTTGGTTTTGGCAACACCAGCGTCATTTCTAGGCAAACCATATATAAAAATTCCGTGTCAAGCGAAGTCAAAACACACAACACAATTTAAGGACCAGCTCTGCAATAAAGACAACTCAAATGACAAACCTTCAGAAGATCCTTTTGCAAAAGTATTTATGTACAGGCTTGGACTTGCTCACAGCACCATCACGGAGCTGATCGGCTTACCCCATTCCATGAGGTAAATCTGGGAACTAAGATAGCCATGCGTTCTAAATTATGTTTTCCTTTCATTTAATCCCAATCCTCACTTGCTCTTCTGAAACCTATAGGTAGCCTTGTGTTTATTTGTTCCAAAAAGATACGTGCTGGGACTAAGGAACTTTTGTAGATGCACTGAATCTCCTCCATCTGAAATCATCTCTTGTAGACTCTGCAGTCACTCTTGTAGTAACTGTCTGTCCACTACACAGTGAAACACTGGATTTGCTCTTGCTGCGATTTGACTAAGGAACAGCAACCAAAGCAAATGTAAACCTTCACAGCTGTTTGGAAATGAATATAAAAGGACACCACTTCTTAAAAATGCACTGACATCTTCCTTGCAAACTGCAGAGTAGAAGTCACAGCACCCTTGAAATCTTGTTTCATTGTACACATGCATATAAACACAACTCTGAAGAACAGATTCCTGTTACAGTGCATGAGATTCCTAATTTATCAGACCAGTCACAAAGAAGAAGATTTCCATTTTCACTGAAAGACTCATCACCTGCCCCTCTCCCAGTTCTGCCTCCCCCCTTTATCAAAACGTTTTGCTGAAACACTGTCTATGTGTTCTAAACACCAAAAGTAAGAAATGTATTTCAGATGATATGAATCAATAGGAAGTTGATCATCATTACTGCTTTTCAGTGCTCTACTAAACAGACAGTTTGTATTTTTCATCTGACAGTAGATTTGAAAGACTGGTCAGCAATGATCTATGCAACCAAACTTTGATCTGCAGCTAGAATTTATCCCTCAAAGAAAGCAAGGAATAACAGGCCAAAGTACATATGATTTTACCATAGGTGTTCATGATATACTCACTATACTTCACTATCCAAATAAACTCATATTCAAAGGATGAACAAAAAGTTTTATGCTGTTCAAAAACTGCTCTCCAAAGAGTTTGTTACTTTACTTATCATAACTTGAGGAGACCTATTAAAAGCTTTAATAGTGAGCAAAATTAACCCACTGTGTCAGACTTGTCAATCAGTATTTTATTCTCCTGCAGCTTAAAAAAAAAAAAAAAAAGACTATAACTTTCTTCTGTTCCATTTTGAAAGCCACGGACAACCCTTTAGCTGAACAATTACAGCTTAAGCAATTGCAGAACAAATGGATTCTTACCTTTTATTTCTCGTCTCTAGAAAATCTATCAAGTTCTCTCTTTCTGAAGTTACCTAAAAACACTGCTAGATGATGGACTTAAATAAGAAGACACCTCAGTCCTACAGAAGTCCAATGCTAAGTATTTATGGTATGTCTAGTGCTTAAAAGACTTTAGGCATAAACTGCAGGTACAAGGACATATTGCATAAGGCATCGCATGCTCAATGCAACTGCATGAATGTTATTGGATTTTGAGAAGCTACAATGCTGAATAATTTAGGATCTAATAAAATATTCAATTTTACTGATACATTGGCTTCATTTTAAAATTAAAAAAAAAAAAAAAAGCGAATAGCGGTGAGAACAGGTCCAAGTCAATGAAAACATTATACTACTCATTAGGATAACACTTGTTCTATTAAGCTTAGGGAAGGCACAGCCAGGATGAGACAAAGGTCCTCAGCCCTCCGAGGTTTGTTTGCCTTCCCCAGTGCTCAGCTCTCGGAGGGACAGAAACAGCCCCACAAAGAGGATGAGTCCCTGACTCCCGGGGGGTTCCCTCATCGCTGCTGGGGCACGTGGGGGGGGGGGGGGGGGGGGGGGGCGGGGGGAGAGGAGGGCACGGAGAGCTTCTTGTGGTGGGAAAAGGGGGGCCCAGTGGAGGTAGCGGCTCTCGTCTTCCTCCCCCCCTGCCTCATGCCGCTGCTAGCTGAGCTCCGGCAACTTTTTTTTTTTTTTTTTTTTTTTTTTAAATAAGAAAACGGAAAACCCAAGTAACCACTAGTGGTTATTTCCAATAATAATAAAGAAAACCAGGAAACCTCTAAAGTTAGCTTTTGGGACTTTTTTTTTTTTTTTTTTTTTTTTCTTCCCAGCGGGGGAGGCACAGGAGACGGAGAAGGCGCCGCTGATACTCCGTCTGGAGATGCCCTAGTTAAGGAGAGGCGGGTCGCCTATCGAGCGCTGCCACGATGCTGTACCCCCGGACGTGCCCGCGAACTGCTCCGCGCTGCGCTGGGTACACGGCTCCCAGCCTGATGGCTGGGGGCGCAGAGACAAGAAAAAGAAATGTGAACAGCTCTGCGGTCAAACCCCCTCAGCAGCTCATCTGGTTTAATCTCTCATGGTAGCTCTTTCCCCACGCAATAATTAAGCATAGTTTCTAAACAGAACGTGCCGGAGGAGGGCTCGCTTGTCGACTATTTAGAACGCGGGGAAGTATTTTATCTATAAACGGCAGTAAGAGGGAATCCGCGGCGGAGGCACCCTGCGACTCGCCCCCGGACCCCGCGCACTTGGGCTCCGACTTCGAGAGAGCCGCGACCCGACCTGTCCCCGTCCCCGCCGCTCACCTCGGGCAAGGCGCGGCGCCGTCAGGCTCCCGCAGAGCACCAGCCAGGCCAGCACCGCACGGCTCATCGTCCTCTTCTCCCGCGGCCGCGCCGCTACTACCGACGGAAAAGCAGCAGCAGAGCCTCCTCCTCCTTCTTCTCCTCCTCCGCCTCCTCCTCCTCGAGATGCAAGAGGCGAGGCTGGTCCCTCCCGGCGCGGCCCCGGGCAGAGCGCTGCTCCCGCTGCCGCCGCCCTACCAACAACGAGCAGGCTGCCCCGCCGCGCCCGCCAGGTGCCGCCGCCGCGCCTCCAGCCTGGCCGGCACACCCGCCTCCGTCCCGCCGCTAAACCCTCTCCGAGCGGCTCCCGAGGGGCGGTGCCGGCGGCAGGCGGTGCTGCCCGGCCGCGCCCCTACACCTGCTCCGCCCCCACCGCGGCGGAGAGCGAGGTGCCCCGGGACCCCATCTGGGAACGTGCAAAGTTTGGTGTGGTTGGGGTCGGGGGTCTGTGCTCTGCTGCTGCACTGGTTGGTATTGTGTTGATGGCCCTCTTCTCGCGGAAGTCCCGCTGCCGGAGGTACAGAGGGAAAGGTGAAGGTCCTGCCTTCCACCCCTTTCAGTAGTGAATGGTAGTTTCATCCTAAATCAGTGTCCTTCCTTTCTCCCCCTGCCGCAGGCCGGGTGTCAGCCTGCCCCGTACAGCAATCCCCATAGGAAAGCAGAAGGTGGTGAATTCACCAACATGTAGAGGATGAATGCTTCAAAGGTGCTGTGTGGGACCACTGCCGGCATCATGGGTGCTGCTTTTCCTGCCTGACCTGTACAGGTTGATGATAGAGCTAGAAGAGTCAAGTAAGCATTGATAGTCCATTGGAAGACAATAGACTCTTCATATATTTCATATTTGTATTTTGCATCACCTCTAGTGAAAGAGCCCATGTTAGTACTGAATTAAATGTTAATGTAGTTGCGGAGTGAGAAGAATACACTTGACAGTATCAACCTGATGCATATGACAGGGCGATACTGTGGAATGACCTGCTAAGTCATCCTTCCTGGTGGCTACCATCACACCGCAGCTTCCAACTTCTCCTTACAAGCCCTTTGTCTGCGTCTAAGTGCCTGTAAGTGGCAGGGTGACAGCTCTTCCCTAAAGCTCTGCTTTTACTTCTGAGCCTGCAATTAAATGCATTTTCCTCTGACACTGGAGGTATTTCAGTTCCTACACACCACAGTGTCAGGACAGAATTACAAGGATCAGGTTTTTTGTGTTGGTTAAGCGATGAAATTACTAGAAATAACACACTTTGATAAAGGGCACTTCGCACCCAGGATTCCAGAGCATTTTCTGCTTACTTGCAGGGCACAGGTGCACGCAGACACCCACTTCACCTGGTACAGCAGTGTGAGGCTCCGTGGTGCACTGGAAAATTACCCAGCAGGTTAGGGCAGCTAAAGAGGAAAAAATTCCTCCCTCCGCTAATGAAGCCCACAGTAGCAGAGATACTAGCACAGACTTTCTTCCAGCATATCTCTGAACAAACAATAGCTGGTAGCATTCACCAAAACTTTTCCTGTGTTTTGTGTACATGTGCTGCACACACCAAGGCTGCATCTACTTAAGCGACTGCAATGTTAGTCAGTGTCCATGCCAGAGATCTCCCTAAAGAACTCCTGTCTGGGAAAAAAAATACTTATTTTTCTCGTAGAGAGCTGCTCTTCTATCAGTGCAGAGGTAGGGGGTGTTTAGGAAGCCTTTACAAAGCTTCTGATATTAATGCATCATTTCTCCACAACGGTGCTAATTTTACGGCTTATCTCTGTTTTACAACCAAGAACCCAGCTGTCATAATTACAAGCCAAGCTGCACTTTAGCTGCTGTGGCAGCCCAGCATGCCTGCACCCCCAAGTGGCTGGCTTGCCTTTTTTATTATTTATTATTTTTCTTGTGGGAGTAATCCCATGATGCAGCCCCTTTGCTTCCTCAATTAGGATAAATCTAAAGGGCCTAACTATATTTGGTACTGGGAGGCCTTCTTCCACTGAGAGCCTGTGACTACCAGCTGACTAAAATGACACAGAAACAGCTTCTTCAAAGCAAACCGTTGTTTATTCAGCCAAAAGCAATGAAACAACAAAAGGCTTTTATGTTTGGTTCTTACCTAAAGTGCAATGCCTTTTTGTTTTCAGATTTTGAATAAGTTTCATTCAGCAGCATCTCTCTATCCCCTCTCTTCAGACTACCAGACCGCTCTCATATCCTTCTCGCTGCCCTTTGCAGCCTGACTCCCTCCAAAGGCTGCTCTCTGCTGGTTGCTGCGCTGTGTTCCTTTTTTCAGGAGGGATTCCAACTCAGGGATGCTGCAGGAGCTCCCCTGCATGCAGCACCTCCACTCCAGTCCAATTGTATTTCTGAGCACAGGATAATGCAAGGCTCAGCTCAGTGCAGTGAGAGGTACAGGCTGATCCTGACTTAAATGCAGTGATTATTTGCACTAGGTCTTCTTAATTCAGATTTTCTGACACATACAAGCCAAACTTATTTACTGTGGTAATGAGAGTTTTACCCCATCATGCTGTGCTGTAATTAAGCAATGCACCACACTCGTGTGCTCTATCACCAGCACTGTGCTTGAGATCACTGAAACTCCAGCATCTTCTGCCTTCAGTGACCATCCCTTGACCTGATCTGATTGGAAGACAGGTTGGTGTGATGCTATTCTTTTACTGTTGTTCAAAAATGGAGGATTGGTGTTGTTGGTTGAGCACACCTTTATGGAACTAATGCCCTCACCTAACAGTGAGAGAACCTGCTTTCCTCTACAGTTATGTTAACATGGCTTCCATACAAGGTGCAAGGTTTAGAGGGTTTTCTTCCCAGATTTCAGATGATAATTTTGAAAGTTACCTTTCCCTTATTTGTTTGCATATCTGCAAATGCTTAATGACTTCCCAGCTTAGCTGAGATATAGACTAGATGGGACTGGAATGGCATAAACTCTTGCAGATCAATCTGATGTCATCACCTTTTAAATGCATTTTTATATTTATATACCATATCAAAATACTATTTTTTAAATTTATTTGTATCCTAGTGTTTATACATGAAAGATTCCTCCTTCTGTCATGGGTGCCCTTCACTTTCTGGAAATTACTACCAAAATGAGCTCATAGAATCATAAAATGGCCTGGATTGAAAAGGACCACAATGATTATCTAGTTTCAACCCCCGTGCTATGGGCAGGGTTGCCAATCACTAGACCAGACTACCCAGAACCACATCCAAACTGGCCTTGAATGAAACCAGGGACAGATGTTAACTTTCTTTTTCTTCCATCCTTTGTATGAACGTAGGACTCAAAATCGTCTTCTCATTTTCCAAATTTTCACACTTCAGGATTATTCATTTACTAATCACTCAGGGTCAAGAACTCTACTGCATCCAATTTGTTTAACTTTTCCCATCTAAACGATCATCACTGTTTACCAGGAGTTTGTCGCCAACAGGATTAGCAGATAGGAACTGTAGAAGCTGTCTGAATGTGTGACACCCCACGCTTGGGCTAAGCTTGAGGTGGTTAGTAGAGATAAGGATGAACTATGGCTTTACGAATGGAAAACACAACTTTGTTGGCTTCCTTGACCCTGGGCCAGAGCTAACACACAGCCAGTAACCTTTCTATTGGCTCTCTCATCTTCATTTCATTTTTTCTTTCTTTCACTTTATTTTTCATCATATTTTTTTTTCCCCTACAATATTTCTCATCCCTCCTCATTTATTCACCCTTTGGAGTCATGCAGCACATCAAACAAACAAAAAAATGATAGCCGTTACAAATGTAGGCAGCTCTATTATTTGCTATGCTCACCTTGGATAAAAAGCCTCCAATAAAGTAACAACAAAGTTCAATGCATAAAAGGAGCCTATTTTTAGTATAAGAAGTGTAATGGTACTGAAGGTTTAGTAACAGTGATGTAAAGTCTAATATGTGTTACACAGAAGGTAAACCAAGTCACTTCTGTATGTGCTGCAATTGTAAAGAGGTAAGAGACTAAGAGTTTATCATTTGCTAACCTTTTGTCAATTTTAGAAGTCACCAAGTAAACATGAATATAACCTTTGAATTCCCCTGCGATGCCTTTAGAGCATCTTAGGTTCCAGCTTTGTTTAGGAGATTAGCTTTATCACTGACTCCCATCAAAGCAGTGGCCAGATTTAGCCTTCTTAAAGTGAGAGATCAGACAAGCTCAGAGCCCAGGGTGTACAGCCTCAGATTGTATTACCACCTCGATTATAATTAAGGCTATAAAAAGCCACTGCTGTAGAGCAGTAGATCTTTCCATAACGTTTTCTAGCAATGTGTACTGTGTTCATCAGAGATTTTCCATGCACCAAGCATGGTAAATGGCTACTCTGATTTTGCAAGTCATTGGCATATATTTGCCTCAGAGAAAAGAAGAACAAATATATATGTCTATCACCACCCCTGCAACACTGCTGGAATTATCCTGCCTCTAAATAAGAAATAGTTCATCCTTTCATTTCTTCTGAAATAGAGATTGAACCCCTACTTCTCAAACATGCAAGGTTTCCAGTTAAGTCAGTGTGATTTTTTTGTGTGTGAAGCATGGAGGATCCTTCTCTCAAACCTTTCTGGTTCAAAAGAAGTGTCATGTACTGCTGCATCACAGGAAACGGAGAAAAGGGGCTGTGCAACACAAAGAACCTCTAAAATGTAATGTAAAATATATATATATATATATTTTCTTTCCCTCTTCTGTACCATTGATTTTCCTTTTTTTTTTCCCTTTTTTTTTTCTCTTATTCTAGAAAATATACAGCAAAACCAGAGCCATAATTGGGTTTGATTACATTTCTTTTATCTTATAAATAAGCTTTCTCTGAATGCAGACAACATATTTAAGAATCCTATGCAATGGCTAGATGTCTGAGTATGTTTTTAAATGAATCCTTTGCCACCCATAACATGAACATGTAATGTGCATGAGAACATAAAAGAGGAAATAGGTGCACAGGCTAAGGTGCAAGAGTGACGCCTGAAATGAGGCATTCCTACATTTTGTCTATTATCCTTCTGCACACCACTAGAGTTCTGGAACTTGGTGCTAATTAATTTCAGCTGAAATTATTCCCTACCCGCTTGTGAAGGGAAGACAGACAGCAATTCAGATTTATGGGAATGGAGAACAGCGGTTATGTTAGATGCAGTGAGACAAGTGTAGAGGCACAGCACTAATGCACATGTGTCTGTTCACTGCTTCAGCAGACACATCATCACCAACACCACCTGGTTCATCTGCTTTCTGCATATGAAGGTGTGAATTTAACGCTAATGTCACTTAACATCAGCAGTATGGAGGAATAATAAGACAAAGATACACCCGGAAAGGTGTTACTGGCAGCAAGTGGCACAGGGTGGGTGTTTGAATGTGGGAGCAAATGGTGGGATGATGGGACCAGTGCCAGCAGCCAGCAACACTGAGTGAGTGCTAAAACAATGGGGGAAACCACTGCTCCTAAAGGGACATAGAATACTCACGGTGTCCATGATGCTCTGTTGCTCACACCATATATTGTATAAAATATTGCACTAGGGAGGAGTGGCTGACACACCAGAAGGCTGTGCTGCCATCCAGAGAGACCTAGACAGGCTGGAAAGTTGGGAAGGGAAAAATTTAATGAAATAAAACAACGGCAAGTGTTGCATCTAGGCAAGACCAGCCCCAGCTACCAGAATAGGATGGGGACTAACCTGTTGGAGAGCAGCATAGAGGAAAGGGATCTAGGGGTCCTGGTGGACAGCAGGATGGCCATGAGCTAGCACTGTGCCCTTGTGGCCAAAAAAGCCAATGGCATCCTGGAGAATAGGTGTGGTTAGAAGGGGTGTGGTTAGCAGGTTTTGAGAACTTCTCCTTCCCCTCTACTCTGCAATGGCGAGACTGCGTCTGGAGTATTGTGTCCAGTTTTGGGACCCTCAGATCAATAAGGACGGGGAACTGCTTGACAGTGTCCAGCATAGTGCCACTAAGATGTTTAAGGTAATAGAGCATCTCTCTTACGAGAAAAGGCTGAGGGAGCTGGATTTTTTTAGTTTGGAGGAGATTGAGGGGACAACTCATTAATGTTTATACATCTGTAAAGGGTGAGTGTCATGAGGATGGAGCCAGGCTCTTCTCAGTGACATCCAGTGATAGGACAAGGGGCAATGGATGCAAGCTGGAACACAGGAGGTTCCACATAAATATGAGAAAAAAACTTCTTCATGGTGAGGATGACAGAATACTGGAACAGGCTGCCCAGAGAGGTTGTAGGGTCTCCTTCTTTGGAGACAATCAAAACCCACCTGGACACATTCCTGTGTGATCCAATCTTGGTGTTCCTTCTCTTGCAGGGGGACTGGACTAGATGATTTTTCAAGGTCTGTTCCAATCCCTGACATTCTGTGATTCTTTGATGGTAATGAGGAGCTGGACTGGCATCTCAGACAACATTTCTGTGCTCTTGATAGCATGCATTCTGCTTCCAGCTGCAGACTTCTGAACTGAGAGGAAATTAGTCAGCAGAATAAAGGCTATCCAATTGAATAGGTCTCACAAAACTGTGAGCACACATCTCCCTCCTTTCGGTATTTGTCTCCCTCCCTTCGCTGGTATGTGATTCCTGTTTGTCCACTTGCACACTGACTACCACACTACTTTTAACTCCTGTTGTAAAGACTGTAAAAGATTGTGAAGATAGTGGTGCCCTGTTTGTCTGTCCTACCTCCTATGGCAATGCTAAGTCATAACATTTAATGATAACTTTAAGTTGGTGTTCAACATGTAGACCTTTTGGAACAGCTGTTTAAAAGAAAAGGAGGCAGCTGGATTAGATGATTCTGTACCTAAGTATCCAAGGGCAGTAGGAGAAAGAAGTTGACAGTGCCCAAATACAGCTTTTAAGGGCAAGTCTGAAGTTTGTATCTTAAAGAACATAACAATCAAGCTTTTTCTTACTTCAATGCTACATAAATACCAAAGGTGCAATTTTGCAAAGATAATTTGTTGTATTGAGATCTGCATCTTATTTACATTAGAATTCCAAGGACAACGCAGCCAATGGATTTGGTTAAAAACTTTTTCTCAGACCCCCAAAAGATATTTTCATCTTAGATAGAACATACTTTAACTATTTAGACTTTAAACAGCTCTGTGGGTGTGTGAAGCTGCTTTTTCCTAAATGTTCTGTACCAGCTCATTCTAATAAATGAGTATTTAAAAACAGATGTATATTCAGAGAGAGGGATTTGGGACATCATTTCAAAAATTCTTTTGTCTTACTTTCAGCACTTACATTGCAAGTTAATTTTAGTAGCTCGTTCACACTGTATTTCAGAACCCAGGAGAGGAACCATTACATTACAATGAAGTACTTAATAGAGTTGTGCCATCTGCATTTCAGAGACTGTGCTGCAAACTGAGCCAAAGATCTTGTAATTTCAAAATAAGAGAATACTATTAGAGTCAGGAAGCTTTTGACACCTGATCTATCACAGTGGAGAGCATTTCAAATCAACGTGGTCTACACAGATTTCAATTACAGATTTTGTGTGAAAAAAAGAAGACAACTAGACAAAACTGCATTTCTTTTTGTTTTGTTTTTTGATACAATAGCAGCCCAACATGACGTTCTGTAAACAGGTTAGGTTGGAATTTGGCAGTGTGAGAAATTTGGAAAATACTTTTATACCACTGCAGTGAACTAACAAAGTCATTTTCTCTCAAAATAGAACATCTTTTCTTTATCACATAAAATAAATTTTTAATTCTTATTTTGAAGTAAATCTAGAGATGGGAGGTGTGTGTTAGAAGCTGTTAAAAACTACCACAACAACAAAATGATGAGGGAAGGAAATATGTTAGTTTCTGTTAAATATCTGAAAGATTTTATTTATTTATTTATTTATTTTTATCAGTGGCAAAACATCTTTATGCAAGTTAGAAAAGGGCATGCTGATCTAAAGAAGACACGAATACTCTTGCTTGATTCAAGATGCTGAGATTTGTACTTATGCTTCAATTCAGGGAATACAGCTGCTTCATCCAGGTTTCTAGTACATCAATTAAATATCTTGACTCTTTACTGCTCCTCAGGGTACTCTTCTTTTTCAGTGTGTACTCTGATCCTCATGATGATTTTGAGAAAGCTTCATTTTGTCTCATTTGATCTTGTCTTTATTGACAGTCAAAATATGTTTTCCAGCCAAAGAGGCTGGTTGAAGCTACACCATGTTAGAGGCTGTATCAAAGCACTGCAACAACAGCAGTTCTCTGGAGGATTTCCACCTGGAGACTGCAGCAGAAAACACAACGCAAGAAACAAAGTAGATTGGGTAAAGAATAGGTAAACAATGAAATGTTCTATTGCAACATAAGATCTTACCATGCAATTATTTTTTCCTATTTGTAGTATTAATTGCTGACAGATATGGGTCTCAGTAAAAGACATTGGAGCAGGTCCCAGAGCACCAGCAATATTATCTCTTCTGAGTTAAAAGGCAGGACATCTCTTCCTGGAGAAGGAGTTGCTGAACTACAGTTTTACCCCATTAGCATTCAATTTACTTAATTAAAAAAAAAAAAAAAAAAACTTGTGAAAATAAACTCAGACAGTAAAGATGTATTTAACTATGGCCAAACAGTGCAAAAGTTCAGCATCACTAGGTGGGTGGGAATTGACCATTTCATTTAACAAAAACCATAAGGCATTTTAACTAAATGCTCTAATACTACAAGTAAGGCCTAAAAGTAACCACAAGCACACACACACACACACACACACACACACACACACACACACACAAAAATTAAAATATATAGATGTTCATATAAAATATTTTATTTCTTCCAAGGTTTATATATATATTCCTACATTTACTTCTTTTAAATGTTCAGAAGTACTTTCCGAATGGTGTTTGTCACATTGAAAACTCTGCTTAATATTTGTAATTGGGCATTTTGTCTTTCAATTGAGAACTATTTAAAGGGTGATTTCTATCCTCCATTTTTCTCAATCTAGAAAGGTTTTATTTCTCATAAAGGATATTTCTATATTTATTTATTTGTAAATGTGGTACAAAAGAATTAAAATTTTTCAGAAAGTTAGTTTTCTTTCCTGTTTTCTGGTTCTAGCCTATTGAATAGGATTGAATATATAAAATTCAGTTGTAAAATATGGACTGTTATAATGTGGAAATGTATTCTTTGTCAAATTATTTTTTAATATAAGCAACAAATATTTTAGTACCTTGCAAGTAGGGTTAGCTCTTGAAAATCTTATATGCTTTTTTACCAAAGATGTAATGCTATCCAATTTTCATTGAACTATAAGGACTTGTAGTTTTGGTAATCAAATAGCCAATATTTGGAACACAGTAGCCACAAAGAATATCATAGTACTTTCGGCTTGCTTTATCACAGAATGGCCTGGGTTGAAAAGGATCACAATGATCATCTAGTTTCAATCCCCCTGCTATGTGCAGGGTCACCAACCACCAGACGAGGCTGCCCAGAGCCACATCCAGCCTGGCCTTGAATGCCTCCAGGGGCACCCACAACCTCCTTGGGCAACCTGTTCCAATGCTTTGCCACCCTCTGAGTGAAAAACTTCCTCCTAATATCTAACCTAAACCTCCCCTGTCTCAGTTTAAAATCATTCGCCCTTGTCCTATCACTATCCACCATCATAAACAGTTGTTGCCCCTCCTGTTTATACACCTCCTTCAAGTACTGGAAGGCCATAAAGAGGTCTCCCTGGAGCCTTCTCTTTTCCAAGCTAAAAAAACCCAGTTCCCTCAACTTTTCTTCACAGGAGAGGTGCTCCAGTTCTCTGATCATCTTTGTGGCCCTCCTCTGGAATTGTTCCAAGAGCTCCATGTCTTTCTTGTGCTATTATCAAATCTCAAAGACCCTCTTTTCTCTCTAAGAAAAAGATAAAAAAAAGTGGAAGATGGTAATGCTACACAAACATACATTATTTTGATCATTGATCTTTGACAAACTGATGAAATAAAATCTTTTTAATTATTTGTACATACAGGCAAGAAAGTCTCATTCACACCTGGAAAAACAATTTCTTTTGCCTAAACAGTTTTAAATTAAAGTCAGTAATTAATACAAGAATATTTGTAATATGAATAGCTGAAATTCAAAAAAAAAAGCAAAAAAAAACCCCAAAAAACAAACAACAACCAACCAAAAAAACAAAACAAAACAAAACAAAACAAAAAACCAAAAAACAAAAAACAAACCAGAACAGATGAACAGAAAAGAATTGTACTTCAGTTCCCAGTGTTGCTAACTTACAGACATGTCACTCCTGCTTCTGGCAACAAAAACCCCTAGAGATCAAGGAGTTGGCCCAACCTACCAGTTTGTTAGAGACTTTTTTTCCACTCCTGATCACTTGGATCATCAGCAGATGTTGTTTTTCCTTTGTCACAAATTTGAAAAATAACGATTTAATCTGAGATGCAGTGAAACAGTCATCAGAGATAACAGAAATTACTGCCTTAGTTTATCCAGTACAAACTTCCAAACCTGAACTTCCAACTGTGAACTGCACAAATGAAATTTGTTGCATCTGCCCAGTTCATATTATCTGGGTCCCTTACTGGAAAAAATAAATAAATAAATAGATAGATAAATAGATAAAATAAACAAACAACAAAAAAAGATCACAAGATCTACCATGCTTGGTTTGAATTGTAAACACAACATTTCTTTGTTAAGGAAAATTTAATTGCAGTTTTAGAAACTCTGGAACTCAACGGCTCCAGCTCTTACCCGACAGTCATCTCTGTCACCCAAAGATTTATTCTTTTAATTTTTCTTAGATCCTGCTAAATTCCTGATATTTAGTTTTTATTCTTTCCATAGTTTTTCCTATCCCCAAATTTGATTTTTACTTTGAGGAAAAGCATGATCGATTTTCCCCTGACCCATATTTTTTAGCCTATTCTCCTTGTTGGAAATGAAACTTGTAGAAGACCAAGCTCTTAAAGTAAACACAGTATTTCTCAAAGTCCATTTGAAGTCCATTTTTTTTTGAATAATTTCTAGAGTCTAGCTGTTTGAAAGATGGATGCATATCCCAACATACTGGGAATGTCTGTTGCCGTATAAATAAGTTCTCTCTCTCCATGGCAAAGGCACACGCATAATTTAAACTGCTCTTGTTCCAAATCTTCAAATACCAGTGTTGGAAAAAGGAAGATTAATCAGGGTCCAGGGGTAAGGAGGATTTTTTCCCATGAAAAGGAAAAGAAGTTTGTGTGTGTGTGTGTGTGTGTGTGTGTGTCTGTGGAGAGTTCCCATTAGAATGGGAAATAGAAGAATGATCAGAGGTTACTTTTAATTGGAGAACCAGAAAAAGTAACAAGAAATATCATCAAAGACTGAGAAAGTGAAAGGGAGAAGATAAGCTGATTTAAATGAGACTGAAATACCATGGTGTGGAGGAGAAGTATTAATAAATCATTAGGTGGGGATGACCTGAGGGCACCACAGTGTGGCGTTAGATGGGAGAACAGAGATTACCATGGTTGGAGTATCAAGCAGCCACTGCAGTTGATTTTGATAAAACAAACATAAAAAGCCCACAACATGTGTAGAAAATATGGCCTAATTAGTTTTGTTGCTTACAGAGGAATTTTTGTTTTAAATTGCATTTTAATACAGATGTTTTGAAAATTTGAATTTAATATATATATTTTTTTAAATATACTTATCGTCTGTAAAAGAAGGCAAAACAAATATTTCCCTTTACTGTGATCTTCAAGTAGGTATTCTCCATTAACATGCATTAACATAAACACTTGGATCATTTGCAAGAAATATACACTTAGCTAGCAATTTTTAGACTAAAGCTATCATGCATAAAGTTGGTGATAACACTATAATAAGAACAACAGATATTTTGTACAGTATAGAGGATCAGTGTTTACTGGAGTCCATAGTCAGTATTCTGTCTGAACTTTAAACATTTTCTGTATTCAGTTTGCAGCTTTGTTTTGATCCCACAATTCCTCATTCCTCATTTTTAGAAGTTGCCCCTTGCGCTCATTATTTTAAGATGTTATTTTCTTTACGTATGTTTTGGTTTTATTCAGAGTTGCTCTTATACAAAGGAAAAAGGGCAACTCCAGGAAGCCAGATGCAAACCACTTTGTTACGAACCAAGGAACTGTTCCTGCAGCTTGTTTTAACTGCACTGATCATATTATTTTGCAATATGTAAACTTCAGACATAAGAACACAAGGCCATAATTCATAAAGAATTTCATTTACATCAATCATCATTACACCAAAAATGTCAATACAAGGAACAGTGGGATTTACTGTGCTTTTGTAACACTTCATATTATTTAATACAAATATATTTAATGTACAGTCCTAGTAAATATATCAAGAAGAGAGTTCTCTTAACATCAGCACTATTTAGTGAGTTGGAGTCATGTGGACATTCATCACAAAGGTTATGAACAAATGCTATTCAAAGGCATTTGTTCGTTTGCTATCTGACAAAAAAAGTTTCTTCCCATCTTTGATATACTTGACATATTATACACACTGACAAAGGAAAAAAGTTTTTTTACTGAAAGGATATTTACAGTATCTTAAATACTTTTTCCTAGTAGTGAAATTTTAGATTGGTTTCACAGTGGTTTGTGAGAAGCAGCTGTTATTGCAAACAACCAGACCTGAAATGAGAGATGGATATTTGGGTAAGAAAATACCAAATTTTCTTTCCGAGATTTAAACACAAGTGGTTATTTTTCATTCAGCACCATGGAAGTTGGCTGGAATAGTGGAGAACAAAAGCTTGAATTTATGCAAATGATATAAGCTATTTTAGTTACCCAGGAGGTCCATTTTCCCTGTAGTCTTTCAGAAAGGCAAAAATACCCCAATCAGAGAGTTTATATTTACTAACACCCATGATTTGACAGCCTTTTATCTCAGTGCTGTTCTTTGAAAGATATCCTGATTGACTGACTGATTGATCGACAGCCTCTTTCCCACATGGCTGTATCTTGTTGTTTCTCAATCCATGCAGAAATGTTCAAAACACATGGTGTTAAAATACGTGCATACAGCACTGAATCATACTAAAAAATAATGCAGCAAACCTATTGTAAAAAAGCATGGCTTGTTTGCACTAGGCAATGTTGAGAATGTGGTTAATCTCGGCAGGCAACTCAGAACCACCCAGCTGCTTGCCCACTTCCCACAATGGGATGGAGGACAGAGATGAAAAGGAAAAATTGTGAAAACTCCTAGTCTGAGGTTTAAAAGCTGCACTTGTAAGCAAACCGAAACAAGTCAATTCGTTTGTTTCTTCCCATTAGCAGACAGATGCTCAGCCACTCCCAGGAAGGCAGGACTCATCATGCCTAATGGTTTCCTTAGGAAAACCACTTTCACCACACCCAACATCATCCCTTTCCTCCATTTTTTCTTTCGCTTTTATCTCTGAGTGCAATGCCATATGACATGGAATATTCCTTTAGGCAGTTGGAGTCAGCTGTCCTGGTTCTGTATCCTTCCAACTAAATGTGCACCCTAGCTGCACGTTGTCAGGGCAGTATAAGAAGCTGAAAGGTTCTGTATAAGCAAAACCTAAAACATGACTGTGTTATCAACGTTACTTTTGTAGCAAATCCAAAATACAGCAGCATATGAACAAAATTAGCTCTATCCCAGCAATGACATGTATAATAAATTAAGAAACAGAGACACAGTTCAACACTCACTTAAATTAGATAGAGAAGAGTTTGAAGGGTGGACTATTTGGTGGTTTAGGAATTGGTTGGATATTTACAGCCAGAAGGTTATGGTCAGCATCTATATATTCAAGTGGAGGCCAGTATTCCCCTTGAGACAGGTATTTTTCAACATCTTTATCAATGACATATACAGTGGGACTTAGTGCACCCTCAGCAAGTTTGCAGACAACACCAATATGAACAGTGAACTTGGTACAACAGAAGGAAGGGATGCCATCCAGATGGATTTGGATAGGCTTGAACAGTGAGCCCACAAAACTAAAACAGGTTCAACAAGGCCAAGTGCAAGATGCTGCATTTGAGTCAGAGCAGTCTCAGATACGTGTGCAGACTAGAAAAACTCATTGAGAGTAGGCCTGCTGACAAAAAACTTGTCTCAAGACAGTAGTGTGTGCTAGCAGCTGAGAAGGCCGTTTTCATTCTGGGTTGCATCAAAAGAGAGGTGACCAGCAGGATGAGGAAGGTAATTGTCCTCCTATACTCTGCCCTCATGAGGACCCATCTGGAGTACTTTGTCCAGTCCTGGGGCCTCCAGCACAAGAAAGATATGGAGTTGTTGGAATAGGTCCAGGTTGAGGGCTGGTAAACCCTTCTATAAATAAAGGCTAAGGAATTTGGCTTTGTTTGGCCTGGAGAGGAGAAAGTTCCAGGGAGAGCTTACTGTGGCCTTCCAATAGTTCAAGGGGGCCTAAAGTAAGGATGGAAAGGGACTCTATGAATGTGTAGTGACAGGATAAGTGGTAGAGATTATAAACTAAAAGAGAAGAGATTAAGATTAAAATAAATTCTTTGCTCATGGGGTGGTGAGACCCTAGCATTGGCTGCCCAGAGAAGATGCTCCATTCCTGAAGATTTTCAAGACCTGGCTGTATGTGGCTTTGGGATGCCCAATCTAGTAGAAGGTGTTTTTGCTCATTGCAGGAGGTTGGAATCAGATGATCTTTAATGTCGCTGTCAACCCAAACCGTTCTGTGATTCTATGATTTGATGATCTATGATCCGATATATAATCATATATCATTATGAAATCTTGTGCCATCTTTCATTTAATACCGAAATACTTAATCAGCATTTGCAAAACCAGTGGAAACAGAATCACTTTTTTCCTTGATTTTGTATAGTCAATATCTTCTTTTCTTTCCATGAATCAATCACTGACAGAATTAAATTTACAGGAAAAGAAGATTAAGAAGAAGTTATTCAATAAAAACTAAATTATTCAGAAGAAGGAGGGGCATCATTTGATAGATAGATCACCAGTTAAAATTTTCAACATCAAACGTAGGCTTTCTGAAGTTAGAACTTGATAAAAGTAGCTCCCTAGTCTCTGCATGAGAATTATTTGTGTTTGAAAGCACTCTGTCTTCATCAACACTTAGAAATAAAAGATCCTATCCAACTCATCTACAAAACAGCAATTTTTCAGCAGGAACACCACCAATTCAACAAAAGCTAATTGTTGATTCAACAGTTTTTAAGGATCACCTCAAAAATACTTCACTACAGCTGAAGTGGCAGTTCTTGTAAGTTTCTGATAATTTATAATAAAAAAAAAAAATAAAACGAAAAAGCACAACACTATTAACACTATTATTCTCCTCTTATACTTCCATTTTTATCCATTTCCATTTCTGCTTACTAATTGGAATGTCTTTTCCTTGATGGTTCTGTTTAGAATAACAATTCACACAATAAAAAACTACTGTGAATGGTAAACTGCTTTTGAAAAACACAGGATATTTTTTCCTTTCTTGGCGATGCAGCTGTCATTCTTAAAATATTTCCTAATGTTTATTTGAAAAAATTCTTTAATTGTACTTTTTTCTTACAGATTTCTATTTAAAGATAAGAAGTACATTGCATTTGTTATCAAAGGGCAATCAACACTGATTGTCTTTGGATTTTCTTGTCTCATTTAGAAAGAAAAAAAATTACTATATTGGTTCCGGCAGCAGAAACAAGACCTAACGGTCTCTTGTTTTCTCTAGCTATTCTACCCATGAGTGAAAATATGTAAGAAATGCCAATCATTCCTATCAGAAGCATGAAGAATCACATACCATGTACTTTGTTTTTTGCTGCATAGTTCTTATCAAAAATTATTTAGAGGATCTGGTTGTTTAGAAATATATTTGCTTTCATTTAGCTGTTAGGTATGTAAAAAATCAGCCTGAACTGGAAGAAAATAAGCAGCTGTGACGTGCCTGAATATGACCTGAGATTTCCATCTTCTCTGCAAAACCTTTGGAATATATCTAATATTATGTTTCGGGAATTGTTACAAGATATAGCAGATTCCTGTAATACCTGAAATACTCAAAATGCTGAGGCACACAGGTTGTGTACTGCAAGCTTTTGCAAGATGGATAATAAAGGGATTTCTATCTGCAGGACGCTTTTCCATTCCCTTACAAATGCTTAAGCATAGTTGTGTGGTAAAAACAATGTAAAAAAAAAAATTTGGATGGCCTTTCTCCTACTCCTATCATTTTTTAAAAATTACTCTTAAATATAAATCATTCAAGTAGTGATAGTAAGTTAATATTTTCTTTCATTAGGTCAGAAAGCTAAACTATATTATTTTTTATTTTATTTTAAGGCAGGAATCCTTGATGTTCCATGAAAGACATAATCTTAGGATCTTAGCTTCCTTGCTCAGTCTTTCTCTGTTCATTTCCCAGGAAAGGATCATTTAATTTTCTTCATTGTTAACTTGCAGATCTATTTTCAAGGACCACAGTTAGCAGTTTAACTAGTAGTTATATAATTCACATATTTAAATTGTGTTTTATACATAGAGATAAACATTTTAATGTAAGTACCTCCAATATTTTTCTCATCTTTTAAAAGCTTGAATTCTGTTGTCATAACTTTCTAAACCAAATTCAGAATTGATTCACAGGCTCCTAACCTGCAAATGTTCTCATCATGTTAACAGCAGACTGTCCATATCTGTCTCTTCTGCCTCTTTCTTCTGCCTACCATATGCTGCATCACTCTCCCATAGTGCAAATTAAGAAATTGCTCCTTCTTCAAACCTGACAAACAAACCACACTGATGTTTTATTTATTTATTGTATAACTACAACAATGCGAATTATCCTCTGATTCTTCAGGACATCTGGAGATGCTACACTTAAAGTAGTCTGAAGACAGTTTTATTGGATCAGTTTTTTTGTTGTTTGTTTGTTTGTTTGTTTTTTTAGGAAAAAAGCTACAGGGTGATGCTACCACTGCTTTGTGTCTGTGTGATATTTTACGGCTCATAATACACACAGGTAATTAGCACTGCTAGAATGTGCCCTCCAGTGTAGTCATGGACCCACCTGGATTAATCCTTGAGTGGAGAAAGAAGCAGTGTCCCAAGCCCTGCTCCTCCTGAACGCAGAGGCCAGCAAATGACCTCCTGATGTGCAGATGGTGCAGTCAGATATGATGTACTCCACAAGGCTCTCCAGGGACATCACTGAAACACATTGAGCAGACAGGACGGTCACCTCCACACAAGGGCTGTTTGTCATATTGCAGTCACTGAGGGATGCTGTGACAGAGATGTCTGCTGCAGAGTGCATAAGAGAAAAGTAAAGGTCAGAAAACCAGGGTGCTGTAGTATGTTCTTAATTCACGCTACTCCAGACAACACAAATGTACGCCTATGTACATCTATTCTTTTCCATAAATGGGAATGATATTGATTCTTCAGTAGGCAAAGATCTTTGCAGTGTTATGGATACCTGTGAGACTCTTAGAAGCAGCAGTAAAATGGAGAATTACCTTCACATAGATATTTATTACAAAATTATTAGAAGGACTGGAGTGATGTGGGAGGAGAAACATTGTCAGCAATGTCAAACAGTGAAGTGAAAGCACTGTCTAGCAAGTCATGTTAAAAGGACATCTATTTCAATTTAATGAGAAATTTAACAACATGAATCCTCAGTGCCTCCTTAGAAATATGCTTAACATACTGGGTTAAATTCAGGATGAAAGTCATGAACCTTCTGTTATTGTTAGCACAGAAATATTCTCATCAGAACCATATTTTGAAATATGAAGACAGCTTATTTTTATAAAGTTGTCTGTGCTCTTTGGGATACTTTTATTTTTGCAGAAGAAAATCTGACAGATCCAGGCATTAGTATCAATATCTTTTTCTCTGTTCAATTGTTTTATATGAGTGATTAAAGTATTTCCAGGTAATAGTTTGTAAGATTCTTCGTTATCTTGTTGAACTGTAGGCAGAAAACACACTAAACAATTTCAGCTATGTATTAACAAATAACTAACAATTTTGTCTATTATTAACTGAACATATGACAGAAAAGAGCATAATAATTCATTAACTAAATATTGTTAATAATTTGGTGTGAATCTTCACATTTTTAAGTTGCTTTAAGAAATAATTTCTAAAACAAGGAAAGAATGAATTTTTTTATACAGGAAAATTGATTAAAACATGAGTTTCTTTGTATTTTTTTTTCTTTCTTTTTGATGGCCCTCTTCCAAGTCTAAGAAATAATAAATATCAAAAACATTGTTTTGAGCTACAAAATAGATGGTACTGCTGGCACTAAAATTGTTTCTCTGTCAGCTCTGTACCATTTATCTAAAGATGGTAAGGCTTTTTGGTTAGATCCTCATAGTCCTTGTGAAAAGCAACATAATATTTCTGGTAAATATTGGTGCTTCTAGGCCATTCATTTTGATACTGTCTATACTGGATATTGGCAGATTGTTCTTCATTAGATTCAGTCATTCCAAAGGACGTTGCTGCATCTGGGAAGAAAAAAAAAAAAAAAAAAAGAAGACAAACAAGCAAAAGCTAAAATTTTATAAAGTGCTTTATACTGGCAAACTATCCTGAACTATGATTATTGAACTTTGTCATCAGTCATGAAATCAAATTACAGAGAAACAAGCAACTATTAGTTTAGATGAGACATGTTACTAACTGCACATTGCACACTTTTCTTTCAGGCATTCCATAATTATTATACGGTGATCTTCTTTTTAAACGTTAAGTATTTTTTTCCCAGTTTTATTTTTGTCCAAGCTCCAGCCTTTCTTTTGCGAGTGAGTGTCCTTGGGTATCTGCTGATGCAAGATGTGTTTAATGTTAGCAACCTCAGGGTAATCGGAGAATAGCATTTGTGTATAGGCAATAAGAGATACTGAAGAAGCCATCAAATTTTGTCCCTTCATCTCTTAGACACTCAATCTTGCAAAGATTAGCTGTGCGGCCATTTCCTGTTTTCTGTACTTCCTTCCCTCCACCTGCCACATTCCAGCTGGACTGAGGTGGAACTATATTTTCTTTGATCATATCATATATAAAAGAATAGGACACTTCCATCTCTTTATATCTGAAGTCATCCCTCCTTTTCCTTTTCCCTTTTCTCTCCAGTTGCACCTACTAGCTTTACATGCCCACATAAACCACTGAAATGTATGGCTGGAAGTCTTCAAGTACAGAAATAGGTTTCACACCATTTCTTTTTATTAGTTTTATAACATCATTTCATCTTTTTCTTTTCTTTTTTTTTTCTTTCCTTTTTACAGGTTTCCTCTGGATTATAGAGAAATGGACTCCTGTAAGGAAACTTAAAATTTTTAATATAATTTTCTTATATATGACCCATTTTTTCCATAAAAACAAAGAAAAAACTGCTCTTTCTAAGAGCAAATCAAACATAAATATTTGGAAAATACATCGATCACTCCAAAAGAAATGTCTCCTATTTATTTCCATGGAAAATGCAACAGATACAAAAGGCATGATAAAACTGTTTGATTGAGCAAATTCTCAGCTACAAAACACTAGCTTTCAACATAGTCACCACCATTAGATATGTATTTTCACCAGCAGTCAACAAGAGCCTGCATGCTACGCTCAAAAAATCTGCACCAGAGGAGATAGATACTGGCACTGGCACCAATGCAGAAACACACCACCCATCACCCCACTGTGCTCACATCCACTGGTTGGTATCCAGAAACGTTCAGCAAACATCGACAGATGTCAATGGGTGCCTTTTTTTCTGCATGGAGGAATTCAGTGACACACCTTTGCTCCATACACACTTCCATGTCAGACGCATTCTGTCAGACTGCCCCTGTGTTTCCATCTGTCATACGGCAACAAGAAGTAATGGGATATTGGTGGAAATGTTCGACCTATACTGCCGTATCATCAGTATCTTCCACTGATGTGAGCTCATAAAATAGGAGGTACTACTTTTGGAGCAACCCTCGTGTAAAGTGGTTAAAATGTAAGGCAGATTAGGCCTCAGTAAAGTGCCACTAAAAAAGTCTCTCTCTCTCTCAAAAAAAGAAAAAAAAAACACCTTGTAAAAATCACTTCTGTGCCCCCTTCCTCCCCACCCCCCCAAAAAAGTAGCTGAAAAAAGACAAGAGCATAAGTCCTTTCAACGGAGAGAGAAATACTGGCATCATAGAATACATTAAAAGATTATGGAAGCTTTTAGTAGTAATTAATTAATGCAACCTGGTAGCTATTGATAAGAAGAAAAAAAAAAAGAGAAGTTTTCTTAAACTTATCTTTAGCAAAACTTATCTGCTCTTTCCTATCACTGAATAATTCATTGAGAATCACATATATTTTCTAAAACCTACGTTTCCACTACTCAGATTAGAAAACAATTCCCATGCCACTAAAAATTCAGTGTGCTTAGATAAGAAAATGTCTTGTCTTCACTGACGTCAAAGTCTAATGAGGCGTTGCTTTTGCCGTGTAAGAAAATTTAGACAGAACACAGGCAGGAAAAGAGCCTGATCTCCTACCTGTTATCCTATGAATATTGCTTAGGTATATATAAAAGGACTTACTCTTCTGAGTAAAACTGAGGATCAAGCTCAGTGAAGGATGCATTTTGTGTGTGAAGGACATGTTACTAAGAAATTTATTTTCAAGTTAGCTATAAACACCAAATATGTGAAGTCAGATATCAAATATGTTAAAGACTGCTCTGATTCAAGACCATGAACAAATTGCTCATTAAGTTGAAAGTGCAAATGCAATTTATTTATTTATTTATTTATTTATTTTGGAGAGAGTATCTCTATATGCATCAGTATTTCTAGTGATGCACGGAGTATTTTCTCCTCCTTTTCCTGTGCAGAGGAGGGCTGTGAAACAACAGTTGCTCCTTCCTCTTAAAGGCTGGAGTGCTCTCTATGGAGCAGTTCTATTTATATGTACTGTTTAGGGTGGCTCCCCCCCAAGGCCCCAAGGAGCTTTAGAATACTTAGCTGAGTCACTTGGATAGGCATTACAAAAGATTTATGTCAGTATTTTCAGTGGTATAGGATACAATAAAGAAGAATCTCAGTGGCAAAACATTATTATTACATACTTTAAATGTTTTACAGAGGAACCATAAGTTAGTTTTCTATTTCTTATTGAACAGATAGAAGATAAAAGAAGTCTCTTCTGGCATTAATTTGCCATTTATTCCTATTTGGATCATAACATTTTGATAATTACAAGTAAATTACTGGAGTAGGTTTTTTAAAAAAATATAATTAAATTCTTGCCTCCTTTCTTCCCTGGCATAGTATTTAGAAATCAGTCCTGTGATACACCAGGGTGCTAGGCTTCCTTATACACTGCAATACAGTTTCTAACATAGGTGTTTTGTAACATTGTGACACCTCAGGTCATGTAGAAAGTACTAATGTAGGGATGCTCATTCCTACATACGCTAATTGTGGTTTCTGCTTGAAGTAACTATTTTAATATAATGACAGTCTTACAGACATTTTGCATTTTATGCAGTGCAGACTACTGTGGAGATGCCCAAGCCTACAAGAGACTGTGCTAGCTTGTGAACTGAAAGAATACAGCAGCACTGTGTTGTATAAGGTAGCATTTGAGCTAATAAAATCTGCTAGTTAATTATGGATAATAAACACTTCTGAAAAATGTATTTACTCAAGCACAGTGGTACCATGAGTGTCACTGCACTGATCTTGGGATCTGATCTTCATACTAAGGGATAGAACTAAGTATTAAAAGCTGTATATCCTCTTTTTGTTATTATAACCTGTTTTGCCTAACACTCTTGTTTATTTCATAATTATAACATCTTAATATTCATTGATAGTACAATATTATATTAGAATTTCTCTTCCTTTCCTTTTCACTCCCCCTTATGGCTACAGGAATAAAGGGTATCTAATAGACCTTAATTACTTTCCACAGGAAATGTTAATTAGCCAACTGAGTAAGCTCATAAAATCCTAAAAATGCATTAAAAAGAATAAGAGCTGTATTTATAGTGGATTGTTATCAAAATCCTCTTTCCTAGGGGTTGAAACTAGATGATTATTATGGTCCTTTTCAACCCAGGCCGCTGTGTGGCGACGCGCTGTGTATGAGGGGTGTATGACTGTTATGGAGTTCATGCAAGGTGTGTGACTTGATTCCATATAAATTTCTGAAATACCGCTTTTCTTCTTAAGGCAACAAGAGGATGAATTGTTTCCTACATGTGGAAGATTGACCTCAGTTACTCACTCCCTCCATAGCAGGACAGGTGAGCAAATAAGATTAGCAAAAGTGAGAAAACTCAGGGGCTGAAATAAACAAAATTGAATTGAAGATGGAAAGAAGAAATAAAAAATGTCCCTACAAGTGACATGATGACAGTAGCTGACTGCTTCCCATAAATAGATCAATCACCAATGTCTGAGCAATGAATAGCTCCCAAACCAAGCTCTTTGCCCACATTTTTTATTACTGGTTTCAGTTATTATACAGGATGGAATCAGCCAGCTCAGTCCAGGTGTCTGGGTTTTGTCTCCTATCACTGTCTCAGTCACTCCAGACTTTCTGTGGTTGTAGTCCAAGAAAACTACATGTTGTGTGAATGCTGCTAGGCAGCAGACAAAATGCTGGTTATCATCACCACTGTTCTAGTCACAAATCCAGTACACGGCAACAAACAGGCTGCTGTGAGGAAAATTAACACTATCCCAGCCAGACACAGTAAGCAGTGCGTTAGTTATAAATGCTTCTTGCCAAGAATCTCTATGGTAATTCTGGAAGAAAACATGAAAAGATGCTGTGAGACACTGAGTTCTCTTAAGATAATGATCTGCAAGTAAGAGTGTTTATCTTGGGCCTTTTGCAATTAATTATTTGTGTAACTGAACACAAACAAGGAAACACCACAAACAACAAGATGTTTAATTGTATGGATAGACAAAGAGTGCCTCAGACCAGCTTAATACAGACCATCTGGATGACAGAAGATGCTGATCTTCCTATATTATATATTGTGTCTTGGCCTGATGTTTTATATCTTTTCAGTGTGATGTCAGCTTAGTGACCAAAGGAGTGTGTTGTGTGGCTTTCAGAAGATTATGAGTATTTTGTTTCTTTTCTTGAAAACTTCCTTTGCAGTATTGCTCCATAACATGATATCATCAACAAGCTGTAGGTGTTATGAAATTCCTCCTGTACCAGTGCAATCTGCATGAGCCCACAGTAAAGGGTAGGGCTGTGTTTCCACTCCTGGGGTAGTCGATTCCAAGTATACTGGACACTTTCCAAATGAAAGCAAAATGTCACCTGCACATTGCCACCAAAGGGACTGAGAAAAGTGCATTGGTAGTATTAATTGTAGCATACCACTTGGATATCTTTGACTCCAGTTCATAGAATGTCTGGCATGGCAGTACTCAGTAGGGGCATGACTTTATTCAGGACATGATAATCCACTGTTAGCCCTAATAACCTTTAGGGTCCTTGAAGTACCTTCTCCTGAGGTAGTCTATACCAAGGATGCACAGAACCTCTGGTCCAGTCATAAGGGTGTGCTTTTGCCACTCATTCCAGTTAAGCTCACTTCAGTTTCCAATACAATTAGCTCTTGAGATCCCCCTGTCACTCCAAAAATATAGATTGGTTCTTATCTTCTTATCTTCACGGCATTAGGGTACACTGTGCACAAGTGAACACTCCTCCACCTGTCTGGAAACAGGGCCTCTCTAGTCACAGTATTGATCATAGTATTCACTGATTGCTTCTTGTACACTTGAATTAGAAGTCACTTTATTAAGGACAGAAGTAAGAGCAGTTCATCTAACCTGTCTAGGGAACTGCCAACTGCAAACTGGAGGAAGAATTCTCATAAAAAAATCCTCTTTTGCCATATTTTTATCTTGCAGTTCATGTACCCATGTGTCTGCGGTCGAGGTAACCTTTCTATCAAACTTCCTCATATGTTCCCCATGGTCATGCTGGTAAAACTACAAGATGGCACACAGTGTTCACCCACTGTATCCCCTCTCTCAAGCAGAGGAATGCTTACTTCTAATAGTCAAGACACAGGTCCATACAGGTGGGAAGTAGAACATACTGTCTTTGAACTGCTAGAATTTCTGAGATGTTTTTTTCTGGGAGCTTAGACAATAGTGATAAAAAGATTTTCTTCGTATTGTCAAATGGACAGACAGCCCATACACTGCTGCTTTGTCTTCATCTGTCCTGGTCACTGCGGTCAGTGTGTTAGCATACAATGATGGGGAACCCCATCCACATTTTTGCCACATAGGTCACGAGAACTTGACATCATCTGGACCTTGCGATAACTGCTGTTTGTCTAAGTCAATTTTATACATCATCTCCAGCATGGCTAATTCCCTCTGGTACTGGACACTGTTTTCCATGCTGTACATTTGTATGGGTAACAAACTAGATTTTCCCTGAAGGGCTATTTTTCTTTCACTGATGATAAGTGTCACCTCCGTAGGGTAAATGCTTATGTCTCTTTTTTAGTTGCTTTGTCAATGCCCTCTTTCCTAGAATGAGATCTCTGCTGCCTGATATTACTGACCACTGAATTCAAGCTACTGGCCCCATTAACTCAGTATTGGATCTGCCTGGTGACAATATCCAGGTAAGATGACAGCTGAAGTAGAATCATAGAGTCACAGAATCAAAGATGGAATCATAGAATTGTTTGAGTTAGAAGGGGTCTTTAAATGTCATCTAGTCCAACCCCCATGCAATGAACAGGGACATCTACAGGCCTCTCACAGTTAAGGGTCAGACAGATATTGCCTCTGTTCTGACTACTTCCTCCTCTTCCTCCCATTCTTGTGATGACCCTGCTTCATCCTCATCTTCTTCTATTCAGGAGTTTATGTCCTTATTAAACTAGCTATGTTTTTTTTTGTGTGTGTGTTTGTAGGAGTCACTGATACTGGCACAGGTTGGTTCTCTGGTTGAACTGCAAAATCTGTCACAGTGAGGGAAGTAGCAGAAAGGCCTGTGGCAGAGGTAAGAGAGTCTACAAGGCCTGTTTGTGAGGGTTGGAGCAGTGACTAGGCCTGCTGTGGGAGCTGGAGTAACCACAGGGATAATCATGGGTGCTGGAGCTGTCATGAATATCAGAGAAACTGCAGGGCCTGTCACTTGAGCTGGAGCAACTGCAGGGCCTATCACATCATCACCTCATCCAGAAACCTCTTCCTCTCAAGGATGCTGAATAGTATTGAACTATTCATGGGCCTGCCTCTGGCACGCTGCAATGATTTGTGCCTCTCTAGAATTGCCAGGGTGACAGCACACTTTTTCCAAATATTTTACTAGCTTTTCTGCAATTGTTCAGGGGTGAAGTTTGAAAACACTGGAGGTGCCCACTGTCTGAGGAATCTGTCCATGCTATCTCACACTCCCTTCTAATCATAACTAGCTGGCCTCAGGACAGTTCTCTGAATGGTAATTTTAGATGGTTTAACTTTAAATAAGACCTAGAACATATTCAGGAGATATAGCATTAGGAATATGCTGGTTTGAACATACCAATGGTATTCAAAATTCTCAAGAGATATTGCAAGTAGCCTGAAGGAGAAGGGGAAGTTGTAGGAGCAGAGGAGGTTGCAGAAGCAGAGGAAAGTGTTTCCTCTTATGTAACCCAACTGACTGGCTCCCCACAGAGAAAAGGTGTACATGCTAATAGTTTTCAGGAGTTGGTTCCTGAAGTATGGAGCTGGCAGTAGTGTCAAACAAAAATATCAGATTAGTCTTCCAACCAGTAGTTTTATCATTTCATAAACCAGTGTTACACATTACAGCAGAATGATCATCTTAATCCAGTCCCGAGAGATGGTAAACAGCACAACAGGTAAGGTGGTAAATAATAAGAATCCAAGAAAAAAAAAATCTCTGAAAAACTAAACAAAACAAACAAAACAAAACACAAAAACCTTAACATTGTGAACAACAACTCCCTAGAGTGTAACATGGAAAAAAATCCAAAATGAAAACAGAAATCCCACGGGCTGATATAAAGACAATTTAATAGGACAGAAAAGGAAGGAGAAATAGTAATTATGATAAGACAATATACACAATAAGTGGTACACAATGTTGTTGCTCACCACTTGCTGAATGATGCACAACCAGTTCCCAAGAAGTAGCCCATCCTGCCAACCAGCTTCCCTAGTTTTTATTGGCCTACATGATGTCATACGGCATAGAATATCTCTTTGGCCAGTTTGTGTTACCTGTTCTGGTTTTATTCTCTCCACCTCTACTGTGCTCCTCACTGCCAAGGCAATGTAAGGAATTGAAAATTCATTGATTTAGTATAAGTAGAGCTCTGCAAACTTTAAAACATTTTTGTGTTATCAACATTATCCTCATACTCAATCCAAAACACAGTAGCACACCAGGTGTTAAGAAGAAAGTTAACTCTATACCAGCAAAAAACAGGACACATACATAGCTAGGATCATTAATTTCAAAATATGATCGTTTCAGAACTACTGATTTAAATAAAAAAATTTCCAGTCTGATGCACTGTATTTTGAAAAAGAAACTAAGTCCTTGGTATGGAACAGATTCTGACAGTTTTACTATCATTTTTCTTCAGTATCCTCTTGTGTATTCAATTAGTCTTTAAGTGACTATCTTATGTTCTTGATCTTATAGAAATAACAAGTAATGAAAAAATGTGAAGTTAAAAATAAACAAAACACATTGCTATGACATTTGTTCTCATTACATTCACAAAGAGAGCTTGTTTTATTCTCTTTCTACAGGCCCAAGAGTCATAAATTTCCAGTGGTTATTCACCTACAGAGAAACCTAATGACTTTAAGACAACGTAAAAATCAGCCCTGGCTTTATCTCAGATTCCCATTTTCAAAACGTTAGTACATTTCTTTACATAGTGGACACATTCTAATGATAAATACATGAGATATCCCAGTGCTATTGTTCTAGTAAGGCAGATTAAGGCCTATTAGTGCACTCTTGGCCTTAATGGTACCAAAGTAAATAAGATAAAATTTCCTGGTGACTAAAATTCTACCCAAGTTTCACTGGGAGCGCAAGGGTCATATGATTCTGTACTCAGTTTAGATGTCTGCATGTCCTGGTTTATCCTGGAAAGCAGATAAGTACCATTCCTGCACTCTGCCACCAAAGAAGCTCAGGAAAATGCACTGGTAATATCAATTGTGGCATACAGCTTCATTGCCTTTGACTCCAGTTTGTGTTAAGTTCTAGCATGTCCAGCAGGGCAGTGCTCAATGGTGGCCTCAATGGTCCACTGTTAGCCTCTCAGTCTTCACTGAACTTTTGCACTGGCCACATGGGTTGCTGAGAGTATCATGATGATTACTCCTTGTCTTTCAGCTGATAAATTAGTTTATGGATAGAAATCAAGGAGTCCCAGCTAGTGTGTTGCTGTCACTGGTGTACTGCTGTAGTAGCAATCACCACCTGCTGTTCTTCTGCTCTTAGTAAAATCACAACAGAATTGACCTTTTGGCAAGGTAGACAGCTCAATCTCCAGGACACCTATACCAAAAGCCCATCAGTATCTTCTATGGTTAAGTACCCTCCCTTGAGGTAGTCTATATTGAAGATGTGCAGATCATCTGATCAAGTCACAACTGGGTGCTTTTTGGCATTCATTCTCAGTTAGGTTCACTTCAGCCCCCAAAACATTTAGCTCTTGGAATCCCCATCCCTCTAGAAATATAAATGAGTTCCGCCCCTTTTTAATTTCATGGCATTAGGTTACATTTTTCATCAATGTCCACTAGAGCCTTATATTCCTGTGGTTCTGAACTGCCAAGCCATTGAATCCATACAGTCCTATAAAATCAAATGCCCCTTTCCTCCATCTGGCTGAAGCAAGGGCCCCTCTAATCCTGATTATTGTATACATTACTTACTTCTAATGTATGTGAATTAGAAGGCTCATTATCAAACTCTGAAATAAGATGAGACCACCTACTCATCTAGAGACTGCCCACTGGAAACTGGAGAAGCCGTTTTCCTGGAAGAGCCTGTTTTGATTGGTTTTTTTTTGTAACTCAAATATGCCTCCATGTATGGTGGGTTTTCCATTCCACTTCAGCCTTTATTCTTCATGGTCACACAGTTAAAAACACAGGATGGCACATGATATGTATCCATTATCTCTTCTCCCTACATCAGAAAAACACTTCCTGTAGCTGAGATGCTGGTCCGTACAGTTGGGTAGGAAAATATATACCGTTTGAGTTGTTGGATTGCTTGATAAAGTATCTCTACATCTGAAACAAGGATGAGTGGGGAGGAAGAGAGATTTTCTTAGTATCCTAGAGTTGGTCAGCCAGTTCATCCACTGTTTGTTCCTGTTCATTTTTTCAGGCAATTACTGCCTGAGCAAGTACGCATATGATGAAGGTGAACTCAGTACAAACATCTGACACATGATTCTAATACTGTCTGGATTTTGGGACAATTAACTGTTGGGCAGGTCAGTATTATACATACCTCGAGCATATCTAGTTCCTTCATATACTGGATATCTCTTTTTGTGGTGGTACACTTGATTGGCTGACATGTATCATTGTCCCTGCAGGGACATCTTTTCTTCCCAGATGTCAGGAGTCACAAGCAGAGGGAAAGAGAAATTATCATTTTTTTTGCAATTACTTTGAGAATGTCCCCTGCTCTCAAGAGGGATCCCAGCTACCTTGTTCCCATACCCAATAAACCCAGGCTATCAGCCCCACTATCCAGCACTGGAGTAACCAGTTGACAATGTGCTCACCTGGACAGCGGCTAAATTTTTTCCTCATATCTCACAGGTAGGGATAGGCAACAAGTAGTTACTGGCTCATTTATAACCTCTGCCTCTGAATTCTATTCTTGTGATGGCTCCTGTATGGAGCAGCCTTCCTCATCCTCCTCCTTCTTCCTTACTAAACAAACCAACTTCCTCTTCCATTGTTTCTGCTTCTGGATAGAGCTGATGTATACCAGCACACGTTAGTATCTTGGTTGCGATGGGTCAAATCCAGAGACATTTTTTTCCTTTTCAGGGTTCTGAATAGTGTTGAATGGGTGAAGACCAGGCCCCAGCACAGTGCAGTAAACTGTAACTCTTTGAAATTTCCAGGATTAAGCCATAGCTTTGCAAAACATTCAGTCAGCTTTTTAGGATTCTGTACTAGCTCAAAGTTAAGTTCCAGACCCATCGGAGGTAACAACCATGACAGATACCTACCCATGTCCTCCCCCACATCTTGTCATCCACAACCATCCTGCCTCAGGATAGAACTCTGGGTGGTATTTTTTAATAGTTTCTTAACCATAAATAGAACAGGAAATACATGCAGGAGACATAACAACAAGGTCACGCTTGTTTGAATATCCCACATATATTCAAAATTGTCAACAACTATTTTAGCTTGCCTAAAGAATGTCAAGAGTTTACACAGTACATTCCTGAAGCCTGAGAATGATGGTACCATTGAATACAAGTACCACATTAAACTCATGACTGAAACAACATAAGAACATGCTATATACAAACTGGGAAAGCCATAAGGAAGCCTAAACATGCTGTAAGTGATAAAAATCATGCTAACACTGATGGGTTTAACCACCTTGACATCTGAAGCTCCCCATACCCTTTTGGTGGCTCACCGATTGGGTCTTGATAATACAGATGACCTTTATCACCCTGACCATGGATGTCTGCACACCCTGGGTCAGAGTGGGGGACAGGAATACACACCAACTGCTTACATATTGTGGATATGTGCCTTCTCGTTGGTGATCATAATCACACTACCAAGGGTCAGGAGTAGGTCACTGTCCTTAATAAACTTTTAAAAAATGAGTGCAATGTTCCATTTTCTTGTCAGTAGACTTCTTGACTGCTCTCACTTTTCAAGTCTAATAGAGAGCAGCTTATCAACTCCATCTTCTGATTCCTTTAGGAATCTGGAATGAATCTTGTTGGATCTCAGGGGTATGTCCAAGGCTCTTAAAGTGGCCTAAGGCTTGATCTTCATATCCCCAGGTGATTGCCAGTGAAAAACTGGTCACCTCAGCATGAGGGATTAGCCCAAGTGTACTGTGAGTCTGTATAACACTCTGAGAGATTTTTAAGCCATGGGAAGAGTGCGTGGTGTCATTTCTCTTAATTTGATAAATTTCTCAACCAATCCTGGAACTGGGGCAAGAAAATGCTCCGAAAGTCCAGGCACTGGGATCAGTAAATAGGGATATGCACAAGTCTAGAGTACGCCCCTTCTCTCCATGCCTGACACCCCCATTGGTGGATCAGGAGCTGGACCAACGACTGGTGATGTCTCTCCCCCACCCCTCACCCAATCATTTTTCTCTTTCCTCCTAAAGTTGCTAAGATAAGGTTTCTCAAAAGCTGTTAAGCAACTCAAGGCTTAATTTGATTTCCCATAAAACTACACAGTGTAGGTAGAAATACATCTGAGAGGTCCAACCCCTACTGGATCATGGTTCTGTAGAGATTTCCCTTTAAAGTTGATGTTTAGGTATAGTCTGTCTTATTTCATCTTAATCCAGTCCAAAGTGATTCACAAATTTTACTCATTCCCTCCATCCCAGAGGTGAGGTGTGACACTCAGGAAGAAAGATATAACCAGATTGATAACGGAAGATATTTATGAAAAGCATCAGGATCATGCATACAGAAGAGGAATAGGAAAGATTGACCAGACATTCCTGAAGCAAGCAGAATGCCAAACTCAATTTCTGCATAACACACTAGTGAAAAATCTACAGTATACTGGTAAAGAAACAGAGAAAATATATTATCAGGGTTGATTTAATCAAAGAAAAGTAAAGATCTATGCACTGATGTCAAATGTAAGGCATAAGAGATGGACAGGAATGAAAAGGAAGATTAAGCAAATTAGGAACAGGAAAAAGAAGAGTAAGGTATGGTAAAATGGGAAAATAAGAGAATGTCTTGACACTGGGATGGGTGCTGTAGGGGCAGACAGCCCATTGTGATGTCCCCGAACAACAGGCTGTGACATCACTGGGTGATGATTGTGACAGCTGTGCCCTCACTGCTCATAGTGGGGTGCTGGCAGAGCCTGGCTCAGTCTGGCTCGTTCCTGGACCGTGCTGAGCAGCTCTGCGAGGCTTGGAGGTCGAGCAAGGTTTTGGCTGTGCTGTGCTGGGTCGTGCCTGGGGCTGCTCGCAGCATCTCAGTGCTTGACCCTGCAGTATCGCTTCTGTTTCCCCGGCCCTGTCTAGTGCAGGCAGCTGGGACCCTACTGAGCGCACCTGCAGCAGCGGAGGTGAGTGGTGCGGGGACACCTGGATCCCTCAAGGCAGCTGCAGGGAGTTACATTCACATTGTTAGTTAAGTTTATGCTTGAACCTCATTCTGAGACTCGGTAGATAAACACTGAAATTGCCTTATGCTTAGAACCCTGTGTTGACCATGAAAGTCTGGATGACAGGGAAGCAAGAGCAGACCTCCCGCAGAAATCCTCCATTCCATCTGGGGAAGGGTCTAAGGAACAAGTCTTGTGAGGAGAATCAGAGGGAATTGTGGTTATGTAGCCTAGAGAAAAGGGAAGTCAGGGGAGACCCTAGCACTCTCTACAATCACCTCAGAGGAGGTAGTAAGGAAGCTGGGATTGGCCTGCTCTCCCAGGAAATGAGTGACAAGATGAAATGGCGTCATGCAGCACTGGGAGACATTTGAGTTGGATATTAGGAAAAATATATTTAGTAAAGTGGTTCTGAAGCATTGAAACAGTCTGCCCAGGGAAGTAACTGAGTCCCCAGCCCTGAAGGACCTGTAGATGTAGTCTTTAGGGACATGGTTTAGTGGTAGATTTGGCAGTGCTAGGTTGAAGTTTGGACCTGATGATCTTGGAGGTCTTTGCCAATCCAGAAGAACCTATGATGCCACCGAGCAACAGGCTGTGACATCACCGGGTGATGGATTGTGACAGCTGTGCCCTCACTGCTCATAGTAGGATGCTGGCAGAGCCTGGCTCAGTCTGGCTCGTTCCTGGACCGTGCTGAGCAGCTCTGCGAGGCTTGGAGGTCGAGCAAGGTTTTGGCTGTGCTGTGCTGGGTCGTGCCTGGGGCTGCTCGCAGCATCTCAGTGCTTGACCCTGCAGTATCGCTTCTGTTTCCCCGGCCCTGTCTAGTGCAGGCAGCCGGGACCCTACTGGGCGCACCCGCAGCAGCGGAGGTGAGTGGTGCGGGGACACCTGGGTCCCTCAGGGCAGCCGTGGGGAGCCTGGCCCTGTGCCAGCGGGGAGCACGAGACGGCCCAACAACAGGCTTGGGGGGCTTTCTGCAGAGGACTCGCACACCCTGGGACAGTGAGTGACTGTGACCTCTCTTCCTCTTGCAGGGCGAGACACCACCGCTGCAGCTGTGTTCAAGGAGAACAACTCGTCATCCTCAGTTCTCCCAGAGCCTGCAGCGAGAAGATCATGGCTGCAGAAGAGGCATGGACGTGTCCCGTCTGCCGCGAGGTGCGGCAGGACGTGGCCTGCGCGATTCCATGCAATCATAGCTTCTGCCTTGGCTGCATCCAGCGGTGGGCGAGGCTGAGGGACAGCTGCCCGCTGTGCAGGACAGCCATGGAGACCATCCGGGTCTCTGTGCGGGGAGACAATCAGTACGTGGATTGCATCGTCTCCCCGCCCGCACTGCCGGTGCCCGCCGGCTTCGGCACCACCACTGCCACTGGCCCCGACAGCGACGAGGACCTTCTCCCGCCCCTTCCACCACTGTCCCCTGAGCCCATGGCCGCGGAGCCGGAGAGAGTGGGCGGCCTCCTGCTGGAGCAGTGGGCGGCACTTTTCAGGGTCCGACGAAACATCCTCGACCCGGTGCTGCCCTGGCTGGAGCAGGAACTGCGCCGCAACGGGGAGCTGCGCTGGTGGAAGATCGACTGGATCAAGAGCATGATCCTGGCATTCCTGTGCCAGGTGGGGCCGGACAGGGACGTCCTGGTGGACTGCACAGAGCACGCCCTGGGACCCATCACCGCACCGCTCATCGACGGCCTCATCGCGACCATCGAGAGCCGGTGCGGCCAGGAGGCCCGGAGGCTGCTGGGCCTCGAAGACCCCGGCGCTGCCCAGGAGCACGAGGACGGCTCTGAAGACCCCGGCGCCGCCCAGGAGCACGAGGACGGCCCCGCGGCCCCGTCCGGTCCCGGCACCGCTCCTCAGGGGACCGTCGCTCCCAGCGCCGTGCCCTCCGGCAGCTCCGCGGGTCCCGACGCAGAGGAGCTCCCCGGCACGTCCAGCGGGGCCCTCGGCACGGGTCCCGGCGAGGAGCCGGCTCCCGAGGTAGCCGGTCCCTCTGCTCAGCGCCGCAGCCGCGGCCCCTCCGCTCGCGGCCGGGGCAGGAAGCGCTCGGCTGGGGGGCCACGGCGCCCCACCAAGAGGAGGGCCGGCAGCGCCCAGCGCGATCCTCTGCCCTGCAAGAGGCGGCGCCCCCGGCCCCTCTAGCGGGGCTTACGCATTTCCAATAAAAGATAAAAACGTAGAAGCACAAGTTGTTCCCATTGTCCACGTGTGCACTGTGCATAAGATTCTGCATTGCTGGACGGCCTGTCAGCCTGGCCCCAGCATGTAGCAGTGATCTGTGTCTGAGGAATTGTCAGAGTTAGAACGTAGGAAAGGGGAATGTGAAAGAAAGGGAAAGGGAGAGGGAAAGAGAAAGGGTGAGAGGAAGAGGAAGAGAAAGGAAAAGGGAAAGGGAAAGGAAAGGGAAAGGAAGGGGAAGGGGAAGGTAAGTGGAAGGAAAAGGAGAGGGAGGGGAAAGGAAAAGAATGAGGGAAAGGAATGGGAAGGGAAAGTGGAAGGAAAGGGAAAGGAAATGAGAAGGGGAAGAGATTGAAAAGCAAGGGGAAGGGAGGGGTAGGGAATGGAGAAGGAGGAAAACTGAAGCATAGGAAGTTCCGCACAAATGTGCGCAAGAACTTCTTTACGGTGAGGGTGACGGAGCACTGGAACAGGCTGCCTAGGGAGGTTGTGGAGTCTCCTTCTCTGGAGATATTCAAGACCCGCCTGGATGCCTGCTTGTGTGACCTGGTGTAGGGAACCTGCTTTGGCAGGGGGGTTGGACTCAATGATCTCTGGAGGTCCCTTCCAACCGCCATGATTCTGTGATTCTGTGAAAAGAAAGAAAAGGGAAAAAGAGAAGGAGAAAGGGAAGAAGGGAAAGGAAAAGAGAAGGGAAGCAGAAGAGGAAGAGAAAGAGAAAGGGGAAGGGAAGTTGTTTTCTACAGATTGGCTCCTGAAGTACAAGTAAAATGGCAGTGTACAGTACAACATGCTGGTTTGAACATTCAAAGGATATTCATAATTATTAAGAGCTACTGTAACTAACCTGGGGAAAAAAAAAAAAGAAAAAAAAGAAAAAGAAAAGTGAGGGAGGAAGGGTGGAAGCAGAGGAAAGTATTCCCCTTTGTCTTCTCTGTAGCCTGGCTCCCTGAGGAGATAAATAGTGTAATTATTAGTAGTTTCCAAAATACAGTTCCCGAAATATGAAGATGACTGTAATGCCAAGGACAAATACCAAATTGGTCTCCCAATCAGTAATTTTACCTTATCCTAAGCCAGAGTTACACTGTAAAGGAAAATGATAACCTTAATCCAACCCCTACAGATGGTTAACAGCACAACAAGGAACATACACAGCAAGTAAGGTGCTAAATAATTTTGTTTCAAGAAAAGACTCTGAAATAACTCCAAAAATAATAAGAAGAAAGTAACATTGTGACTAGCTAAATATTGAACTGCTACAACACTTAAAAAATTTTTTTTTAGCACTCTCTGGTCAAATTTGCTGTTGTCTCAACTCTTCATGCTGCATATTGCTAGCCAAAAAACGCTGTTATGGTTTACCACAGCATATAGCTAAATCCAAGCGACTGTTCACCCACTGCCCTTCCCAGTGCGTTAGTGGAGAGAACTGAGAGAAAAAACAAACAAACAAACAAATAAAAAAACCCAACCAAGCAGCTAATAAGGTTGGACTCATGGATTGAGATAAAAAACAAAACAAAACAAGAAAAACCACCAACTAAAAAGCAAATATGACAAATATATTCTTACACAGAAAAGAAAAAGGAAATTAGTAGTAGTAGCGATATTAATACATGTTTTCAAAACAAGTGACGTACAACACAATTGCTCTCCACCTGCCAACCGATGCTCAGCCAGTCTCTGAGAAAAAAACGGCCAACTCTCTACAATTTTTAATGTTTATTTCTCATTATGTCATTTGCTGTGAAATATCCCTTTGGCCATTTTAGGTCAGCTGTTCTGGTTCTGTCCACTGCCAGCTCCTTGTGCCCCCTCTGCCCACCTTGTTGGCAGGACCATGTGAGGAGTTGTAACATCTTTAACTCTGTGCAGCTACTGGCAGCAATAACTAAAAAATATGTATGTTGTATTTGGAAATGCTGTTGTCAATTATAGGCATTTAAATTAGGCAGGGGAGCACCTATCCCAGGAGTGGACTCCTTCCCAGTATAGTATCTCTTCATGGCTGTTTCTGGCAGCCTCCTGCTTTGGAAGCAAAGATATTGATAGTGTACAAAAGTCTGGATATCTGACTCCTTAGGGAAACACAAGATGAACGTGAAAGAAGAATTCTGAACTTGAAAAAGGTACAGTATGAATGATAGAGAAAGATGGGAGAACACAGAGTTACTTCTAATTATAGCAGTTAGTAAAAAGCTTGATTTACTGTAGTAAATCAGAGTAGGGAAGAGGAATCACACATTTGGCTGAATTATGAGACATTCAGATGTATCAGATTTTGCCCAATAATCTTTCATTTCGATAAGCCAGGTTTTTTTCATAGACTCCCTTTTCCTTTTTTTCTTTTTATTTTTTTCTTGTGTTTCTTACTTTTGTGTGTGTGTCTGCATGACTGTGTATTCCATTACTGTTTGTTTTCTTGAAAGCTTTTTCTCATTGTGAAATTTCCTATGGTGTAATGTACCATAAAGGTAGCCTGCAGAGTTTGTTGTTGTCTCAGTTGGAGGGCAGTTGCTTACCTATAGTTCATGGGAAAGTAAAATCATTTTGGATTTTTTGTATCACCTACTAAGAAGAACTACAAAGAAAAGAAAAGGGGCGAATCTAAATGTCATTCCTCTGGAAAGTCAGGAGGGGTTAAGTACTTAATTTCTTTGTTTTTCTTCAGCAATTTCTTCGGAAAAAAGTTGCACTTTTACATTAGGGTATGATTATTTTATTATTAACATGTTAACTTTGTAATAACATTAAGTAATAAGCAATTTAGAATTTTAGTAATAAGTAATTTAGAATTTAGAAATTTAGAATATTAAATATCAAAGCAATATTTATACCATAGTGGCTATGTAAACCTAGTACAATTATTGACCTTGCTCCTACTGATTCATTGAGTGTATTTTCCCCTTGGTTCATATTTTGAATTGTAAATTGTTATTAGACTTATGACAGGACCCTCACATATCCACCAATATGGTATAAACATCCACAAGAATGTGCTATAAACAGCATTGTTTCGGGGAAACTGCTAGGGAATTAATCCATTACCTTTTTGCTGTAGGAGATACATTAGTATATTAACAACCTCAGCTGCTATTTTGTTTTAAACCTGTTTTTGTTTTGTTTTGTTTTTCCCATGAAGGTTGCTTGGGAAGTGGATTTGGAACAACTTTACCTACTTTTATCATATCATATCATATGTCATATTTTATCATATGACATGGGCTGTCATATTTGTCTTAGTCAAATTTGAGATCAGAAGAAAAACACGCTGCAGTAACACTTCTGGAGAGGTAAACTGTACATATGTACATAAAGTAACTTTTTCAGTTTGTTGAAAAAAAAATCAGTACTATTGGAATACCAAAGTTTGATTTTGTATAAATCCATTCCTGTCTTTCAATGAGGTCCTGAAAATCCTACAGATTAGTATAATCCATGAGAACCATAGGGGAAGACTGAGAAGCCAATGTTGGATAAACGCTTATGTATTTCAAGAACACAACACCTATTTTTTTAGTCATTGTGTTAGTTTACATTGAGTTCACCTGAAAGATCATTTTTTAATAATTTCAAATCACATTTATTACTCAATTACCCTGCATTGTATTTTTTTGAAGGTGACTTGAAATGAACTTTTGCCATCAGGAAATTGTTTAGCCATTTTTCCTTTGAAACATGAAGTGGAATGTAAATGTCGTTTTACCAAACTAAAAATCCATCCCAGAATGTGCTATTTATATCTACTTGCCAGAGTTCACACGCAGTGGTTATTTTCTTTCTTTCCTTCCTTCCTTCCTTCCTTCCTTCTTTCTTTCTTTCTTTCTTTCTTTCTTTCTTTCTTTCTTTCTTTCTTTCTTTCTTTCTTTCTTTCTTTCTTTCTTTCTTTCTTTCTTTCTTTCTTTCTTTCTTTCTTTCTTTCTTTCTTTCTTTCTTTCTTTCTTTCTTTCTTTCTTTCTTTCTTTCTTTCTTTCTTTCTTTCTTTCTTTCTTTCTTTCTTTCTTTCCTTCTTTCTTTCTTTCTTTCTTTCTTTCTTTCTTTCTTTCTTTCCTTCTTTCTTTCCTTCCTTCTTTCTTTCTTTCTTTCTTCCTTCCTTCCTTCCTTCCTTTCTTTCTTTCTTCCTTTCTTTCTTTCTTCCTTCCTTCCTTCCTTCCTTCCTTCCTTCCTTTCACTGCTTTTGTGCAGTTTTCATTTTCTCAGAAGCAGTACAAGAAAAACACGGATAAAAAACTGGTAATCCTGGAAGTTGAATTCTCCTTCTGTGTTGTAAAATGGGCAAAAAAAAAAAAAAAAAAAAAAATCTACCAAATATAGTTTTAGAATGACTTCCTACTCAAGAAGAAACCTCTGGTTGTATAATAGCAGAATCATCTACAGACGATTTCAGAAATTGCAACAAATTGTGACATTGGCTTCTAAGGTGAAATGAGATAAAGTAGTTTGGTGAAAATTAATTTCTGATTAGTATAGAGTGTGAACAGAAGACTTTGATAAAAAATTCTCAAGAGTATTATAATTCCCTGTTCATTCTTTCCTTGAAGCAGGTTTTGAAAATAAATTCTTTCTGAGATTAAGGAAAACAGTGACAACAGAAAATCTTCCCTTATCATAGCAGTTCTAATGGTAGGTGAGTTCTGAAAACTGTTTATGAGCTGAATGTCCAAGTAACATGCTAGCTTGTAATGTTACTTTTACAAATGAACAGTATAGTAGAGGACTTATTTCCAGATATACGAGAAAAACTTGGCAACAAGTAACAGTGTTGTTGACACATGTATCAGCTTTTTGTTAAACAAAAATTCATTCTGCAAAATTTCAGTACTGCACATGATCTAGCAATTAGTTGTAATCCAGTCTCTGAGTTTAGTTTTCAGGGATTGACGAAAGTTTTGTGGCTAACTGCCGGGATCTCACCATATGCTGTGGTCCTGATGAGCCCACTGCCACTGCTTGTCCAATTATGGAAAGCTCTGGGAGTAAGAGCTTGTGTCAGTTAAAATGTTACTAGAAAACTAAAGGCAAGATAAGGGTATTTCTTCGGATGCATTTGCTGAAGATGTGGGGTGGAGGATTTAAAACCAAATGAGTTAAATTAAGTAACAGAAGCAGTTGTTGTAAGGCAATCTGGATTTGCCTACAGTGTGCATGGTATACACATCCTCATCTATGCACAGTCATGAATCTTTATGATGGGAAATCTTTCATGCTTATTTGTTACTGATCTGTCTACATTTTTCCACTTAACAATTTTATTGACTTAAGAAAACCTTATGTATGATAAACTTCATAGCAGTGGAGTTTATTAAAAGGATCAAACATCTTATTCCTTTTAAAATTAAACCTACAGAAAGAAATTACTTCTTCTTTTTTTTTTTTTTTTTCCAATTAGTTACATACTTAATTATTGCAAATCAATATTTCCAACATTTTCTCTTCCATGATATCTATAAGAATATTAAGTTATTTCTGTTCTTCCATATATTCCTTCCCTGTTTTTGAGACAAATTTGATCAATGCTGCTTTACTTTAATGGGTTTTGGCTCAGGTATTTGGCTGAAAAGTTTTGAATTATTCATACATTCAGCCCTTTTAATTTTATGAGTCATCTAAAAAAAAATGAACGTATTCCACTTGTGGAAAAAACTTTTAACGGCCTGCAAGAAGACATAAGTTTTAGAAGTAAAAATGAATCATTTTATTTTGGCTGCTTGAGTTGCGGGACAAAGGGTGTGTCATATTGAAGCTATAATTTTGATAATGTGTCAGTTGAAAAAAGTCACATCAAAGGATGGCACCGAGTGCTTCAGTGATTATCGGACAAACAAATATCAAACATGCTAAAGGAGAACTGAGAGAAAAGCATAAGCCAAACAGTGATGGTACCTGGAACACCCCATGCTGTAGGAAGAAATCTTCCCTGATCTATGCTTCTCTTCTCATTAGCTTGGACTTTGACTTAAAAAGTTGGGAAGCTCTGGTGATTTTATCTTGACTTGCATTATTATCGACTGTGTTCTTGACTTTAATTATCTGGCATTCTCAATTGAGATAAAACAAGTGAAAGACAGTCAATTAATTACTATTATTTAGAGAAGATTACTACCATACAAGTACATGTTCCCCTGCAAAATTTTCTCCAGGGGAGAAATCCTAAGACAAATCTACTCTCCTCTCCATGCTAAAAAATATAACAAATAATTAGCAACATGCTGTGTTGAAACCACTAATTCAAAATGATTTTTATCTAAGGGGAAACATTATGTCTTCCATACCCAGAATTTGCTAATTGTAAAGTTGTAAAAAATTATAGTAAGCAAATATAATAATGATAATAATAATAAACAAAACTGTAAACTGGTGTTGCCATAAATAATTTTTTTATATGTATTTGAGTCTGTGTTTATCTGTGTGTGCATACACCTATGGAAATAAGTTCTTACCAGAAATACAAAAAGCTGCGAAACAATAGAAGGTCACTGACAGAAAAAGGCAGTAAGTGACGTTATTTTTATCAAAGGTGGGTTTTTGTTTTTGTTTATGTTTTTGTTTTCAACAAAACATTTTAGGAAAAAGCATAAATCATTTTTCCATACTACACTTCACTGGGAACATTCATAACTGAAGTCAGCAATGTTAGTTGCTAAGACTCCTCCTTATACCCAAGGGAGAGAAATAGTTACTTGCAGAATGCAATCACCTAATCTACTTTAGATTAGAAGGGCTTTTAGATTAAGGATGAAATTATTAATTCCCTTTTTCTACAGTATAGGAAATCCTGATGGCTGGCTCACCAGCTTAATTCCAGCAAAATTCGCAAGACAGTGTGATCTGGATGGAGTTTTGAGATTAGCAGCTGATTAATATGTGCTGAGAGCAGAAATTAAGAATCTCTGCATATAGACAGAATAAAAAAAGTTTTCAAGTTCCTACAAACCAAGTTGGTTCTGTGCAAGACCACTTTGCGTTCAGAAGATTAGGTTAACATTCCGAAAGTCTCAGTGCACAGAGTTTTGAGTTAAAGCATGCTTCAAACTTTTTTTGCTTACTTTTAAATATTATTCTTTGAACTGTAGCACAACCAGACAACTTTAGAATGAAGTAAAAGAAGGGAACTTGCTTCAGTATATCTGCAAACAAAAAAAATGTGAAATAATACATGGACAAAGTTGGAAATATATCTCATTAAACCCTAAACTTTCTCCTGCTGAGACCTGGACAAGTCTTTTATATACCTGACATGATTTTGTTTTCACCTATAGGAACATTTACAGGCTACTGTTGTCTGACAAGTGGATTCATTACCTGATGTGCAATAAGCCAATTCCCACACACTCAGTGGAGATATTGCAAGTTTCTTCATGGCATTTATACACTGACTCCATCATGTACTCCACATATTTAATACAGAAGAAACACCTACATATTTGTAAGATTAAGCAAGTATGATATTTCATCCCCTTTTGGCTATTTTCCTGGCTATCTACATTTGTGCAGGATTACTTGGGGGTCTTACACGACCCATGGTGGTCAATGCTCTCCTGACACTTTTTATACGTATATGATCACCTAAGAACAAGATGGAGAGTTCTCATCTTTCCAGTTTTCCAAGAAAATTTGTCCTTGATTAATTAGATAACATCTATGGCAAAGACATTCTGCTTTAGTATAAGCAGTACTTGATAAAAAGATTTTACGTTCCTGTCGATTAAACATAGACAATACTCTTTTCTTTCCAAGGGAAGATTATTGTTTCCATTTGCCTCCCCCTTTATGAAGTTTTGAAATATTTATCTGGTATCATTTTCTGACTTATTGAGGCTTAACATCTTTAAGTCTCAAGCTATTTCCTTATCCTTTCTTTTGGTTGTTTTACCCATGTCACTTAAGCTGCCATAGGTTACATTTATTCCAAATGCTTTAAGGTTTGTGTAATTTTTCAATAATTTCTAAGGAGTAAAACTTCTTATTAAGCATAAATCACGTATTTATCATCTGAATTTGTCAAGCAAATATAAAAGAAGGATTTATTGATTTCTTCTCAGGCTAACAATTCCCCCAAATTTTTATTTCAATCCCACTGTGACAATAGAGTCTGTGAACCAACTTTTTTTAACCCAGGTTGTTAAAATATCATTCATGATCAAAAGAATTCCTTATTATTACAAACATTTCCAGATATAGTCCACTATTGGATATGTTTTATTTTGAATTTCAGAGGTCCAGTTGATGTAACAATCTAAAGGAAGAGGCATATCTTCTTTACCCTAGTATAATGAATCCAGGATTGAATTCATTGGAGTTTGACTGCAGTATTTGTAATCAGCCCCCGATAGGATCCTTTCTGCTTTACATGTCGTTCTTTCCACATCTTCAGATACTCTAAAATCTCCAGACTTGAAGTGGTGTACTGGTGAATCTAGAGGCACAGGAGCCCAAACCTGGATATGTCTATGGAGAAAGATAATGACTTAGCCCGGAGGTATTAAATAATCTCTTAGAATTTGTTCTCTTTTTAGCTGCATCTGATTCTTCTTCCCTATGAAATTTGCAACATAAGGTCTTCCATCTCAAATGGACTATTTTTTTCTTCTCTCCTAGGTGTTATTCTAATTTGAAATAATGCCACTGGCAAGACTTTGCTCCATTTCCTCTGAGTTTCCTGACATATTTTTCCCAATTTCTTGATTAATTTTTTAGTTCTTGTAACATGAGGTCCTCTTCTTACAACAGTCCTTCAGGAACTTCAAATCCAGGTATTATTTATTTCAAAAGCAACTTGACTACTTCTCTAGCTCTGTTGGTGGGATGCAGGAAAGTTTGTGGCTGACCAAAAAAGGTATTGACAAACACCAATAAGCATTTATAATCTTTACACTTCTAGTTTTGAAAATGCAATCTACCAATAATTCCCAGGTGTAAAGCCTCTTTTCTCCTTTCCTGGTCAGGGGATCTTTTGTATTATATGATTGTGTCTTAAACAAATTTCACATCCTTCTGTAATACCTTTGATGATTTCTAGCATGCTGATGCCCACTGCCTATGTTTTTACCATTTATACTAAGGCTTCTGCTCTCATATCACTGTTATAAAGTGTTCTTAAATAATTTCCCTCACTAGTTGGGAGGTAAATATACATTGTCCACTATCCATTTCCACCATCCTTTAGAAGCCTTAAAACAATTCAAATACTCAGCTAGTTTACTTTCTTTCTCTGTATGTCTGAGAACATTGATATTAAAAGCTCTTTCAGGGACTAAGGCTGCTGTTCTTGTAAATAGAGCAGCTCTTTTTGCAGTCTTGTCAGACTTTCGATTTCTGTTGATTAGATCAGTCTGTCCAGACTGGCTTGCTCTACAATGTATCACTGCCGTTTCCTTTGCCTTATTCACTGTTTTGAGAAATCACAAAATTTCTTTGCTGTATTTTACAGAATTTCCTTGTGATGTTATTTATCCTATCTCCTTCCAAATTACACCATATGCATGAATCACACCAAAGGCATATTTTGAGTCGGTATAGATACTGGCTCACTTTTCTTCTGATATCTCTAAAGCTCGGATTAACGCAATTAGTTCAGCCTTCTGAGCAGAAGTGTTTGCTGGCAGTGATATTGCTTTCAGATCTATGTATGGTCTAGTATGGTTGGAGTATACCTGCTCAATAGTTTGTAAGCAATCATGTGCTGACTTGTCTCCTCACTTTAATTGTTATATCTTCTTGCTCAAGCTTGTATTGCTTGGTACTGAACCATTCTACTTAGAGAAGCCATTGCTGTCCTTTCTATTCTAACACTGCTGCAACAGCATTTAGCACTTACACAGTGATTTTCCATCTCAAAGACAACTTTTATCTCTGCGTTTTTCAGTTCTTTTCCACCCAGTAGTATATTATTCACTATTGCAACAAAGGAACATTAGCTTTGTTACCTTTCTGCTGCTTGGGCTCTTTTCCAAGAATGTTACCAAAAATCATAAGCCTGTTCTTAAATCCTTTGGGAAGTATATACAAAAAAACTGTATTTTTCTCCCTGTTCTAGGACTTTCCTTTTCAAGACCAGACAACTTGTGACTATATTCCTCCATGAGGATTTGGAAGAAAGCATCCTCCGAGTCCAATATTGTAAAATAAATGTCAGAGTCAATTATAGTAGTTAACAAGCTATAAGGACTGGGTACCACTAAGTGAACATCTGTTACTATTTGGTATATAGTTCTCAAATCTTGTGCTAATTTATATTATTGCGATTGTGGCTTTTTAACTGGCAGGATTAGAATATTATATTCCAAGTGACATAGCAGACCATATTTGAGAAAATGGTTTGTAATATATTCCAGTCCTTCATGAGCTTCCAAATTTGTAGGATAGTTTTTCATCCCACTGGTTTATCTTCTGGTTCCAATTCTGCTTTTACAGATATGGCTGATTTAGCTCGTCCAGGCTTTTCTGTTGCCCATACAAAAGATGTTACTGCATCCTTGATATCTGATAAGGAATCTAGTACTTCTCTTTTATTTTCTTTTTATGTCTCAAATAATTCCTGCAATGAAAATATTTGCAATTTCCAAGCATTATTCTGTGGCATATGGACTTTTATTTTTTATTGAAGGTTATTTGTGCCCCTAGTTGATTTGAATGTCCCATCCCACTAGAGTTATTGGGCATTCTGGCATATGTAAGAATTGATGTATAAACATTTTTATTAACAGTTTTACACTCGATTAGGAAAAGGGTCTAACCTCTTGTTTTCCGATTGCATCAACTATAACCATAGAATATTTGCATATGTCTTTTGCAAATACTTTGCAAGTCTTTTGCAACTATTCAATACAGAACAAGACTCTCCTATGTCAAACAAATTTAATCACATAATTCCCCAGCTTAACATCAACTAGTGGTTCATCTGGGGCCTCAGCTTCCCACTTCCCAACAATCTGAGTCTCCATCCACTATCCTGATTTGTTCTCTGGATGTCAGGGCCATATGTGGGACAGGAATCAGAACTTCTTGATGCTTTGAACATTCATTTTTTCCATTGTTCCTTCTCCTTAAAAAAGGGACATTGGTCTTTTTCTAATGGGATTCTAGTTCCTGGTATCCTACCTATTCCTTGATCTCTTCCTCATCCTCATCGGGAAAAAAAAAAATCGGGAAATCAGGAAAGGGTGGCAGGAGACCTGTGTGGATGAGCAAGGAGCTCGTGCACAAACTCAAAGGAAAGAAAAAGGCCCATGAAATGTGGAAAAAGGGCCTGACCACTTGGGAAGAATATAGAAATGTTGTCAGGGCCTGCAGGGATGCGACAAGGAAGGCAAAGCCCGCCTGGAATTGAACCTGGCAAAGGTGATAAAGGATAATAAAAAAGGCTTTTTAAAGTATGTTAACAGTAAAAGGAAGACTAGGGAGAATGTGGCTCCCCTGCTAAGTGATGGGGGTGTTCTGGTAATGGGGGATGGTGAGAAGGCGGAGATACTGAATGCCTTCTTTGCTTCTGTCTTCAGTAAAAAAGCTCTCCCTCGGGAATCCGAGACCCTGGAGGTTAGTGAAAGGGTCTGGGTAATGGAAGACTTCCCTTTAGTCAGGGAAGAGGTGGTCCGAGAGTGCCTTGGCAACACCAGTGTTCACAAATCCATGGGACCTGATGGGATGCATCCACAGGTGCTGAGGGAACTGGCAGAGGTGATTGCTGAACCGCTCTCTGTCATCTTTGAGAGGTCTTGGAGAACAAGAGAGGTGCCTGAGGACTGGAGGATAGCCAATGTCACTCCGGTCTTCAAAAAGGGCAAGAAGGAAGATCCAGGCAATTATAGGTCAGTCAGTTTCACCTCTGTCCCTGGAAAGGTGATGGAGCAGCTTGTGCTGGATGCCATCTCCAGACAACTGGAAGAAAAGGAGGTTATCAGGAGTAGTCAGCATGGGTTCACCAGGACGAGGTCGTGCTTGACCAACCTGGTAGCCTTCTATGATGTTGTCTCTGGCTGGATGGATGGGGGAAAAGCAGTGGATGTAGTCTACCTTGATTTCAGCAAGGCATTTGATACTGTCTCTCACAACATCCTTATAACAAAGCTGAGGAAGTGCGGGATAGATGAGTGGACAGTGAGGTGGGTTGAGAACTGGCTGACTGGCAGAGCGCAGAGGGTTGTTGTTGGTGGTGCAGAGTCTGGTTGGAGGCCTGTAACTAGCGGTGTTCCTCAGGGGTTGCTGCTGGGTCCAGTCTTGTTCAACATCTTCATCAATGACCTTGGTGAGAGGATAGTGGCCACCCTCAGCAAGTTTGCTGATGATACGAAGCTGGGAGGATTGGCTGACACTGCCCTTCAGCGAGACCTGGACAGGCTGGAGAGCTGGGCAGAAAGAAACTGGATGAGGTTTAACAAAAGCAAGTGTAGAGTCTTGCATCTGGGGAGGAATAATCGCATGCACCAGTACAGGTTGGGGGATGACCTGCTGGAGAGGAGCTCAGCGGAGAGGGACCGGGGTGTCCTGGTGGACGACAGGTTTGCCATGAGCCAGCAGTGTGCCCTTGTGGCCAAGAGGGCCAACGGCATTCTGGGGTGCATTAAAAAGAGCGTGGCCAGCAGGTCGAGGGAGGTGATCCTCCCCCTCTACTCTGCCCTGGTAAGGCCTCATCTGGAATACTGTGTCCAGTTCTGGGCTCCCCAGTACAAAAAAGACAGGGACATCTTGGAAAGAGTCCAGCGGAGGGTCACAAAGATGGTGAAGGGCCTGGAGCGTCTCTCCTATGAGGAAAGGCTGAGTGAGCTGGGTCTGTTTAGCCTTGAGAAGAGAAGACTGAGAGGAGATCTGATCCAGGTCTATAAATATCTAAGGTGTGGGGAGCAGAATGGTGAGGCCGGACTGTTTTCAGTGGTATGTGGAGACAGGACAAGGGGAAACGACCGAAAACTGGAGCATAGGAAGTTCCGCACCAATGTGCACAAGAACTTCTTTACGGTGAGGGTGATGGAGCACTGGAACAGGCTGCCCAGGGAGGTTGTGGAGACATTCAAGACCCGCCTGGATGCCTACCTGTGCGACCTGGTGTAGGGAACCTGCTTTGGCAGGGGGGTTGGACTCATTGATCTCTGGAGGTCCCTCCCAACCCCTACAATTCTGTGATTCTGTGATTCTCATGCCCATTTAAAACTTTGACTTCTTGATCAATTTCCAATATTACTACATTTTGTTTTCTAGTTTTGATTTTTTCCTTATTTTCTCTTTTCAGCCTCTTTGTTGTTGTAAACTTTATGTGCAATTTCAGTTAGCTGGAATATTGCCATTCTGGACTTCTTATCCATTTTGTGCAATTTTCTTCTAATGCTGGGTGCTGATCGACTCACAGATAAGGTAGTAATCATTACCCTTTTTGGCTCATCTTCAAGATCTAAGTCATTCCATTTTCAGGCTATCTCATGCAATCACTCATAAAAGGTACTTGATAAAATTTATCAAGATATTTTAGTCTAGAACCCCAATTTTTATTTTTATAGGAAATTAATTGCTGTTACTGCTTTATCATCAACCTTCCAGCACTCATGTTAAGATCCCTCTTTGTTTCCTAAAGTGGTGTAAATGTCTTGGGGCTATTCCTAGCATTCTGACTACTGTTCCCTTCTTTTGCTTTTTCCACAACCATTCTCTTTTCTCTGGGATAAATAAGTTACTCAACAATACCTGTATATGCTGCCAATCTAGATTACGTTTTTCAACAATTATTATAAAGGTCTGGTGAATCTTATTGGTTTTTTTTTTTGTTTTTTTTTTATACAATCTTTTTAACTCTTTCCAATTCACCAGATCTGGTGTTGTAAAAGGCACCTTTGATACACAAAGGCAATGCTTTAATCCTACTGCTTTATGCAAGGGAGTCTGGACTGCAGGATGTTGCTCTGTTTGTGTTCTCTCTGCAGCTAGGCTAAAAGCCTCACCATCCCTTTCTCCACCTCTAGTGCATTAGTGATACTTTCTATTTCTGGAGTCACTAACATCTGAGCATCTTCTTTTTCCTCTTCCAGTTTAGATATTTTTTCCCTATGCTGCAAGAACAATATCTCCTTTTCATTGTCTTTTTATGTCTTTTGTTATCATTGTTACTTTAGAATCTGAGGTCAATTATTTGTTTTTTTTTTTCCTCTGAATTTCATGATCATTCTGTAAAACGAAGAATATTCTACATAGAGTGCTTCATCCCATTTTTCTAACTTTCTGCAAAGCAGCATTAGTTTTAATATAGTGTCAAAAACTCATTTTCTGTCCATTTCTCTTCACTTTCTTGTTTATAGGTTGTCCACTACGATTACAATGTTCAACCATTTATCTTTTTTTTTAGGGATTCAATTTCATCCTACTGTTTTAAGATACAACTCAAGGGGGAATAAGGAGGTATTGTGGATCACCAACCACTCACATTTTTGCCTAAAAAGAGTGTTCTTAGCCAAGGCTTCATTTACTCCAGTTACAGTTGAACATATAAGATTAATCTCTTATATACCTGTTGTTTATGTACCTTATGCACCTGCATGTTTATCCCAATATCATATGCTGCAGTCATCACTGTTGAAGCACATACTATTGTTAAACATATACCTGTTAAACTCTTGTACAGCTATGCATGCAAGTATCCCCAATATTGTATACTTCAGTTGTCCCTATCCAAGCACTTATGATAAGCATTCACATTAATGCCTTATACCGATATTTAATTTAGCAAGAGTTGCACCACCCCAGCAAGGAAAATGCTCCACTTAGTCTTTTGATCCTTATATGGTCACCTTATAACCAACTGAACAGTACTCCTCTTGTCAACTGTCCAAGGAGAACAATTGTCCTTGATTAATCAGATAACATCAAGGACATTCTGCTTTAGTATAAGCAGTACTTGATCAAAAGGCTTTACGTTCGTGCTGATTAAACATAGACAATACTCCTTTCATTCCAAGGGAAGATTATTGTTTCCATTTATTGCCTCCTTTAGAAAGTATCAAAGTATCTCTATGATATCACTGTGAAAGATTGAATACTTGGTGAGTTGTGATCAGCTATTTTTATAGCTCATTTTTAGATTTATTTTAATGTTCTGTATGATGCAGAAGGGCCACTTTTACATTCTTGTGTACTTTTTTCTTTCAATTCTTATTGATATGTCTAAGCGGATCCTTGCTACGTCTGCTAAATCATTTCTGTAGCACCTGCATCAGTGTTACAATGTGGAGTCTTCTCTTAGGCAAAGTACCTAAATGTTCGCCTTTGCAATATTCATTTCAGAAATGCGTGCCAAAGGCATTTTGTAGATAAATCTACAGTTCATATTTTAAGAATATCTTTCAGCAATCTCAGGAAAAAGGACTGTTCAAAGTTCATTATTGGAGTGGAGATTTTGTTCATGAGGCTTTGATGGGATCTAGCCCTGTGCTATAATATTTAAAATAAACCCTTCCCCAGCTCTGCTGTCATAGGGAATAAAGGGGGTTTATGAGTTCCCCAGAGATCTCAGTATCTCAGAAAACAACAACAACGGAAATCAGACCCAAAATATTTTCCCTGACTGTGAATTTTTGTTACACTGTCTGAATGAAATATATCAATCATACTAGACCTACAGGGTTCAATAGATACTTAATATATCTTAGAAATTTTTGGACAGGATCCTAAACCAAAGAAAGCCTCATCTTTGTATCTTTATATGTTTAACAGAATTCATATCTAAAAAAGCAAAAGCAAAGATAAAAGGAACAGCAAAGCAAAACAAAACAATACAAAAGATTGCAAAGCTAACCATTCTAGAGAGAGAAAGGAAAGCTGAACATTGAAAACATTTAGGTAGGCCATTACAGTTACTGAATTCTTATTGCTTTTGTAATTAATCACCTAATCAAAGCTCTGATGATAAAGTCTAGAAAATTCTTCTTAAATTCTCTCTCTTTTGGTTCTCCTGTGGGCCTGAGGTTCCCCTTATTAATTTCTAAGATGGAATTAATGACTCCACCACATTCCATTTAAATTTGATTGATTTTTTGAAAAATATCAAACTTGAACTTTGGAGATATTTTCCTATTGTCAGAGCAATGTTCAATAATGTTAATGTCTTTCACATTTCCTTTCAAGAATTTGGCATTAATATTTATTTCTCTTGATGTCTTTGTGAATTAAATCTGTTTGTCTTTAGGACTTCGACGCTATTTCTTTTGCAGGATATTCTTCCATGAGAAAGAGCGTATTTTTAATGAATGTGTGAATGTGTGTCCTTCCATGATTCTGTATTTTACACCTGCAGGATATGTTTTTGTTTGTTTGTTTTTTTGTTTTTGTCCACTCCACTGGTTGGGATTTGTAAGATGATGCTGGATGCAGAAAACCAGGCTCCCTGCTCTCCATTCTGAGATCAACAGCAACTACCAGGAAGATCCTGCTAGGTTATTGCATCCAGACTGTAGTCTTTGTGCTGGGGCATCCCATTACACTTTTTTCCTGCTGTACAACTTTTCTGTACAGATAGCAGAGGTGCTGTCTGCTCCAAACTGAACATCAATTCCATCTGATAAGTGTATCCGCGTATACTGAACATCGAGTGATTCAGTTATTGTCCATCAATTATAAGGTTATATGTGATAGCGACAGCCTTTCTGAATGGTCAGATGTAATTTTAATTCCACAAAGAGATATACCTTTTTGCCTAGATTAACCATCTTGCTAAATTTTAGCACTGATTAAAAAAACCCGAGCTTCTTGACTTCTGATGACTAAAGGCAGTTTGACTTTGGGCAAAGGCGTACCTTCTCCCAAAGTTTGTTCTGTGAAATTATGGATACTTTTGGTCAAAATCCTGCAATAACAAAGTAGTCAACTGGACATATCCTGACATGGAAAATCTCTAAAAGATTATAGTTATATAAAGTGACAAGCAATGCATAACAATATTACCTAATAAAAAAATATTTTTGACCTCTAATTACTATAAGAAAACTTGCAATCTCATTACATGCTAGTCTTTTGGTATTCTTTGGTAAAATAATAATAAGAAACATATATAAATATATTCAAAGTTTTCAGCCAAGGCTAGTTGCATAATCTTGGACATGAATCTTTAAAAATCAATATCTAGATATTGTGAAAATAATCAAAATCTTAATATATATTTTTTTTAGATTGGTTAATTTAAAACAAAGTAAAGTCTGTGAATTATTTGACTAGTTTTGCTTTGCCAGAACAAAAGATATACTCACAACACAGCTTAATTGTTTGAAAGAAATAGTGATATACTTTGGATGAATTTTCTACCACATCTTATAGGTAAAAATAGATTTGCTAGCAATTACATAAGTAACCCAAAATGTCCCTGATTTTCTCTTGTACTATTTTTGTAAAAATATGATTTGGAATACACCCTGCTGATGTACATAAGGATAAGAGAGAGCAGCAAGGCTGAATATGTGAGTATAAAATCAGAAATCAGCAGTCATATAATTGCATTTTCCTATGTTAAGTACTTCTACCTCTGAATATAAAATTGTCTCGATGATGATGTTGGTTTAATATCTTTTCTCTTTCATTATTTACTGTTTAAAGCACAGTATATTCCTCCACTACAGATAATTTAAGTTTATATCTCCCCTGTCATTCTAAATAGAACTTCTGGACATTTTATTTTATTTTATATTTTTCCTGAAAACATAAAAATATCATGATGATGTTTTCATCAGTAGAATTTATTTACATGATAGTTTTAACAAACTAACAAACAAACAAACACCTGAGGGATCTAAACATGTGATTCACATGTGTATAATAAAAAATATAAGCTTTCAGTTTACTGTATACCTTTATTAGCTGTGGTACTTTCACAGCAGTTCAGTTTCAGTATAAGCATTTGCTATTAAAGCGATGGATGAACTTTCCACTGACTTTGGAAACTAGCCTGCTTGATGCACCCTTAAAAACTTCTTTTCATACACACTGAATACTGCAGGGGATCATATCCTGTTATCCATTGCCTAAGCCTATCTCCCACTACTAGCAATAAAAACACGACTTCTTTAAGGAGTCTCATAAAATACAACATGAGGAAGAAGGTCAAGCTTAAGATGAGAAACAAAATGGAAAAAAAAAAAAGAAAAACAACAAACCAACATCCAGTTACTTTTAAACCTCAGTTTTTTTCCTTTGCGGTTCAACATAAAACTTTCTTAAACAAACTTCTTGAGCTACAATTATTATTTTTTTCTTTTTCTTTTTTCCCCTCAAGTCACGCAGTATGAGAAAGACAAGTTCTGCACATCCTTAAAGCTGGAAAGTGAACACATTCACACATTGCTTCGGAAAGTTCTGCTCTAAGAAAAATGTTACTGACACAATTGGCCACAACAGCAGATCAGGCCCTTATTCTGCAGTCTGTACAGCATTTCTCTTAACTATCTCAGCAAGAGAGGACAGACATTAATCTTTTTGTGGTGTGAGATGTCCTTCCAGCTGGTTAGGTGATTTGTCTAGCTGGGGTCAAGGCCACCTGAAACCACACTTCTTTTGAGCATAAATATCTTCTAATGATGATACCCCAGCCAGCCTCCTGTGCCAAAGTAGTCAAATGTGCCTTGCTTTCTATTTCTTTTCAGGTTATTTAGGAAACTGTGCATTCTTATATGCTCCAGAGTCTCTGGCTTAGAGGCATACCATACCCACCCTCATTCTGCTGATTTTAGTTGTGAGGAGGATGTATGTTTTATTTGGAATCCACTTCAAATAGTTATGTTGTTCAAGCAATTTATTTTGACCTATGCTTAGGTCAAGTTGAACTGATATAGAGAAAACTATTGTTTTCTTTCAGAAAACTTTTTCTGAAAACAAAATCTGCCCTTGTCAGGTTGCCTAGAAATTGTTTAAATACTGACAAAAACATGTGCTCTTAATAGTAGTCATGGAGATAGTTTCTGGAATATGATCTGTAAATGCATGCTTTACTTCACATCTATATCGCTAAAGCCATAATTTACAGAAGTACAAAAATAATAAAAATATCAAATTATATGAAAATGTTACGTTTAACAAAGATAGATTTTAATTTATTTTTTCATTTAGCAGATGTACTATGACAAGCTTTCTTTTAATATATCTCAAAATCTGTTACTTTATTGGATCTTGTACATTGAAGTGAAGCTCTTACGCAAAACATTTTTCAACTTCATACACTGTCCGGACCCCGCCTTGAAGAACCTCCAAAAGATCTGGCAAGTTTTGACAATGCTGTTGAAAGGTGTGCTGATGTATTCCCTTCAAGCACATTTATAGCAACAGTCTGTATCCTCTATACAGCAAGGTCCTCAAATATGCAAGACTGCCACAAATGCTCCCATATGTCACTTCTATCCCTAATAATTATAAGAGGCATGGACAAGGGAAAAATGAAACATGGTTGACTGTGATTCTTTCCTGCTCTAGCAATTTCTGGCTTTTCAGTAAATCTCAGGGGCCATTACTAAGCAATGCAAGACAGAGAAGTGCAGGAAGATCACACATCTTATCCTGTGTTGATAACTTGGGAGGTGTCACTATTTTGTGTTACATCTTTTCACAGGAGTGTATGCTGAGCTTGAGTCTCTGGCCTCTTTTCACTCTTCCTTCAAAAATCCAAATCCATACTGAGAGATGATATTTCTTCCAGCCATTTCAGACTGGGTAGAAGATTTCTGTGATTTATACTACAGATCCCACAACAAGGCAGATCCAGGTGCCTTCCCTAGCACACAGGCATAGCTGTGTCTGGTTGTGTAATTAGCACAGTCACTGCACCAGGGTAAGCAGTGGGATGGAACACTGAGTTTCAAATATGACTGCTGAAAGATGCAGGAATTTGCTTTCCTGCATCTGGGCTCTCTTGGAGCTTAGTGTGTAGTGTGGCATCTTTAATATAAATTATGTATACTTGCAAACTCAGTTCTTTTGGCACTACACTGCTGGTTGGTATCACTCTGGAGAAATGGATGTTAATTTGATAGCCTCTGTGTCATTCTCGTTAGACATTTCAGGATGCTCCTTGTCAGGGGGTGTATTAGGACTATGAATGTGCAGAAGAACTAAGAAAAAATGGTTAACCTGACCCAAATGTTCTGTTTTTCATTTAGGTCAAGCTTTCTGGAGATCAACATATTTTGATTGATTTTTCTCATTAATTTTTATTTTCATATATCTCTACACCTTGAGATTCCCTGCAGATCCCCAAACAGAGATGTTATAGTTATATGAAAAGGCTCAAACTTGTACTGCTTCTGACCTAAAATAAAAAAACAAACAAATAAACAAAAAAAAACAACAAAACAAACAAACAACAAAAAAAAAAACTAAGCGGATTTGGGGAAATAGTCGTGCTATAAGCTCACTCTTGTTTTCCACTGTGCCTAATACTGAGCCTCTTGTGGTTCTGGAGCAAAATTCCTGTTTGTCTTCATGGGAAGCATGCTAGAACAAATAATTTAAGCATATATTTAGAGCAGACTCAATGTTTCCTCTATAAATTTATTCCATCTGCCTCCTTATTACCAAAATTATGGAATTATTTTTTAATTTACTATATGGTTATTTATTTTTTTCTATCAGTATTTGTCCAGGTTGTTTTTTGCAGCTACTTTTGCAAAAAGCAAGATTGCATGCCTTTCTTTGAGAGTGGTCTTGACTCCTTACAAGTTGTCTGTGCCTCTTCTGTTGTGGAAAACAAGAGCATTTTAAACTTTAATAAAATATAAGTAAAGTAATAAGCAAGCCAGTTATAAGGAATGCTAAAAGGAAATTCACTAATGGACAAAGAAAATGCCTGCCAAATTTTACTCTGACATTTTTTTTAGTAGCAGATCAGTATGTATATATATATATTTCAAAAACATGTATTCAATCAGTAACTCAACAATTTTTTACAGCAATGACACCATCTCATTAAAAACTATTCTACTAAAACCAAGGAAATGTCTACTAATTTTGCAGGTTAGCATAAACCAGTGAAATAATACCTGGTAAGAGTTCCACTAAATTAAATATTTTTTAGTCTTTCACGGTTGTATAGCTGTTGATATATTTCTGTGAATATAGTCTGTAAAATCTGCCTTTTTCCATATAATGATTAAAATGTATTCACAAAACCAATGAGACATTCTGGAGGTCTGTTTAGTTATTTCCCTCAATTATTTTCAGAATTGACAGTAATGAAAATAGATGTCAGTAATAAAAAATATATTATCACCTCAGAGTTTTTTTTTATCTTGTGGAAAATAATTCAGAAAAAAATAATCAAACAAGCAGGCTTTTGTAAGCATTGGCCAGTATGTGAACAGAGACGTGAAGTACCAGGCACGAGGCACAATACTGGAAGAACAAAACATTGCTTATAAATGTAAACTGATTCTACCGTGCTGGTGTGAGTATTTATCTGTGGTGTTATCTTCTTCAGAAGGCCTATTAATGTTGTGCCTACACAAAAATACATGGTATCCAACATATATTTGCACCTTAAAGTGTTGGAACACAGTATTTACTTCATTTGCAAGTACTTTAGTTTTCGTACATAGTAAGTGAAATGTGGAAGAACCTTTTGTAGAGAAGAGGTTTTCAGCTTCTAATATGAGCAAAGTCAAAGCAATAACTGTCTGAAAGAGCAGTAGGCCTTGAGAGTGTAAGAGTTTGAGCTTTGGCAGACCAACATCTGCTTTCTACTGGAAAAGTCCATAAGCTTCTTATTTTGGCTGAGGTTTTAGTGCTTAATCTATTTTGCTAAGGAGCTCTAATATAAATGCTGATGTTCTGTACAAATCATACCATGATGCTTCTTGCAAACAGCCCAGGAGCAAGGATGAAATAAAGTTTATGGAATTTTTTGTAACAAGAAAGTTGGCAACCTTCGAAGACATTCTCTGTCAGAGTTGAAACTCATAAATTTCTTCGGGTGCACAGCTTAAGTTTTACAATGGATCAGCGCAGTTCTCTTACCTCAGAAGTCTTAGGCTTTTGTAATTTGAGTTAATGAATACCTGAAATGGGATCAGTGAGCCTGATATCTATATCTTTCCAGTGCAGAATGACACAAAATTCAATGTCACAAGATGATCCCACAATAAAAGGTTAAAAAAAAGAAAAAGATATATATAAGATATATATATATCAAGCTAAGAAAAATATATTTGAGGAATTTGGCACACCAAAGAATCTGGAAAACAACAATGACAATGACAACTAAAACACAAATAATCTGACAAACATAAAAATGTTATTTCCTGCTTGCTTATATTCCTAGCCTGGGTTATTTTTTCATTAAACCTTTTCTTTGAAAGTGAAGGTAAGATTTCTTCTGCTGCAATTTTTATTAACTTTGGTGCAAAAAAGAGTTATAGGAATCTGTTGGAATCATGGCCAGCTTTAGTAGAAATGTTCAAGTTGTGCAGTTTTGGATTCAAAAGATGAAGCATGAATATAAATTTCAGAAAGATATTAAAATTAGGAGGAAATCATAGACAAGCAATTGATGTAGAAATAGTTAAAAGGAAAATGAGGATAAGAAATATTTTTTTGTATTACATTTGAATCTAAATGTTGCTGAGTCTCTAGGAATCATTTTGATTAGAATTTCTTGGTCTTTTTATTTGGATACAGTCCATTCTTGAGCAATGACAATCATGATCAGTTGTACTGAAATGCTGGTATGAGGACAGGATTTTGGTATTAAAAGTAACAATATTGAAACAGGCAGTTTTGCAATGGCAGTCAGACCTAGAATAAAAACACTTTTTCAGGTACTCAGAAATTAGAATAACAGAATTAATTTAGTATTATTGCTGCTCAGAAGACATTGTCACTCAGAAGAAATATTGGGTGTTGATTTTATCAGCACTGCACGTTGAGAACCTACATCTTTTTTGGATTTATTTTAGTCTTGTGCAGTTTACTAACATTGGAGTAAGTATGACGAATATTAGTTGAACTTCTTTTGAAGTTTGTGCTCTATTGATATTCTCTACTAGGATATAGAGAAAAAATATTAAAACCAAATAAAAGAGTCTCATGAAATGAATGACAGTCTTTCCAGCTAATTTCACTGGGTATTTCACAAGACTTCAAAGTGCAGCAGTCTGATTATCTGCTCTTCCAAGTGCATAAATACAGTATAGGACTGTGGAACTTGGGCTCAGTAGGTATTACAGAGTCCATACAACATAGATGTGTATTCGTACTGTGCCTACATGTGTAAAGATCCAGAAAGAAAGCATAGTAGTTCTACCATGCTTTCAATATTGAGAAGCAATGAGAAGACTTGAGCAGCATTATTTTAACTTATAAAACCTTCCAGACCTTTTTTTGCAAGTGCAGAGAGCTTTGAGATTGTGATTGAAAATAAATTATCCTAGGAGAGAATTTGACATTTTGATGATGAAATACACACTGTTTTTCAAATAACTGAACTATCTTGTTGAACATCAGAAATGTTATCTGGCCTCAGATTTCCATTTGGCTAATGACTCTTTCAGCACAGCGTATGACTAAAGCTGTCACTGCAACCACTGTAGTAATACATCAATAAACAATGTTTCCCCATTTTTCTGCTTGCTTTACCAAGTGAAAAGATCAGTAGACTAATAGAACTGCTATTGATGGAATGAAAACTCACAAAATACATACAGCTGGAAAAAATTGGGAACATTCTCTAAGGGCACTTACTTTCTGTATGTGATGAAAAAGAGCTTACATTTAACAAACAAATTTGTGCAAGCTTTGTGATTCTAAAGAATAAAATAATATTTGTTTTGGTGAATGTTGTATAATTTTCATCTGTCATCATGTAAATGATTTAAGCATTGGCATGTGGAACACCTCACTGTTGTATCATAGGCATTCACAGATGTTGATTCACTAGTTGGACACTGTATTGCTAAAACAAATTACCCTTCATCTCCAAATCTAGCAAAATATTGAGTCTTTCTGCATGTATCTCCAGGGACATTTTCTCTTAAGATTCAGAACCAAGCCATGCAATATATGCACTACAATATTCTTTAAATTGCTTCCTACTCAGACTGACATGAGTGATTTGTTAATTTAATAAGGGAAATTTGTTGGATGATCTAATATATGGGAAACTGGAATACTTAGGAGTGATCACATCCTTTATTGACAAATTCTATATTCAGTATACATGGTGCTTGCCTTTTAGTTTAATTTGATAATTTAAAAATATTTAATTATTTTTGTTTTTAACCATTCTAAGTTACATTTTTTAAAAAGATGGATTATGATTGGTAAGACAAAAGTAAAAATATATTTTTAACTTTCAGAATTCAAGAAAATGTTTTCTGTGCAGCAGAGATTAATGTAAATGACAATGAAAATGTACAAATCTAATAGCCTTTGAGTTTAGTAACACAGTCTATTCTCACCCTCTGAATAAAAGAAAGACATTTTATAATTTCAGAAACCTACTTATATGCATGCACATATTTTGTCATATCCTAGTTTTTATCATCAGCAGGGATGTTCTCACTAGCACAGCCCTTTGTAGTCTGTTATTTCAGTTAGTTTCCCAGCAGCTCAACCCATATCATTGGCCTATTTTGTACATTCCCAGGAATCCATTCACAAACTTTTAAAAAGGGATGATACCAGCTTTAGGAATTTGAATGAAGTAAAGCAGAGATTTCAACTATTTAGGTAGAACATCTGAAAACATGAAAAAAAAAAAAAAGAAAAAAAAAAAGAAAAGCAGATTTGCCTGATTTTATAAATAGAAGAAACTAAGAAGTAGGCAAAGAATACTGGTAACAGACCATGGTACATAATGAAAAATTATGAGGAAGAAGGTAATACATTGCCTTATTTTCCACAGGATAAAAAGAAAACAATGAAGGATTTTCTTGTAATAGGAAAAAACAGACTATATCCAAAATATTGTTTCTCCAGTTACCTCTTTGTTTCCCATACACTTCTTTTCTGACTCATGCTAATTTTCTGTCAGTCTGGGAATGAAAACATTAACAGTTCCTTGTGATTTGAACACACACAAAACTCTTGTGGGAAAAAAAAAAAAATTGGAACATATGAGGATGTATTAGTGGTCTCTTTGTCTATCTACATGGTGAGTGATATGTTAGCTGTTCTGGCTGAGGAGGTATAGAAATTCAATGCACTTCTAACTTCCAGACAGATCATACTCCCCTTAAATCACAAAACTACAGTACATTTTGGATAGCTTTTTGAATTATAGGAGGCTTCCACCACGTTCGTGAATGAACTAACTCACCTGAGTCCTCCCTATTCATAATCATAAAATAATTGCATCATATGGAAGGACCTTTAAGATCATCCAGTTCCAGCTCCCTGCTATAGGTAGGGACTCCTCCCTCTAGACGAGGTTGCCCAAAGCCCCATCCAGCCTGGCCTTGAACACCTCCAAGGAGGGTGCATCCACAATCTCACTTGGCAACCTGTTCCAGTGTCTCACCACCCTCATAGTAAAGAATGTCTTCCTAATACCTAGTCTAACCATACCCTCTTCCAGTTTAAAACCATTTCCCCTCATCCTGTTGCTACATACCCTTATAAAATGTCCCTCCCCAACTTATACATACTTGGTCATTGAATTGTGTTTTAAACATGAAATATGCTGTCAAAAATTCCTTTATTAATGTTTAACAAGCTAGTATTAATATCAAAAATTCTTCTGATGCTATATGGTAAGTGGTAAAAAGTACTTACAGCATGGCAACTGAGAAGATCATGAAACTGTGGGAACTGATTTTTTAGGAAGTTAATATTCTTGAACGGAAGTCCTGAATGATCTCAGCTCCAACATCAACACGATCTTCTATGAATGTAACTTTAATTTATTTGCAATTTTGTTATAAAAGGAAGAATACTTGCCTTTCATCAAGAGAGAAATACAAAATTTGTAGCTGAAGGTTCAAATTATGCATAAGAAATATGGAACTCATGTCACTTATTTCACGTTAAAAATATCATCAGTGTTCCTAACAAGGTTATCTCACTTATTTTTTGGAATGAAGATTCTTTTCTGAAAGATTTTAATAACTGTGCTATTTAATTTGAATTTGAACGCATTGTACTACTACAGACTATTTTATGAATGTTATGAAGTTTTCATACATGTGTTTGTTAATAATGATGCTTTTTAATGTACTAGTTAGTCTTTTTTCTGTTAATAGAATAAGCTTTGTCTTGCAGATATTTCTCTTACAGAGAAACATTTGACAGAATGTTTAGAACAAACACCCTGGATCTGACCTTTAGTGTAGGAAAATTTTACATTTGATACACTGTTTATTTTCATTTGTGATATGACAAAGTAGTGTTGCCTTCTGCATCTTGCCTATTAGCAAATGGTTGTTGATGACCAGTCACAGTTACATTTAGTAACCAACTAACATCAGTTTCAGTGCTATTATTTGTATAAAAGCTTATGTCTGTGAAGAATATTTACAAAAATGTTCTGATATTTATTCAAATTATCTCTTTGAGAGATGATAGAAGATAAGGTTGCTTATTAAAAAAAAACAAAAAAACTTCAGTGTTTTTCTGTAAAATATGACATCAGTTTGATATTGATCCGGTTTTACGTGCTTTATTTTCCCTATCAATCTTTAAAAATCTTTTCAATTAATATTCTATTTTGAAAAATAAATAAAAATAAAAAATTATCACTGCTGGGATGCTTACTGTAAGTGACAATTTTAAAGCCACATTTTAAGAACCATATTACATATTACTTCCTCTCAGTAATACCGCATTCCCTCTAAAGTCCTTAATGCTCCCTCTTGGCATGACAAAATCTGCACTTTCATTTCTGTTACCACCACACCAGAGTTTATGCCTTCTCCCTGAAATTAACTGGAGTCTTAGGCCATAAAAAGAAGAAAAAAGAAAAAGGAAAAAAAAAAAAAAATAAAGGAGATAGAAAGAAAAAAGAGGGAAAAAAAAAAGAAAAAAAAAAAAAAGAGAGGAAAAAAGAAAAAAAGAACTAGAAATAAAATCAAACCAAAACTAATTTCTCTCAGACTTTTCCTCAGCATGAGAGATTTGATAGCAAATACTGTAGTTTAAATGACTGAGTAAATGCAAATGAAGAAGAAACTGGGACATCTGTGTATAAAAGTATGTTATGTAGTTCCAAGAGGTCCAGTGGCACTTGTGTTTAATCAAGTAGAACAAAGTAGATATTAGATCCTGGTAGACTATTTTGCTTAGCACTCTGCAAATTGTATTTAAATCTCAGTGGTCTGAATGCTAATTAATAGAACAAATTAATCTTTTTGACCCAACGGAAATTTACAAGCATGTTATTCTTATGTTTACAGAAATATTTATGCAGTTCTTTAATATCTCCATAGCAAAGGCTGAGTAAGTGATATGTGGCAGTCCCAAATCAAAATTAGGAGGAATCCGATTTTAATCATTGAGGCTTTGAAGAAAGTTAGAGTAAAGAAAAGCTGTCGAACATCTGAGGGAAGATTATTTTCTTACATGGAACCCATTCCTTTTTCCACTGAAGTCTGCTTTTTAAAGATGTTTTCCTTGCATGTTTTGTTAATAGAGGACAAGGAAAAAAAGGATTGCAGTGGGACCCAAGTGGAGAAAATATCTGAATGTGAAGAAAAGGAAAAGAACAGTAATTGAGGGAGATATTTCAAGAACAGAGAGTACTGTGGGTCAGAATGAGAGCTGAGTGGTGTATGTCAGAAATACAGGGGAAAAACAATGCAGCCTCATGCTAAGTTATGCGAAATGCTCCAAGATCACCTTTAGTTGCCAGATATTGGGCTGGTGGGGATAATTGAGGAGATGTATAAAGTGGAGAGGAGATATAATTTCACTGAGAAAAGCCTTTGGAAGGAAAATTTTGCATGGAAAATAAAGCTTCAATCATTTTATATTTGAATAATGAAAATTTTACAACATGATAAAAACTTTCCCAAATAAATATTTATCTCATAAATACTGAGATTTGAGATTTGAAGGGCGTCCCATCACAGACACAACCCTTCCTGCTCTCACAAAAGTTTCATGATATAACAGGGAATACTAGGTTTAACTAGTGCTTTTTTCCTCACTTTTCACTATTCCAGGAGTACTCATTTCTCCTCAGGAAGAGCCAGTCAGTTTCTTGTTCTTTTTGTAATTTCATAACAAAAGTCTCCAGACTGCTTCCAGTGAGCAAGAACCTGTGTGTGCCTGAACCCTTCAGAGTACATACCAGCAGGAGAAACGTGGTGAAGCAAGCAAAGAGAAGTCAAAATGAGACAGAACAAGCTTTGCAGAAGTGTCTGTCATTTTACCTCAGCATCTCAGTGTCTCCATTGCTGACTTCTCCTCAAGTGCAGTTGCAGTTAGGTTAAGCCCTGCATCTGCATCAAGCTGTGCAGCTGTCCAGTCACAAGGCTTCTGACATCTTTCCTTCCCTGGAGATCCTTAAATATGAAAGCTGTTTTAAGCTTCATGGTTGCAGAACATGGTAATATGTCATCTCACAAAGGCACATCCATGCAGTGGTGAATATCTGTTCACTAATGTCTCTGCTCTGATTCAAATCTAGATGTTTAATCATCCCCCAAATGTGCAAAATTCTCATCTCTGAAAGGCTATAACATGAAAAATGAAAAAGTTGTAGCTTAATTCCTGCTGTTACTATTGTCCTACAACAGAGAACAGTTTTATCTTAGCATCATTTATCATTCTGCCTTTAGTCTGGCATGTAAAGTCACATGGGCAGACATGCTCCCTTGCTGCCCTTGTTTATTCTGTTTTGGTGAACAGCAGAGAAAAAAAATTGTCACTTAAGAAGAGGTGTCAGGAGAGACTGTGGAAATTCTCACATACACAATCAAGACATCTTTTCAGCAAAAAAATCTACACTTCTCACTAGAAAATAAAAATGGTCAAGTAAGGACACATTGCTATCAACAGTGAATCTTTGCATCAAGGAGTAATAAGTGTTTATCTAGCCAGACAAGTTTAAGTTGACCAGGCTTCTTCAAAAATCCTGCACTCTTTTTTAGTCTAAGTAGATGTGTGCTGGTGACAGCAGGCATATATTACTGGTACCCAAATGTACTGCCTGTCCCAAGAAGAGACAAAGCAGTGAAACAGCCAGGGGAATCTTCAGGTACACCGTGTGCTTCTTTAACCTTATGAATGTGGGTCTATAATGTCAAGGGTTTTGATTTACAACAATAAAAATGAAATCAGGAGCTCAGCTGGGTACAAATTGTACAGTATGACTAGAAAAAATGTTTAAGAACCATAATTACCTTATTTTCAGCTTTTCCTATTAACCTGATGGTCTTATAAAACTTATTATTACCTGTTGAATATCACTGTATGTGTACTCTTCATAGGTGAAAGAAAAATGTTAGTTTTTCTTTGTTTGTTTGTTTGTTTTTTCTTTTTCTAGAGCTGGCAGGCAGAACTATCGGTCTGCACACTCATTTACTGAACGATGAAAAAGCCATAATCATAAGACATCACAAAACCAAAATAACAGGCAGGATTTACATTGGTTGTATCTTTCCAACTGCCAAGCTGGCTACTTCTCCCCCAAACTGTACATATATAGTCTACCAGATGTAGTGTCTTTTTTCCCCCAGATCCTGCCCATCTAAGTAGTGCACTTAATGTTGTTGGGGAAAGATCTTGGCTCAGTGTATGTCCTAAAACTCTTCCATTCTTCCATTTAATTCAAGGGGATAAAACTCATGAAATATTGACGATTTATTTTTAGTTCTTTCAAGTGAGCCAATCAAGAAAGTTTGCTCATCACACATGCCCATATTATTTAACCTGCCAGATCCCATGGCAGGTAGGTGTCAGATAGTTCTGACAGCAGAGTTTACTTAGGCAGTACATAAAAAATGCCTGCAGTGAGGACACAAGAGCATTCAATCATGATAAGCAGCACTTCAGCCAAGCAGGCACTTTCACAAGGCTTTTTTTTTTTTTTTTTTTTAATTTAAATCATTATTATTTTCTAGATGCTCTGCCCTAACAGGATGAAGCAAAATAATTAAACTGAGCAGACTGAAAAAGTACGTGCTAATTAGCTCTGGTTAACTTCCTCCTGTATTAGACAATGAGAGGGTTAGCATTTGAAATAATTAGGCATTGGAGACCTCTAAAAGTTCATCAATTCATTCATTTTCTAGTGCTTCACACTCCCTGAACACTTATGAACCTTAGGGATCTGCTTGAACTCTACTACTAACAGTGGCCTTTCATAAGCAGGTGTTTTGATGCTTCATTTCTGCAATAAGCAGGAATTCCATATGAATGTCAACTCACATGCTCAGTTGAAAATGAAGGAGACTGAGCTTTGCAGAGCATAAGCAGGATGAAAATCTGTGTAATACTACTGTAAACCAACAGATAATGGAGGTTTAGTTAAATCCAGGAAGGTAGCCTACACTTGCATAAGGAAATAATGAAAAAATATTTCTCATTTTAAAAGAGGTATGATAGGTGACTCTTCACACATTAAGCAATATGCTTCTTTATGGTGCTGCTAATTCCTCTAGGCATTGTGCTTCACTCCCACAGAAACCAAGAAGAATTTTCCTAATAAAATTTATATATGGAAGCTTTTTACCTTTGCTGGGGGAATTCAGAGATTTAATACAGCTGTGCTGTAGCTGTGGTCATTACTATTCCCAGAAAAAAGATGCCGTGATTTAACCCGCAGGCAGCTCAGCACCATACAGCCATTTGCTCAATTTCCTCTCAGTGTGAAGGGGGACAGAAACAGAAAAGAATATAAAACTAATGGGTTGATACAACGAGTTTAATAGGAAAGTAAAGAGAAGGGTTGGGGAAGAAAACAAAAATGAAAACAATATATAAAACAAGTGATTCATAATGCAACTATTCACCATATGCCATCTACCAATGCTCAGATTGTTCCTGAGGAAGGGTAACCCCCACATCACTTCCAACCACCTCCCCAGTTTTACTGCTAATTGTGATGCCATATGGTATAGGATATCTCTGTGATCAGTTTGGATCGGCTATCCTGGCTGTGTGAAACTAGAACAGGAGAGTAGAAATATTTTTCCCCACTCTGTGTATGGAAAGTATATTTATGTCTTAGCTGTGTTTTGACAGCACTACTGAACAAGAATTAAAAAACAAACAAACAAATATGAAGACAAAAAAAAAACAAACAAAAAAACTCTCAAAAACCAAGCAGAGCAGACAGACTGCTGGAAAAATAGATACATTTCAGATGCATGCATAAAAAGATAAAACAACTTGTGTTTATGTAGATCGATATTAAGCAGGTCAGTATCTCTCAATTTAGGTTCCAGTACAACCATTCCTTTCAAAGAATTGCAATTTGTTCATTAATTTGTGCCAGTGATGCCTTGAACATCTGAGCAGCATACTACTAGTCAGGCACACAATGTAATCACTTTATGTACTCAGTCCACCAATGCAGTAGACTACTTGCTTCTTGAAGAACTCATATATTATCCAAAATTTACACAGTCACCAACTCCAAATCAGCATTCTGAACCCCAATCAAACATGTAACTCTGTTGCATATTCCCTAAGCTTTAGAAGACTAGGTATAACATGCTGTTATATATGTATATATATGTATATATGTATTCTGCTGTTAACTTTTTACAATTATAGGCTTCTGAATACCTATCACTAAATGTGGCAGAGAAAGTACCGAAAAGAACATAGTTTAGCAATACATCTATGTCATTTTTCAATTGTCTTATAGGCCCAGTTCTGCCCTAATTTGTCTCATGACAAACAGGCTCCAGATGAGGACACTGCATCAAGGTGACACAGACATTTCAGAAGAATTGATCCTGGAAATATGACTTTAATTTATAGTGTAAATAAATGCGAATGGAACCTCCTCTGATGATAACTGCACAGCCCTCTGGCTCCTTATCTGTGGCCTTATCCTCCTCTTGAGACCAACTACATGCTACTCCCAAGAGGATATAATTATTGTGTGCCTCTTTTCTCTGATTCTAGTTTCAAGACTTGGCAGGAAAATTCAACCCCAGATGAAAACTGAAAAAAAAAAAAAAAACCCCAAACCAGACACATTAGGTGGTTTCTTCCTGTTGAGAAAAAGTAAGGTAAATTCTTGCTGAACTTAAGGGCTTTCTTATATCTTGAGAATTCTTAGTCAAGTGTTAACATTTCTGTAGTCTCAGAAGTCTTGAAAAGTCTGTATTTTCATTTCTGTTGAGCTAAGATTATTTCTAGAGTTTGAGTAGGCTGCTAAGCAGCTAAGGGACTGAAACTGCAGTGGAAAGCCATGTCTTGAGTTTCTAGTTCACATTCAGAAATCCGTTCCAAGCTGTTTTCTTACATCAACCCAATAGGACCAAATAGGAATGCCTACCTGACTTTCCATGCTGAATCTCCAAATCCTCTACAGCATGGTTGCATATGCTAATTCTTCTTTGTTGCAATGGATACTACCTGCATGCTGGAAGGACTCTGCCCCAGAGCTGCCTCTCACCATGAAGATGATGGCAGAGAAGTCACTGATGCTGTCCCTCCATATCTTATCCACCTGTCTCTAGTGATTTATAAGCTGTGAGGGGGAGAGATGTCAGAAGCTACATCACATACAGCCACTGGTATTGTATCACTAGCAGAATTAGTTAGCTGGGACTTAAGAAGAAAATCTGGGATAAATATTTTTTTTCTCATCTCGGAATTTATGCTGAAATATGTCTTTCATTTAGAAGCAGAATTAAGCCTTTTTCAGTCTCATCTGACTTTCATGTTCACTCATTTTCCTGTTGTACTTTTGTTGGTGGTGGTATCACTCTTTCTCAGATATATCTACTTTATAGAATGGAACATTTCATCAAAACTAGACCCTGGGTAAGTCCTGTCCAGGCTTCTGTTCTGTGCTGAACCAGATCCCACATGCCAGCTGACACTTCATTCACCCAGACACCACCAGGGTGGGGGTTCCACCTCTATGTGATTGAAGTTAATCTATGAAAAGATTCATTTCTCCTTTTTTCTTGAAATTACTGCTGTTCTCAAATCATCATGCAGTGTAAGTTTCCACCTCTTAATAAAAGGTGATCTTTTTTACAACTGTATCTCATTTGGAATAAAAAAGGCATAGATTTTGTAAGCGAGTAAAGCATGATCTGAGGGGAATACTGTTTTTCAAAAAACAAAACAAAATAAAAAATTAAATTCTTTGGTAAGTTCTAGGTCAGAATTTATGGGGCAAAAATCCCTTAGTCCACTCCAGAAGGCTATTTCCATTAGCATTAGGATAAATCATAACACTAGCAATCAATTTTGAATCCTGCAGTGTACTGAAAGTCAGTTTCTTCAGCTGCAGGCTACACTCTATTTTGATGAGCAAGTGTTCATTTCATCACTTTCACAGGTTTTCAAAATGACTGCAGTGAATTAAATCAGAAATTTTATTACGCATTAAAAGTGTAGCATATTGATAAACAGCTATGAATGTCAGCTCATAGAGCCACACTTTACAACTTGAATGAAAAGTCTTTCCAGGTGCAGTAGCTGTATAGCTTGAACTTATATTCACTGTTGAAGTTACTGATTTCTGACTTATCCTTTTCCTTTCTCTCCCCCAGCTCTCATTTTCACCAATGATCTGAAGATTTTGCACTTTCTGGCAAAGATATTTGAGAACAAGTTATCATGTTTTACAATGCATATGTATCAGATGGTATAGAACCTCTATCTAAAAATCAGTACTCATGAATGGAAAGCTACGTCTTGTGTTTTCCTATTTTGTTTTAGGAAAACTTGGTTATCTGTCAAAAGGCACACTTTTAAAAAATGACGCCTTCTTGTTGCCTTGGGAACCACATCAGATACAAATAGCACAATTTTGAATTTGTTTTGATAGAACAAATTCTCAGCTACAAAACATTCTTCTTTAATGGAGTCACCACTACTAGCTATGCATTTTCACCACAGATGAAAAATGCTTTTAACTATCTGCATAATCAGAGGTGGTCCACTATTTCATAACTGCTAAGATGGCTTCTTTGCTAGGAAAATGTTGCCTGTGCAGCCCAGCTTTCACTGTCTTCACATCCACTGGCTGGTCTCCAAAAACATTCAGAAATGACAATGAATGTCAATGAGTACCATTTTTTCCACGTGAAGTAATTCAGTGACACATGTTTATTTCATATGTACTTCCATGTCAGACATCATTCTGCCAGACTGCCCCTCTGCTGCCATCTGTCACATGGCAACAACATATGATGGGATATAGGTGGGAATGTTCAGCCTTTACTGCCATACCACCATCATCTGCCTCTGATGTTGTAAGTCAATAGAATCAAATGGGAGGTACTACTTTTAGTGCAGCCCTTGAGGTCTATTGGTTTTTTTATTTCCATTCCTAGAATAAAATAAGTATGTGGAATATCATGAATTACTAATTTATTGTGTACTGGATAAAAAATTTTGGAAATAATTTTTTTTGAAAAAATACGACATTTTGTATTTGTGTTTATTTTTATTTAAGAAGGAAGGCTTGTAAAAAAGCAGAGCTAAACAGTAGAAGTTTGTAGCTGAACCAATGACTTAGTCATTTCACATATTAAACTATCTGAAAGCTGACATCTCAAGATAATTACATATTGGTAGAAAATCAAAAGCTTATGTTACCAAATCTCGGTTCCACGGAAATTATCTCACCTCAATAGGATGTATAAGGATAAATCAACTGAATCACATCACAAAATAATAAACAGGAGACAGTTTGAGTGAAGTTGTCTCTTTTCTCAGACATTTTGAAAAGTGAAGCTGTAGTTTTGATTTCATAAAGCACAAAAAATTGGACTTGTTTTAATTATTCAATGCCCTTCTTTCCTTCACTACAGCTAAGGTGTGAATACAGTGAGCAATACAAAGATTTAGTGATAGTAAGAAGGAAAATGCATAAGCTAGCATTGTTGCTGCTTTTTTAAATACAAAGCTCTATAATTCTTGAGTTCCTACTATGCTAACACTTTCTCCTCATTTTCCTGCTTTCTCTATCTTACTCTTGGCTTATCCTTTCACGCACAGACTTAAATGTGCAATCATTCAATTTTCTAACCTCAATATTCTCTTTCAGTTTCAAGGAAAGCCTACAGCTCATACAATTTAGCTTCAGATCTGTGCTGTTTTACAGTTCGTTGGAGAGTTTTGGGCCAAAGAACAAGAAGTAATTGACCAAGCAAAGATCAATTTATCTATTTCTTCTATTTGACCTATTCCACTTTGTTGTAACTGTAACAGCAGATTTTAGGAATGCAGAGAATGTCTGTAGGCTAAACAAATTATGCATGATGACAAAATCAAGCATTTTACAGTGTAACAGTATTTATACTTTTGATTTTATCTAAAGATAATTGCATTTTTCTTGAAATAAAAAATGGAATCTCATAAGCTACAGTTGAATTTAATTTTATATATATATATATATATATATATATATATATATATATATATATATATATATATATATATGTAGGTTTGGAAGCTTTTATATTTTTGGGGGTCTTTTTTTTACCTTATCTGGTAAAACCAGTCAGGTATTAAATTCATGTCAACAAAACATTGTTCTTTAGAATATTCCTTTCCAATTAGGAGAGTCTCTCATCCTTAACAAATGGATTTCTTATCTATATTGTGTTTGCAGTATCATAACTAAGTGCTAAAGCAGGTCAATAATATTTAATGAAAACTTAAGTCAGACCAAGAAATAAAATATAAACTATTCTAAATAAAGTTAATTTTTAAGCTTTTATGTCCACAATTTAGCTATTCTGAAGCAGCAATGCACTGAGACTCTTCGAATTGTAGTATAGTAATAAATATTTAAATTATTGGAAAGAACAATTTGTTTACTTGTTTGTTTGTATCATTTTCTGGTCTTTCCTGCTCAGTACAGATACAATTGAGTACAAACTCACTATTGTTATAATAATTATATTTCCTATGGAATTCAATAATTTTTTCTTTCCATCAGGAAAAAAGTCCCACTGACTTGCTTTCTAAATTACTCTTTTTCTACTTGTTGGTTAATATTTCTAAAGTGATTATTACCATTATATGTACCATTAGTATAGCTCTCAAGTAGTTAAAACTCAGAGCTGATACTCACCAAATATTCTTTATTTTTCGTGCTACTTATAAGCAGTAATAGAACCTAGAAAACTATATTTCATAGTTTATAATGAATTTTCAATGAAAGTTGAAGATTTATCATTGGAAAATGTGAGTTCCTGTTCTCAGAACCACTAAATACAGTTAGCATATAGAAAACATTTGAAATATAGTCAGTCAATAATTTTAATGCTAAATTATAGACCATTTGCATCTTGAATGTACAGCGAAATGCAGAACTTTTGTTAATATTTGTGGTTTTTATTAGGACTGTAACATTTGGAAAACTTTTTGTCCCACATTTCACTGATTTATTTCTTACAATTTCCAACAATGAAGCAAGATCTTACAATCTTTAAAATAGGATTAAATATCTTCTTCAATGAAGAAAAAATGATGTAACTCAAAATATTGGCTGAAGTCAATGTCGATGATTTTTAGAATCATAGAACTGTTGAGATGAGAAGGAACATCTTCAGATAGTTGTTACAACCCATCTACCTCAAGCAGGTCAGCTAGAAGATATTTTCTGTGACTATATATAGTAAAGGTTTTAATATCTATGATGGCAGAGCAGTCTGCTTCAGCACACCCTCCTTTTGTGTTCTGAAAATTTAGGTTGGAATTTCTGAGGAATTTTAAAAGTATTTTGATTGCACGTAAAAGATACCTTAGTCAGTAGAATAATAAAATGCTTTTGCAATTGGAATTTCAGACCTTCATCTACTAGCACTGTTTTAAAAAAGTGTAATAAATGTAGTTTGGTAAATATTAGCTTATGTACCAACATTGTTCAGAATTTAAGTAAAGATTATTTAGAACTAAGTTCTACTTTTTTTGCGTGTTTTATATATTGTTTCCATCTCTTGTATTTATTAGCTTGATAACATACTGCATATTTAATTTTCACATGTTGATAGCATTCAACAGAATTGGGAAAGCTCTGAGATAAAGAGTATTTGTGGAAAGCATTATGATGATCTAAATATAGAAGATATAGAGGAAGTATGTTCTACTGAGTTTTGATTGCAGCATCAAGAAATGGCTGATTTCTTTTAATTAAAAACAAAGATAATACTCTATCAGATTGAAATGAAAATAGAACCAAAGCCAAAACAACCTGCAACAAGTTCTACAACCTCTGTCAATGAGTGAGATTTCAAGAAAGTGTGGCTTCTTCCATGCGCTTTCTTTATGAAAGCATGAGAAATTCTAAAGTCCTTAGATTTGGAACAACGATTTCTAAAACTTCCTTAAAAATTTTTCTTTTTCCTTTGTCTTTTTATAGTTGTCTATAGTAATACAGTGTTTAAAAAGTTGGTGAAACTAGATACACAATATGTATTTATGTAAGTAGATATCTTCTCTTCCTTTTTTTTTTTTTTTTCCAGTGGATGTTATATTACTTCTATGATGCAATGTAATTTAAATTTAAGGAGTAGACAGTGTGATCAGGTGTTCTAAAAGGTATTCTAGAAGAAGCATTGAATAACTCTTCAAAATACACTGGATTAAACTGCCATAGGCTAAATACATTTGAAACTACAGTTTATTCTTTCAGGACCATGTTTTAAGCTACCTTAACACTTCTAGAGATAAATGTTTATTTTAATTTTCCTTGAAGCATCTGTTCATTTTAAAGCATTTTTCTAGATAACTGAATTTAAATTGACATGACAGAAAACCAAGAAAGAATCAATTTACACTAATTTTATTTAAAATTGTTTAGAAATTCAGAAGAAATCAATTATTGTGTACATGCACTTTAAATGTCAGCAAATGTGAAATGAAATAAAATGAATTTTTTATAATATCAGGAAAGTCAGCATTTATTTTTTGGTTATATTAAAGCATTGTTCAATAGACTCATTATGCATTGCAGTCTGAAAACATTTTATTAGACACTTAGATATTTCACATTACATAAAAGACTTGTCTGATTCATGGAATTTTTTCTTAAACAAATTTTGAAATGAGTTCTCAATTTACATAGCTGCAAAAAGTTAATTACATGGGACTTTTTCATATTCCTCTAGCTAATACTAAATTGTTTTCTGTTTCAAAACTAGTACTTACTGGCATCTAGCCTATTACTTAGTATAATAATTCATCTCTGGCTGCAGTGAGGGCCAGAGCCTGAGCTTTGCACTATGCAGTGACAGAGATAGCACTTGTGTTAGATGTGACCAGCTGAATGATCTTCGCAGCCTAGAGACTGACATGAAGGAAGAGGTAGAGAGACTGAGGAGCATTAGAGAGTGTAAGAGGGAAACTGATTGGTGATGCCAGTACCTACCAGCCCTGACATCTAGACAGCCAGTTTCATGTGCCACATGAAGCACATCACCCCCTACTGCCCTGCAAACAGGTAACAGGAGGGGACCAACAGGTAGACAGTGTTTCTGCTGCAATTAACTTCTGTCCTCTCCTCCCCCTAACAACAGTGGTGATGAACTGGGGGGGAAGGGGACAATGGCAAAAGGTCCCTGCTTTGCAATACATGTGCTCCTGGCCAGCAAATCCCCTACCTCCACAGCTGCCCCTGCAGAACAGGTACAGTGCTCTGAGGAAACAACTGGACAACAGTGGGGACGATGATTCTTCCCACTTGGAGGTGTCACCAAAGTCTAGCCAAACTACCCTTGGCATTAAATGAAAAATGATGGGTCGTTGTAATTGGTGACTTACTGCTGAAGGGAGCAGAAGGCCCATGCTGACCAGACCCACTGCACAGGAGGGCTCCGAGGAGCCTAGGTTAAAGATGTAAGTAAAAAACTTCCTTCTCTAGTACTGCTCTCAGATTATTATCCCCTACTGTTCAGGTAGGCAGTGATGAAATAGAAAGAACTTCTCTAAGGACTATGAAGGACATCACAGTCTGGGGCAACTGGTCAGGGATTTGGGAACACAAGTTGTGTTCTCTGTCCCTCCAGTTATAAGGAATGATGAGGGTTTGAACATAATGAGCCAACAGATTAATACTTGTCTCTGAGCCTGGTGTGCCCAGCAGGAGTTTGGGTTTTTTGAGCTCAGCTGGATTTACATGACACCAGGCCTGCTGTCAACAAATGGGAATAGTTTATCCCACCAGTGGAAAGTGTTGGAAAGGGTTTTTTGCAATGGCAGTTGGCAAGGTTCATTGATAGAGATTTAAACTAGTCATGCAATGGTGTAGGAGTGAAAGTGGGGTCACTAGAAAGGAGCCTGGTATGTAAAATGTCATTGCTCATGGGAGGGGGATGTTCTAGTAAGATCCCACAGTCACGTGTCTTGTTGAAGGAGGAAGATGACACGCCTTTTTGTAGGAAGAACAAAAAAAGTTGGTGTGAGGTTGGTTACTATGATAACACCTGAGTATGGTCAATAGGGTTTTAGGGCTTCTCACACCCAAAAGGTGGCCCAGCGCAGATGCATATACACTAATGGACGCAGGCATGGGTAACAAACAGAAGGAGCCTGTGTGGATAGAAAATTGATATAGTCACCATTAGAATCATGGTGGAATGACTCACACAGCTGGAGCTGATGGCTACCAACTTTTCAACGGAGATAGATAAGGATGGAAAGGTGATGGTATGGCCCTCTATGTTAACACATTATTGTGGGAGTTGGCCATCCAAATAGGATGAAAAGGTGGACAAGAAACTTTATAGACAACTAGGTGAGGTCTTGCATTCTCTCCCCCTTTGTCTCATGGGGGACTTCAACTTCCCAGACATCTGTTGGATTTATAATACAACAGGTAGGGAGCAGACCTCGAGGTCCATAGAGCATATGGGAGGCAACTTCCTGACACACTTGGTGAAGGAGCCAATAAGGGGAAACAAAATCTTGGACGTGATGTTTGTTAACAGAGAAGGTCTTGTGGGGAACATAAAGGTTGGAGGCTGTCTGGGGCATAGTGATTAGATGTTAGATTTTTCGCTCTTTGTTGTACCACAGAGGTGAGTCAGCAGAACTGCCACTTCAGACTTTAACCTCTTTAGGGCCATGGTTGAGAGGGTCCTTTGGGAGGCAGTTCTGGAGGGCATGGAAGTCTAGGAAGGGTGGAAATACTTTAAAGAAGTTATTTTAAAGGTGCAGGAGCTGATCATCCCCAGGTCATGGAAGACAAGCTTTCTTGGATATTATTCCTCTTTAAGTGAGCATTGTCATGTTTGTCATATCATATCATCACATTTGTGTATTTAAACTCATTTTATTTGGGTCATACACAGTTTCTGAAGTACCATCTGAAATAGCAGTCTCTCTTGTTTTTCTTTTATTTATTTAGAGAATAAAATTAACTTTCAGTTAAAATGTAGTGTTGGGATGAATACAGCAGTTTGGAAAGGGGAACTTCATTCTAAGCTTACAATAACTGTGTGAATCAAAATACCTATTTTACAAATTTGGGCACCAAGTCTGCCAGAGTTCAAGGAGCATTTGGAGAACGTTCTAAAGGGTACAGTATAATTTTTAAGTAGTCCAGAGTGGAGTCAGGAGTTTGGTTTGATGATCCTTCTGAGTCCCTTCCAATTCAGGATGCTTGTGTAGACACGTATCGAGGAAAATTAACTAGGCTTTTTAATATGAGAGGTCTAGGGATCAATAGAAATAAGTACATAAAAGCCTGCTTTAGTAATCACAGTCTGCCACAATACATGGATTTGTATGTTATTTTATTGTCTGAAGTGTATAGTTAAATCAGGCATATTTTTTTACACTGCAAAATTCAACTCAGAATTTAGATTGAATTTAAGCTTCTAGCTTTTATTCCAGTATCAATATGATCATGGAAAAATGAAACGTTTGTTGTAAGTGTCTAATATTAAGTGCTCCTAATACTTGTAGTGTTTGAGAGCCATATTTGTTTGTGTTTATCTGAACTGAAACAGACAGGCACTGAGAACCACAACTAGAGAATAAATCAAGGAGTTGCAAAATTTGAAGTTGTTAAAGTCGGTATTTGGGTCATTTACCCAGCAGACTCCTCAGCCTCATGTCAGCAATTTGAGGTGATTCCTAAAAGCAGAACTGAGTGTGTGAATCAGTCTTAATTATCACTTTGGATACCAAATATTAAATCTTCCAAAGAAAGTTTTTGCTGGCAGTGCAAAAACTAATTTTTAGATATTTTGATGATTGGAAAATTTTCCAGATGTTCTACGTGTGTGAAGATACAGATGAGTGAAAGATAATCCGGAACTCAATATTTTTTTATACTATTAAAAGGCCTTTTCAAATAGATGCGAAACTGATAAATAATCACATCACTGGATGAATTTCAGCGTAAGGGCTCGGAACTATTGCCTCCATGATACACAGAGGACTTAAATTCTTCAAAGTAGCTGTCATAAAAACCAGACTACAAAGTTGGTCTGTCCTAGACAGCTGGTAAAAATGTTGAAGAGTGGGACTACAGAATCTTAAGTCTCAGTGTTTCTGAAGTTTGAGTTATTCTTTTCATTCAAGATGGGAAAACTTTAAACTTTTCTGAAATGTTGGAGATCAAACTCTTTTATTTTAGAACTGAAAGGAAGACTCTACCCTTTTCCTGCTGCTAGCAAAAAGATCAGCATCTTTTTACACAGCAGTTGAATGTTTGGAATGCTCAGCAACCACCTCAGTCAGATAAATTCAGTTTCCTTTTTTCTGGGAAAGGCTCAAAAAGCCATCTTTTCTTACCGAGACAGTTTCCAACAAGTTAGATGCTACTCCATCTTAATGGGAACCATACAAATATAAAGGAGACAATTATGTTCCACTGTAATTTATGTCTTGATGGGAAGCATACCTGAACAGTTACTTCCTAGTTACGCAGAGCTGAAAGTTTTAAAGATATTAAAACCAAATAGTGATCAGGAAGTGTGAAAAGAAAATCAGAAAATTCTATGTGGAAATGACTACTTTACAGGCTCAAGTACCTCAAGAGTTGTTAATAATATGGTCTTTCTGAATTAGTTTTTGCTGAATTTCTTTTCTAATGAATAATATATTTTCAGAAAGCTCATTTTTTCCACACCTTAATTAATAGAAACTGCAACTGATTGCATGCTATGCAATTTTTACTGTGATGTAGAAAGATTTTTTTTTCAGGAAAGGGGAATTTTCTGCAAGCTATTTAATAACTTGAGATGAGCAATCTCATGTAAGTGTTGTAGAGCTCCATTACCTCTGAAGTAAATTTCCTGTTGGGAAAGGAATCATTATTCTTTTCCTGAGCTTCTGTCTTAATCTTGCCAAAGTGGTTTGCAAGCTTCTGGATAAGGTCAGCAGTACATGTTCTTTATGGAGCAAAGAATCTGTAGCCTTTCTCCAGTCATGCAACAGGAAAGATGTTATTCTGTTGTCAAACTACAGGCAATAATACTTGTGTGAGAATGCACAGTAGCCACTTTACAATGTAGAAGGTCCTCAGTTTTCAGTCACTGTGTTTGACAGCACACAGATATACAAACAGTCTTATTGAAAACAGTTAAATCTTCAAATATCCTTAGTTTTAAATTAAAAATGTATCCACCAAAAATAAATCACTTTCTTGCATTTTTTCTTCCTTCTCCTTCTCCTTCTCCTTCTCCTTCTCCTTCTCCTTCTCCTTCTCCTTCTCCTTCTCCTTCTTTCTCTCTCTCTTTCTCTTTCTCTTTCTCTTTCTCTTTCTCTTTCTCTTTCTCTTTCTCTTTCTCTTTCTCTTTCTCTTTCTCTTTCTCTTTCTCTTCTCTTTCTCTTTCTCTTTCTCTTTCTCTTTCTCTTTCTCTTTCTCTTTCTCTTTCTCTTTCTCTCTCTCTCTCTCTCTCTCTCTCTCTTTCTCTTTCTCTCTTTTTCTCTCTCTCTTTCTTCTCCTCCTCCTGCTTCTTTCTCTTTCTCTTTCTCTTTCTCTTTCTCTTTCTCTTTCTCTCTCTTTCTCTTTCTCTTTCTCTTTCTCTTTCTCTTTCTCTTTCTCTTTCTCTCTCTCTCTCTCTCTCTTTCTCTTTCTCTCTTTTTCTCTCTCTCTTTCTTCTCCTCCTCCTGCTTCTTTCTCTTTCTCTTTCTCTTTCTCTTTCTCTTTCTCTTTCTCTTTCTCTTTCTCTTTCTCTTTCTCTTTCTCTTTCTCTTTCTCTTTCTCTTTCTCTTTCTCTTTCTCTTTCTCTTTCTTTCTCTTTCTCTTTCTCTCTCTCTCTTTCTCTTTCTCTCTTTCTCCTCCTCCTCCTCCTCCTCCTCCTCCTCCTCCTTCTCCTTCTCCTCTTTCTCCACACTTCCTCCCTTCCACCCTTTCTCCCTTCCTCCCTTTCTTCCTTCCTCCCTTCTTTTCCATTCTTTCCTTCTTGCTTTCATTCTTTTTTTCTCTTAGCTTCTTAATTTCATTCCTATCCTCGCTCTTTCATTCTTTTCTTCTTTTCTTCTTATCTTTCTACCTTTAAATCAAAATGTATTTTAAAGTGGACAAAATAAGTATACGTTTTTTACTTACAGTTAATCCTGAAAATAAATTCATTTTCAGGACATTAGCATAATTGATTAAGATCATCAAGTTCAACTGTGAGCCTTACACTTGTAGGCTATCCCTGTGGATAACCATGTCCCTTAGTGCTTCATTCATATGTCTCAATTAACATCACGGAGGGGGATTCCACCACCTCTCTGGGCAGCATGTCCTAGTGCCTAACCACTTTTTTTCACGAAAAAATCTTTCCTGATATTCAACTCAGACCTCTCCTGGTACAATTTGAGGTATTTATTTTGCATCCTATCAATTGTCATGAGAGAAAAGAAGCCAGCACACTTCTTGAATGTGTAAGCACTACTCTGCAACAACTAAAGCTACACTATTTTTAAGAAAAATTCAAAATATACTCTACAAAGGAAATTTACCCTATTCCAAACAAAACCATGACACCTTGTTGAATGTTACGGGTTGAATGCACCACCTGTCTAGCAAACAAGAGCCTCTGTAGAGCCTTCCTACTCTCAAAGAGGTGATGCGTTGCCTTGCCCAATTTGGTGGCTTTGGCATACTTACTGATGGTGCACTCAGTTCCCCCGTCAAGATCACTGATAAAAATGTTAAGCAAAACTCACGCAGGGGATCCCTGGGGAACACCACTGATGATAAGCCATTAATTGGATTTTACACCATTTGAGCCCAGTCACCCAGCCAGATTTTTCCTCATTGAATAGCACATCTATCTTAAGTCCCGAACAGCTAGTTTCTTCAGGAGAAGACTGTGGCAAACAGCGTCAAATGACTTGCTAAAGTCCGAGTAAACAACGTACATAGCCTTTCCCTTGTCCACTAAGTGAGACATTTTACTGTTGTAGGAAATCAGGACAGTCATTCAGAATTTACCTTATGCACACTCATAAAACTAAACTAAAATGTTCTCTCATTTCTGAAGTATGTCTTTCTTACCTAACCAATACTAACTTGTGTTTATTGTTCCTTATATGTTCACAGGAGCAGTAAGGCTCTTTTAGCAAGCATTTTGAGAAATATACGGTGATACCAAAAATATTAAGACTGTGGTACATTATACTGCCCTTGGATTTTAGAAAATACTTGCTAGAACTTCTTTAACAATGAGCTTATTTGGTTTCTGCTATATAATTTCACTTTATATTATAAGACCATTTGTCTAAATGGAATAGGAGTAGGATTATCAAGTTAATACTAATATAATACTAATATATATAATGCTAATAAAAAGGAAAGAAATAACTTTGAGAGTAACCTAAGGCAGAAATAGCCCCCGTATTGACTTGAAGATAGAACCTGAAGAATCCATCTCTCTGGATGAGACCTCTGCTGCCAGTATCAGATGCCTGCTGGTTAAAACAACCTGGTGAAGTGCTGGATATGTGCTGCAATGTGCTTGGAGATGCCAGGGCTCACTTCCATGACAACAGAATAAGAAATAAAGGGTGCTGCAAAGAGTCAACTTTTGCTAATTCTCTTCCATTAACCATCCCCCTATAATTTAGAGGGGTCAATAAAGTCAAAGATATTACTGATGGAAGAGGATTGGTAAATAGCTGAGAGACACAGGGGACTAATCAACTGTGAGACGAGAGAAACAAACGAGATACTTGTGTGAACTGGAAAATCAAATGAAAGCATTTTTCTTTCTGGCAAAAAGTATGAGAAAAGGTAACAGAAAAGTATTGAAATGTCAATTAGGGTTGAAATATGTTTATGCTGTGTCCAGGTGGATTTACATTATACGTGACTATGTTAAGCAAAAGTCATTGAAACCAGAATATTTTGTACCAAAGCGTTCTAAGGGAGAACTGTGAGATAGTTTCTAGAGGGGATGTTAGAATTTGCTTCCAATTCCCATGTTTTGCTCTAATTACTTCAATAATATCAGAGATTAAAATGTTGAAGGGAGTTATGCGGTTACTATAAATTTAAACTTCTGAGATATTTAAAGACCACTTGGGAAATTACTTGTTGAAATGTTGAAGATAAGCAAAAGAGCTACTAGTACAAAAATTGTGAGTTAGATTAGAATATTGGAAGATAGGCAATCAAGGGTTTTGAAGGAGTGTATATTTACAAGAAGTCATAGTGAATTTCGCAACTACTACACATTGTTTATAGGTATTTTTGTTTGTTTGTTTGTTTTCTTATACTTGAGCACAGAGTTGAGAGTTATTATAGGTGAACTTTACATCTAAATAGAAGGGAATATTTAATGTAGGAGAGATTACAAAATTATGCAAGAAGAATTCAAAGCTTTTATGAGAGGAGAAATAAAATGGAATGTCATTTGATAATAGAAATAAAAATGGCTACATGGGTCTTGTACATGGAGGTTAATAAAGATATATATTTAAATTTTCCTACACAAAGATTATTAAGAACACAAAAAGATTATGAATTCTAGCTAAGCCCAACTTGTGAAGATGACAAATGTAATTCTACATTTCAGAAAATTTTAGTGGATGAGAGAGTTAAGACAAACAAACGATCAAGCAAACAAATAAACGAACCCCCAAAACAATGAACTTTAAGTTTCAGTTTGATAAATGTAGTCATAAAATATATGATATGGTTGGCAGGTGCACTGCGAGACAAAACTCAGCAATCCTGAAAATTGCTTGTACAATAGCACATTCTCCCAGCATCTTATTTATCTGTCCCTCCTTTCCAGATTGTGTTCTTAGGTACTACAGGACACATCTTCAGGTGTGTGGCTGCCTTTATTCTGCAGCACTACTTGCAAATAATATGAACATCACAGTAAAACCACATGGCCCAGTGAAGATTTCAGACATCTTGTGCTGAGTGTAAGTAAGAAACAGTGCATGTACAGAAAGCAGACATATGATGCAAGGTGGGGCAGAAGTCATTCAAGGCAAGCAGTTATCAGAGAATACAACTGAAGTTGTACAGAGGTGGAGGTCTGTCTCTTTTCCCAGGTAACACTGGTAGGACAGAAGGCAACAGCCTCACGTTGTACCAGGAGGAAGTTCAGGATGGTCACTCAGCAAAATTTATTCTCAGAAAGGATGGTGAGGCATGGTAACAGGCTTCCCAGGGAGATGGTGAGGTCACAGTCCCTGGAGGTGTTCGAGAAATGTGTAGATGTGGCACTGAGGGACATGGGTTAATGGGCATGATGGAGATGGATTGACAGTTGAACTGGGTGATCTTAGAAGTCTTCTCCACCCTTAATGATTCTATGATTTTGTATCTGTGGGATGGATTTCCTTTAGGATGATTTCATACACATCATCATGAAAATTTGTGTCCAGAAAATTCAGATCTCCTCTGCTGTCCTCCCAACAGTTTCTATTTCTATAGATATATAGAAATATATAGAGAAATATATATTCTATATATTTTTATATATATTCTAACAGATCTTTGTTGATTCATTTCCAGCTTCTAAATATCACCACAAAAATCCAGGAGGTAAACAAAATCACCAGCTTTAGTGTGTTGACAGCTAAGGCTTCTTGATTAGGTGGGACTTCAGATAAGTCTCAGATTCCAGGTGAGCAATAGAAATCAGTGTTTCTATCTAAATCGTTAATAAATAGAATGCCTCTTATTATAGTACAGATTTTTAGTGTCAGAATGTTATGTTTGATATTTTCTTTGCATTTGACAGCTAATGTACATGCTTGAATTTTTGTATTATCTGTATAATATGCAATGCTTAAAGTTGGTAGATAACTAGATTTTTAAAACTAGATTTTTAAAAAGTCATTGAAAGGGAGAGTCTTATCACACAAAGTATTTCTGAATGCATTATTTTTCAGATGATTGAAATAAAATTGTACATTTCTGACATGTAATTAAAATATTCCTGGTAATATTATCATACTGACTGTTCTTTTTGAATGTTATCTTATATCATAGTGTTATAAAACAAGTTTTAAATGATCGCTGTTTTCTGTTTAAAATGAAACATTACAATTATTCTCATTTAAGTTCTAAATATGTGTCAAAATTCTAGATTTGTATATATACTATGCTACTTAGAGGAAACAGTTTTCAGGTCTGTGAATATAGACAAAATGAATATGTTCATTTATTTTAAGTAGATTGGAATTCAGATGCGTTGGGCTCCATTCTTGCAGGGAAAAACATAGATTACATCAGAATGTTGACAGATATCTGCAGAAGGGCTTTTCTGTCTGCCTCTTTGTCTGACAGTTCTGAAGCCATGGGGGGTTGAGGTTATCTGTTCTGCCATTCCCAATGAGATCAATATATTAGTAGATACTTGTCTGCTTAGTGTGCTTGAGATTTCTATAGTTTGGGGCTTAGAATGAATATTTAAGTGAGATCTAGATCACTCAAACTATGTGAGGTCTGCACTGGTCTGAACTCCAGAATCTACTTGCCTGGATGTATTTAACATCTATTGGAAGCCAAGGATGAATGTACTAACCAGGGCCTCAGGAATATAACTTCAGACAGGAGCACATCTCTGACAGCAAAGGCATGGAATCATAGAATCAGAATAATCTATGTTGGAAAAAATCTTCAAGGTCACCAAATCCACTGGTTTACCAAGTGCTGTCACTTATTGCCACATCTACATGTGTCTCAGAGATGGAGACTTCACCAGTTTCCTGAGGAGCCTGTTCCAATGTTAACTGCACTCTCTCTGAAGAAATTCTTCTTAATGTCTAATCTAAGTCCCCTAGTGCAATTTTAGGCAGTTCCTCATGTCCTATTACTTGTTACCTGAGAACAGAGACTGAAGCCATCCTTGCTGCAATGACACCTTTTTATCTTCAACATGCATTCAAGCTAACATGCAGGGCTAAAGCACACCCTGGATGCCCACTCTACCTTTGGCAATGTATAAACATCTAAAGAGTAGGAAGGTGTGCTTAAAATACAATGAAGAAATGATGCTAATATCTAAATAATTCTACTGTCATAAACCTAGGGAGTCAGATCAATGAGAGAAAAAGCATTTTTTATTTGCAATTCAGACTGTGAATGTCTTGTAACTCCGCTACTTGTATGTGCATAAGGCCCAAACTCATCTGAGACATGTAGATTGTACAAGAACTTTCAGACTTTGGAGATCTTCCCAACTTTTATTGGTAAATGCACAGTCTGTACTGAAACAAGCCTCTGAAGTGCACTGGCACCTCATATCTTTATGATATGAGAATGGGATATGGGAAAATAAACAGTCAAAAGCCTATGGGATTGATAGGCAGACTAGCAAAAAAGCCTTGATGAGTTCTGTCCCAGTGCCATGATAAGGAGTGCTGCCATGTTTCTGCATAGATGTAGCCTTCGGCAGTGCAGCATGGTAATAATAGCAACATATCTAATGCAGCCAAAGGAACAACAGACATATCTACTTAATCAACAATAAGGGAAAAAAAAAAAAAAAAAACACTGTGGAAGAAATGCAAAGTATTTGTATATTCATATTATAGTCATATATGCTAGTTAGTGATAAATATACCAATTTAAATATATGTGTATAGATGTGTGTTTCTGTAGAGATATATACACACGTGCATACATACAGCCTCAGTGGTGCTTATCTCTATAGTTTGAGCAACTCATGCATATTAATTTAGCCTCAGAATACCCTTGGGATGTAGAGAATTATTATTATTATCATATAAAAAGAAGAAATGTAATACATTGCAGCACAAATTGGAGAGCAGGAAAAAATGCTACTACTACTACAAAAAAGAACAACCAGAAAACAACAACACAGGAATAACCAAAAAGAAGATTTCACAGAGAGGTTAAGATTAAAACCAGAAACGTTTAAACGTGAACACTGCGGAATAGTAGGCCTTTTAATAAAATGGGCACGGCAATTTCTGACAGCACAGAGACATTGCAATATTTTAAAATTCTATACATTGCTATTTTTATCTCAGGATTATTCAGTATACACAGTTCTCAGTATATTTTCATTCAAGTTCATCATAAGTTTTAGCTGTTAGTAGGAGACACGTGACTAATATTTTTTAATATCAAGCAAATATGTTGATTCTTTTCATAGCAAAAAGATGTTGCAAGTCTGGCATCTAGCATTGTCTTATACATATGTTTTCATCTTCCTTAGTACTCCAGACATTTCTAGAACCTTCCAAAACATCGCTGTTTTACTGAGAAGTCTAGATCCTTTGAAACTTTGGTTAGCTTAACAAATAAATAAAGATCTCTTAACTATAATTAAGATCTCAATAGACTTTAAAAGTGTCTCAAAATATCTTAAATGTTTCATCAGATTTTATAAGAGCAAGTGTCTATTACATCATTTTGTCTTTTATCTTTAAATCTTCTGTGGGACCATTCTAGTCCCTTCAGCCCTTTACACCAAGATTCAGACTAAGGTTCCTTCTTAACTGTATACTCTTCTATCCATTATCTGATTACAAGAACTTGTAAAAAAAAAATGTTTTCTGTGCTCTTTTCCATTCATGTCAGTTCTTTATTTTTCATTTACCATCTACATCAACTAGCACACTACATAAAGCTATGGGTTTAAACCTATCTCTAGGAGTCGCCTCTTAGGGGTAAAGGGGTCCAGGAAGCCTGGACGCTCCTCAAGACAGAGGCTGTAAGACGAGCCGCAGGGGTAGACGACTGGTGTGGATGAGCCGGGAACTACTGTTGAGACTCAGGGAGAAAAAGAGAGTCTACGTCCTCTGGAAGAAGGGACAGGCTAGTTGGGGAGATTACAAGGGAGTAGCTAAGGTATGCAGGGAGGAAGTTAGGAAGGCAAAAGCCCAACTTGAACTCAGATTGGCCACTGCAGTAAAAGACAATAAAAAATCCTTTTATAAATATATCAATGGCAAAAGAAAAAACAAGGACAATTCTCATCCTTTACTTGATGCAACAGAGAGTGTGGCCACTGAGGACAAGAAGAAGGCTGAGGTCCACAATGCCTTCTTTACATCTGCTTTTAATAGCCAGACCAGTTATCCTTTGGGCATTCTATGCCCTGATCTGGAAGTCTGGGACGCTACTCAGAAAGCCCCCCCAGCGATTCAGGTGGAGGCAGTCAGGGAGCTCCTCCTCCATCTGGACTGTCACAAGTCCATGGGACTGGATGGCCTACACCCTTGGGTGCTGAGGGAGCTGGCAGAGGTGATTGCTGAGCTGCTCTCGGCCATCTATCAGCACTCCTGGTTCACTGGAGAGGTCCTAGAGGATTGGAGACTTGCTGATGTGACTCCCATCTTCAAGAAGGGCCGTAAGGAGGATCTGGGGAACTATCAGCCTGACCTGTCAGCCTGACCTCGGTACCTGGGAAAGTAATGGAGCAAATCATCTTGGGTGAGATTGCACAGCATGTACGTGGTGTCCAGGAGATCAGGCCCAGCCAGCACGGGTTCATGAAAGGCAAGTCGTGCTTGACCAACCTCATCTCCTTCTACGACTGGTTGACCAGACTGGTAGATGAGGGAAGGGCTGTTGATGTAGTCTACCTGGATGTCAGCAAAGCCTTTGACATGGTCTCTCACAGGCTTCTTCTGGGGAAACTGGCTGCCCGTGGCCTGGACAGGTACACGCTCCTTTGGGTAAGGAACTGGCTAGAGGGCTATGTCCAATGGGTGGTGGTTAATGGAGTGAAGTCCAGCTGGCGATCTGTTTCAAGTGGTGTCCCCCAGGGTCGGTACTGGGGCCTATCTTGTTTAATGTCTTTACTGATGACCTGGACGAGGGGATTGAGTATACTCTCAGTAAGTTTGCAGATGACACCAAGCTGGGAGGTGGTGTTGATCTGCCTGAGAGTAGAGAGGCCCTTCAGAGGGACTTAGATAAGCTGGATTGCTGGGCTGGGGTGAATGGAATGAGATTCAACAAGGCTAAGTGTCGGGTCCTGCACTTTGGCCACAACAACCCCATGCAACGTTATAGGCTTGGGGACGAGTGGCTGGATGACTGTGAAGAGGAAAGGGACCTGGGGGTGTTGGTTGATGCTCAGCTGAACATGAGCCGACAGCATGTCCAGGTGGCCAAAAGGGCCAATGGCACCTTGGCTTGCATTAGAAATAGTGTGGCCAGCAGGAGCTGGGAAGTGATCGTCCCCCTGTACTCAGCACTGGTGAGGCCGCACCTCGAGTTCTGTGTTCAGTTTTGGGCCCCTCACTACAGGAAAGACATTGAGGCCCTGGAGCATGTGCAGAGAAGGACAACGAAACTGGTCTTATGAGGAGTGGCTGAGGGAGCTGGGATTGTTTAGTCTGGAAAAGAGGAGGCTCAAGGGAGACCTCATGGTACTGTACAACTTCCTGAAGGGAGGTTGTGGTGAAGAGGGGTTTGGCCTCTTCTCCCAGGCAACGAACAGGACCCAGGGAAATGGCCGCAAGTTGTATCAGAAGAGGTTTAGGTTAGACTTAAGGAAGAACTTTTTCTCTCAGAGAGTGGTCAGGCACTGGAATGGCCTGCCAAGGGAGGTGGTGGAGTCGCCATCTCTGGCAGTGTTCAAGAGGCGTCTGAATGAGGAACTGCGAGATATGGTTTAGTGCTTGTGGTAGCAGTGGTGGTGTGAAGACGGTTGGACTAGATGATCTTATAGGTCGTATATATATTTATATAATCATAGAATCATTAATGTCGAAAAGACCATTAAGATCTTCTAGTCCAACAACCCACCCATCATGACCATACCATTAGACCAATGTTCCATTGACCCAGCTCTCAAACACTCCTAGGGGCAGTGACTCAACCACCTCCCTGGATAGCCTGTCCCAATTCTGCACCTCTCTTTCTGAGAAGTTTTTCTTAATAACCAACCTGAAACTACCCTGGTTCAACTTGAGCCCTCTTGTCCAAATGCTGTTACCTGGAAGGAGAAGAGGACAACCCTCATCTCACCACAACCTCTTTTCAGAGAGTTGTAGGGAGTGATTAAGGCCTTGCTTCAGCCTCCTCTTCTACAGACTAAAAACAATTCCAGTTCTCCCTGCTGCTCCTTGGACAGATACTCCTGTTATATTATTTCAAGTCCATATTTCTTAAACACCACTTTTAGAGATTTTTGTTGACATTACAGTTATTTTACTTTTGTTTCTGCCTTAATTTTCAGCTTTTTTTTCATTACAACATTTTCAAAATTGACAATAAAGGTAGCTCTGAAGCTATTTTTATAGGCACTAACAACTTAAGCATGACCTGTAATCTGGTAGAACCAGTAAAATTGATAAATTAATTCTAACACTTTGGAATAGTGTTTCTTCATAAAAATAGGGATCCTGCTTCATATTTGGATTACTAACTATGGTTTTAAAGAGTATTTTTTTTTTCAGAATATTCTATTCATATGGAATATGATATATTGAACTGAATATGTGTCTTTTTCTTGAAAAGTGTTCATCTCTCCATTTTTTCCTTTTCTCTTTTTAGAGTTTCCTTACTTGTATTCCTTATTTCATAATTCTGAGAATAACATGTTTTTTTTAAGTCTTGGGAAAAATGCAAAGTATTTTAGTCATGGATTTTTTTTTTTATTCCTCAGCCACAAAGTAATATTCCATGATCATCTTAATAAACAACCACTGCAAGAATACTTGACAGATCATGAAGAGAGCTCATATTCAAACACATAAATTTTCAGTTATGTGTTGAACAAAAGATTTTAAAAAATGTAAATGAATTAATGAATATCAAGTTTCTCTCTCTCTCTCTCTCTTTTTTTTTTTTTTTTTTCCCATTATTTTTCACTAAGCCGTCTTAAATGATTAAATTGTACAACTCCCCTCATCCCGTCTGTCTTCTTCCCTACCACTGTGGTTCATGACGGTTTTACTTAAAAGGGAATTGTGTATTGCAAACTAATTCACATGAGGAAATTGAACTGCAAACTATTGAGCTCTCAGTTTGCTGGTTCACATTCATTCTTATGACCAGATTGTAATGCACTGTAGTAACTGACCAATCTAGGGAGAATATTCTATTTTGGATTATTTCAGCTATTTTAAAAATCTTTGAACAGGAGAGTACCCGTAGAGTATGTAGGCAACTTAAAAGCCTTATGGCTTATTTCACATGAACACTTCAACAACTTCAAGTATTTGGCACCTGTGAGTTACGAATTTCTGAAAGAGAAGCTGCTGAAAATCTCTTTCCTTGCATGGCCAAGGCAGTAAGATAATTTGGTGTAGAGGGTGTGGTCTTCTTGTTCCCAGAGAAAATGAGATGAGCTCTGGCTGTTTATCATCCCAAGGTTGGTGCTATTGAGTGATTCCCCCCGGGGAAGGAAAAGTTCCTTTATCTGAATATTCCCACTGACAAAGTGCTTCTCACCCAGCCTGACACTGCCAGCAGCTCAGAGGTTTTTTGATAGAGCACAAAGTCTGTATCACAGTTTCCAATGGATACAGTCATCTTCTGCTTTTGTTATATACCTGTCTAAACCTATCTAAAAAATAGAAACATATTGATTACAGATGTCATTTTAATGCACATCACTAATACGAATAACTTTATGCTATATTAATACTGGAGTAAAATTAGAAAAACAAAGATATATATATATATATTTTAATGTTAGGCTGATGGTATAAGACACTTAAATATATTAGCTTTGGTAATAAAATTATTTTAAAATTACTAATACTCCATGATTTAATTTTTCTACATAGGACTTCATAAGAAAGTAAGATGCCCACATTCACCAAGAAAAAATATTAACTTACTTGTAAAATGTTAAGATATTAAATTCTTGGGAAGAAGAGTTTCAACTACTTGCTTAATATCATTTGTTATATAAGAAGATGCTAGTATCATGCTTCATGATACAAAAATATCACTAGTGTTTGGAAGCTACAACAAAAACACAAAGATACGAGAAAGTTTAATTTTTTAATGGAAGTGATAAAATTGTCACTAAATAGCTACTGCCATAATCAATAATAGACAGTAAGAATGTATTCGGCAATTATAATTTAGGATGACGGGGTATGCTGGACTCCTGTATTCAACATATTTAGGTCAGAAGGGTACAGAGGGAACACAACTGAATGAAGACAGTGTGATCAGTTTTTCCCAAACCTAAACATGGGTGTGTACAAAATCTGCTAAAATCTTATAGGAGTTTATATCATGCTTGTGCCAGAAATATCAAAAGGTAGTGTTCGAAGTTCTCCTGATATTCTCTTGGTGATCCTTGTGCAACTTGAGGTTGTTCCCTCTTGTCCTATCTCTGTTACCTGGTGGCCAACCCCCACCTCACTAGAACCTCAGGGACTTGTAGAGAGTGACAAGGTCTCCCTTCAGCCTCCTCTTCTCCAAACTAAGCAATCCCCTTATTCAGTCCTCATAAAACTTGTGTTCCAGACCCTTTAGTAGACCCTTCTGCTGCCCCCCATAGCAACTATGTCTTTCTTGTAACAAGGGACCTAAAACGTAAAGTATGACCTCACAAATGCAGAGTAAAGGGTGTGAGTCACCTCCTTAGCCCTAACTACACTACTTTTCAGATACAAACAAGGATGCCATTGACGTTCTTGGCCATGTGGGCTGTTGGTTCATATTCAACTGACTATTGTCTACTACCCACAGATCCTTTCCCTCCATGCAGCTTTTCAGCTACTCTGATCCTAGCCTGTAGCATTAAAATGGGGTAGTTGTGACAAAAGTGCAGGACTTTCATTTACTATTGTTTAAGTTTATCCATTGATCCAGGCTATCCAGATTGCTCAGGCAGATCGACACTTTCTGTCAACTTGGTATCATCTGCAAACTTTCTGATGTGATGAGTGCACACAATCACTTCATCCAGGTAGTCAGTTTGCCTTTCTTTGAGCTTCATACACTTCTATGCATATATTGACCATCTGGAAGCTCTACAATAAGAAGAATAATGATCCAGGTCAAGCAAGAAAACAGTAGATATTGTAAAAAAACCTTTATTTTCAACTTGATTTGGATTAGTCATGAACTTACTATTTACGGATATCTAATGAGCTGGATACTCACTCTAAATATCCTTGACACTTTTCTCCTTTTCCTGTTAGCAAGCCTAATGATAGTACTCTAAGAAATGATGGAGAAACTACTTGACCTTTTCAGAAGAAGTGGGCAAGATAGGGATGTGAAGTTGTTGTTCAGTAGTGCACCGGCTAATTAAAAAGGGTCAATTTTGTCTTAAGCTAAGATCTTCACATATTTAGGAGAGCATCAAATCTGCTGCTATGCAAATTGGCTTCTAAAACCTGTTAAATTAGCCAAAACCTTTCTAGGAGTGGGATGACATTGTGAAAGCTCCCACTTCAAAATCCTGAAACATAGTTTCAGTGATAGTGGATTAAAAACAATTTTTGGAAACCATTAATTCTGTGTTGCTACTAAATTAAATTATTTAATAATTAACCTTGACTGAATAGTTAGGTATTAAGCATCTACAGCAGCAGAGCTGATAAGGAGCGAGTTCCACTGGATTCAGGCATGTCAACGTTTTATGGGCTGGTTCGGCCCAGTTCCATGACTAGTGGGGCAGAGGGATTTTGCAAAATCTACACCTCCGGAAAAGGGAAACAGGGGACCCCAAAATAATTAAAAACAGAGGCAACGATCTGAGGAGAAATAAACTAATTTACTAAATATAGTATCAGAATGCAAGACAACACACCATAATACAATATAATTAGAAATAAATATAATGAGAGAGAGAATGTCCGAAAGGTGGATAGGCCTCACGATAATGCTGAGGTGAAATGCATGGTCCAGTTGAGCAGCAGGGAGAAGAGCCTGATGAAGAAGAGCACATCAGGTGACCTTGCCAGGGGTTATATCTTCTCTCAGACCACAAAGTCCCCTGGGGAATGTAGTTCTTCTTTTCTTCCAGACAGGTACCCGGAACTGGAGCATAAACACCTCAGCTCCCAGTGCACTACACGATGTTATGATGTGGAATACCGATGTGGAATACCATAAATCATAAAACCATGACAGGGCATTTAACTTTGTTTGTAAACAAACAAACAATCTGCCAGAGATCTCTGATAGTAATTACAGATAAGGTGTATCATCCTACTAAGAATTTTATCTATCATCATTTTCGTTCTTTCTTCCTGGCTTTGGATGAGCTAGCTATTGCTATATAACTTGATAAGGATCACTGGTATGCTAGCAAATGAAGAGGCTGTGTAGATTATTTTCAAATATATCATACAATGTCTAGTTTAATATTGCTCTTTGGGTATATAGCTATAATGAAGCAAGAGTAGCATTAATGGTTTGAGGGGTTCCTCAGTAAGGATTCAGTAGAAATATATTTTTGGAGAGGAGTGGGAAAAGATTATGACCTTTCCATCAAGCTGAAATTTCTTCATCCTGATAAGTTTTTAAGGAAGTCATAAAAGAGACTGATGTCCTGTATTTCAAAATTGAATCCTTCATTTAAAACTAAGAACAATTCACTCACTACTGTAAATCCTACCATCACTGACTTCAAAAATGGTATCCGTATCCCAGCTTATATTCAATGAAATCATAATCATCAAGATAACCTTTGAATGAGTGAAGAAGAGGTCCACTTGTATTTGCTTGAATGAACAGGCAGTCAGAAGCAGTCACTGCAAGGTGTGAATTCTCCCATTTATATTACTAATATTATTAATGCTAGATCTCAGTTTGCCTGCTGATCTGTTAAGTACTACTGCTTTCTGATGACCAAGAATGTATAGAAACAGAAAAATTATACTCATTGATGACATGGTATTCTGCGCATTAAAGAATAACATGCCATAAAGATCTGTGCACTTCAGTGCGTCTTTCATAATATTGCTGATATACTATGTAGACATCCTGAATGACACAAGACTTATGAGTTACCCTGGTTGGTTAGAAATGCCAGAAAAAAAGTCCATTGCTTTTTACACCTCTACATTTTGACCTGGTGCCAGACACAGAGAGTTGTAGGAATTAGCTGACTGCCTATTAGCTGCTGATATGTTTATGTTCCAAAAATTTGTTCAGTAAAAAAAAATTAAAAAAAAAAAAAAAAAAAAAAACCATGCAGAATTTTTCAGGGCAGAAGCTAACCAAAAAAGAAAAAATTGAACCTAAGCATGTTTGATCCTTATTGACTCGGCATATTTTCCATCTACCTATTGAATAGTAGTTATTTTTTCTCCTTTTTAATGCAAGATGAAAGTGGGAACAAATCTCAGAATCAGTTTTATGCTTCAAGCATTAGAGTTTCTAGTATAATTCATTAAATCGGTCTGGAAGTTTTACAAATTTAATTTTGCTCCACAAAGTTATCTGGCAATATATGTACATACACCTAAGTTGTTTCAACTATCAATCATTTAATTTGTGAGTAGCTTTCATACTTAAGAAGACTGGATTGCATGAGGGATGGATGTTTCTCAGAAAAAAGGTTGACTAATCAGAAAAACAATAATTTACTGTGATGTCATTCTCACTATAGACAGAGTAATAGTGATTGACTCTGGCTCTCATAAATTAGACATAAAATAAGATGTTTGATTTCTTTTGCCATTACTGCCACATAACAGGAAAAACAAAATTACACTTTTTTCTCATCCTTATTGAGCTGCGTGCCTGCAGTAGGGTTGTATTATATTTTATTTTTATTCTAACCTACAAAATTAATGTGAGGAAGCTGAAGAGGACAGGACTATGGAGAAATGGCTAGTTTCTGTTAAATTAATTTTGTGATAGCTTGTTGCTCTGGACAAATCTCTTTTTCATCTGCAGTGAAGATTAGACTTCAGAATTTTTTCACTGTCTTGTGAAATGTCACTGAACAGATGGTGCTTTTCACTGTTTTCTTGATTAGACCCCAATCTGCCAAAGTACTTACACACATGCTTAACTTAAGCACATCTGCACTCCCATTTTATCAGTTTTATAATCAGTGCTTAGTGAAGTTTTGGTTTTAAATTATTCTACTAGTTAAATAAAAATTTTCCTTGAAATTTAGTACCAAATTGTGTGTTTGTTAATATAAATTAGATTACACTGTTTAAGCCTCTGATTACAAAGGAGTCATTGTCAGAATTCCTCATTTGGGAATATATTTCATTGTGGATGTTCTCATATAACAGCATGAACATAATAAAGAAATGCATGAAATAAAAATAATAATGCCAGTCTCTCCATCAAAAACAACAAAGAGTTCTATAAGAATACATAAGTAAATTTTAAAATAAAATACAGTTTGGGGCTATATCCTCTGATAACTATCTGTAGCTCACATGCACAAAGCCCTAAGCACATCGCTTAAATCAAACTCTTCCCAGCTCTACCCAGGAAGGAGACCTTAAACATTAGAAATCTTTCCCTGCCTTAGGATTTAGAGTGGCGATTCCATCATTTGTGACTTCTTTAAAAACTTATCAGGATGAAGAAATTTCAGCTTGATGGAAAGGTCAGCATCTGAATCCCCTTACCTGAATTTGCAGTTTCACAGCCCTGCTTTGTATTTTTAAGAGCTTACTTCTTGCACCAACCTACAGGCTGACAATTTTTCCCATTAAGCATGAGCAATTCCTATTAAGGTTTTGAAGGAATGCACTACATTACGAATGAATATAGACAGAAGACAGTGTCCTTGAACATTCCCCAAACATCAGTACCACAGATTTCACTAAATGCTTTTCTATGAAATACCACTTCCTACTAGTGAACACCAAATATTGCAAAAACAGTGTGTGTCCTTCTATTATTATTGATCACGAGATTGCCTAGATTTTTTTCCAAATGCCATAACATTTTCTGGACTTCTGGTTAAAGCAAGCATTCCTTTTTGATTTTTACTCTTTCTCTCCCTTCCTTTCCTCATTCATTCCTCCCTAGTCTACACTCTATTGATAGATATCAAAGTGATGCAATAGGTCTTATTTTAGACAAATATGTTATTTCATATAAAGGATAGATTTAATCTGAAACATGAATTCAGATCATAAAATCAGCAAGATCAAATATTCAAAGATTTGTTTTCATGATATATTTCATTAATTTCACCTCAACCTGAGCTTAAAACTTTATCTAGTATTTCTTCCTAATCACTGTTTTTGGTATACAACATCAGCTTAGAATTTAAATTTAAATGATCTTCTGCAAAATTGCTTTCCTCTTTCTTAATATACTACTTCCAGGTGTTCCCTGTGATCCCACCATTTGAAAAGAATAGTTCTTTATGATGAAAAAAATCCATTTACAGCAGCACAAAAGAGTTACAGGTCAGAGTTCATTTAAAAAAAAAAAAAGAAAGAAAGAAAAAAAGAATAAATGCAGTACTTATTATATTATTTTATTATATATTATATTAAAATTATTTAACTTCAGGACAGCAGATTTATCAAAATATTTCTTTGCACTCAATAAAAGTTCTGATCTATAATTCTGTGCACTATATTTGCCAAATCAAAGTTTATTATACAGTATAATTAATTGCCTCCTGTCTGATGGTATCCAAAACAATGTTAAACACTGAATCTACTCATGATAAAAAGATATAATAATGCTACTGTGCTGAAATTATATTTTAGCAATATAGTATAAAATAGTATTTTTAGCAATATAAACAAAATTCAGTCTTCTGCCCCAGGTCCTTACTGGAAGTAAACAGAATTATTTCTTTGTCTTTTTGTACTTCATACCACAATACTAATTTGTTTTTCAATCTTTTGTCTGCTGTCATAAATTTAGAGTGCAGGCTTGTTGAGATAAGTACTATTTCACTTTTTCAACATTCTCTAAAACACATACCATATTATAGCTTGCATCACTGCAAAAAAGCACAACTAAAATTTGAGCAACCATTAGATGAAAAGACAAAGGTTATTAAATGCAGAAAAAAAAAGCAAAAATGCTGCTTCAGTTCCATTAATTAGCATTACAATTTGAAAAAGTCCAGTTAATCTACAGCAGCTTAGTCCTTATATACATCTCCATTATGTTATAGGCTTGAATATAATACGCAGAGTACTTTCAACAGGCAGTTAGAACAAAGGTATAAGATTTCAAGAAAAAAAATGCTTTGCAATTTCTAAGTTTTTACTGATAAAATATGATACTTTGATTTACACTTGATACTTTTTAAAAAAAAGTTGTTAAAAGGCTTAAGTATGCTCAGATGCATTATGCCAATCATAAATTTATTAACATCCTTACACTTCACCATTTTTAATAGCCAAGTGCTCCAATTCCCTTCAATTCTCATTCTCTCAATACTTTCTGTACAGTCACCCTAAATTCTTACTGGACTAATACTGGTCTGATTTTCTGACTCAGCTGTGCTATGTGGCTGCTATGTTCATACAGGGACAGTATGCATATAAAAAGCATTTTCTAATCTCTATAACTTTGCAGAGAGAAAAACTGTAACAGAAAATATTCAGCTTCCACCATCTCATTCTAATTTTGGCTTATAAGAAAATGTAACTATCAAGCAACATAACATTAATGAAAATTTGCCATCTTGATGAAATAAAGAGTTATATTGAAAAAAGGTTTTTTTTTTTTTTTGGGGGGGGGGGAAGGGAAAGGATTATAAAGATTTATTTCAGAGTTCTCTACAGTTGCAATGTGTGTTCCAGGAATACAAAAATTGATACTTTTCATAAAAATTATGATGCCTGCTCTGAAAGTAATGCCTCCTATTCTATGATGTTCACCCACAACGTCAGGGGCAGTTGCTGTTGGTACAGCAGTAGAGGCTGAACCACCATTCCATTCAATTTTGTTGCTCTGTGACAGACAGCAGCAGAGGGGCAGTCTGACAGAATGCTGTCTGACAGGGAAGTGTGTATGAAGAAAAGGGATAGAATTGAATTCCTCCATATGGAAGAAGATGGTATGCACTGCCATTTATAGACTTCTGCTGAACATTTATAGAAACCAACCAGTGGATATGAGCACAGTAAGGTCGTGGGTGGTGTTTCAGCAGTGGTGACTTACCTCCACTGGGGCAGATTGTTACAAGAGCATCATGCAGGCTCTTGATTGCTGGCAAAAATGCAAAGGTAATGGTGATTACCGTGTTGAAAATTACTGTATCTGAGACTGAGCACTATAAAACAGTGTTATTATGGTCTTTATTGTATTTTCCGTGGAGATAAATAGGAGGCATTACTTTTGCAGAAATCCATGTATCCAATATATATATATTTATATATAATTTTGCTTATGAACAGAATGTCCTAATGTTTTTGTTTCTTGAAATCATTTCTATTTGTGAAGAGCAATAATAAAATAAATAAATAAAAATAAAAAAGTAAAATTAGATAGACTTATGGTGAAAAAATAATCAACAAACCAAATGAAGTTTTCATCAATCAGGAGTAGAACCTGGCATCATTTTTTTAGTTTTTTATATTGACTTCAGCTGGTATAAGTGCTCACAGATTAGATGAATCAGCTTGTGATAGAAGATAACTACTGAGGAAGATGTATACAAGATGTGTCAACTTTTTATGGGCTGGTTCGGCCCAGTTCCTTGACTAGCGGGGCAGAGAGATTTCGCAAAATCTGCGCCTCCGGAAAAGGGAAACAGGGGACCCTAAAATAATTAAAAACAGAGGCAACAATCTGAGGAGAAACAAACTAATTTACTAAATATAGTATTGAAATGCAAGATAACACACCATAATACAATATAATTGGAATTGAAGTTCATAAATAAAGGTGGATAAGCCTCACCATAATGCTGAGGTGAGATGCATGGTCCAGTTGAGCAGCAGAGAGGAGAGCCTGATGAAGAAGAGCACATCAGGTGACCTTGCCAGGGGTTATATCTTCTCTCAGACCACAAAGCCCCCTGGGGAATGTAGTTCTTTTCTTCCAGACAGGTACCCGGAACTGGAGCATAAACACCCCAGTTCCCAGTGCACTACACGATGTTATGATGTAGAATACTGATAACCAAAAATCACAAAACCATGATATTCCACCCCTTATTCTACATCACTACACCATGCTTAATATACAAACAAAATATAATTACCAAACATTAAACACATGCACACACAAACCTACAAATATATACACATGGAATTACTGACTGCACTCCCCCAACATCAAATTCCCTTGTGGTACCTGGAACTGGAGCATAAACACCTCAGCTCCCAGTGCACTACATGATGTCATGACGTGGAATACCAATAACCAAAATTCACAAAACCATGACAAGATGTTATCAGTTATACATGAAGGTATGATAATATTTTACAGCTGTGTGTCAATTCACTTTTTTGAGTTGATGCAAGCAAGTCTTGTCCAAAATAACAAGATAGCAACTTTTAGCTCAGTTCATGGAGTCAATCTTTTTACAATGCTTTCCATGGTTATTTAGGTTTTGCTCAAGATCTGGTTTATCTTTAAAACCATTTGTGTTCCAGTGAGCTGGAGTATAACATACTGCTAGTTCATATTTGTCTGAAAAGTAGTGTGTATGCATACTCAGTCAAGAGAGATTACAAGAAACAATACTCAGAATGCTTCAACTTTGTTAATAAAATCATGAGCTATGCTTCATCTGCATTGTCTGTGTAACCATCCAATCATTACTCATCAGGAGAGGCTTGTACTAAGTATCTGAAATAACATAATACTCATATGATGTTATTTTTATACACCTGCCTAAGGGAACTGTTAATAAATATTGCACCTAGCCATTGTATCAAAAAAATCTGCCGCAATATCAACAAATGAATCTTTAATTTGAACTGATGGGAGGGTAGAAGCTGTTGACATAAATCTCCACAGATGTAGTCTAATCTCCAAACAAAATAATACAATATTGAATTAAGATTTGTATTACATATATTGTGTTCGAAAAAAATAAGCTTTGGGGTGAAAATATGTGAGTGACTGCAATGGAGTACACATAAAAGGTACTGTTGTGTCTCACAGGTCAGCCATCCATGAAGGAAAAAAAAAAAAAAAGACAGGGGACAAAAGTTAGAAGGAAACAAAGTGAGAAGATTTTATAAATTAAGATTCCTTCAGTAGTTATCAATATGAATAAATACTGAAAAAAAGAAAAAAACACTTTTAATGAAAGCTGAATGGGAAGTCATTTATCTCCAGAGTGAAAGTAAATTTCAGTTAAGTATTTCAGTAAAGTTAAGTATTTCTTTTTACCAGCATTCAATATTATTCTGATGTATTCATGCACAAGCCTGAAGACAAGCATTGAATACATTGAAAAATATAGTTAGCACAGGAAACTCTGGTAATTTTTGTACAATCTTTAAAGTAGCAATCCTGTTACAGTTCCACCTCACTAGACAAAATAAACTTTTCTTGTGCTAAGGCTATCAAGGGAAGGTTTAGCATTGCCTAATAGAGTCTTACAACTTAATGATAGCAGGATTTTTATTTTTTTTTAAGGAACATTGTGTAATCAAATCTTTCCCTGAAGATGCTTGTGCGGGTTGAACAGTAAAGGAGCAATTCCAATGAGCAGAAGCCTGTAGCAACCATAACTGGAATGCTTTTGTCTTTTGTCTTTGTGTTACTATTTACAAGACATGCATCAAGTCACTTTATCTCTGAAGGTTTCCTTGAATTCAGGGTTTCCACAAAACATGTTTTAAGCATGAAGTGTTTCTTTCTTCTGGAGACATGGCAACTTTCTATCCAGTTCTCCAGTTCTGTCAGATATATTGACACTGTATTGAGCTTATAAAATCCTTCAAAATATCACATACTTAAAAAAAAAAAAAAAAAAAAAAAAAGTCTAAGAGTGAGTTCAAGAACAGGAGGAAAAAAAGTAGATCTGATTCAAAGGTTATTTTTCCATCAAAATATATTGTACTTGTGAACTATCTTCATTAATTACTTAATTAATTTTTTAATTTAATTTTAATTAGTCATGTTTAGACTAGTATTTATTCATCCCCAGGTCACATGTTTTCTTGTGATCTTCTTACTTGCTCTTATTTAAGGCTAGGACCATGTTAGTATAAATAGCATTTGGGTATCCTTCTCTGCCTCTTGCCCCTCCCTTCTTACCCCCCTTCAATTTCAAATTGTAGCCAAATAGAAACAAATATGCAAAGAAGTATTTATGTGATCATCCAATTGTATTATTTTTCCTAAGGAGCAATTTGAGGGATGGCTACTGCTTCCTTTATCTGCACAAATCCATATATTGACCCCTTTAAATTATTATACTTTTTAAACAACCAGCACTTTCTTCCTTCTTTCTCTTTCTACTGTTTCTCTCTACTGAAGAAACTTATCTTAATATCCAGGATGAAGGTAACAAGCTGCTCTTGCATCAGTTAGTCAGCAGAAAGGAATTACAAGGTCCCTACAGGTTTCCCACATACGCCAACAGAAGTTAAATGCAGACAGACTGCAAAAACTGTTTATTAAGTCCTGCAAAATCGTTCTTTGCTCTCCATTGCTTTTCTTTTTGCAGCAGAACATACAATCCCCAGGCAGGAACCAGATGTTGTAGGCAAGACACTGCAATATCTAAGTAAAATGAAACTTCTGCCCTGAAGATCTGGAAACAGAAATGTGTGAAAACTCATCTTTAGGAAACAGAGACCTGAAACGTGGATGCGGAAAGATAAATTTCCAGGGCTGTATTGAGAAGGCTGTCCGTAAGATGAACACCATTCCTTCAGATCTTCAACATATTTCTTGGCTTTGCTTTCAAGAGGGATCCATTTTTCCACTGGCCCCCAATATGGGGGAACCTACCAAACCCAACAGAGGAAACTGAAGGGTTTCTGTCATAGCCGAGATAAAACTTCTACTGCCAGGTTCCCAGTAAGTCCTGCAGCCTGTTTTTTTTTTTTTTTTTACTCTGACTGTGTAAGCACAATCTGACCCTTTCTATTTCCAGGAAAATGTGAAGGCAGTGAACAAGGAGTCAGCACTTTCTGCTGTGTTTTTATTTTGGACATGAGACTTGACTGAAGCAGGATGAAATCACCCTGGACACCCCATGACCTCTCTTACATCCATAAGATCTTTATGTAAAGAAGATGAAGCAGTTTCCTGTTATTTCACATCTGAGCGTGGCTTCTACTCTTTTGGAAATCTATATTCATGAAACAGTGGGCATTTTGTTTTCCTTAGAAATTTATCTATAGAATATACTCTCTCTTCCGCACAGAAAAAAATCATGATAAGCAGCTGATGTTTTACTTCTCAAGGCAATTTCCTTCTCTTTTCACTTTTTAAATTTATTTTTCCTTTTCCACAAAAAGCAACATATGATATATTAGTGTGAGTTTTTAGTTTAATACAAAGTGAAAATGCAAGGTAAATCATTTCATGACTCTTCACACTGCTTTGATTGCAAGATGCGCTTAGAACAGAACAACTTTTATCTAAAGACTTAATAGTCTTTATCGTCATTAAAAAAAGCCTGAAATCTTTATACTGTGCGTGTTGGGACATTTACCTGTGTTTTAATATTATGCTTGAGGTTAAAGTGTAAGTCAAGAAACTTTAAAAAAGTATTTTTATTATTGTCTTACGGAGCAAAAAACCATTTTTCCCCCCAGATAGAAACAAAACTGCTCTGCTGTATTTTTGTTGCCACAATTTTACTTTCACAAGATACCCAAGACAATGATTAAATACTTTAGGCATATTCCAGTGAACTGCTGACCACTCTCTAACCCTGAAAATCTAGAAACAATCATTAGACAAAACTTCCATTAGTAACTGCTTTCTTTCTTGGAACGAAAAAATGATATTCCTTGTAAAAATATAAATTAATCACTGCACAAGAAAGAATTTTTTACACTTAATACAACTAAAAATATTTCAGTTAAAATGTATAGTTTGGTATTTAATTAATAAATTAATCAAGCTTTAATATAGTTTATTTAAATCAGCTTAAAACAATCTTTTTTATGAACTGCATAGCATTCTGAAGAATTTGTCCAGCACCAGTAAATACTGCATTTTAATGCCAACCCAGGCTTTTTTCCATAGAAGTTATTTTCTATTTGTGATTTATTTTTATTTATTTATTTATTTATTTATTTATTTTTATTTTTGTTATGAAGATAAAGGTCTGTCTTACCTTTTGAATATGGTTTGCTGTTGTTCAGGCAAACAGGGTTTTTATCAGATCACTTCAGAACCCTATAAAAAGGCTTAAAAAATATCCATTCTGACTTGTAAATATTGGTCAAGGGTGAGAAGGTCTTTGTTTTATCTCATGACATTTTTATCTTTGAAAAACTCAAATGTTTACAGAAACATATGATTAGAAAAATTCTAAAGCAATACGCTTTAGAATGTTTCCTGAATTTAATAGTTGAGAGAAGAAAACTGCCAGACCACTAAGCGGAGAGAAGCAGATGACAACTTTATACAAAAATAAATTACAGGCATTTTTCTAATTTCCATTTTGCATTTCCATTGCTGTCTGCATACTGATGATGTGAATTGGATGGATAGATTTTGACTAATCTGTAAACACTTTAATTGGCTCCTGAAATGTAGCAGAATAGTATGCCAGGGTTTTATCCACAATTAAGTCAAGTTTTATGAACTTAATTCCTCATTATTGTTTGCAGCCAAGATAAAATTATCAAAGTCTTTCCTTGTTGACATGCTGCAAACAATTACAGGGTTTTTTATGAGCTCTAGTTTGGAATTCTGTGATCAGATTCTGCTGAAAGTGCTGATTTGCAGCACCAAGCTGCATTCTGACAGCATTTTCCTTAAGTCTGAACTGCAAATTTGAAAGATGTGTAGGCACAGAGAAATGTGCGTGTATTCTGTGTGTGCACCCAGAAGAGGTCACTAACCAGACTGCATGTGCTGCTGAGTAGGCATTTATTGGTTAGAACTTTATGTGGGTGCAGACAATTGGAGGAAAGTCTTTTCCCTGTGATATCCCAAAATGTTTCAAGATACAAACCACCTTTTGAAGCTAAAACACTCTGAAGGAGCCTGTTACCATTCCATCATTGCAAAACAGGACTTCAGCATTTACTCAATTTCTGTTATTTTGAGAGCAACTGTGGAAGTCTAAAGATTAAGGAAATTAAAGATTATTAAAAACCTGCATGTGTGTTCTGTTATCTAGCTAGATTTCTATTGCAGATGCAGACAGTGCATTTCAAATACTGCCCTGCATATACCTGGGAGTGGCTTTATTACATCCACTGCAAGATGAATACCAATGTTTCTCTGATACATACTTTATGTTATTTAGATATCTGTTTAGTTATTTGTATCTCAGTGAGTCACACCAAAATTTTCCCAGTGCCCAAGAAGATTCACTGTCAAAATTAAATCTGGGAAAGCAGACTGCCAACCAATCTGACCATGCATTCTTAAATATTAAGAATTATTAAATATTAACTGTGTAGGACATTTACTAAAAATAGTAGGTGTGTTTACCTGAGTCAATAAGGCAACCTAAGACAGCTAAACTGAAATAAGGAGGAGTTATATCAGGAATACAAGATTAAGCATCTGCCTCTTTCAACATCCATTCATCTCTCCTCCAGATTGCTTTTGCCATTTTGCCATCTGTTTTCTTCCATTTTCTGTTTTCTTAGAAGGCTGGCTAATTTATAGAAGAGAAAATAATCTGAAAAGTTTGTCCTGAAGAAAATGGCTAAATAATCAGAGATATTTTATTCTGCTTTGGTTTTACTGTGAATTGAACATACACTGAATACTAGTCTTCATGTTGGAAAGAACCTTTTTTTCTTAAATATAATATATATGACAAATATTACTAAAGTTTCCACAGAGATTTTGCCTTTGATACTCAACAGACAAATAAATGGTCTCAACAAGACAATAATTGTGGTCTAAATATGCATACAATATAGAATCATCTAAATTCCTAACCTATGAAATACATGTTAGTTCTGTATTTTCTTTGTTTACTTTGGACTGTTCACTTAAAACTTAAAAAAAAAAAAAAAAGTAAAAAAGTTTCAGAAACATTGCTTTACATGCAGTAAATGAAACTAATAATATAGGCAACTTCATTTAAATTAGTTGAAAAATATACAAATATCCTGTGCTCACAGGAGCTTATGGATGTTCTTTTTCTTTCTCTTGTTTTTCTTGATTTGTTTTTACTTGTGCTCTTTACCATTTCTCTATTATATTACCTGCATGGGCATTCATTTAACCCCTAACATGTTCCTTTTATGTCTTTATTGACCTAATTCCTTGTTAACAGACATGCAAGTGAAGAAACTGGAATTTTTAAGTACTAGAAGTCAGAAAGTTTTAAACCTCTTCAGAAAAAAATGCCCCCATTACTTCTCAATCGAGAAAATTTCTTACAACAAAGAGGGTTAATTTTTTTATTAACAATGCATGATAATGATGGTTGGCCCTATGTCTACAGTGGAGATTTTCTGTGGAATAATAGAGTTTTCTACAGTGTCACAGGTTCATTTTGTCTAAGTCCTGATTTTATTCAAGCAGTACTGGATACAAGGACCTAAACAAGGAGATGAAGCTTCCATTTGCACCATGAGTTGCTACACTTTTCTCAGACCAGTTGTCACTGATGAAGTAATACTATCCCTAAACAACACACACACGCACGCACAAAAAAAATAAAAATAAAAAAAATCTTTTTGGGTTACTATTTTATTTTTAGAAGAATTCCAAGGCTTACAGGACAAAATTGATCAGCTGTTTTCCAAGTTTCTCTCTGTGGGAAAATCTTGAATTTTGCTAAAGCACATACAAGCACATGCTTATAAAATTGCACAGCATTGAAAACGACTGTATTCCTAAGCTTTGTCGCCCTGTTAACTGACTAGAATTAGCATAGATTAATTTGTGAGGTTAATTGTCTTTGTAAGAGACTTTGAATTGGAACATCTCTTTATTCTCAACCAGCCTGAAAGAGACAACTCAGTGCCTGAAAGCGATAGGATTCAAAGACAGACTTAATTGTAGATTTATCCAACTTCTCCCATGAAAGCTCATGTCTCTGGTACTTGTTAATGCCTTAACATGAAAGACTTGTGCTGTCAAGCCCTAGCACAGGCACTGTTGGAAGTGCAGCCATATTTATATATTTTATTGCAACATCAGACCCCTGGACTGTGCTTTCCCAGGGCTGGCCACTGAACTGAACATCTAAATCTATATGGGTTTCATCCAGTAGCATTTGATAGAACCATAGCAATATTCTTGAGCAGAGTACAAGCATGGGAAAATATTCAAGGTAAAATTCATTCTGGTCACTACAGCTGTAATATGTGATGAATGAACAAGTGATTATTTACCATGTATTTTTCTCATAGTGCCATTTTGACTTTATTTTTTTTGGTAATACCTCAGCCATAGAATATATCTGTTTTATGAGTTCATTTGAATGTTTGTAGTAGTGAATGCTATGCATTGTTTATATACGTGTAAGTATATCTAGGTACTGTATTTAGTTTATTCATTTATATATTTGGGCACATGTTCTGATTAACACTTTAGATATGACAGTTTTCTTTTTCCTATTTTACAGAAAAATTCAGCTTTCAAATTAGGATTTTTCTCTCAATTGTTTAAAATCTTGTCTTGATGTTTTTAAAAAAGGTTTGCATAATAATGTAAACAGTGGCGATCAAAGTAAATACAGAATCACAGAGTTATAGGCGTGGGTTAAAAGGGATCTTAAAGCCTATTCAGTTTTAACCTTCTGCTGTGGACAGAGTTGCCACCCTCCAGATCAAGCTGCCTAGGGCTCCATTCAATCTGGCCTTGAATACCTCCAGGGATGAGGCATTCACGCCTCTGGGCAACATGTGCTAAGGCCTCATTACCATGAAAAGAAATTTGCTCTTAGTATCTAATCTAAATCTCCCGTCTTTTAGTTTAAAACTCATTCCCCTTGTTTTGTTGCTATCTGTCCATGTAAAAAAAAAACAGTCTTCCTCCTTCTTATAAGCTCCCTTTGTGTATTAGAAGGCCACCATGAGGTTTCTCTGGAGCCTTCTCTTCTTCAGGCAGAACAAGACTATTTCTCTCTCTGCCTTTCTTCAAAAGAGAGGTCCCCAAGCTCTCTGACCATCCTCGTGGTCCTCCACTCCATGTCTATCTTGTGCTAAGGGTCCCAGGTCTGGACACAATACTCAGATGTTTCCTCGTAAGGGTTGAGTTAGATAGGGGCAATCACCTCCCTCTCACTGTTGCCCACCCCTCGTTTGAGGCAGCCCAGGATACAGTTGACTTTCTGGGCTGCAAGTGCACACTGATGTCTCATGTTCAGCTTTTCTTCCACCTGTACCTCCTCCTTCACAGGGTTACTCTCAAACAGTTCTTCTCCCATCTGTATACATACCTATCATTGCCCCAGTCCAAGTGCAACACCTTGCACTTGGCCTTGTTGAACTGCATTAGGTTCTCATGTGCTCACTTTTCCCTCCTGCCTGGGTTCTTCTGGATGAAATCCCTTCCTTTTGTCCTGACAGCTGCACCACTTAGCTTATTGTTATAGGTAAACTTGCTGAGAGTGCACTCAAATCCATTATCCGAGTAAAGATGATGAAGATGTTAAATGTCCCAAAACCTAACACACATATTTAACCCAAAGATAACTGATGTGTGCATAGAAGATAAAATGACAATATCAAAACTGATGGGAAATGTGAATTCTGTCAAAGGATAAGAAGGTTGAGAACCTCATCTTCCAAACATCCCTGGTCACAAAGGGGCTGCTTATCTACTGAATTTTAAAATTAATAAAAATAACAAAATACCAGGAGCAACTCAGAGAACAGAATATTCTTTTGCACTTTGTTGTCATGGGAGTTCTGAGGTGATAAATGAAGAGCACTGTGAGAGAAATACTGCTGCTGAGTGGCTTCAGAGTGTATATCTGAATGATAGTTCTTGCAGTGCCTATTTCTAATGTGCAGTTGATAACTGCAGTTTGACGGAGACAGCTGGAGCATGGCAATACCCTCCTCTGCTCTCTGTGCAGAGATTGACTATATATTGCTCCATCATCTCCCAGCTGAACATGTTTCCTATCTTTTCCCTACACCTTCCAAACTGATAATATTATGTTGGTTTTTTTTGTTGTTTTTTTTTTTTCCCCTCCACATTACTTTCAGGAAAAACAACTCCTCAACTCCTTTGCAGTGATTTTACATTGCCTTCGCTATTATCCCCTAAAAAGATTTAATTCAAAACCAGCTGGTAGTTTTCTGCTTATGTTCGTTCTTTTTCTTTTTTTTCTTTCTCCTTTGCATCTCTTTGCTTTCTGACATTTGAAGATTTTCAGTCACAAAAAGAAGTTTTAACAGCCTGTATTCTAGATCTTACAATTCTTAAGGCTCAGGATTGTCTGAGTGGTTTTTGCTGTTTAAATAAACAACAGAATACACACTTGGGAGATTTGTACTTTTAGGATAGGTGTTTTTAAAAACAGCTCCTTAAGGAATTATCTAAATGTAAATTCACAAAAGAATAAAAAATAGTGTTCATTTTAGCAAAAAACAATCCTCCCCTGGTAATAAATAAATAAATAAATAAATAAGCAAGCAAGCAAGCAAGCAAGCAAAAAATTCACCAGGCATACATTTTGTTTATTCTATAAGGGAACAGACATGCATTTAAATCATTTATATTATAATATATAATTCTGAATTATGCTATGTTTTGTTGTATTTGTGTTTGTAATTAAAGGACAGAACAGATGGTGGAGTCTTGGTTTTATGCTGTATATCTATTAAAGTAGTGCATGCTGCCAAATGATTGTTCCAAATCACAAAATATTTGTTCATTATGTTTTTGAAAGAAACTGGTAGTCTGAGAGATGACTACTTCTTCAAGAGAGTTTTACAAAACAAGCAAGGAAAATAAAAGCAAAAAAAAGTCTACAAAGCATTTTAAGAATAGGCAGAAAATTCAGTGCAAAGTTAGGAACATAACTATGTTTTTCACAAAAGAAACACAGAGTTACGTATATCAAGATTTTGATAGATTCTCATGGAATTCTTTAGTGAGCTGGGCTGTGAGAAAATGCAAGACACACTGTGGGCTATGCCTGATGGGCGACTGAACACCACCCAACTGTGCAGTCTTTTCTAGTAAGGAGATTCTGAAAGATGAAAGTGAGACTGCTCGTGGGTCAAGATAAAGGCAGTTGACTGTTTTAAGCTGCATGTGCATGCCAAACCTAATAATTAATTAATTTGCTACTTCCCATCAGCAGGCAGGTGTTCAAACACTCCAGGCAAGCAGGGTTTATTGATAGTTTCATGGGAAGACGGACACATGTCTTTGAATGTTTCCCCCTTCCTCCTGTTTTACTTCCAGCTTTTATTGCTGAAAATGATGCCACATGGTATGGGGCAGTCTGGGTCAGTCATACCGGTTGTGTCTCCTCCCTGCTTCTTTTGTTCCCTCTGCTTCTTGCTGCCAAAGCAGCATGAGAAGCTGAAAAGTCCTTGGCTCTGTTCAAGCACTGTTGAGCAACAATGAAAACATGAATGTGTTGTTACCACTATTTTCCTCATAAATCCAAAACATGGCATCATAGCAGTGATGAAGAAATCAAACTTCATTCCTGCAATTGAGCGTATATTATTACTTCAAATAACATATGTATGCATGTGAGAAATATTGGCAAACTCCAACAATATAGTTTTTATTTCTTTAGGACATCTATTAAGACATCCAATTTCTACATTGCATCCTTCCTTTGCAATGATTTCTGTGTATAATACTTTTGGATAATTTCCTGTATTAGGATGTCCTTAAAAGAGGATAAAGAAATATTCAGACATATATGTACACCTAACATTTAATTTCATCTCTGTTATCAGATTATATTTTATTATTATTATTTATATTATTATAATTATATTATTATTATTAATAATAATAATTATTATTATACACAGCAATAAGCTAGTGTCAAACATATAACCATTGAGGTGTAACATATCCGATTGTTTTCTGTTTTTGACTCCTCCATTGTGTAAGTGCATCAAGCAAGTTGTTTTTTTTCTTTATTTCATAGCTATTTTGTTGGGTTTTTTTGTTTGTTTATTTATTTATTTATTTTTTTATTTTTTACCCTTTATCTTAACAAATGTTTTCAAACTACTTTCTGGGAGAATTTTTTTTTTTACTAGGATAATAACATCCAAATATCTCTGAATGGAAAGATAAAACAGAAAAAACTTTTTCAAACTATGTGATATTTAAAATTTTTTTCAGGTAAGTACATGAAGTCAAAAAGGAATCTTTAGGGTCTTCAAATTAATAAGGACAGTTATGTCATAAGGTTCAAAACACTTTTATTGTCTCAGTCAGCACAGTTGAGAAAGCAAGTTTTTGTGCTGCCACAATGAGCATGTTGTGAAGGTTGTGGTTTCATAAATGATAGTGAATATTGTCCAGGTACACTGAGTAGTAAAAAATATTTATGCTTAAAATGGTTTGCTTAGTCAGGGACAAGGAATACATTAGGTATGGGTTTTAATGTGCTACAGCTGATGATTTCTGTTATTCAGTAAGATCTCAAATTTCAGGATGAAATGTGTTTGTCATTTTTAATCCAGTTTGGTAGACAACCTTTTTTACTTGACAATGTATTTTTTGTTTCCTAAGAATTCTGCTTTATTCCTGTGCAAAAAGGGAAAGAATAAGACAAATGGGAGAGAAAAGAATGTTTATGTTTAAACTCTGGATTGCAGAGCATAATAGATAGGCTCTTTCCCAGTATCTGACAGACTTCAAGCCAAGCTAAAAACTGTAAAACAATTGTATCTCTGTACTTAAAAGAGTTATCCTCTGATTCTAAATGTTTAACTCATTAAACTTTGAATTCTGACTATGGTTACCTGAGTATTTATGTATTATATATCTCTCATTGATATTTTTTTTAATCTTTAAAGCACAACTGCAAAATGGCATTCCACTGTTTTTACTTAAACCCTGCAATACCTAGGAGAAAATCTTAAAGAAGAAATGTAGGAACAATTGTAACACATTTTTTTTTAGCAGAAAATAAGATCTCTGTAAGTGTTTGAAATAGAGGTAAGAGACATATTCTCGCTGTATGTTTTAAAATTGCAGTTTAAAGCCTTTCACGGCTTTTAATATGCATTTTTAATTTCCAATTCTTCTAGTTCAATGTTCAGCTGAGAGATAAAAATACTAATGATGAGTAGGTATGCATATCTTTCCCACATAGTTTATTCTGAAAATTTTCATTATTATTCAAAGTCTTGAGTGAAGTGAATTTGATGAAGGATGTTTTGGATGCAGATCATCAATAGAAATTTAGTTAGACCAGATCTAACAGAGAATATAGATTCCCAGTACAAGATTCAGCAGAATCCCAACATAAAACAGCTCTTAAAAATCTATTGATTGGTATTCACTTAATCAAGGCAGTAAGATATCTTTGATTATGACTTAGCTTTTTTGGATGCGCTGAACTGACTCAAACTGAGGTTAGGTATCAGTGAAGCCTTTAACTGTTCAGATCCAAGGAGCAAGCTCCACCTTAATGAAAAGTTAATCTGGTATGAACATACCTGAGATGTTTCATCTAGAAAGATTTTTGTGTACATAGTTGCCTTGAAATATTAAAACACAAAAGATCCTTTACTAGACAAGTCTTTGGCCAAAAGAGAAAACCTGATAAAAGCAAAAACATTCAAGTACTCCAAAGTAAATCATTCATTCATTCTAACCCAGAGACTTTCAAAACAATACAATTAAAATTGAGTCTTACAAGTAGGATGAAAGGACAAGCACAAATTCATTTCAGAGTTATTCTGAACAGAAAATGAGTTTATTCTGCTTTCTATTTTTCTGCTTAGCACTGAATTAGTCACAATGAGCTACGTTTAAGTGTTTCTTTGGCATCTTATACAGCCACGAGTCCTCATTTTAGATATTGAATTTACAAAAAAGATAGACTCTCTTTCTTACTATGTTATTCGTGTATAAAATCTGACTTCTTATCAAAGCTAACAACTTACAACATGCTCATGTTGCCTACAACAGTTATTTTTCTCTATCACAGTATATAAGTGAGGCCTGGAAGCACTCTTTTCCTTCTTGATCTTAGTTTAAAGGAGCACTAAATTAGTCTCCAGCTACCTTCAGCCAAATTTTTCTAAGTAATGAGCACCAATCTTTCCCTCTGTGCAATATAGATACGTGTATATACATTCTCACAAAGAGAACTGCTTCTGAGTTCTAGAAATTTTTGTGGAATTCAGCGCACAGACCATTACCTGGGAAACAATTCATACCCTTACCCCCTTTCTTTGTAATTTCATGCTGCTCCAAATAATATACTTGCCTATTTCAATAATTTAAATAAAAACTATCGACAAAATCGCACTGTTGAGCTGGACTGAAAGTTGAAGGCCTTTTTACATTTTCATTTCTCCCCTGCAGGAAAGGACTTCATTTAGAACAGATGGAGTGTTGAATGCTTTTACACCTGAGATTCCCTGACACTAACATCAGTGCATAGGGAGTTATACACACCATTTACTATGTAACTGCCTCACTTCTCTTTGCTGTGTTCATCTGGACTCTGCACTCTCTGACCTTCGCTTTTGTGGACAATAAAATTCTTGTGAATATATTCTTGTTAGTGAGAAAAGGATAAACCTGCAGGGAAAAAAAAGCAAAAAAACCCAACACCACAAAACCGTACAAAACTTGAACCCTCAATCTATCAATGCTGATAATTCATCTTAAGCATTTCTAATTCAAAGAACCCCTTCTATGAAAACTTTTTGTCTCAGGTGACTGCATACGTCTTGTTTAATCCCACAGTATGAGCAGCTCGGAAAACAAATAATTTTATAATGAACTGTATCATTACTTATATTTAAACAAATACCTATCCAGTTCTCTCTCATAATATCTCTTCTAATCTTAAGGTTGCATGCCATTAAATCCCTTGAAGGTAGCAGGCAATGTTATATGTTTTTGCCAGCATGTCAGAAGCCTGAAATTACCACGCTGGTGGTATGACCTCTAGGGAATGGAACATGTTTGCATTTCCTTGGAGTAACCGTGGATGTTGATGTTGAATACCAAGAAAAGATCTTCCTTTTTGACATAAAAATGACATGTATGATTGTTTAAATCTTTTCAGACCTCATGCTTCATAACTGAATTTGTCTTAAACGGCCATAATTTTAAATTGTGGCAATAGTAAGATGAATCACTCCTCCACTGTTCTCCTCTACTGCCCTGTCAAGCATATCCTATAACTCAGTCACTGTTTTTTTTTCACTGAACATTTTCATTTGGATTCTATTTCTGTTTACAAACTAACAAAGATCAAACCCATATAATTGAGTGCATTGTACATATAGAGGGTAATTACTTGTGAGACCAAAGAAGACTTTTTAGAGTATAAACTTGTTTTTTTTCACCTTTACATCAATATCATCTATTAATTAGCATTAATACTTTGTATATGATATTACACAATTATTTTCGTTATATTTATAAAAATACATGTTTAGTCTGAATGTTTTTGCATTTGAGCTGCCAAAATGAATAAACATGAATATCTGAGGTTCAAATTCAGACCAAACTTTATCTGTCTCCTTCAGATATTATCATATTAGCTCCCATTTAATGGGACAACTAAATTTTGCAGATATTTTCTGATATTTCAATTACGAAAGATTTTTTTTTTAGTACAAAACCACTACCTCTGACTTAGAACCAGAGAATCATAGAATAGCACGGGTTGCAAAGGACCTTATAGATCACCAAGTTCAACCACAACATAACAATACTACCCTAATTTTAAGAAGCCTCCACTAAAACATGTCCCTGAGCACCCTACGGTCTTCCTTCAGCAAACTTCATTTGAAAAAAAAGTTGAGAAAGGCTTACAACTCTGAAAATACAAGTCCAAAATTTTTATCTTTATTCATAATTTTTTTTTTTTCTTTTTTAGTTTATGTTGCCACAACCTCTGTGCAGAAATTAGAAACTCCTTTGCTGAAATTAAAGGTCATCAAATATCAGAAGCGATTGGAAGCAATTTTTCTCTTAAAGGAATGGGATGAGTGAAATGCTGATAGCGTCTACACCTGCTGGAGAAAAATATTTTGCAGGAACATAAAAAAATAGAATGATGAATAAATGCTGTGAGCAAGAGTGTTTTCAGCCTCAACCCGAGTCCAGGCAATATGGAAGGAAACAACTGACACTCTATGCACGGAATTAGTTTAATATAACATACAAGATTTCATCAGTTAGACTAATTTTCTTTACAATAAAGTTCTTGGTTGGAAGGAGGCTGAAGTGGCTTAAACTCAGGGTTGTACATCAGTAAAAATGACTCTGTAGAACTATTACACTCTTTTTACTAGACAGCACTTGAAATGATATAAGAAAGTTATTAGAACAAATTATGCAGTTCATAGTACAACCTTGTACTTTCAGCTGCAGTTTCAACACTGCCATCGCTTATTATCCTCAGTTATCTTGCCTAAGTTGTTACTATTGAGTTATCAAACAGATATTTGCTTTTTGTTTTTGTTTTTTTTCCTGAAAGCCATGTCAAGTCTTTTATCAAACATCTGATCCCTACCAAAAAAGGACTTTCAGAACTACAGTCTTCAGGCAATCGATATCACCATACAGTACTGTTTGTCATCCAAATACACAACAAAAGTAATATTACAAACCTCTTGAAACTTGGACATCAGTGAGTTGTCACATTTCCCTCAGCATAAGACCTACTGTTAAATGCAGCAAAACCAAAATATACGTGCATGAGTTTCGTTAATCTCCTGTTTTATAATTCTGAAGGACTGTTACAGCTCCCTGTCTTTCTCTGTGTTCCCTAGAAAGAACAGGAAAGTAGAAAACTGTGGCTTAGCAGCTGGCCCAGGTGGAATAGATGTGAAAGATATTTCTGTAACACAGCTTTCATTTTAAAGTATTGCTCTCTGAACATATATGGACACCAAACAGTGGATGTGAACACAACTAAGGCTGGACTGTACAGGCAACATTTTCATAGCAATGAAGCCATTATAGCAGAAGTGAAACAGTGGGTCTCTTCAAATGATGCAGATTGTTACATGAAGGATCTTATTGATTGCTGGCAAAAATGCACTGCTAGTGGTGGTAACTATGTTGAAAAGGAGTTTTTTGTAGCTGAGAATGTACTCTATCAAATAGTGTTCTTGTGATTTTAATATCTGTTGCATTTTCCATGGAAATAAATAGGAGGCATTACTTTCAGAAAGACATACATATTAATTGGTAGCAATTTTTAATAACAAAATTGTACTCTAATTCTGCTCCCATAAAAATTATTAGCATTTCTGTAAAAGATTTTAATGAAAACAGTGAGATTTTCTAAAAACCATAGAAAATCCCAACTATTAGACATAGTGTAATTCACAGTACATGATTTGCTTGATGTTTTCAAAGTATATAAACAAGCCTGCCAACATCTTCAGCTTGCATATTCATTTCTGTATTCTGCAGAAATGTATGCATTTGCTGAAGTTTTGGGGTACTTGTATCTTTCCTTTTGAAGTTCCTGTACTTTAAACTGATTTTATAAAAAGGATGAATGTTGATAGTCTTTGAAAGTAATGCAAGTATGTGTTATCGATACTCAGTTTCAGATCTGTATGATATTAGTGTTCATCCAAAATAGGTGATTGAAAAGTGTATCTTCTTGAGCTTTATCCTAGTCTTTGATATGGAGTAAACTGCATAACGAGCATTTGTGACTGAGGGCAGAGAAGAAGTGCTTATACTACTTTTTTTCTTCTTTTGACTCACCCATCATTGAAGATGGGTGCATCACAACTGCTGGTTGTGATGCAAGGCTAAAACTCAGACTTTATTCTTCCTTAAGTTGTTAGCTCAGTGAAGGCTTTGTTCTGTCTCTGACAGCAAGAACGTATGTCCTGTGTGGTCTTTTTAAACTTATGATAATCTTTCACAGCTCTGCTGAGGAATACACAATTGTGGATCAAGTAATACAGAAAATGTTAGCATATGCTTACTAATATAGTTATAACTCTTCATTATTAGCTCTAATATACTGGTCTGCTACCTCCTGGCTTTCTACAAGGATGCCCTTTAATTTCTGTGCCAACAGAAACTCATTTTCACTGACAGTGATTTAGCAGACAAAATCCAATCAACAAGTGGCATCATTTTATGCTTTTCTGCCAGCATGTCAAGCTTGGATTTGTGTTTACTTCTAAAAGCTTGGAAGTGAAAACTTTCCATCATCCCCTAGATAAGGCTATCATCCTTTGTCCAAAAGTAAGAAGGGAAAATTACCATTATTGAATTATAAATTTGTCAGGGATAGGTCTGAAAGTTGAAGTCTCAACTGATGAGAACAGAATTCTAGAGATGCAAAAGAGTCATAGACTTTGACAGTAAGAAATATTGTTTTATGTTGAGAAAAGTTTCCAATAATTTGTGTTTAGTAACAGGTTTTTTTTTTTTTTTTTTTTTTTTTTTTTTTTTTTTTTTTTTTTTTTTTCCCTGAAATACTCAGCTATTGTCCACTGGGCTGTCATTATTTGTGTTGTCTGGAGGTACAAAACTAAATTTTATCAAAGGATAGTCATTGCCTAAAACAGATAAATTAATATTTTTTCCATTTCTAGGCATGTGACTCAACATATTTAAAAAAAAAAAAACCAAACAGATAACATTTAGAAGCAAGCAATTTTTAGTAGTATTATGAGCCTAAGAAGAAATATTTAATTCTCCTACTTTTAAATAGTGATTTGGATGTGTGGTAGGATCCAGATTTTTCTTACAGACTTTAAAGAGTTGGATTACACTAGGGATGCCTTCGCTGTCTGGTTGCAATTTAAGATGTGAGGCATTGCATTTGCTGGAAAAATTCACATATTTCGTCCTGTTTTTCAGTCCGAAGTCTGAATACCAAAGTTTACATGTCTAGAGAGATCACAGGTTTCTGCAAAGATCAGAATGACAAAGAACAATATGAGGTACCACTTCTGAGAATGAATTTATTTCACCCTGTCAAGCAGCCTTCTGCAAGAAGGTCTTTACAATTCTTATCAGCCTCATAACACCATAGATGATAACTTTCAAAGATAACTTAAAAATTGCCTGCTGCTGAGATAACAGATCTAATAGACTGGAATTAGATGGCTGGGAAGTCAGGAGGCTGGAATCCCTCTCTATGAAAAGGGGACACTGACAAAGGGTATGGAAAAGGGGGACAAGCCCCCCTCCTCTGGAGGTGACTTTTGTCAGCTTTGAAGAAAATGTGTTCCTTCAAGGAAGATGTTGTATGTTACTCAGGCAAGCGGACCACTATTGAGAAACAAATCTAGCTCTAGAGGAAATTAGCTGTGCTGGGGTTGATTTATGATGACCTGGACAACAAGCAGTTATCCAAAGATCCAGATGAAGTCCAGACCACACTACTAATGTGAAGGGATTTTGTATGGAGCACATTGTCATCGTATGCCAACCTAGTATTAGTAATGACCTGTAAAGATGGAGAGAGACAAATGGTGAATTGGCTGGACAACAGTGGCAATATGAGGGAAGTCTCTTTTCATCCCTACAGGCCTGTCTCTCATCTGGTTTGGTAGCTTGAAGAGAGAGAAAATGTGTGCTTCCCAACCTTTATGAATCAGCATCTCAACAATTAGGAAGTAAGTGTTCCTCTGCTCAATTGAGGGGAGATGGTAGGTACAGACCATGTGATTTTACCTGCATGATCATGGAGAAGACATGAGGAAATGAGATGGAAAGTGCACCTCAGTACCAGAGGTATGGGTATGTGAATTACAAGGAAAAACTATAGCAAGGGGGAATTCTTCCAAGAAAACTGCTGATCTAGTATGCTTTGAGCAGTTCCCCAGACAGGTTAGATGGGCTGATTTTACTTCTAATTTTAATAAAGAAACTTCTGATTTGCATTTTCAAGAGGTGAATAACAAATACTATAACCAGGATCAGAAGGTCCTTTCTCCACCAAGCTGAAGGAAGGAACAATCAAGTTCATTAATCTGTGTGGATTTGATAGCCTGGCACACTGGACACGTGGGAAAGTAAGACCCCAGTGGTCAGTGCATAGTGTGCTCTAATAACATGAAACTGTAAAGGGGATAAACCTATCCGGATTTCTGGAGTGACAAGAGCTAACTCTATCAGAGATTGAAGTGAACCTAACTGGAAATGAGTGCCAAAAGTACACTACTGAGACATGATCAGATGATTTGTGCGATCTCAGTCTAGACTACCACAGTAGAGGGTAAGTCAAGGACACAAAAGGGTATTGGTGATCTTTTGGTACAGCTGTCTTACAGGTGGAGGACATTAAGTGGCTGTCTACCTTGCCTGTATTCTTAGGAGAAAATTCTCTAGCGGTGCTGCTGACAGTTAAATTTTGTACTAAACAGTTCCCAGATTAATTTGCTTGGAGATTTCCTTTTGCTTTCAATCATCACAAGAATTACATCAACTTTTCAAGCCTTCCCCTTAGGCTTAATTGATCTTTGACTAGTTTTATTTTCAAGAACTAATAACTTACCGGCTATGATTTCTATAAATTCTCACAGTTTTATTCCAGTCCTTCCAAATCTGTTTACCACTGACAATAATTAAAAACAAACAAACAAACAAACAAACAAACAGCATTCCAACAAAAACAACAATGACAAACTCAACAAAGAAAGAAGATTTAGGTTGTATATCAGGGGGAAGTTCTTCACCAAAAGGTGAGGTGCTGGAACAGAGTGTTCAGAGTGCCTGTGGATGCCCCTTCTCTGGAAGTGTTCAAGGACAGGTTGGATGGGGCCCCGGGCAGCCTGGTCTAGTATTATATATGGAGACTGATGACTCTGTCTGCGGCAGAAGGGTTGGAGCTTCATGATCCTTGAGGTCTCTTCCAACCCAAGCCATTCTATGATTCTATGAAACTCAGCCTTTTAGGATCACTGTCCAAAGTGAAACCTATGGAATTATTTGTACATTACATCAGGAATATGTGATTTTATCTTGCCTTTTTTAGAGTCAAAAACATACAGTACAGCTCAAGAGTATGTGCTAGACTATTTAAAAGCTATTTATGTATTCAGATACTTGTTCTATGATTCTCCATACATACACACAAAGTATTTCTTGGATCTCTTGAAGAAAAATATGGCCAGAATGTTAAGTCATCCTCCTTATAGATAGTCAGAAAATTAATCATTATAGGAACTTCAGAGATTTCTTATGTTCTGAAAAGTACTTCTGGTGGATGAAAACAAGAGAAAGCTTTTTCTTCTCCAAAACTGAAAGTCAGCGTTTAAAGTTTATAATTTAACATAAAATTTACTAGAAGAAATTTTAAAATAGCACTGCATCTTCTAAAAACAGTCAAATGACTCTTTAAATAGTAGAAGTTATGGGCACATTTTGTAAGTAATTTTTGTTACTGGATTTTTTTTTTATTTTATTTTTTTTTGTTGTTGTTGTTACACAATGTGCTGTTCCTGGGAAATCTTTCAAATTAGAACTGTTATTCTTTCAAAATCGAAAGTTCCTCGTATCAAAGTGCTCTAGGATGCCTTTTGCCAGATATTTGTCCTGATGTATTTGTAAAGCTTGCTTTTTACACTGTAAGAAACATAATAATTTATACCTTTACAAATGGGGTGAAGACTGAGCTTTAAACTGCTCCAGAAGAGATGAGAAAAAAGCTAAAGCTAAAGCTAAATGCTGAAATTTGAAATTTTGTAAAAATAAATCGATAGGTTAGGTCATAAAATGAAAAAGATGGATATTCTAATATACACATATGTTATTATATCTCTGAAGCATCTATTAAATCTTGGCTTTTTTTTTTTTTTCTTTTATTTATTTATTTTAATATAACTTCTGTTTAGGCTGCCTCTTCTGGTTCTCTGTTTAAATTCATCTTAACTTAGCATTTCTAAACTCATATTCATTATGTCAGAATCTGGGTCACTACAGCAGCTGTAGCAGTCTATGCAAATTTCTGGCCCTCTACTCGAGGCAAACTGGGAATCCTGATCTAAATAAGCAGCAAATTTAATTCAAGATCAGACAGGACTTCAAGTGAGAAGCCAGAAAGTACTAAAATTAATATTAAAAAGCAGTTATTCTTACTCACACTGTGGTACGCTTTTTTTTTTTTTAGCTGAAAATACTGATAAATAAAACAAACGATTAAGTATGTCAAAAAATTTTCTGTATCTTGTAAAAGACCTTCAATGAAAAACAAGAGTTAAATCTCTCAAACAATTTTTCAGGTGCCTATCAGACTTTCTGCCTTTCTCAACTGTGCATTTTACTAAGAGTTGCTAGAAATTTGTTGATCCCATCTATCCAACTGTTAGTTATATTTATCTTTCATACTTTTGTTTTCGGGTGTCTAGACTTGCTGAATACTAGCCACATCACCTGCTCATTTGGTAAAGAATATTACCCTCAGGATCTGTTGTTTTCTCTCCAATTCAGTCTCCTGCTCCCAGCTGCATAGATGGAACACTTTATTCACACTGCACTTCAGATGGCTCTTAGCTTGCATATCAACAAGATAAACATAATGAAAGCCTGCAACTTTGTCAAAATTTGCTATTAGTACTTCTGAATCAAAATTTTAGCTCCTCAGAGAAAAGACCTTTTCATGTATCATAGCTGTTAAACTGGAAGACAAATTCTGAATTTTTGATGTCTATCAACATTTGATAGAATGTAATATTTTCAGACAAAGTCTTAAAAAAAAAAAAAAAGTCTCTCTCCAGAGAAAGAGGAGGATAGGAGAGAGGAGAGAGAGGAGGTTCTTTTAATATATGTATACTCGACGTGAGATTAAGAAGCAAAAGTTCAGATGTTGGTCCGACCAGTTTATTACAAATCTTAATCAAGGAGATGGGAAAGGGAAGGACGGACACTATTATGAATAAGGTAATGGGGAAGGGAGGGAGGACGATAGAAAAGATAGGAAAGAAGAAGCAAGGAGTCTTTATAGGAAGCAAGAGGGAGATAGTCACCCCGATGGATCCAATGTGGTTCGTAGCTCAGTCATTGATCTTCAGTAGTGGCGGGTCATCGGGCATTATTGTTCTGTTGACAATGACGGTGACGATGGTGATGATGGTGACTTTTCAATGGTAATGCCAACTTATTTACAAGTCCAAAGTTGTCAAGTCAGTTCTCTTCAGAGTGACAGCTCAAATCCAAAGTGGTTGAGTCAGCTCTCCTTGGAGTGGCAGCTTCTGGCTCTGGGATCTCAGCAGAAATTCCTTTTTTCCCATCTTCAAAGCCTTGCCAGCAGATAAGAGGGATCAGGGATGCTTTCCTGCATCCTGTTTTTCACAGGACACGATGGTATCATTCCTCAATTTTCCCATACCAAGCTGGAGCTGTTTAGTCACAGGACAGATCTTCCACCAGTAAACACTCCTGAATACTCTCTTCTGGAGGCAGGCAGCTCTGGAAGAAGGTGCTTTCAAAAGTCCACAAAGTGGTGTTGATTGTCACATGGTAGCACCCATCATTTGCCTCCTCAATAAATCAGTTAGAGTCTTATGACAAGAAATACATTTGGAGTTCATAGAATTAGATTGTACTTCTTTCTAAAATTTATCTTTTTCAAATACTGATTTCACAACAGTAGCGTTATGCAGACATGATGTACATGACCTTAGGTACAATTGTTTTTATTTCTATAAATTAAACTAAAAATGTTGTGAGTTTATATCTGTCTGCAACTATCTAAAAAATATATCTATACATATATTGGGTGGCAGTCATGCCTTAGTGATGCCTTATTTTTTTTACAGTAGACAGAAATGAAGGATATAATATGCCATGATGTAATAGGAAGCTTAAATAAAAAGGCAGAAATATTGAAAATACGTAGCTTCAGTGTGTGAAGACAAGTATACTCATCTTTCTATTGTCATCAGTGTAATAGCATAAGATCATGTAGAAACTTGAATTTCTGGCTGCATGAGATATTTCTGGAGAACAACTAATACAGAAAGAAATTAAAAAAACAACAGAAACAAAACAAAACAAAACATAATCACCTTCAAAGTAAAAAGTGCTACCACTACAAACAGCTTTTGCAAAGAGTAGCAATTTGAATATTCAGTCCATTATCAATGCAACATTAAAAGGGTAAAACGATGCCTAGAGATAGCCTCAAATTCTCGTTGCCATGTTGCTGTGAAAAAAAAAAAAAAAAAAAAAAAAAGTGGTGAAGAGAGTGGACGAGATCTGTTTATTCAGGCATGAAGGGGTTATAGTGACTCAGACTTCTGACGTTCTATTTTCAGGGCTGGTTTCTAATCCCAAGAGAACTGCAGAACTCCAAGGCGAAGAAAACATGCTACTCAGTTTGCGTGCAAAAGGAGATTCTCAGTCTTTCCTTCTCTCCCTGGAGTTACAGAAATAACAGAACATCTAAAATTAGAAGCTGGCCCTTGTACTCTTTGGAAGCCACACATCTTGTACCGGCTGTGACATACGTAGGGGTTCTGCTGATTTCTGCAGTTTATTTGCCTGATTTTTTAATGACAGTAGCTAATGTTTCTGAGCAAAATACACACTTACTAATTTTGCCAGATCCCCTGCCTCCTCAGCTTTTTTAACCTATTTCCAAAAGTGATGTTGTCTGTTTATCCTATCTTTTGAATCAGTATGACTGTTGACTTAACAATCTTTTCTATGAAAGGTGTCAGTACAATCATAAACACTTACTAAAACAAATATTAAAATATATGTACAGCAGTCATTGTAATACATAATTAACAGCCAAGTTAGGATCTTGCCATGCAAAATGCTATGTAAACATGCAGAGAATGAGAAATCAAATGAAGAAGCTGTACTGCTACAATAAGAAGTCAAAGGAAGTAATCCTGATAGGGTAGTTTACAGTAGCCTCATGTTAGGTTGATGCTACAGAAGCATGAAGGTAATGTCCACTTGTTTCTGCCTATCTACTCTATGTAAGGATATTTGAATTAAGTATTTTACCTTCATCCATGTCAATGTTGTGAATGAATTGCTGATATTTTTACAGTATACTTAGGGCAAAGTGATGATGAATATGCATAGTCTGAATTTGTAACCTGAAAACAAAAAGTGGGGCGAATATATATTCTTCTGATATAAAAACCAGAGAGGATACAGACTGTTGCAGGTTTTGAAACTATTTGGTTTGGGATTTGAAAGAAAACTTTTGGATAATCTGTTATAAACAAATTTCTAACTCTTCTACAAAAATTAGGTATTGGTTCATTATAGATTTATATGAGTTTATGAGGGGCTGAGGGAGAGGAGAGGAAATTTTTTTTTAATGAACACATTAATTATCTTCATGTTAGAAGTATTTTGTAAAACAAAAATAACCTTCCCAACCACAAACATTTTCATCCTTATAGTTTATGTTGTTGTTTGCACTAAAGACTCACAGCGTTCCAGTGAGTCAATACCACTTTGTCTGCCTGATTTAGAAATGGAAGCCATTCCTCAGACTAGATTTAGTTGTCTACTTCAGTTATTTATTTAGAGGGGATGAGAAAAGAGGGCTGTTGCTGCTCTGGTGGCCAGAAGTAACAGCTGGTATTTTCTACTCTTGAAAGAATTGCCAAGGACAGAAATATAGGGGCACTAGTGGTGCAAAAGACTGAGAAATCTGTCTGAGCAGCTGTCACCATGATGAACATAGTGCAAATATGCAAAATGTTACATTGGTTTGCCAAAATCTTCAGTGGTTTTGGCATCTCTTAGCTGTAAAATGGGATGTTCAGTGGATGGTGACAGCAATAGTAATGTCAGGCACCTCTCTACTGCAAGTAGGAATATGCAAGGTCTTTTACTGCATGTTTACTGAGATGCTGCCAGGAGGATAGCAAAACTATGGCTGAGGCATCAGTATGCTTCAGTGACTTCATGTTTGAATTGTTCTTTAATTTAATTTAGTTTCACTGTCAAAGAAATATGAAATAATCTGTTAACAGTTCTTGCAGTAGGGTGGTGAGAAAGAGATGTGCAAAGGAGAAGGTCTTTAGCTCCAGTGTCAGACAAAGAGCTCAGAAGGGAGATTTGCTAAAGAGGAAGGAAAAGGCAAAACATGTAGGTTTGCACTTTTTTTTTTTTTTTTTTTTTTTTTTCGTATTTCTATGTAAGTGAATAAAGTATTGGGAATTGGCACTGTTATCAGCATTCCTTCTTTCAATTTCATGTGAATGCAGCCTTCATAACTGAAATTCCTTACAGAGTCACAAGTAAGGTTTTGCCGTTAGCTTTAATGGGATAATATTCTCTTAAGGAAATTGAAGGCAACTTATTTTGGATAATAATTTGGATAAAAATACTTTTTAGAGTGGGAAAGTATTACTTCTGTCTTGTCCTCTACCTTGCATGCTAAAATGGATGTCACAGCCTTATCCGCAGTCTGATACATCTTTCTGGGACAAGAGAAATAGTTTCAAGGTCTGAATAACAGAGGAGCTAAAACATGGACTAGGCAGATTTCTGTTATAGTCCATGAGCTAAGGAACAATTATTCTTTTATTTTTGAACTCCATGTTGTAGTAAAAAATAAATTAACAGAAAAGTAATATTTGTACTCCATTGACCAGTGAGTTGTGTGGAAAAGCTTTTACTTCCTGTGTATTAGGCATATAAAAGGGCATAAAAATGTGGGTACATGTTCTTTAAAACGGCACTGCTGGCAAAGTATAATCTTAATTACTGGACATCTAAGCACAGTGAGATTCGAAGAAAATTAAAAAGGATAGATCTCAAAATAATAATCCACAACACAAAAGCAAAAACTACAGATATGACTTTGCAATTTCCTTCAATGAAAGTAATTAGAAAATAGTAATGTAAAGAAGTTTCTACCAAAGAATATCAAATGATATTGTTTATTCCATATATTTCTGTAGGGAGGAAAAAACAACATCAACATAAAAAAGGAAAGAATGTGAGTGAAAATCTTGCTGAAGGAATATGAAGAGGAAATCATAAGTTGAATATGATATTTTGAGTGAAACTGTATAATGGAACAAGATCGATGCAGTTATCTGGGCAATTGCAGTAAAAACAAATAAACAAAATGTAATGATGCATAAGGAATATGGTGGGGGAAACAGCAGAAAATTTAATGTCACAACATGAATCTTTGAGATTCCCTGCTCTGGAATGTCATTCTAAATATTTCACCTCTGAAAGGATATTGCAGAATAGAATAAGCCGTTCAGAAGATTGGAATAACTTAAAACTCAAAATCTCTTTTGTGAAGAGAGATTCAAAAGATATGCTTGGTTTATTTTAAAGAGAACATAAAGAAAGATAAAAGTATATTCCAGTAGTTTGCATAAGAACTACAGTACAGAGGATAAAATGGAACACTATCTATTGTCATCACTTCCAATTTTTCACTTCACAGAAAAAGCACAGTTGTAAACAGATACAATACAAAGATCATATTCATTATATTTCAAAAGAAAACATGGTAAAGACAGTTTTTGATGCTTTCACAGGGAGATGTTTTCTCCTAGGGAAGTGTAACATTGTTTGGAGATGGCTCCAAAATAATTGTTACAACTACAAATCCACCGAATGCAAGAACAAATGTGTTGGTGAGGGTGAATTAAAATTAGATGAATTACAGAACAATCATATGGTTATTATTTTTTAACTTCGTGATGAATTCCTTTGTGACTGTGGGCAAGAGAGCAATTACACTTTTTGGAAACTGCTTTATTTTATAATGTTTTAAAGGCACAAAAATATACAGTCTACTTTTTAAATTATTTGTTCTTCTGCTTTGTTATCTGTTAGATGGAGATAAAAATCTTATCAATGAAGTTTTACAGTTTTTACATTTGTAAAATGTTCTATAAAAAATCAAACAAAATTCAAGTACAAAATTGAAATGAAACACGTAATAGCATTTTTGTAGGAACACATAGACAAGTTCCATAGTTTCATCTTATTTCTAAAATTTTAGAAGGTTTGACTTGTCCTTACAAGAAGTAAGCCTAAAACGTTCATTATTCACTGAGGTTTTACAATGAAATACGCAATATTTAACCCATCTCTCTTGATAATGCAAGTATTAGCATAAGGAGGAGTAAACTGTACTCACAGCCACTGTTCTACTTGTTTGCTACTTCCAATTTTTGAGAGATATTTTCAGTTTACAGTTAATTCAAAAAGATATAAGAAATTGCTCTGCTAAAAATCGAAGACCTGGGCTAGAAATCATTAAAAACAAATTTGTTCAAAAAAGGACATGGTTCATACGACCGATTTTGAGAACATAATTTGTTTTTAAGGCCTTTTAAAATAGTGAGATATGTTTTTTTTTGTTTGTTTGTTTGTTTTGTGTGTGTGTGTTAAATAATGGTAACGTATTTTAATAATGATTTAAATTTCAAGACCCTGGTATAGTTGGTTTTATATAAATTTAAGTTCTCCTTCTAAAAAACATACTACCATAAAGAAATAAAGTTTTTCTTTAGCTGTTTATAATGGACAGCTTCCAGACCATTGGCCTATATGAAACCAAGTTTTTAACCTCAAGTACTCTTTAATTTTCTCTACATCCTCTTCTGGACTCCTTCTCTGTATTCTCCTCTCCTTTCTTTTCCTAGACTACTTTCATTTTACATGTCCCTATATTTCTCCTTTGAAGAAAGTCTAAACCTTTTTTGTCATTTCTATAACAGAAAAAACATTGCTGACTCCAGTGCATGATGGATGTTAACTTCTCCAAGGGGACATCCTCTCCTTTACATACAAATTGGAAAATGACTTACTACTATGAAATAAGAATTTGGAGAATTTTTTTTCCCAGTCTTTATAAAATAAGATCTTTAGAGAAGAGCAAAGACTACTCAGATGGACAAAATGGCAAGTTGAGTATAAGAACAAAGATATGCTATAATAGAGGACTGAAATATAGAGGCAGTGGAGAAACCATTCTCATTGTAAAAGAAGCAATTAAAATATGACATTTGTTAGATATGTCATGCACAGAAGTGATGAGGGACCTGTGTTCCCAGACCAGATGCTATAAGAATGTGTTGCTAAGACATCTTGTAGAAGCACTTCATAGTAATACATTTGAAGAAAGCTTTATTTCTTGAGCTTTATCATAAACCTAATGAGCAGGTACGATGAACGTGCCAAACAGGCAATAAATGACTATTTATTTGTCTTCAGAGAATGGATACAGTGAGGATGATTCCCAAAAATATTCTACAAAATTCATAACATTTTCTTCTGATCTTACAAAAATACGAGAACTCATCAGAAAATGCAAGTAAAATTGTTTCTGTCCATAATTTATGAGCATTAATTAATCCTGTGAATTTCCTTAAAATTAATTTAATTTAATCTTTAGAACCTTGAAATTTTTCTGAAATCAAGTGAATCATGCTCTAGACAACACAATTTTTACATGGAAATTAATACTGAATACCATATGAAATCCCAAGAAAGAAAGAAATAAAAGACAACTAATTAGTAGACACAGGGACAGCAAGCAAAATATACAAGACAGAAGACTCTGACTTATGGAATTCAAATGAGAACAAAAACTTCATAATGAAAATGTTGACTAAGGGAGTAAAGCAAATGAAAATGAAGATTCCAAAGAGTTTATTGCAGAAATTCTTCCAATGCGAGAGCAAAGCAAAAATTCCTTAAGTTTCAGTAAGCCATAAAAATACGCTTAAAGAAAGAAAAAAAAAAGAATGAGCATATTTCTCATTATCCTTTTATTAGATGTGAACTGAATGTGATAAATATATATTTGGCTTTACTCTTATTTTCATTTTTAAATATATTTATTTATTTTTATTTTGCATTGCTTTTACTATTCAGCTGCAGAGAACTACTTTAACTATGTATCAGGAAAAGAGAGGAAGGAAGCTCTCATAAACTCTACTAATATTAATTATTCAGTGTGAACAGATTTATTGCAATCGTTATCTCCTGTGCTTATAAGCTATTCAGTGTCTTATGTCTTGATGTTATTTCTTGAACCTGAAGATCAGAAATATCTTGTCTGGCTTTTTGCCTTTTTGAAAAAGATTATGTAATTTCCCACAATTACTAAATGGATGATGAATGCATTATTTACTTAAATATTCAAAATAGATGGAATTAACATAAGGGCATTAATTTTATCTTTTGGAAATATAAAAATGTGGTGGAAAAGTCATGTGTTAGTGAACTGCTCTGGATGAAGTCAATTTAACTAGAATATTCTTGGTGAAAAACTAGAATATTAGAATGTCCTTCCCGTTTGCTATAAGAGATTACAGGTTTGAAAAATGTGATAATGGAATAGACTAGGGATATAAAAACCTGAACTCCATTACTTTTTTGTCTGTCTTACTAAATAGTACAGATACTGAATGAGTGATTTATTTTTTGTTCCACACAAAATTTACTTTTATATCTTCACAAAAATACAATCTGAACTGTACAGCTATATTGCAACTGTCGTATCACTTACTAAGCTGAGATGGGAGATACGTTGATTAAATCATGAGCAGTTATTGCTCAAAGTTTGAAGAGATGAATCATTCTTTCCCTTACATTGCACAATCACTTTCAACCCAAATCAGCTCATTCGTATGCAGATTACCCACAGTGCAGTACCCACAGTCCTTGACGATTTTTTCTTATTACAACTCATAATAATGATTTCCAGAACCAGAGTAGAAAAGTTTAGTTTTCCCATCTCCTTCCTGTTATGCATTTATTTTTAATGTTAATACTTTTCACTTTTTGTATGTCACTGGAAGTCTCTTTTTTTTTTTGTGAATGGCTAACCAGAGATTAATAATATACTCACCTTCCTCCATGAACATAATAAAAAATGAGAGCTTCTTGCCACTGGCTTGCTATTGATATTATTCTAGAGCATGGCTCAAAGTCTTCCCAGGTGGAGATTCTGATGGTGACGATTACAGAGCTTCTCAGCAATCATCCTCATAATTTTTTCAGGAGTGCTTTAGAAGGAGGCTTAAGTGCACAAATGAAAGTTTGTTGTTCCATAGAATGTCTAGTGAATACAGAATAGCTACTTTGAGGCATGTGTTCATTAAAAATATATACACTTATTTTCTTAAAAATACGTGTCTATCACTGAGTAGCCTTGCATTGTTGGACAGCTAAATGCAAATTGAAGCTTGTCATTAAGCGCTAGCCCTTCAGGACAAAATTATTGATATGTAAGGTCCTTTAACACAGAGTCTTCTACAAGTTTGACAGTAGCCAAGCAGTTACCTATGGTGAGAGCATCTTATTTAGCAACACACTGCAGGCAAAATCAAAATGAAGATTAGGCAGAGGGAGTTAGGCTCTGCATTTCCTTTAGCTCTAACTCACTGAGAGAGATACAAGCCAAACCTTTGCATTGTGGCCCTTGCTTGATCTTCTCTAGATTACCTCTCTCGGCTAGGCCTTTATTCTGTCTTTATCATTTACTGTAACTGCGCAGCCCTGGCTGCCTCTCTTCTGTTTGACATTTCTTGTCTCTGCATCCTTTTGTCTTTACCTGTGCTAATGTTTCCATGCTGTGCTCCTTTTTCTTCATTGATTCTCTTTCCACTAAGGTGAAATTTTTTGTTTTCTCTATTTCATGAGCAGTAACAGATGTACAAAAGCTCTATAGAGACAGAGAACACCCAAGCAATCTAGTGGAATAGTAGATTTGAGATCCCTACGCTAGCTGCAGGGAGATATCTGAAGAGTCTCAGTGAAGTGCCCACCTGACCTCCTTCACCTTCACAAAAGCCTTTCAATTCTTTTCAGCTGTGTGTAGAAAAATCTCATTTAACATTTTGTTTGGACAAATGAATAGGCAAAGTTCAGGTATAAGCACTTAAGTTTTAATAAAGAAAAATGTATTATAATATTTAAGTGCTCAAATCTGACACTAAACAGAACTTTCAAGAGCAACACAGAGAGTTTTGTGTAATCAGTGTTCGCATTAAAGCTGAATTAACCCTTATGGATTAAATTGATTGGACTCACTTGCTCTTATGAGTCTGGAACAGTAGATGCTATTTTTTCCACCACACCAAAGCTTTATCTCTAAAGATACTAACTAAAATCAGTGCTATGTGCCATTTATTTTATCAGAATTAATTTTTGAAAGAAAAAAATCAAATGCAATTGAATATGGAAGAGCAAAATCTGGTTTTATTCTTATTTTTTTAATGGGCTTTTTTTCCAGAACAGAAGAGCTTTTTAAAAACGTATAGATATATACGACTATTCCTTTAAAATAATGCCAAATAGTTAAAAAGAAGTAGATGAAACATGCTCAAAAGTAATAAACTTTGCAAAGATGCTACAGCAGGTGTACTAGTGATAAGCTACAGCTTAAAGTCTTAAAAGGTCATTTGCAATTCATACAGAAACCTATATCTCTGCTGTGCGCAGTTTAAAAGGTTGCGCGCAACAGAGCACAGAAAGAAATTATTTTAATCCGCTAAATATTGTCCTGGTACAGGCTTTTGAGACAAAAATGTTAATTTAGTACCTCCAGCATTTGGAATATTATCTTCGTGCAACTGTTTCCCGTTTTTACACTGTCATGCCGTTGTCTATTTAAAATACAAATGATCACCAACAATAACCTTTTATGGTAGAAAAAAGTCCTATACAGAAAGAAGATAATTTGAATTTCTAATTAAAATGCTTGTAGACACATGTTCTGTTCAACATTCTGTTGAAACTGAGTGTATTTTAGGTAAGCTAAAATACTCCTCTTTTTTTGAAAAATCAATGGACACAAGAGTAATAAGTATATAGATAATGTGTGCAAGGTATTTAGATACTCTAAACTAAACTCATTTTAGGACTAAAGAGAAAGGCAAAAACAGATCCTGAAGTCACACTGGTTTCATTTTCAGTAAGAAACCATACAGCTTCCAGTCAATGACTGGCATCTGATCTGTAAGAAGCTATGCTGACAATTTAAAATAGCAGAATGGAAAACAGACTGCCTTCCACCATGAATACTACCTTCACTGGTATCTGAAACTAGCAGTTCCAGAAAGCTTTTGTGCCAGCTCTCCACGCCACAGTTTGCCATTAAGAAACAACATATTAACCAGGCAGCTAGGCTTTGTTTGGCTGCTTTATGCTGCAGTAGCAATGGGCAGAGCATTTCCTATAAAAGATTGAAACTAAAATGTGGCCCACATTAGAAAAAAATAAATCTGACAGCCACGCATGAGCAAGTTTTAGAGAATGAAAATTTGCAACCTTGGCAAAAATGTATGTGGCATTTTATTTAATATGATAATTTGATTTCATTACTTTTAATTGAATTATACTTAGCTAATACTTGACAACTAAGACTCCTAATTTTAAAGGAAGCCATTTAACAATGCAAGAAGCCTTAAATGATCAACTAATTGGAAGAGCTTTGCTAATGTCAGGCATTATGTAAATGAATCTACTAGCCTGTTTAACCTGTTCTAATGTGATTTTGTGAACTGTGTCCAAAGAGTATAGTAATTTTGAATTACTGTGCTAATACATGCTGGAACATTTTGGCAATTAACTTTATTTTGTCATTTCTTCTGCCTTTAGACTTTGTTTCATTTCCCTTGACAGACGCTAAGGGAAGAAATACTATTCTACATGAGTTTTAAAATTGTGTTCACAATTTTAATTTATTCAGTTGAATTTATTTTTGTCTAAAGGAAATTAAGCATACTTACTCACTTACATAAAGGAATTAAAATTTACAAATGTATGAATCTGATCTTGTTGCCTTCCCAGTGTCATTAAAATTCCCACTTGGATTTCTTACCCATTCCTCTCGGGATAGAGAAGGACTGCATTACTTCTTTTCATCTTTTTTCATAAGTCTGAATTAAGAATTTTTCATATTTTGTTCATAAAAATATATTACTATTACGCTAACTTTTTAGAACTGATGAACATCCAAGTCAGAATCAGGCATGCAAGAACACTTCCTGGCAGATTCTTTTAACTCTTTTAAGAGTTTCCATTAGCAGGGTTTTTATAATACATCCCCATACCACCTGCTTCAGTGCTGCCCTGGACTTACAATCAGAATCTCTTCGTAGTTTCTTCATTAGTAATTCACTTCCCTTTCTACTTGTCTGATCTGCAGTGAAGAAAAGGAAGAGTCTGAAGGCTATTATCCACTCTATCTTCAATTTCTAGTTATGTTTTTCAAACTGCTTCATGTTCCTATTTCTCTCCCCTGCATCTCATGCAGTTGGCTCTCAAGCAGACCTGACCTCATCTGATTGCTGTGAGGCAGAGTGAAATCTTCTATCTTTGACACTTGCAGTTGTTTCATGTTAAGGCAGGTGATTCCCAGCTGAGCACTGCATCCTCAGAAGCAAAAGTTTCTATTATTCTGGATATGCCAATAAAAGAACAGCTCCACATGCACAATTTTATAAAAGGGGCTCTTGTTAGAAATAAAATTTCAATACTGTGGAACTTATTCATAGTGCAGTAACAAACTCATTATCTGTAGTGTGTGTTTTTTAACACTTAGTCCATTTTTAGCACTTTTAGTCCATTTATTTGTGCTTGCCAGTATATTAGTAATGCATGTCCTTGAGAAGGACCTATTATTATTATAATCACATGTTGATTACATTATGTTAGATATCCTTTCTAAGTGGAGCTTTAATATTAGGACCCTAAATCTTTCTCTCTGAAGGTAGTTTCAATAGTTTATGTGGTTTTGTTTTTGTTTTTGTTTTCTTTCCCTAAAATGTGAAGTTCTCAGTCGTTTCCAGCAGTTCTGGAAGAATTTAAGAGCTTAGATGCTCATTTATTAAAAAAAAATGAAAAGAAATGTGCGGTACCTATAAAAGTAGTAAATGCTTGATTATTCAGCTATAAATAGCAGCCACAATTCCCACTGCCTTTAACTACAGTTGAATATTTTCTGTACTTTTAAAAGTCAGGTTCTAATGTATGTCCAAGACATTTTATATAATGAAATCAATAGGTAACTCTAGGATACACACATTTGAAATCCAGCTTTCTCAAGCCACTATAAACATGCTCTGTTCACTTGATTTGAGCTTTGATATGTATTACTAAATATTTTATTACCTTTTGTACCAAGCAGTCTACAAAATTCAGTACCTTTCTCCTATCCTCTGTCTTCTCTGTTTTTGGTTGAATTTTTCAGGAATTCTCTACTCCAAGCATATCAATTCATCTCTGTATATGTGTGTAAGGGAAAACCCTAAAAATTCCTGCACCTGTGACTCATCTTTTAAAAGAGTGACAATGTGGAGGAGTTGAATTAGAGAGGAGTTGAAGCTTAATTTATATACATATACAAAATTCATGACAACACAACATACTGATTGCTCATCCATAATCAGCATTCACATAAATATTTTTGATATGAATAACACCGAGATCTAAAGTTTGTCCTTGCCCTTGTCCCTTGGTCAATGCAATACAATACAGTAATGAAATTACATCTCACTCTATAAACATTTATGCGAATAAATTTGCTTTTATAAATGTTCTAAATTTCCTTGGCTCTAGAATACAGCATCAAAGGTTTAAGATAACTTTTAAATTGAATTTCCAGTTTACAATAAAATATAAAAGAATTTGTGCACTTGGAACAGGGTCAATGAAGTCTTTTACTTGAAAGGATAATATATCCTCTAAGGTAATTTCTGGTGCTTTCTTTACACAAGAATTTCTAGAGAAAGGAAGGCCAAAAACCACCACAAAACACTACTCCAGAGGAGGTAACTGAATATCTGGGTTCTGGTGGAGGAAGAAAATGGTTGAAAAGTAAAAGACATGCAGCCAAGAATGTCACAGCCAAGTGGATAGAAAAATGTAAATATGTGGAACAGGAACTTCAGCTACTGATAGTAATGCACTGAAAAGCAAAATCCATGATTATATAGTTACTTTGATCACATATTCTTTCTATCCTTCCAGAGCCATGGAGTCATATTTGAATGCTAAAAGCATAGGAATTAACCTTAAACAAAAACAAATGGAGAAATAAACACATAATCAGGAGATGAAAGTGTAAATGGAAAATGTTGATGCTAAAATCATGTGGTTTGTGATGGCAGCTCTTGCACAATATTAAATAGCAGAAACCTACTACTTTGGATCTGAAGTTGATTATTTAATATGAACTGGCATAATCTAATACTGGGTAATATTTGAACTCAATTTACAATTACTTCATTTGTCAAGATTACCTCTCCTAAAATCTTTTTCCCTAACATTTGCAGCAGCTCTTCCAGCAGTCTTATTTGTGCTATTAATAATAAGAGTTTGCAATAGAAACTTTACTGTTAAATATGCAGTCACTCAGCATTTCAGGAAGCAGATTCTATATTAATGTTTTTTGAACTGTCATATCTTTCAGCTGCATGGAGACATATGATCTACAATCTCACTGGACATCAGAGTATCCATTAGAAATTCATAGGTATTGGAGTACTTCCTTTAGAAACAGTTTGATATGTGACCATGTAGTCCTTCAAATCAGAAGATCAGCAGCATGATAAGAAAATTGTATTCCTTATTTTTGTGCAGAGTAACCTGTGAATAACAATTGTTTCTTTAAAAAGAATTGAAAAAAGTAATATCAATCACTACAGACTGATTTCGAAACAGAAACACAAAGTATTCTGGCACACTACTGTGTGAAGGGAACTTGATTTATTAGTGAACAAAGAATAGACCTATGCTCTCAGTAAGCTTTGACATTCAGAACCAATAAAGCTGATGTCTGTGTTTGCCTCAGGCAGAAGTTTCGCTTCCAAGGGAAGTCCTCTGTCTAAAGAGATTAAGCAGAAGAGGAGGGATGCAATGAAAGAACAGTGGAGTTCAATTTACTTTATTTTATGTACACACTGGCTTATTCTTCCCAAGCTGGTGGTACTGATAGGAGAATAACAGGAACTTATCTTTTACTCATCTTTTTGAATGATTATTTGTGGTCGCTTCACCTATTTCTCTAATTTTATCAAAGATCTTGGTATTTATTCTATGATAGTCTCCTCGTTTCCTTTTATTTCTGATCCTCTCTCTCACTTGCTATTAATAGGGCAGAGAAGAATACCAGTCTACAGGTATAAAAAAATGGATTTTGTTGTGAACTGACAGTTAAACATAGTATAAGATTCAGAATAGTAGTAATAGTAACAAGATACAGGTCTTAAAATAACTGCAAAATCATTGTTTTTGTCTAAAAATATCAAGAAAAACAAGGGACTTCAGGATTTGAAATGGTTAAAATGAAGTTGTTATTAGGGAAAAAAACAAAACAAAACAAAACAAACAAACAAACAAACAAAAAAAACCCCTAAGCAGTGCTTCTTTTATGCTACTGTTATTGGTTGCCATAGCTGTCAAAACAGAGTGCATCATAACCATGAAAATGGAGGAAAACCTACTCACCAAAAGAAAACTTCTGGGACCCTCTTTTCACAAAGCTGTGTTGAAAGATAAGAGAAGAAGGGTGTAAGCTTTCCATTGCATGTACAACTTTAAAGGAGATTCTCAAGATCAAGCAAAAGCACTCTTGTTTATGGTAAATTCTTAAGCCAGTGAGAGACAAAATAAATCTCTATATAGATGCATATGTAGGCTTATGTATATTGTCACACACAGAATATTTGAATAGGCTTATTACTTTTTGGTCTGCAGAATTCCTGGAAAAGTGTTGAATTAAAACCCAGTTTTCCAATGGCAGTCTCATTGAGATCTGCTCAGGCTTTTAGTGTTATATTGTTTGGAAGAATTTCTTACAATTCCACATTATTTTTAGAGGATGTTTAAAGCTACTGAAAATCTGCCTTCAGAACTTTGGTAGATTCACAGCCCCCTACCTTAAAGAGTTCCCACTAAGAGATTCCTTTGGACATCAGCTATAGCTATTCCATAATTACCTGTTGCACCTGTTAAGGCCGTGTGAAGACCTCAAGCTTTAATGCTGTTAATTATTGAAACAGTTAAATTTAGATTAACTGTAATAAATACATTACTTCAATGCTTGAGCTTGCACGAGAATTCAGAATGCACAGCAACTATAATTTGGTTAATTGTTCACTGCATAGCACATTAATTACTCATATAGTTCTGCAGTGCTCTAAAACTGGAATGCTCACATGAATTTCATGCATTTGAAAAACAGTTTTCAATGCCCTTATGCTCTTTTATTTCCTAATAGGAGATTTCCTCTGTAAGCTAAGGAAATTCCCTTAAATTTTTGTGGTAAGTATGGCTTCTGGACTCTGCAATGTGTTTTGGTTTTGGTATTTGGTGCAATTATGAGGGAAAGATACAAAATGAGAAAATATTGGATGCACCTGATGGAATAGCATTGTGTCATGCAGTGTCAGATGCTCAGGATACGTCACAAACCTTTACTTCATAGCTTAATCATTCCACATTTCCCCTGTCAGACTCCTTTGCTACACTTCCAATACTCTGTACAATTGCCATCTTAGCACAGCCTGATTCTCTTGGTAAACAGGGAGGAGTAGGAAAAAGCCATTAAGGAAGATCTGTGTGACAAGGAACTGACACCTTTACAGGTGTATTATTCAACCTTACACCCCACAACACACCATGGCATGAAGCTTTGTATTTATGTCCATAGAAACAACAAAAAAAAAGATTCTAAAGAAAATCTTGTATTGACAGAATTAATTTTATTGATGCAACACAAAATGCAATCAACTTGAGTATGTGTGAGAATCCTTCTTTGTTTTTTTGGCTCAAAGCTCGAGCTCCCATGGAAGCTCAAGGAAGCTGCAGTGCTGCAGCATACGCCTTTGCATGGCAGGAATAGTTCATCTCTGACGAATTCCCATACAAACTGAACTTTGTTCTTCACCTGGAGGCTCAAGGAGTTTTTGGTGCTATGATGCATGAGCTGCTGAGGATATGCTGAGGGCAGAGATCCTTGAGGGCAGCTGGGGAAAGCTTACTTGGCTGCAGTGAGAACTTCGATTACTGTCTTCAGAGTATTCATCTCCTTGAGCTATGGGAAGAAAATCAAATGCCCCATTTATTAAAATCTCTCCTCAGTACCTTTTAGTATTTGGAAATTGTTTGATTCTGTCCAAAGCCAACACTGCCTTCTTGTGTATAAATGTAAAAATATCAAAGAAAACACTAATCAATGTTCACCCCATAAACCCGCTACATTTTAGCCTAATTTAAACTTATTAAAAAAAAAAAAAAAAAGTCATTACTAATATCCAGTTTTGTTTTCTCAAAACTGTAAAAGTGAAAGGTAAGGTTTAATAAGGAGCAGACATTCATGTAGATATTTTTTTTAGATCTCCTAGAATAATATATTTTCCTACTCATACCAGCTGTTTCTGCAAAGCTGGTTCTTCAATAGCAATTATGCCATGGATCTTTCAAGTAACAATCTGATACTCAGTCTCATTTCAACTCATCTGCCATAAAGAGAAGATATTTAATATTATTTTATTATTATTATTGTTTTTATTATTATTATTATTATTATTATTATTTTAATGAGATTTTAAGTAGCTATATACTAGCTATAAACTTATACAGGTATACTCCCTCCCACATATCTGCAACAGAGCTGAACAGTTATTTAGGTTCAGCAAGGTAAAGAGTTCCTGATGAAATCAAGTTAAAACAATGCTTGTTGAATGCTTTGTTCTCATCAGGATTTCTTATCTGATGCTCAACATTGCTGACAGACCAGAGCAGCCGGGCGAGCAGTCATGTGCAGCCTAACTGCATCCTTGCAGAAAATATTCTGGGGTACTCTTATGCACAATTCACAAATCAGATAGAGAAATGTTACCAGCCTCTACAAACTGATAAACAGAGAACTCATCGAGAATAAGGAAAAGTCCATCCATCTCTGTCCCTGAATAGAATTGAAATATTACCCACTTTAGGACACTCATCTTGACACTATATTTCTTATATTTTTCATCTTGAAAAAACACAAAATTCCATATGAAGTTCATCTATCCTTCCAGTTACCATGATTTGAAATCAACGTTCTCCATCTCGGAATGTTATTTTTTTAACCATAGTGGAGGTGACTCGGTAGAAAAGAATAATATGACAAGCCTTAACAGCAATAGTGTAAGTTAAAAGCTGGCTTGGACTAAGTGAGCTCTCTGACAAATGTGCTGTTGAATGAAAGAAGATTGTTTTCCTCTATTTTTTTTTTTTTTACTCCAGACGTGCCTCACTCATTTTTTCATTCCCATAATGTACAAAGAAAGAAATCAGGTGAAAAAAGAAGACATTTCTCTATCCAGCTTGGTTTACAACCAGTAAAAAGTGAGAGGTAGTAATATTTTCTCTATTCCTCCAAAGTACTCCTGCCCATAGTTAAGGCAAAAAACAGTTACTTCTTGAAAAATGGTGTGCCTTTCATGCTGACCAGATATGTTTAGTGTAGATGATGAGCAATATGAAAGTTAATACCTACCTTTTGTGAACTGGAAAGGTAATTTCAAGTGTCATGATGCATTTCTAGGGAAATTGTTTCAGCGTTTCCGCATAGGAAACCCCTAGTTCCTCACATTCCTATGGCCTGGCCAGGGTTCACGCCGTCCCCGCTGTGACCCGACCATCTCACCACGAGCACACCAATGTGATGTTAGGCAAAACGGCATTTATTGCAAGCGAAACAGCAACCTATATACTATACATGCTTATCTATGTTCCTACGTCCATGTGTGTTTACTCGCATCTAGTACGTCTACGCCCCCAAGCGTGTGTCAGGTCTCTTATCACAGAGCAGAGGAGGTCCTATCGCGTCACAGCCCGATATCCCATTATCGCCTACTGCAACATTTCAGTCAGTGGGTCATGATATGTATCTGAGGATTCATTGCCATTCTTCCAGATTTCCAAAAGTACAAACATGTATTAAAATATTATGGAATTAACTAATCCAACCTTCACAGAAAAAAAAGGCAGAACTGATAATTTCCCCTTGTGCAGTTATTTATATAGATAATTTCCACCTCTGCAGTTTCAAATAAATTTATGTTAACTAGCATAAGGCTCAAGTCAGAGAGTCTTGAAATCTCAGAGTTACTACTCACAATAGAAAAGCTAAATCTGAATGAGATGAAAAAGTTTTTGGCCTTGTAAAAAAACTTTGCAGTATAAAAATAGGGGCCTTCATTAGCACCTTTCAATCTGTTGAGTTCAAGTTCATATAAAATATAGAACAATATGGAATAGCTGCATTTTTAAAACAAATAAAAACAATGATGAACAAACAATTAAAAAAGTTTAGGGAAAAAAAAAAAAACAGAAAAAAAGCCAACAACTAATAGAGTTTTGATTACAGGAAAATTTCACCTGCTGGATCTATGATGTGCAAACTGCAAGCCTGAAGAAACTTCTGTTGTTATAAGTTTTAAACTTTCTGTGAAATAGAGAAAAAATCAATTTAAAAATGCTTATATACATTTAATTTTGAATTAGGTCTAGGGATTTGGGAACTTTAAGTGAAATATTAGTGTATGTGCTAGTTATGCAACTAAGCTTGTAGGACTATGTAGAAGTTTTCATATCTCTTATTTACACGGGGATATGTTGCATCACAATAGTTGTTTTCTACACTTTTACAGGGAAATTATTAAAATCTTAGTGGGCAATCTTAGACACAAGTTCTGTCTGCTGAAGTTAAATCAAGGGAAAGTAATTTGGGATATTTTGTCAAAAATTTTAATAACTTTATCACAGCAATAAAAGTTTACACATGATAATAAAAATCCAGGAAAATATTAGAAAAAGAAAATTCTCCCTAATGTAAAATAAGTATTTAATATTATCTGCCTTTCTCTGGTGTTGTTTTGGCAGCGGGTTATATCTTATCATTTTTATAACAGTGTTTGTTCTTTCCTGGTACAATTTCAGCCCAAAGATGATTTCTCTTCTTGCAAACTAGTGTAACTGCAAAAGAAGATCCAGAGAAGTCTGAACATATGTTAGTGACTGGTGCTTCAGAGTCTGAATATCTATCTATGGCAATTGAACATAGCTGTCTGCAATAGGTCTAAATTTAATCTTCTAATAAATTCAAGGACATTCTTTCTAAAAAAATTGCTTTTCTAATGATTAAAGTTTCATTAAAAAGTATTCATGCCTTTTTTATGACTCCAACGTTCATTTGACTCAATTTTGAGATGCTTGTGTGACAAAAATGTATTTTTGCTAATGGAAATTAATGTCTGCAGGAATTAATTATGTGGCACTTGTGTCTTGCTCCGATTTATAGGAGGGAGAGGAGGTTCTTTTAATATCTGTATACCCAGCATTAGATTAAGAAACAACAGTTCAAGTGTTGGTCCGACCAGTGTATTACAAATCTTAATCAGGGAGATGGGGAAGAGGAGGACAGACACCATTATGGATTAGGGTAATGGGGAAGGGAAGGAGGGCAATAGAAAAGATAGGAAAGAAGAAGCAAGGAGTCTTTATAGGAAGCAAGAGGGAGATAGTCACCACGATGGATCCAATGTGGTACATAGTTCAGCCATTGATCTTCAGTAGTGGTGGGTCATCGGGCACTGTTGTTCTATTGACAACGACGACAACCATGGTGATGATGGCCCCTTTTCAATGCTTTCAAAGTGGTTGAGTCAGCTGTCTTTGGAGTGACAGCTCAAATCCAAAGTCATTGAGTCGCTCTCCTTGGAATGGCAGCTTCTGGCTTTGGGATCTTAGCAGAAACTCCTTTGTTCCTATCTCCCTGGCCTTGCAAGCAGGTAAGTGGGAGCAGGGAGGCACCAATTTGTATCTTGCCTTCACAGGATACAATGGCATCATTCCCCAGTTTTCCATAGCAAGCTGGAGTTATTTAGTCACAGGCTAGATCTTCTGCCATTAAACGCTCCCGAGCACTCTCTTCTGGAGGCAAACAGCTAAAATTGTCCACACAGTGATGTTGATTGCCACAAGGCAACACCCATCACTCATCTCCTAGACAAGTCAGTCTTATCACAAGAAATACCTCAGGAAGCAAGCTTTGAGCCAAAAAACAAAGAAGGATTCTCACAACATGTAGGTATGCAAATATTCTAGTACTGAGTTGCATGTTTTCTGTGTTTAAACTTGAGGAAATAGGATTTCCAAACATCATGTTCTATGTGTTGACGATACCAAAATATCTTTTAACTAAAAGAAGGGAGGAATTTTCATTATTAACTTGTCTGATCTGTACAGAGTGACACATTAACTCTTACAGGTATGCTTATTGTATTCTTTCAAAATAGTTTATACCTAATTTACAGTATGCAGAGTCTCGGTGTCTATTTCTTGTACTTTTCTCAGGACATTTCCTGTTATCTCTTTCTACTCATCTAAAGGAGTTAAAAGATGCTCAAAAGGATAGAAACTAGAAAAAAAGAAAGCAAGGAAGGAAAGGAGGGAGGGAAAGAGGGAGGAAGGAACAAAATCTGGGCAATATGGTGGATGTGGTAGAATAGTCCAGAAAATATTGGCAGTGTGCTCCACAGTATTCAGACCAATAGAGGCCCTGGTGCTACTGTGATGCAGGAGAAAGGATTCTCTAGCCTGATTCTGGAAGTTTGAAACTTCAGCTTAGTCAGTGTCACTATGCAGTGGTCAGAGTTGATGATTTGTTCGGGCTCTAGGAAATCCAGAAAGATCACTTCTTTCCTATCCCAAAAACAGAGCACATCACTTTACCTGCTGAGGCTTTGCCGTGAATGTTTTTTTTTTTTTTTTTTTTTTTTAATGGGGAATTCATGTCATCACTCCTTGGACTGCTCTTTTGACTCTGGCTTGTGGTGGTGACATCACTTCTCATCACTGGTAATGATGTGATCCAGGAAACTCAACTTCAGCCTCTCAGCTGTTGAATAAGTCCTGATAAAATTGCATATGATGTTTCTGTTCCTGGGTGATTATTTGTGGAACCCACCTAGCGCAAATTTTGCAATTTGCAAGTGTTAATGTACGCTGATGGGTGCAGTTCTTTGCATGAAGGAATTCAGTTCCACATCTTTACTTCATCTGCATTCCTTATCAGATGCTATTTTGTCAGACTACTCCTCTGCTGCCACCTGTTGCACAGCAACAAATTGTAGTGGAATATTGGCAGGAGGATTCAACTCCTACTGCCATATCACCAATATCTACCTCTGACATTGTAAGCCAAAATAATAGAATAAGATGCATTAATTTCAGAGCAACCCTTGTACACAGAGATGATCTCTTAAATGAAGGAATACCTGCTAGTGAGGATAAAAAATATGGGGAGAAATTCTACAGAATTTAATTCCATTCATCACACTTATTGCTGATCTGGTCACTTAATAATTTAATCCTAGTGTCAATTATTTACTTATATAAATGCATACTGGTAGTAGTTGTTTGAAGAACGATAGCCTTTTTTCAGATAGAGACATTCAAATCCTCCCCATGAGAATCATCTTACTACAGATAAATGGAATTTGGCTAAGGAGAAGGAGAGGAAATCTTTGGGAGATCAAACAGTAGCTTTAAATTAAGGTTAAAAGATATAAATTACTAAAATAATACGGACATTATACATGTTATAGCAAAAAGATCTAATCTAGTTTATCAAGTGAAGACTCATTCGCATAAATACTTTAAAAGAAATTGCCACACATTTTAAAGAATAGAGTAGCATGTATGTTCAAATATTTTATAGATCTAATTGTAAATTTCAAGTGGAAGTAGAAACAGGTTCCTAGGCATAAGCAAGATTGTTACTATTCTACTCTACTCAAAACCAAAAAAGAAGGAACGTGTTACATGTTTAAATACCAGACGAGGTACCAAAAACTGACAAAACACACTCAGAGACTTCTCATAATCTTGGACAAAGACTCAAGTGCCTATCTCATGAAGCTCAATTGCAGTAAATCTGAGAGTGAGACCTAGTTTTTATGAGTTAAATAAATGACCAGAATACGCAGGTATTAGTTTTATGAGACAGACATAATAAATAATAAATATTTTTACTTCAGACAAAATTAGAATCTTTGTTCATGATGGTCAGTTGAGCCAGTCAAGAAGGTTATTCAATATGGTGAGCTTCTGAACATTATAAAAAGCTCTAATTTCAGTAATTTCTGTCTTTTTTGTTTGTTTTTTGGTGGTTTTTTTTTTTTTTTTTTTTTGGATGTTACATTCAAGCTGCTATCTGATTTCTAAATAGTTTATTGTTCCACAGAGTATCTTATTTCTCAGAAGTCATGATGTCACAGAAACATAATATGCTGCTTTTAAGGTTCACTACTTAGACTTAATTCCCTGTGATATGTCTAACCATTCATCAGGACTTGAAGACTACCGGTTCTGAGCTAATGTAACAAGGTTGAAATAGTATTAAAACAGTATCCAGAAACAACTATTTGTATATGCCCATGTCATTACAAAATGCAGAATTTTAGAAAAGAAATAGCAACTTCTATGGAAGATGCAGAAATAGAACACTTTATTTTACTGGTACGAATTGCTGTTATGCTTGCAAGATGCTTTAGTTTTGATACATTTAATGACAGCTGCACTCACCTTCAAAAGAGAAAGAAGTTTTCTAAAGAACACATCTTTATTTATGATTTCTTTTCTTCATAGCATAAGGAAACATTCAAGCAGCAAGAAAGGGCAATAAAATTCCAGAGAGATAATATGGTACAGCATTATGATGCTTGACAATATTTTAGCAATGAGTAGAGGAAAAAACAACCCCCTTCAAAAGATGTACAAAGGGACATTTCCTACTCATGCAAATTACGATCATGTAAGGAATGATCAAACCGGCTGTCCTACAGAGTGCCAATTTGTTAAATGGAACAGACTGAAAATAGCAGGGTATTTCACGCAGGCATAGGACATGCAGGCCCATTCCAAGCTAAATGGGATCATGAACTACTAGTAATTAGAAAATAGCATGTCATAAATTTTGTCACACTAGAGAATACACCTATAACAATATACTGTGTGTGTTTACCCAGTGTAAAAGCTCTCAGTTTTCCTCCTTTTCTTTACAGAACATTTTATATTCCTAGAGAAAAAAAAAAAAAAAAGATTTTTAGTTTCAAGCACTAGAAAAGTCATCGTATAATTTGAAAACCTAGCAGCACTTTGTAATGATGCCAATTTTGTAGAAAAAGAATAAATTGCACCATATGTTATTTACAAAAATAATCCCAGCAATGCCTGGAATTTTTTTTGAACCAGGTTTTAGCACCTCAGGAAAATAAGTGAAATAAAATCAAATTGCCAAAGTAAAATTTGTCAGAGATAAATTTTCTTTATACAAGAAAAAGTTCTGACCCTTTCTTCTCAGGAAGAGCATGTTACTGTAGTCCTCTGTGAGGTGCATGCTGCTCAGTGTTAAAGGACTCACCACAGGGTGCAAGGGAAACCAAATGTAGTTACTACAAACTTTGAGCTATTTCACATCATACACTTCAGTTACTAGCACAGAGACTTGAACATATCAAGCAAATACAGTAACACAGAGTTAGTTAGTCAACTTTTTATTTAGATACATAATTAAATTTCCTGTTTGCAGAAAAAAGGTTTTATTAATTATATGTACAACATTGAACTAAGCAAGAAGGCTTTCAGTATCCACTCTCCAAATTATTTGTGAGTATCTGTATGGGACTTCTCTCCACTCTCAGTAAGTTATTCCTATGACCTTAGCTTGGAATCAAGCACTCGGTACAGAGTTGGAAAAATTTTGCAGCCTCATCAAGTATATACACCCTGTAGCCCATTATTTGATGCCCAAGGGTGTTTCACCATTTCAGAAACTGCCTCTGCTCTCCCTGTCACAAAGTGCTCAGAAGACACATTTGCTGTATCACAATTCCACCAAAAGGTGCTATTCAGAGACTGAGAAGAACTTATGCCTCTAAACTATGGTTTCTTCCTCTTCCCATTCTTAAAATACATATTTTCAGAAAGTGACCATAAAGATGACAAAATTGGAAAGGAACTGGAACGGACAACTGGAAATCACCTAGTCTGTCCCCTTGTTACAACATATTCCTTAGAATAGATTGCACATAAGAGTGTCCAGATGGATTTGAATATCTCCAGAGAAAGTCACTCCACAACATCTCTGGGCTGTCTGTTCAAGCACTCTGTCATCCTCACAGTATAGAAGCTCTTCCTTGTGTTTGTATGGAACTTCTTGTGGTTCATTTTGTGTCCTTGTCTTGTCACTTGACATCACAGAGAAGGGCCTGGCTCTAAGCATTTGACTTTTTCACTTCAGATATTGACAAACAATAATGATCCTCTCTCAGCTTTCTCTTCTCCAGGGTAAGCATCCCCAGGTCTGTCAGCCTTTCCTCATAAGGGAGATGTTCCAGACCCTTTATCATCTCTGTGGTCCTCCACTGGGTTCCTTCCAATAGTTCCCTGTCTTTCTTGAACTGAGGAGCTCAGAACTGCACACAGCACTCCAGATGTAGCCTCTCCAGGGCAGAGTGGAGGGGAAGTTCACCTTCCTTGATCTTCTGTCCATGCTGCTTTTAATGCACTCCAGGATATATATGGCTTTTTTTGCCACAAGGGCATACTTCTGCCTCTTGGTCAATCTGCAGTCCTCCAGGACACCCAGATCCTTCTCTGCAGAGGTCAAGATAAATGGAACAAATACTAAACTAATAGCATACATAGGTGAAAAAAAAAAGGGGCTCACCAGAAGTACAAAATGATATAAGTTTATGATGTTTTAGTGCATCATTGTGCCCCCAGATCTACAAGAAGATGTTTAGGGAATGATTTGAGGTAGGGAACCTTCTTCGTGGACCTTACACATGCTTTTTGAAACTGAGGAAGAACTTAGATTTTTGAGAAACTTGTGGGGCATTTGCTGAATTTGTTTTCACCAAATCATTAGGACTGTTTCAAACTTTCTAACTTTTAACTAAATCAGAATTTGAAAATATAGAACTTAAGAGGCGTTAAAGAAAAAGAAACAAAAAGGCTCAGTGAGCCTTTAAATTGATTCCTTTGGGACTACATAGGATAACAACACCTAATCAAAGTATTAGGCACAGCATCTGTAGTCCTGTGGTGTAGAAACCTGGATGAGGAATGTGTATCAGTTATGAAGGAGCTGAGGGCTTTCCTTCAGAACTGATTTACTTTTCTCCTTCTTTGATGTCTTCACAATCAGCTGTCAAGAATCTTGTCTTGTAAATTCTGGAGATAGTTAAAGGTAAAGAAGTGAAGCTAGAAGGAGGAAAAGTTAAAATTAAAGACAAATAATCGATTAATGTTTTGACAAGAAAAGAAATACTCCTGAAAAACAGGTGAGTAAAAGAGTTGGAACAAGAAAATAAAGCAACACGAGGAGATAGGATAGAAGTTAAAGAAGAGGTAGAAAGCTCCCAGCATATTTTACTGAGAGGAAATAGTAGCTAGGGAGATGTGCATTTGTGTCTTCATATTGCATTAGAACAATTATAGGTTGTCAAAAGAACTCTGGATGAACGTTTTGCTGGTACATGGTATTGAAAAAGCGTAGAATTTTTTATGAAGCTGCTCCAAAAGCAGTGCCTCCTATTTTATTATGTTACTCAACATGTTAGAGGAAGATGGTAGTTGTATGGCAGTTGAAACATCCCACCAATATTCAATTACTTTTTGTGGCCATGTGACAAATGGCAACAGAGGAGCAGTCTGAAAAAATGTAATTTGATATGAAAATGTCATCTGACGTGAAGCAAACATATGGAACTGCATCCATCAACATTCATTGACGATTGCTAAATGTTTGTGGAGACCAAAGAGTGGAAGTGAGCAGAGTGAGGTGGTGGGTGGTGCCTTTCATAAGTGGTGACAGCAGTGTGAAAGACAAGCCATGTCCTGGATGCCCACAACACCCTTCTGTACAAATTGGAAAGATATGGATTTGACAAGTGGACTATTTAATGGACAAAGAACTGCCTGGAGGATCAAGTCCAGAGACTGGTGGTCAGTGGCTCCATGTCTGGATGGAGATCACTTACAAGTCTTGCACCTGGGTAAAGGCTACATCCACTACCAGTAGAATCTGGAGAGTTAAAGGATTGAGCACAGCCCTGCTGAAAATGACCTGGCAGTACTGGTGGATGGCAAGCTAGACATGAGCCAGCAATGTGCCTTTGCAGCCCAGAAAGCCAACCATATCCTAGGCTGCATCAAAAGAAGTGTGGCCAGCAAAGCAAAGGAGGTGATCCTGCTCCTTTACTCTACGTTGGTGAGACCTCACCTGGAGTAGTATGTCCAGATGTGGAGTCCTCAGTGCAGCACAGACATGGACCTGTTGGAGCGTTTCCAGGGGAGGGCCACAAAAATGATCTTCACGATGGAATGCATCCCCTGTGTGGACAGGCTGAGAGAGTTAGGGCTGGAGACAAGAAGGCTCCAAGTTGACTTTATAGTTGCCTTTCAGTGTCTACAGGGGAGCTACAAGAAAGATGACAGACTCTTTAGTATGGCCTGTGCTAATAGAGCAAGGGGAAATGTTTTCAAAATAAAAGAGGGGAGATTTAGGTTGGATATAAGGAAAAACTCTTTTACAGTGAAGGTGGTGAGACACTGAAACAGGTTGCCCAGAAATGTGGTGGACGCCCAGTCCCTGAAGACTTTCAAGGCCAGACTGGGGGGAGCTCTGAGCAACCTGACATGTCTATGGATATCCCTGTTCATTGCAGGGGAGTTGAACTAGATGACCTTTAAATGTGCCTTCCATTCTACGCTTATATTCTCAGCTGTCACATCATGAAATGAAGAGTATCTCTACTAGCTCAGCCATACAGATTGGTGAATTTCTACTAGGAAACTGTGTACAGAGCTGAATATAGACCTCAGAGTGTTGGAAACGACAATGGCAATGCTGAAATATGATCAAGTTTGTGCCAGGTATGTCACAAGAATGCTCAAACAGGAAGAGAGAGAATACTGTATTCAAGTTTGTCAGGACCTACTGAACAAACGTGAGACTCAAGGTGACAGTTTCCTGGATCACATCATTCTGAGTGATGACAGATGGCATCACCACAGCAAGCCAGAGAGAAAAACACCAGTTCATGGGGTGGTTGCATGTGAATTCATTAAAGAAAAAAAAAAGTTCAAGAGAGTAATATTAGCTAAAATGCTCTGTTATTTCTTCAATGCAAGCAAGGATAACTAGAAAGATTTTAAGTAAACTTTGAGTAACATATTCATTTTTAGCAGGATCCATCCATGGAGAGTATGAAAACAAGACTGTTCCTCTCCTAATTGTAGTTCAAAATTTCCCAAACATTTTTCTCATTTGTCTAAGCAAAGGGAAAAGAAACATAAACTTAAAAATTTTGAATTCTGAAGGAACAATAGATAACTAATGTAATGAAAAATAGGCTTTGGGTAGATTTATAAACATGTTTAATTTGATATAGACTCAGCTGAAAGTCTAAAGTAAGCACTAAATCTTTTGTTTCCCTGAATTGTTTTGTCAGGTTCTTAGCTTTTTTTCCAGGTATTGATTGCACATGTCGAACTTTATTAGAAGATAAGATTTAATAAAAAACTGTAAACTATTTTAGTGAAAAAGAAGTTAATTGTAAATTACAGCTTAATGTTCCTTGTTCTGCTGGAAGTGCTTAATGTGTTCAAACATTTCTTTACTAACCAAATAGACAGAATTGATATTAAAAAGATTTGGAAAATATTTTATACATTGTAGATTTTAAAATAAACCTGCTTATATTTCAAATGTCACTAGGAACAACAAATAACTTTAATAAACAAGGAGTGCTGTATTACATGATTTTTCTGGACAGTGACACAATGAAACGTATTCTATATATTAAAAAAAAAAAAAAAAAAAAAAAACAGGTAAAAAGCCAAGGCTACTAGGGTGTAAGAAATTAGTACTTATTATGCCATATTGAATAAAACTTTTTCGCTAGTCCTTTCCACAAATACACAAAATTTTCAAATCCCTTTTTCTCCTTTCTTGTTCATTACAACTATTTTTATTCTGGAATTTCAATAAGAAAAATGAAACCCATGCACTATATATTCTAAGATATTGCTTTAATGACCCTGATAAATTTCAGATAAAATATCTGATATTTAGAAAAGATTGTTGCAAAAATGATGAATATTGTCACTGCAATATATAATGTACAGCAATGGCATTAGAGAACATTCCCTCTGGGGAAAAAAAAAAAAAGTTACACAGTACTGGACTCAGAGAATTTAATTAGCTTCTAATTCCAAATCATGTTCATTATCTATGATAAATCATTTCATAAAATTTTCTACTTACATAAATTGCTTCTTAAAAAAATGCATTTTGTTATTAAACTATAAATGAAATTAAAATTTCAGAATAAATGCTTTTAATTCAGTCACTTTGGTTAATCAGCATTAATGGTAATAACGAAATGTTTTATGTATATTGACAAAAAATAAGTACTAAATATGAAATGTCATTTTTATTAGCTAATTTTAGACTTTAAGGCATGCAGAGTGGTTTCTGTAAAAATAGTTCCATATTCATTTTACATAAGTCTATTAAATTATAAATAGATATTCAGGACAGAAATCTGGAAATCTGTATAAGTAATTCTCCCATGCATATGTAATACTGTGTTAGACTACTACTAATTCCTTCAACTCTATAAGATCTACACAAGCAGCAACAGATTTCCTTCTTTGAGATTTCTATTCCCTTTTCTAGCTACTGTTGTCAGAAGTGTTACAAGTTTTTTATAGCATTTTTTCTTCTCACTTCATCCAAATCATAAAGGTTCACAGAAAGAACAGAAACAGAAGAAAAAAATGGTGTCTAAGCTTGGACTTAAATGTAATGCAGATGAGCTTTTAAAATAAAATTATGCCTTTTTTGATTTAAACCTTAGCTACAGAGTTAGCTACAAAGAAAACATATAATTTAATACCAAAGGAAAAAAAGAGAAAAAAGATAAAGAAATTCTACTTTAATATACTTCCTTTCTCAGTTCAAATTCTACTGCAATGAAGAATAACCTATTTATTTTAGTGTTAACAATATTTTGTTCAAATTATAATGAAAAGATATTGATACTTATGCACAATTTTCCTCTCCTGACTTTCACCCATTTTTTCTCTGAGGTGCTTCACTCGCTTTGTCTGAGACCAACCAGAAACATGCCCTATGCAGATTCAGCAGAAATCGAACAGAAATCATTGCAGCAAGGGCAATTGGGAGAAGGATGGATTGAGCCCTACAGAATCAGAGCAATAACCTACTTTACTTCCTCCTATGGACAACATTTATTTCCTCTTATGTCTGAAACATATCAGCTTGAGTAAAAACATCAGCTTGAGTAACGTCACTGATTGAAAACCATCAGAATGAGCAACTCACTGAGAAGAGTGCATGATCACCAGAGAGCTCTGGTGAAGACTCTTGAATGTTCTAGAACTCTTAACTGTGCAGATATACGGAAGTTGACACCCCAAGAGTGGTCTTGGACCAACTGAAGTAAAAGTGAGCGTTGCACATTTAACTTTGTCAACTCATTACCCATGGATCAAAACCCCAAAACTGAGACAACACAGATCTGAAGAACTGGTGATATCTCTCTCTCTCTGTCTCTCTCTCTTCTCTTTCCTCTTGATCTTTTCTTCATTTTTCTTTAGTGCCGTTATCTAAATTTTTCTATACTGAAATTCATAAAGTAGTCCTTTTCCATTATATAATATTTCACACATACCTTACTTGTATCATCCATTTAAGAAGATTTTTGCTCAAAAAGAATAACCATGAGTGAGATAGAGAATGACACGATAGGAGCTTGAAATAAAAGCATAACTTTTGAAAAATCACCAGCCAAACAATTACTTAGTCATTGCTTAGTTATCTCCTAGTCATATCTTGAAATAGAAACAATTCAAGATCATGACTTTTCAGTGGGAGTTACTGATTCTGGACTCATCAATCTGTGAATGAGAAAGTGCACATACAAATTAATCCAAAAAGAGGTATATCTTCATTAGAAAAAGTTAACAAGGTAGTTTCTTAGAATTCAATTTTGTCCAGACAGGATTCTGATATTCAGACAGTTTTTTAAAGTTTACATTGGTTATTTACCTGAATAATTGAAAGTGATGGAGTCTACTGAATTCTTTCTTTGCCAGGAAAATGTTCTTTTAGAGTTTATTTTTGGCTGAAGTTCTATGTGACTAAGAAAAAAGCTAGAAGATTACTCCTACACATGGAGGAAACTGTTGCATGACTATAGAATTATATGCACATTTCACAGTGCAGAGAGGGGAGTGAAAATTTTGAGCTGAAAGCTCTTGTTTGAGGTGATAAGTCTAGAAAATAGCACTGTACAAGATTACCACAAGGGACTGAAATTACTTTTGTGATACTGAACTGAAGAACTTCTGAGCAAGGTTAAATATACTTGAGAATAGCAAATACATAAACTCCCTACATTCTGGTGAGCATGACTATGAGTGCTGACAATTATTCTGTGTGCTTTGACATATCTGGTGATGAAAAAAGGACAGGCTTTCTCCCATCCAGATCATAAAAACGAAAAAATCTCAACAAGCAGGGTTTTAAGTGTAAGAATATGGAGATTAAGATTCTAATCAAAGCCAAATGAAGTTATTCATGAAATTAAGAATGAAGTCATCAAAGATATTTAGGTTGCCAGTAATATGATAAACACCGAACTTAGTTTTCTCCACCTGCAGTTATTGAAAACTGTAGCTAAGAGATGCTTAAAAGTTTGAAGTGAGCACACAGAATGAAATATCTAAAGTCACAAATTAAAGCATTCCTTCCTTCTCTGACTCAGGAAATCATTATATATGCTGGACATACATGCAAAATAGGAACATTACATTTGTGACTGTCAGTTACTCATCCCCTGTTTTATATAAATCCCCTTATCCCCTATTTATATATAAATTTTAATAGTAGTTGTATTCACTTCCTTTAGTACAGAGCTTTCTTAGTACAGTGCTGTGGACTGAGATTAGGAAGGAGAAAAACAGAAGTACAAAAGTAGTATGAATTCACTTTTCTTGCATTTTGAAATTATGATCTATTATTTTGATTTTAAAAATACTGGTGAAACTGTCCAAATTTTCTGAGAGGGATTAAAGTGTGATGAATACCTTCTTGATTTTTTTTCTGCAGTGCATCCAGAGAAGGGCAAAGAAGCTGATGAAGGATTTGGAGCACAAGTATTGTGAGGAGTGGTTGAGTGAACTGAGATTGTCAAGTTTGGAAAAGAAGAGCCTCAGGGGAGACGTTATTACTCTCTACCAGTACCTGAAATGAGGTTATGAAAAGGTGGGAGTTGACCTCTTCTCCCATATAACTAGGAACAGGACTAGAGGGAATGGCCTTAAGTTGTGCCAGAGAAGATTCAGGTAGGATGTTAGGAAAAATTTCTTTTCTGAAAGAGTGGTTTAATGCTGGAATGGGCTGCTCAGGGAGGTGTTGTAATGACTGTCCTTGTATGTATCCAAGGAACATTTAGATGCTGTACTAAGATACATCGTTTAGTGCGGAAGCGTTGTTGGCAGGTGGGCTGTTGAACTGGATGATGTTGGAGATTTTTTCCAACTTTGGTCATTTTATGACTCTAAATCAAGACTCTCCTACCACAAGTATGTACCTGCTATGGGCCACAGTCTGCCAAAGAAAAAAAGAGAAAACAGGAAACACTTTAAACTGTGCTTCCATGGTCATATATTTGACCATATGCTATGGATTATCATATGTAATATAACGTGCCTGACAAGCAATATTAAATTATCCTACTGGCCACGTCTCACCACTTTCTGTGCCTTAGGGTGGACCAGCATTCAAACACAAGGTGAGGAAAGGGACTAGGCCAAAGCAGCACGTGGTACTTGCTATAAGAGACAATCCCTTCCCCAAAGAAGATGAAGCCTGTAGAAATTTTATTTCCCTTTCATCTTTTTTTTTTTTTTTCCCTTGGTAAAGGTAAGAGTGAAACAGGGAAGCAGCGATAAAGATACATGTTCTGTAATTGCAGAAGCAGATTTTACTCTGTGATAGGTAGATAAGTTAGAATTTCACCTTACAGAAATTTCAGAAGTTGTGCATATTTTTTCCCATTTTTTTCAGGAGAAAAAACAAGCATTCATTTCTTCAATGCACACTTCAAGATTTCTTTCCCATACTTGCTCATCTGTGCTTCATATCCTCAAATGTTTTTTCATAAACATTGTCCAGAGTTCCTAAACATTATCCAAATGTTTCAATATCCTTACAACTTTTTCCAAAGAAAATTCCTTTATTTCCAGAGCACAAACTATTTCCAACATAGAATGATTTCTCATGTCTCAAAATTCAGCCAGTCAATTTTTCCACACCCATCAGAATGTCTGTACATAAAGTCATGCAATTAACGCTAATCTGTCTTACTTAAAGAACTCATTCACTGTTAAAATTGTCCTTTTCCAAGGCAAAATAAACAAGCAAACATACATACAAACAAAACAGACAAATAAAATAAATTTTAGATATTTGACATTAAGTAAATACAGATGTTTTTGTATTTTTTGAATGATCTCCATTCTTACATTCACAGGAAATCTTCAGCAAAGCAATGGAATAATTTAAATAGCAGAAAAAAATGTTTTATGATACTGTGGTAGATGACTTTCTCTGAAGGCATTAACATTCAGAATAAGAACAGTTTTTTCAACCTGTGTTACTGCATTAAAGCTAACAGTGAAAAAAAGTGGAGAGGAGGAGAAAACATTAAGATTGTTGAGAAATTAGTAAAGTAATAAATAATGAAAGTGATAGGAGAAGTTTCAATACACTATTATCTTATTTCCTGATTCATACAACAATGTTAATTTATATCTTAACATCTTTACTATTCTGTACTTTTAGAACAAAATTACAGCTACTGAGTTTGAAAATGCCGCAATGCAGATGTGGGAACTATTTATTGTTATATTATTATTTATTATTATCTAATTTATTGTTAGACACATTCTCTTGTATTTTTTGTTACTTTATATTTTGTAGATTTCTTTAGTTGGTTAAATTTTTCACACAGGCTAAAATTTCCTATTGATTTTACAATAGTTTCTAGAGTTGCAGGAGAATCAATCAAGCTAACAAATAAGTAAGCTCTACTGTGAAAGTATCCAAACAGTTAACCATGAAGAAAGAGTGATTCTCTTCTACTCAGAACTATAAAATTAGCAATCACTACTGAAGATTTTGCATTCTCTGTCCTGTTCACATACTGATAGTTCTCTTTCCTACCTTCTTTAAGGCATTCACATAATGTAGGTACCAAGAATAAAAAAAGTCAAATAAAATGATAGAAGTGATTCCACATATGTCTAGTCTCATATTTCCATTATAGAATGTTACTTTCTACCTTGCTTTTTCGCAACAGAAAGAATTTCCCATGAGCTCGCAGAAAAAGCTTGTCATGAATTGTTCCATTTCATACATCTGAAATTGTTTTTATTTTATCTTTCATTGGAGAGCTCATATGATGAGGCAGGAAAAACAGTCTCATGTGCTAAACACAATAAGCTCCATGAAGCTCATTTGGAGAGTTTGAATCTCAGGTGAACAGCTGTCTGTTTCCCTAGAGAGTACTTTTTTCTGCTCTCATCAACAATAACCTGTTTATCACAGGTTTATCTGTTTATCTCAGTGCCAGTTTCTCCTCCAAAATTTGAACTCATGGTTTCAAACACACAATTATTGCCTAGCGTTATGGTGGTAAATCTTACTTAGTCAACATTCTGTTACTCTCCCAGGGGTTTTCACATAGGCTTAGTGCCAAAGATCACAGTATTTGAAGCTGAGATATTGAAAGATAATACAGAAAAGGAAAAAAAAAAAAAAAAAAAAAAGGAAGGTAGTATGAGAAATAATACATATACACTTGCATAAAACCAATTTACTGACCTCTTTGATCAAAAAAATATGTCAACATGACTTTTAATGAATAGGAATATTCTAAACAAATCAAATTGGAATCAAAGGAAACCTTCAGTCATAAATCTACTTTCATTCTTAGTTTGCTGAGTACATGTACCTGCTGATGGAACTACACATAACATGAAGTTAGCGATCTTTGCTTTTGAAAACTATAATGTCTGTACATTGACTTTAACAGGATGGAAATAAATAATACAAGAATTAAGGAATAATGTCTGTGAAAAAAACATTCACCGTAACGGGGTTTGCATTAATCTTTAGCAGCAATTGCTCATAATTCAAATATGCATACTTACTGCTCACTCTCTGATGATTGTGGTTGGTTTTTTTGTTTTTTTGTTTGTTTTTTTAAACCTATATGATAGGCTCTCAGGCTCCGTTTGTCTGATTAAACAAATGAAGTTCGATATGATATCAGAAAATATCTTCAGGGGTTTCTCTGCTTATTTGTAAAGAAAGTCTAAAAATATTAGTAATTGTTCTGCTTATGAATGATTGTGCATTTACAATCAAGGTTAATTAATAACAATTCAAAATAAAAGGTTATTTACAGCACTATCTTGCTTTGACGCATATTATGTTCTTTTTCTAAAGACTATGTTGTGCCATATTACTGCATTTTCTCTTTACATTTTTAACACAACCATGATTTTCAAAAAAGACTTATCAGTTTGATTTGAAATATTTTAAAAAACAAATATTCATATGAAATATGTATGTGAAAAAGTGCTATTTTCAAAATCAGAAGGCCTGAAAATAGTATCTTTTCTTATGTGGAGACTATCACTTTTCACTTAAGTGGAAAGAAGACACAAAATATTTTCCTTGGTGATAGAATACATAATGTCAAGGAAATTGATTTTGAAGTCCATTAAGGTTAACAAAACATGATCCTCAGGTAGTTTCAGCAGTTTTCGTGTTCATAAACGTCTTTTACCCTATACTTAGCAAATCAGAACATAATGAAATGAAGCTAATAAATTGGATTGATGCTGTAAGTATATTCATTGTAAATGTACTTTTAAGTCAAAATACACAATATTTAATAAAATCTATCGGTGTTATTCTATACAAGATTTTAATCAACATTATAATTCCACTGAAGGCTTTGCTTGTCTTAAACAACTCTAAATAGTTGATAACGCCTTCATCCTGTTAAATTATGAAGAGTTCTGAAACAATTTGTAATATTTGAAAGATCTTTAAATAAAAATAAAAAAATAAATATTAACAAACCAACATTTCAAAGCCAGCCAACAGCAACAACAAACTCATTTTCAAGTGAGATCAGGAAAAAAATATATGTTTATCAACATAATTTATAATTGTAGCCATGTGGATCCTCTGCTACAGCTATCAAGTGACAGGAATTTACAAAGCTTTAGTACTGCAGGTCACTAAGAAATGAAAGTAAAGGATAACTCCGCACATCTTAGTTTAGTTGAACAACCTGAGAAATACAAACATAACTTCATCTGTCCCTGGCACCCAAGTAATCTTTTTTCTCATCTCACAGAATGGCAGTAGGTCCATTATTGACTTCCATAACAATTTTTCCAATTTGTTATTTTTTTCTTACTGTGCTGGCCATGCTGGAGAAGACTTAGGGGGTGATTCACTATGTTCCCTTCCCTCTGAAAAAAATCACTGAGAAGTCCAGAATACAAGTTTTCAAATACTACATATTAAAAAGTACCACTTCCATTATTTTTTTAAACTACAACATCTGAAGTTCAATATCAAAATGTGAGCCTTACCCACGATTTCTTGTATGTCCAATTTCCCTTTTGTTGATTATGCAGTTATTTGAAAAAGATGAATGCAAAGGCCTATGTTTGATAGACTTCTCTCCTGCTACATTTCTGGTTGCAGAGTAAAGAGCATTTTCAGCATTAGAAAGAGTAAGCAGTGCCAAAGTATGGCAATAACAAAACTGCATAGGCTTCTCAAGAAGCCGTTATTCAATTAGGGTGAAATTTTACATAAGCTGAGGCAAAACTGATGAATGGAAAATGACTCAAACAACTGTGGCTGGAAGTATCTGCTAACTGGTAGATATTAATGGCCTGAAAAAGTGAGAAATATTCTACTCAGTTATTGAAGAAGTAATTTACTAAAACATGATGCTGTCCCTAGCATACCAAGGAATGAATGTGCAAGAGATACAGCTTCTACAGTTGAGATGGAAGAGCTTATCAAGCTTTATAAAGTCTGTAAACTAAGGTTTTTGAAATAATGCAAAATAACACCCACTGCCTCATAATTTGTCCACCTCATGTCAGATCCTGCTTCTGGCTTGGAGTGGCCAATGTAAGTCAATACTTTGACAGATAGATGGCATTTGTTCAATTCAAGTAACACTCACCACGTTGACTTTTGTTCCAAAGCTCTGAGAGATTAATTGAATGTATATGAAGAATACACCATGTTAAAATTGACCCTGCTATAACGCAGAACTGCTAAGTCTCTAGACTTAATTTAAGCCTCCCCCATTTTGTACATTAGATTGAATCATGAAAGCAGTTTAAAGGAGACAATGCTAATAGAAGATAACTTAATTGTTAGATTTGCATATGGAAAGGAATTTGAATACAACAAAGTTGTATTGTATTGTATTGTATGGTTTCTATACCTATCAACAAGAATAAGCTTTTCTTCATGTGATACAGTTACACTACCAAAAGATTTTTTTTTTTCTTTCTTTTTCAATTTGTAGATTTCATTATGACTTTCAAAACAGAATCTCCAGACAATCTAGTGTGTACTTTAGGGGTTCTATGATGCCCCTTAATTTAATTTCAGTTGTAATATATTTTAATTCTGATTTGTCTTCAAAGTAGTTAATGGCATAGATATTGCATACTGTATGCAGTAAGTTATGATATAGCTTGGAATATTTCTACTAAGTATTATGTTTTGTAAAGCATCAGAATGTATAAATAAGCAAAACAAATAAGAAAAAAACTAGAACTGTTGCGGATGGGTCAGTCCATGCCCATCCAACACACTGATACCTCCCCCTTCCTCTCACAGTACCAAATACAGTTTCAATCTGAACTGGAGCTGGGTTGAGATAAAAGCAATATAATTAGACAGTGTATAGTATACCATTGAATAAAAACATTCTCTTAGCTGGAAAATATGCTCAGATGATTTTACAGGGTATACAGTTACAACTTGATGAAAGATTGCTTCACATTTACTTTAAGAACCTTTTGGATTGTATATTATATTCCAGTACTTTTCAGTTTTAGGGAATTTTAACTTACTTTTCTTTCTAGAATCATAAGAAATTTACCTCTTAGTAGTTATTCTAAGCTTCAGAAATATGTATTTTTTTTCTTCCTGTATTGACAGCAGGTAAATTATGTATAACTTATATTTTTCATGGCAATATAAATTCAAAATATGCTTATAAGGTTTTCTACAGTCTGCTTTATTTGTAGATTTTTTAAAATGGAAAAAAAAAGGAAAAAAAAAAAAGGAGAAAAAGAAATATTATATGGCTTTATTGCTTTCCTTATTCTTATTTTGCCCATTTTTCATTAAACCATCTATTACAGTTCTGTTTCATTTGAAGTTGAACTAAAGGTATTTCTGCAAATCTATACATGTATAAATTTGAAGTCATTGAATAACAGAATGCTTAATGTTAGAGGAGACTTCTGCCTCCATCTGTCTCATCCCCTGCTCCAGCAGGGTCACCCAGAGCAGGGAAGGCGAGAAGAAGCAAGGCGAGGAGGTTTTTTTTCTTTCTTTTTTTTTTTTTTAATATTTCAATTTATATTTCAGTTTGTAATAAATTTGAACAATGCAGATAGTACTTACAGATCTTACAGATGAACTGTGCTATGTGCAGAAATTTATGCTTCTAGAAACTGTGTTATGTTATAAATATATGCATATAGATAGGTACAAATACTTTTTTTAAAGTGCCACCTCCCAGACTACACAATGGATGAAAAGATATATCAATTCAAAGTACTGGTATGGACTGAATTTTGCACCTTACTGTCCCTCCCCACTCTCCCTAATGTTCTGATATATTAATTGTCCAGGAAAAGCTTACATATTCATAATAGGCAGCTGGATAATTCACTGAAGTAAATATGTACAGAATCAATTCTGAATCAAATTTCCAGAATCAAATTTCATAAGTAGATAAGGCAACCTTAGGCTACTAATCAAAATAAATATAACGTGAGTTGCATTTTGCTGGGCCTTTCAACATTTTTAATTAGGACATAAGCATAAAGAATGTTTTTCAATTCCTCTACAGCTGTTACTGCAAAAAGTATCCACTAGAGCTGTTTTATAAAAGCTAAACAACCAAATTTTATTTTTCTTTAAAAGAATGCTATCACAAAAGACAATGAGAATGCCCATGAAATATTTTGATATTTATTTCTATGATGAATCCTTAAAATAATTAGTCAAAACGGAGAAACTGTTAAATCTAATCTCAAGGAAGACTTTATGAGTCATTTTCTGTGACTGATGATCTTATAATTGCATCTTATGATATAAAAATAATTCATTGCTGAAAGCAAATCAAAAAAGGCTAAAAATTTTGGTACTTCTTTAAAAAAGTGATTAAAAAAATTAAAATCTTGTAAATACATCAAGATCTTACCTAGTTATTATTTTTATTATAGTCACTGAATGCATCCTAATGAAGTAAACAATTCTAAAGAAGTTACTATGGTTACAGCAATTTTATCTCCTCATACTATTGAGTTTATACTTCATTGCATCTAAAATCATAGCTGCTAAAAAAAATAAGTAAATAAATCCTGCTTTTATCACATTCTAAGTTACCAAGACAAGTTCTTGTTTCATTCCTTTTGTGTATAGATGTATGAAATGACTGGAATGTAATCTACTGGTACCATTCTGTTTCTGAACAATATTCCCAAATACATTAAACTATTTCATCACCATGGTATTTTTTTAATGCTCCACCACTATTATGCTTTTATTAAAGCATGGTTCTAAATTTGCTATGTTATATTTAATTTCCCTTTATGAATTAAAAAACTTGCCATAATCCAATCTACATAAAAATATTCAGGTCATGGAATGACAAAAGGTAACATGTTAACATGTTCATTCTTTCATTTCCTTTTTCCTTTTATATTCCATTAAGCTTTACAGAAGTTTTTTCTCAAAATTAAAATCCCACTTACAGTTGTTTATGATATTAGTTTTACATTCATATTATTTCTATATTTTATATGTTTAACGTGGCAGTGATTATAAAATTTTGATTTTTTTTGTTTGTTTAAAGAATTCTGCTTTCCTAGTTATTATTTTCAGAATGGTTTTGTCTTATCTGTAACAAATTTTATTTAAAATAAATTCCAGCTATATGAAACAGTGTTTTATGTTGCAATTGCACTGCAGTAACACTCATTTGCACTTCTGGACAACAATGAAAGATTAGATGACAACGTTATACAGCATAATTATTTTGATGTTTCAGCTAAAATTCAGTGCACAGAATCATAGAACAGACAGAATCATAGAAAGCTTAGAGTTGGAAGGGATCTTTAAAGATCATCTAGTCCAAAATGCTCTGTATGGGCTAGACCATCAAAAGTCAGTGCAATATTGGATTATAAAAATAGGACAGACAATTCCTTTTATTGTAAACTGAAATCCTGTTCAGTTTCTCATGAATATATTAAATCTAGTTCTTTGGTTAACATCATTGGCAATTGCATTAGTAGTCTAGAGATCATGGAATCATGGGATACAAAAATGACAGAGAAAATAATGTTTGCCCTCAGATGCTTCCTGAGCATTTATGGGAGAAGGCGAGAGGAATAGACCAAGAACACTGTACCCTGTCCAAGCCATAAAGATCTCTGGATAGATAAGAAGGATTTTCTATGATGTGATTAGTCTTCAATTTTGTAACTGTGATTAAAAAAAAAAAAAAAAAAAAAAAAAATCAGCTGAAGGGATTAAGTAAATTCTACTCCACTGATACTTAAAACTTCAAGAATATCATGACATTCCTCATTTCTGTCTCTACAGAAGATCGTATTATGTTCCTTCAAAATATCCACATAAGTTGTTTTCTCACCATTCATGAAGTACCCCTTCATTACTCCTTCAAACACTTCAGTGCATGCAACGATGAGGACTAGGTAAAAATATACAAGAACTAATACGTATTTATTGGAAGTTAACTACAGATGTAGATGATAAAAATTGCTTAAAACTGTTCACTTCTCTTCTAAAACCATTTGTCATAATCAAAAGTGACAAAAGCAGCCTTTCCTTACTCCAAAGTATGTGGAAGCACTCTACTGAAAAAGACTTTGAATAATGCTTTCAGAAAAATTCAGAAAATTACTGGAAACTCTCAGCAGGTATTTTTGTTATTGCTATTAAATCCTATCAGATTCTAGTGTGTTATCTGGAAAAAGATGACATATGGTATTCACATAGTGTGAGGAAGATAACATGCTCTCAGCTTTGCAAATTGTTGGAGAACAGAAATCAATTTGTAAATCTTATTTTTCATTTCCAGTATTTCATAATGTTTTGTTAAGAATGACAAAAATGATTTCATGTTCATCCCTTGATACTGTTTGAATTCCCATCAACACTGAAAATATTTATTTTAAACAAATGTTCAGCTTGGATATTTTCTTTTCTTTTTTTTTTTTTTTTCTTAGTTAAAAAGCTGAAAAAAATCATATTTATTATAATTATAGTTGTAATATTTATTTTATAATTAATGCTAAAATGTTGAAAGGAATTTAAAGAGAATTTTCATAGAGATTTCTGTTGAAGGAAAAGCCTGAAATAACCAGAAAATGCAATAGACAAATCTGAACTAAAAGTTTTTGACTGGAACAGTGAAAAATGATCTCAAAGAGAATTGATCTTCATTCTTCAAAAGTCTGTACTGAGCCTAACAGCACTTCTAATGTTTTCACATTTCCAAGATTCTGACACAAAAGTACTAAAATATTGAAATCTTTCTTTTTTCCTTCTCTCCAAATAACCAGAATTATTTGCATACTTATTTACTCTCAGAAAATACAAAAAATAAATGCCAAGACAAATGATCTAAGGAAGCAATTAAATAAAAATTTCAGGGATATATTTGTCAAAATGTCTTCATTGATCTATTCAATCATTCTCTTAGACTTTCTCAAATAACAGTGTAATATTACTGTCATAAAATATTTTTTGTCAAAATATTAGCACATGCAAAAACATTGTAACCAGATATAAGATGTTGAGCTTATCTGCTCCAAATATCTAGCACTAACTAGAAATACTTCATTTGGACTATTACTCTTACGTTGAAAAATGCATCCATAAAGTATTGAAGGAAAATTCTCATATTTTTCCATTTCATTCTGATTAATAGAGGTTTATGAAACAGATCAGAGTTCATTCACTTTGTATTTCAGAGAGATCTATAAGCATTTATTATCCTTAATAGTTTGTGTCATCTCTGTTTTGAAGTCCTTATTTTAAGGGAAAAAAGTGTACGTTTTATGACCTGCCAATGGTGTAATGGAGTACATGATTCATCGGACAGTAAGCAGAATGAAAGAATGAATAGGAAAAGAAATCTGCAGAGCTGCAAGCATTATAAATACTATTCCGACTACAGTAAGGGTCGGAATATTATCTCTGCACCTGCAAGCCCTAAATTTACAGGGAAAAAAAGAGAATGAGGAAGGCCTTAAAAGAATCTGAAGGTCATTAGCCGGGACCTGAGCTATACTTTGTAAAGCTCAGAGAACACAAATACCAAAATCACAAAGTTATCTGATTAGCAATTGGCAAAGTAACTGTGCATAAATATAGAACTCTTATTACTGGAAGCAATCCTGCTGTTTTCAGTTTTCAGTATTTGTTAATGATCTCAGTTGAAAGCCCAGCTGAAAATTGCATTCCTGCATGTTTACCAGAACAGGAATGTATCAAAAGAGGCTCGAACATCATGAGATGAAATGGAGGACATGCTGAGGCTGTCTTTTTAAAATATCTATTACTTAGATTGGAGGGAGACTTAAAGATCATCTAGTTCCAACTAGATGACATTGGCAGGATTGCCTCTCATCAGATCAGACTACCAAGGATAGCATCCAACCTGACCTTGAGCACCTCCAGGGGATGGGCATCCACATTTTCTCCGGGTAGCCTGTGCCTGTGCCAGGGCTTCATCACCCTCTGTTTTAAAACTTTTTCTTGACATCTAACCTAAATATCTCCTTTTTTTTTTTTTTTTTTTTTTTTAATCGAAAGCCATTTCCCATGGTCCCATCACTATCATACTGTATAAAAAGCCGGTTTCCCCTCTCAAAGTATGTTCCATTTAAGTACTGGAAAGCTGTAATAATGTCTTCCCAGAGCGTTCTCTTTTTCAAGCTAAACAAGCTCAGCTCCCTAAACTTTTCTTCATAAGAAAGGTGCTCCAGCCCCTCGAATTTCTTCATGGCCTTCCTCTGGATCCATTCCAACAACTCTGCATCCTTTCTGTACTGGGATCCTCAGGCTTGGGCACGTACTCAAGAAGGGACCTTATGAGAGCAAAGCAGAGAGAGAAAATCACTTCCCTCTCCCTGCTGGCTGCCCCTCATTTGATGCAGCCCAGGATACTGTTGGCCTTCGGGGTTGCAAGTGTGCACTGCTGGCTCATGTCCAGTATTTTATCAGTCAAGACCCCCGAGACCTGCTGTGAAGGACTGTTCTCATGGAGTTCTTCTCCAAGTGTGTACTCCTATCTGGGCTCACCTCGACCCAAGCTACTCTTGCCCCAACCTTGCACTTGGCCTCATTAAACCTCAATATGTTCTCATGCACCCACTTCTCAAGCCAGTGCAGATCCCTCTGGATTTTGTCCCTCAGCTTGGTATAGTGAACAAACTTGCTGAGGGTATGCTTGAACCCACTGTTTTCTATATCATAGATAAAAATGCTGAAGAGGACAAACTGAAAATCTCATTGCAATTCATCCTGTAATAGTGGAGATCTTTAAGAGTCTGTACCCAAAGAAGGTGGCAAAAGAGGTTTGGTAGAATGCTGTGAAGGTCAGAATCAGATTAAAAATTAATGTCTTTGCTTTACTGGTATTAGGGAGAAAGAGAAGAAAACAGTAAGAAAATCAGTGGAAAGGAGGTAGAATGTAAACTGAAACATTACTGTAAACTGAAAGATACAGAAAGTGTATTTGATATACACAATTGTTTCCAACTTCCACTCTGAAAAAAAAAAAAAAAGTGCAGTTTATTTACTTATTTATTGAGTGCAGTAATCGGAGTGTTAATTCCCTTCACTTTAGTTCTAGTGACAGTGATATACAATACACAGTGGTGAGGCAAGCCAAGGACAGTGACTGCACAGCTGATGCATAACCACATTTTAGGCCATGAAAATAATCTAGGACCAGACACACCACCAGTGAATGTGTTTTTCTGCTATGGAGAGGAGAGAGGCAGCTAATTATCTAAATAGTATGAGATGTAGGAATGAAGATCTAAAGACATAGAATCACAGAATTACTAAAGTTGGAAAGGACCTCCTAGACCATCCAGATCAACCATCCACTTACCACAAATATTTTCTCACTAAAAGATGTCCATTTTTGCAACATCTAAATGTTCCTTGAATGCCTCCAGGGACAGTAACTCAACCACTTCCCTGGGCAATCCATTCCAATGCCTGACCACTCTTTCAAAGAAGAAATTTTTCCTAATGCCCAATCTGAATCTCCCCTGCTGCAACTTGAGGCCATTTCCTCTAGTTTTATGGCTAGTTATGTGGAAGAAGAGGTCAATCCCCACCTCTTCATAACCGTCTTTCAGGTACTTGTAGAGAGTATAAGGTCTCCCCTGAGCCTCCTCTTCCCCAAACTTAACAATCTCAGTTCACTCAGCTGCTCCTCATAAGACTTGTGCTCCAGATCCCTCATCAGCTTCTTTGCCCTTCCCTGGATACAGTCCAGAACCTAAATGTCCTTCTCGTAGTGAGGGACCTAAAGCAGAAAACAATAATCAAGGTGTGGCCTTGCCAGTACTGAGCACAGGAGGATGATCACTTCCCTGCTCCTGATTGCCACACTATTTCTGATATAAGCCAGGATGCCCTTGGCCTTTTGGGCACTGGGCATACTGATGGCTCATATTTAGCTGAGCATTGAACAGCACTCCCATGTCCTTTTCTTCCATGCAGTCTTCCATTGTCCTGAAGAATTGTCTGGGATTGTTGTGGCCGGTGTGCAGGATCCAGCACTTGGTCTTGTTCAACTTCATTCCATTTGTCTTAGCCTCTCTGTCTAGCCTGTTTAGATCCCACTCTAGGGCCTTCCTATCTCCTGCCTGGTCAGCATTTCCTTTCAACTTGATGTCATCTGCACACTTAATTTGGGTGTGTATGGGAACTGCTGAATGATGGTCTGAACCTCTGATTGATCACCGGAGGTGAGCAATGAGTCAGCCACGGGAGCACAGGTGAAGGCAATTCACCTGTGCTGCTGGAAGGGATGGAGCTTGGCTCCACCGCTTCTTGACCCACTTAAGAGCTGCTACCAGTGCAAAAAGATCTCTTCTGAAGATCCCTCCTCTGGAGTTTTGCAGCGAGCCCAGGATGTGGGCTTTCTATCTATTCTCTTTTTGTTATAATCTGCTCTGCTAAACTCTCTTGTTTATTTCACAATAATAACATCTTTATATTCATTGACTATACAGGGTGCATTCAATCCCCTTGTCCAGGTCATCAGTAAAGATACTGAGTGGGACAGGCCTCAGTACTGACCCCTGGGGAACACCACTCTTGACAATTCACCAGTTGGATTTAACTTCGTTCATCATCACTCTGTGGATGCTTTTTTTTCCAGCCACTACTTTACCCAGTAAAGAGTGTACTTCTCCATGCCACAGACTGCTTCTCTAGGATAGTACTGTGGGAGACAGTATCAATGGCTTTACTGAAGTCTAGGTGGACTACGTCAACAGCCTTTCCTTCATCCATCAAGTGAATCACTTGATCATTGAAGGGAATCAGGTTGGTCAAACAGGACCTGTCTTTCATGAACTCATGTTGACTGGGCCTGATCTCCTAGCGGTCCTGCACATGCCATGTGATTTCATTCAAGATGACCTTCCCCATAACCTTTCCTGGTACCAAGGTAAAGCTAATGTTTCTATAGTTCCCTGGATCCTCCTTATGACACTTCTTATAGTTAGGAGTCATGTTGGAAAAAATCCAGTCCTCTGGGGTCTCTCCAATTGACCAGGAGCACTGATAGATGGTGGAAAGCAGCTTGGCTAACACCCACCAGTTGAGTAGATTGCATCTGGCCCCATGATCTTATGATAGTATCGGTGAAATGGTAGGTCTCTAATTGTCTCCTGCTCAGTTTTGGGGAGTTTGTTCTGCTTTCCCTCCAGACTTTAAGGTCAAGGGGTACAGCATCCCAACTTCAGTTTAACTTTGTTGAGAGAAACAAGAGAGTCATGACAAAAAGCTGTAAGGGAAGGGAAAAACATGATTTCTTAACTTGCCAACCGATTCTGAAGTTGAAATGTGTAATACTATCACAGGAAGAGATCCATTTTCATCCTTCTGTTAAAGATACTTTCATTTATAGTTCCTGGAAACATAGTTCTAAGATAGGAAAAAAGGATAGAAACAAACTGAAAAATAGCAAAATGTCAAAAAGATGTCTTGGTTATAAAATATAAAAGAACTGATATGTGTAGGAAAGGGTACAAATGCATAAAACAGCATCTGCTTCTGACTTCTACAGTTAAAAAAACAAAAAACAAAAAACAAAAAACAACACACACACAAAAACAACAACAACAAAAAAACTGTCAACGATTTATGGGCTGGTTCGGCCCGGTTCCGTGACCAGTGGGGCGGAGGAAGTTCGCAAAACTCGCGCCTCCGGAAAAAGAGAATAGGGGACCCCAAAATAATTAAAAAACAGCAGCAACGATCTGAGGAGAAACAAACTAATTTACTAAATATAGTATCGGAATACAAGATGACACACCATAATACAATATAATTAAAATTGAAGCTAATAAATCAAATATAATGAGAGAGAGAATGCCCGAAAGGTGGATAGGCCTCACCACAACGCTGAAGTGAGATGCACAGTCCAGTTGAGCAGCAGGGAGACAGGAGGAGAGCTGATGAAGAAGAGCAGGCGAAGAATGCATTAGGTGACCGCAAATTCCTCTGGGGAATGTAGTTCTTCTTCTCTTCTGGGAAGGTATCCAGAGCTTGAGCATTAAGTTAAACTCCCAGTGCCCTAAATGATGTTATGACGTAGAATACCGAAAACCAAAAATCACAAAACCATGACACCAAACTTTGTGAGATTCATATCTGTGCCTAGGAAAGAAGATGTACCCATACTGCAATTCATGTGCAGGGTGCATTTTCTAGATCTATCAAAAGAGCTTTTTCCCCCATCCACTGTATTCATTATGCTTCAAAAAGAGCTATGTTCAGAAAATAACATCAATGACAAAGAAAATATGAAACTAGAAAAAAAGAAAAAATACAGCTCTTTCCATCCCTGTTGCTCATTGTGTTGGGTCTGATATTTATGGCACGAACAATGTATTTTATCACTGGTCTACCAGCAAATTAAACATGATATAACATGTGCTGCATTTTCCATTTTATTATATATATGTTATTTATTTGTAAACATATAGTTTTAAAATAAATATACTTATATATCTAATATATATACACGTATTTAAATTATATAATTATTATATTCTATTATGTAATGCAATATAATTGCATTATATCAATAAAAAATATCTTGAAAAAATTCTGAGTGTATGAAAGTTTATAATGCAAAATGTTGCTAAATGTCATGGCAAAATTCTAGGTACTTCATAAAACTTTTTGCACACACATGTGCATTTTATTTATATAATAAATAGCTACTCCTAATAATTTAGTGACTTTTATTTTCTATGGAAATTTTAAGTGTTTTAATTATTCATTATTGTTCTAGAAAAGTATATTCCCATTTTGCAGCAAGAAGATCTAAGTTTATGACATGCTAAAGGTTACTGAACAATTATTGGGGTTACTAATTGACTTTAATATTTTACTGGTCCGTCAAAATATTTTAATGCACATACAAAATGATGATAAAAATGATTTAGTTACTGGACTGCTTTCAAAGGCCTTAAAAAAAATCACTGTCTAGATAAAGAAAAGTGATCAACTATAAAATGTTCTTGAAAAATTATCAATTCACTTTGCACTTTAATAGATGTTTTCTATACATTACAGTAAAATGAAAAGTAATGGCAAAGTAATGGCTGCTATTACATATAGAAGAAAGGTTCATTATATTTTATTTCACCATTTTATTTTTGTTTTCTTTATTAAAATAAGCTGAAACTGGGCCAAGTATATTTGATATTGTAATTATAGTGAAGAAATGTGAATGAAAAGTAAAAGGGTAAAATATATGGTAAAATAGGAAAACTGTCTTTTTAAACCTCAGAACTGTTTTAGTAAAGTGTTCTTGTTCATGATTTCATTTCTGTTCCTGATATATATTTTATGAATCCTTCAAAAATGGAGAAAGGACCTTATTTATATTTATATGTATCGTGTAAAATTGACTAATAATATATGTAACATGATTCTGCAACTGCAACCATTCTCATGGAATTTTAGTTTGTGCCACACTATTTTCATTGCAGAGGATAATAGGGTGTAATCTAATCCAGATTACAATTGTATTATTTAAAGAGAGTAGCACTTTATTAAAAAAAATAGTTCAGCTTCTCTCAAGATTACTCATGCAAAGCAGTGCGTATTAAATCGAGCCATTTAGCTCTGCTGTTCTCAGATTCATATCCTTAAAGATATGTGAAACTATAATTTCTCCTGATTTGAGCATGATTAGTGATATTGAAATACCATTCTAGTGGTACCTAAAAAGATTTGTTATTTAATTTAAAGGCGTCTTACATTCTGAGAACACATTTTGCTCATTCAAATTCCTCTTAACCCAGCTGAAAGTTCTTGAATTGCACAAAGAATGGAAGAATATCAGTCAATCTTAAAGTCACCAGATATTATGGCCCGACAAATGTTTTTATTATGTTAATCCAGCAGCATGCATGGTTTAAAGAGTTAAACAGCAACAAAAACAATAACAACAAAAATAATAATAACAACATCAAAATCTTCCACCTTCCTCCATCCCTTCCAAAAAAGTGAAAACAGTTTATGGCAGTTCTGATATTTTCCATAGGTTATTCTATATAATAAAGAATATCTAAGTGTAGATTGCTTTGTATTCAACACCATTAACTTATCTTGCCTCCAAAACAAGTGTTCTTAGTAATTCTTAGTGACATTAAAATTGATTTTTTTTTCATTTCCATGACCTGTGGCTTCAAAGAAGGACCCAAGATTCTAACTACTATTTCTTATTTTCAGAAGTTATCCATTGGCTTTAGTGTAGTGCTTTTTAAATAAGATAACAGCTCACAAGTAAGAGTTTTCAATTACTTAGTATTCTAATTCAACATCTGTACAATTATAATACGAAAGTGTCAAAGCTGAATATAACTGCACTTGGTTAACTTAAATCAGCAACAGACAGCAAAGAGATAGAAGAAATAAATTTAATTAAGAATTATGAACTGCAAATGAATTCAATATTATCAGTTCATGCATACAGACTATAAGAATTTACGGAGAATTGAAAGATGAGTTCTACTTAAAAAAAAAAGAGATGAAAAATAACAAAAATCTATGCATATGCCTGTTTTTAAATTAATTTAAATTTAATCTAATTTAAAAACAGGCATATGCATAGATTTTTGTTGTTTTTACTGTTCACAGTAATGTGTTTAATCAGTGTATCAAAATGCATAGAATTATGTGCTATCACTTCAGTTGCCATTGCACTACGCCCCATGCCCTGGTTTCAGCCAAGACTGTACCAATTGCACACCAATTTTTGGTTATTGCTGAGCAATGGGTATGTGTCTGGGATAGGGTTGGGCTGCTCGTTGTGGGCAAGCTATCTCCATGATGGCATGGGGCAGGTGATCATTGCAGAAGGGCCTGGGTTGGGCTGTATGTAGCCTGTGGGCCATGAGTTGGAAGTGGCAGGACTATCCCACTACCTTCTGACATGAACTAAATTTGACATTGGCCAATTCATTTCAAATTCCAGGTTAACTCAGGTTTTTAAGAAATTATTAAATTATAGACAAATCTTAGAAAATTATACAAATTATTTTCTTTCCCTAAGATGATAGGAAGTATTAAGAATTTGATTATTTTCCTGTATAGAATTGAATATTTATGCTGCATAATGTTCTGTAATCCTGTAGAGAGTAGCTTCATAATGGGCTAATCTACATTATGAGACTATTATAGAAAACCACGCTAGATACACATTTGTAGGAGGGAAAGAAAACCCAGCAACAAAAACACTCCAAGCCCCTGCATCACCCATGCAAAACAACAATAGAAAGTAACAACAAAACAAAACATCATCAACAACAAAAGTTTTGGCCAGCTCCTATAAGTAATTATACTCCTCCACCCCCAGAAAATCAAGAAAGAAACATGAATTAAATCTTTTCTCCATTTTGAATTTCAATTTTGCAGAAGCTTTATTTTCAGCAAAGAATGTTTTGACAGAAATTCCCAGCTAGCCCATCTGTAAGTGAAATTTTAAGTTAGCGGGTTCAGCATATAAATGATAACACAGAATGAGTTCAAAAAATAGATGAGGAGGTTCTTGATCTATGCACTGAATGAATTAAAGATTCTGAAGCATAAAGTACATTATCTGATAAATGAAGTCACTCTGCTCTGGCAGAATTGTTTGAGGACTGCAGCAGTTCCTGGAAACTTTAGTCACGGGCTGTGACAAGTTTGATCCATATACATCAGGAGATGTGAGGTTGAAGAGTAGATGAAGAGTAAATCTGCCTTAGACGAAATTGAAAGGGACAACCCACAAGTGTCTTCAACATGACAAATGGAACTACTTTGAAGGCAAAGCACGTGATTTTCAGGAAAGAATATAAAAATATATTGACATAAATAATGTTTGAAGATGAGTGAGGGAAAGATAATCATCTGTGAGATAATCAGAAATTTGGCATCTGTAGCGTATTCCTATTAGACCTAGTCTGTTAATGGTAACATGACAGTTTTAAAATTCAGATCAAATTAAGCATTGAGCATTTCACATTTTGATATAAGATTTCGATATGCCACTCATATTTTATCATTAATTTTGATTTTCAATTCACTTGTTATCAGAAGGCCATATTCAGGAATTGAGCAGAGTCTAATGAGAAAGTAAAAAATAAGATTTCTTAAAGGAAATATTAAAAGCTTTTTTCAGACCATTTCAAAATATTTTTTTTCAAAATATTATCTAGACTTTTTTTTTAATTAAAAAAATACTTTTGAGAATAGGATATATTAGAACAGAACTGTTCAACTGGAAGATACACACGAAGAACATCAAGCCCACTTCAGAGCTAATAAAAAAATTAAAGCATATTATTGAGGGTGTTATCCAAATGCCTCTTAAATACTGACTGGCATGGGGCATCTACCACCTCACTAGGAAGACTGTGTCAATGTCTGATCACTATCATGGTACATAAATGTTTCCCAGTGCCCAGTCCAACCCCCCCCCACTGTGGCTTTATGCTATTCCTGTCCTGTCATTGGAAATTAGATTGCTAAGGCAGGACATTTTCATTAAGAATCTGTGTTGAAAATATCTGTTATTAGCTTTGTTGTTTAAATGAGTGTGAATTTTTAGATATGAAACTACTTTTAATTATATGGTGTTATTTTCAGTCCCTAAAAATTGCAGGTTAGTACTTGCCTGGCAGAGACAATGGTCTAAAAAATAAGCTAATAAAAATATTATCTTTAGGATTTTTATTTAGTTGTGATTAATAGGAGTTACACACATGCAAGAGAAATGATTTGTGAATTCTCTATGCATTATATCTATTTAAAGTTATCTTTATTTTTCTTTCTTCCAAAGAGAAAATATACAAAAGATTCTAGATATGCAGTCACAGGGAACAGGGAAAATATCAGATCACATTATAACCCCAGACAGCTGCAAAACCATTTCATATAGATTTCTAGAAGCAAATCCCTAGTTTTAAATTGTTTTAATCCACTTAGTTCTTCATTGTTTACAAGAGTCACTAATTTATCTGGAGAATATATGTGTATATTTTACTTTCATATGTCTTTCTTGAAAAAATGTTACATCATTTTTTGTTGTTGTTGTTTAGGTACCACCAGCAAAATAAGGTAGTTCTGGCCTGGACATCATTTTGCGACTGAATCTCAGTCAGTCCCAAAGAAGAAAGTCTTTGGTGTCAGGACTCTGAATGCTCCCATATGCCCTAACTACCTTTGACTTTTGAGTGCCTGGAAATGTTACGCAAAGGCATGATTTTTTTTTCTCTCTGAATTGTTAAGCAGTGACTGCCACTGTAAAGATCAGGACTTTTTTTATTCTATGAAAAACATTTACATGTGAGAAAAAAAATAGTTTTTCATTCAGATGTTTTGCTCGTCAATTATGTCATTTAGAAAAATAAAAATAAAAATAAAAATAAATAAAAAATAAAAATAAAAATAATCTTACAGAAGTATATATATGTCATGGTTTTATGATTTTTGGCTATTGGTATTCCACACCATAACATCATATAGTGCACTGGAAGTTAAAGAGTTAATGCTCCAGTTCCAGGTACCTGTCCCAGAAGAGAACTACTGTATTCCTCAGAGGAGTACTGAGTATAGAATACTGTTCCTCACAGTTCACTGTTCTGATATCATTTCCGCCCAGGGGAACAAATAAAGGCTTTGGTATGTCACCTGACACCCCCTTTTTGATCGTCAGGCTCTCCTCCCTGCTGCTTGTCCTGACCACAAGTCTTGCCTCAGCATTAGAGTAAGACCTTTATCTTTCAGACGCTCTCATTATATTTGGCTTACTAGCTCCAATTCTAATTATATTGTATTATAGTGTATTATCTTGCATTTCGATATCTTGTTTAGTAAACTAGTTTGTTTCTCCTTAGATCGTTGCTGCTGTTATTTTTTGGGCCCATCTCTCGTTCCCTTTATTTTCCCTTTTCCAGACATGCAGACCCACTGGTCTTCCCTGCTAGTTGTGGAACTGGGCTAAATCAGCCCATAAACTGTTAACAATATGGAATTAGCTGATTCAAACAAAACTGGTGGTCAGTATACTACCTGAAGTCATAGCTGGCATCCTAAGATATTATGACACAACAGTGGGGTATTTAAAATTGCTTTCTGAGGTCACAGAGCTGAGGAAGATCCAGTAGTTTATTCTGCTTTTTGATATCCAGAATGTATAAGATGTTGCTTAAATTTACCTGCGTACTGGACTTTATATTGAGAAAGACCTCTATAAAGATAGAAAATAGTATTCTGAGAGAATTTTGCATTTAAAGTAGATAAATTATCCTAAATGTTATTGAATTTGAAGCAGAAAAGCAGTTACTGCCACAGACTGTACACACTTTTACCAAATGACTTTTTCATACTGTGAACGCTGCAGTGAGGAACAGTGGATCACTATGAACAGTTATGAACTTCTTAGCGTTCTTAATCAGACATTGGCACAGACATACTGAAATTCTGAAGGAATTCTTAATAAACTACTTGGAAAAAATATCCTGAAACTCTCTGAAGCTATACAGATTCATAAATCTTCTCTTGCAATTCTATCTTTTTATGTCAACATTTTGAAAACAGGAAGAGCTGATGTCCGACATGGTTTCTCATTTGTAACTGGAATACTAAGCTTTTTGGGGGCACTACACATCAAATTCCTGTAACTTGTCCCAAATGTTATTCAATAAAAGTAAACAAACAAACAAACAAAACAAAAAAGCACAAACAAAAAAATTATGAAGTTTTACAAAAGAAAAATTTCATCAAAAGTGACTATGAATATTCATCTGGATAACAGACTTTTAGTAGTATCTTAAGAAGTGAATCATTAAAAAAGGGACTACAACATTAATTTTAGATCTGACTTTCAATATTGTATTTTTAAACATGGATGTGACAATTGCACTTGTAAACATAATTATATGTAATATGTGGAACTGTTCTCTTTTTCATCATGAAGAGGTTTTTTTTCAGGAAAATTAAGTTATTTTTTAGTATATAATTCAAATTAGATGACTGGAGGAGACTACAATAAGTGATTCTTCAGTATTATCATTAAGCCATTCTCAAACTCAGATTTCATAGTACAAATTGAGTTTAGGAAAGAAAAAAAAATAAAGCTTACACATGTCAACTTCATTCTCTACATTCCAAAAAATTCCATATCTATAGCAAAAGGTGTAGACCTAAACTTTTTATCCCCAAGAGATTTTATTTTCCATAGAAGATAATATTTGTCTTTGCTATTTGAAAGCACAGCAGTACTGCTCCTTTTTGAAATCAAAAAGTAATGATGGCTAGCTGCGGTCATTACTGCACATTACAAAAGGTTATGACACAGGCATTGCTCAAATACAGTAAGTGTCTAAGTAATATTTTCAGTTTCTAATCTTTCTCGAAGTGTTGATCTCAGTAAAAAGCAGAGCTCAGAATACAAGAAAAAAAGACCAGGATATTTTGATTTAGATACAAGAACTGATATTCTGTTGCCTAGAGTTCAATAAATAATTTTAGTTAGCTCTTGGTTTAAAAGTTCTATGCAAAATTCAGTGTGAGAATAATTCCCAATTGAATACTTTTTGCAGGAGAATAATTCCTAAGAATCTGTGGGCAATTATATTTGAAAAAATATTTTTAAATAAATTGAACTACTTTCCCCTGGATAAATATTGTTGTAAACTTACAGTGGAGGTTTCTAGGCTGTCAGACAGGATCTTTTGAGTGACTACTGAGTTTATATATATGACTAAAATAGTTACAAACATTTCTCTTCAGTTACTGCAAAAGCTAAAATGGCCTATAAGACGTGGATAGATCTTAAGTTAGGTTTCCATGCAGATATGAATTTTATTTGTACCTAAAACTAAGAACTTGACTGCTCCAGTTTGCTTACATTGATCTTATGTGATCATTGTGATCTTTGCACTTGTTATGGCTTTTGAAGATACAGTGTGTTCCCATTCTCAACTGTACATATCCATGAGTAATTGCACAAAGGAGATCATATTCTGGGTCTCAGTGTCATTCTTATGGAGTTACAAAAATATTTGAAATGTATGATGGAAGTATAATATGGATTCTCAACAAATAGTGATTTCTTTTTTGTTAGTCAAGATAGAAAACAGCATATGTGTAAAGGACCAGAAAGTCATATACTTAGCTATTTGAGAATACACTTAATGTGGAAAAAAAAAAAAAGTTTAGTTTCTCTCCAATATGCATACATGAAAGCGAAAGACATCTGTCTGAGACTTAATATTTTTTCTTTTTTCTTGCTTTTTTTTTTTTTTTTTAATCTTGGTTGAACGGTAAGATCTGATCTCACAAACAGCTGAGAAAAAAGTGTTTTGTTTTGTCACTTGTACACAGATAAGTTTAAAAATAATCTGACTAGATTTTTGAAATTGATGGTATGTATAATTAACTGTATATTTAAGAAAAAAATGGCAACACGAAAAAAAAAATTACTATTTATGTACAAAAACAAGATAATGTGACAAATAGTTTTGAAATTGCAACAACTTTCATTCAAGAAGCTCACATATGAATTGATACTTTTCTATCACAAATTCAATTATGGTGAAAAAAATGATACTTCAAAAAATGTTTCAGTTGCATCTTTCAGTTTTGATTTAATGAGTAGAAAAATATTTTCAAAATGGTGAAAAATATATGTCATTGCTAACGTACAAGAAAAGACTGTCAACCTATGTGTAGTCTGATTTTCATATTTAATATTAGTACTGAAGCTGCGGTTTTAGGTGTTCACTGCTGCTTATTATTTCAAGCTAATCTGACCTTTTCCGTGCTTATGAAAAAGCTAAGGATTATGCCACACTGCTTACCTATGATGTATACTACAGATGTAAGAATATGGCATCTTCTCTACATCATGGATAGGACATGTAAGGTTATGTTTTGGATTGTATTCAAATAGAAAGATGATAATCTCTCATTCTGTTCCAGAGGAAAATAGGGAAAGTTAAAAGGACAGATAAAATTCCATCTCAATTTAGTCTGAAATGTGATTAAATTGAAAAAAAAAAAAAAAAAAAAAAAAAAAAAACTAGACTAGTAAAGAAACAAATGGACAGAGTTTCTGTTTATTTCAGTATCAGTTACTGTATGTTAATGAACATCATGGTGTTCTAAGGCAAAATTGTCAGTCATAGGAAAATTCCTGTTCTCATCATCACCAAAACTCTGAAGGACTGATCAACATAGTTTCATAAATTGTAAACATTTTACCAGATTCTCACAAAAATACAAAGCTGCTGTTTAATGGGTTTCAGTAGAACAAACAGAAATAACAGAGCACTGGGCTTGCAGTAAAATTTACTTTCCATTACATCACTGCTTCTGGAAAAACTGAAAGCCAACAGTGTCAACAGATCTATACTTTATAAAACAGGAAACCTGCAACTTGTTCATGTGTTCCAGTGGACAGTTTCCTTTAACTCCAAAGATAGATCTTTTGAGTTGAAAAAGATGAACTCATTTGCAAGTGCATTCCAGTTCAGTTCAAGAAAACCTGTCTAAGATTTTCTATAGTGGTAAAACCAAAATCAAAACAAAAAAAAAAAAAAAAAAAAAAAAGCTTAATGTACTCTTTGAGGTGATCATAACATCCCATGCATCTTAGAACTCTTTATTTTCTTCCTTCTCTTATACCTTTTACTTATAGAACACTCAATTTCTCCTCAAAACTTACTTTCCACCATTTGGTGGAACACTGATGCCCTAAGACATATAGATTTCATTCTTTTGCAGTTTTCTTCTCTTCTTGGCAATCTCTCTACTATTTGAAATTTTTCTGAAAATAATCAAAATCCTTAAAATTAAAATTTGTACTCAAGTATTATCTATTCTTTTCTTCATTCTTTGTGGAATATCTCTTTGGAAAAATGAAAATCGTTGTTGTCAATATTCATAAACAAAAATGATGTATGACTGTCAGCATGAGATATCTTTATATAGCTTCTTAACCCTTAACTTCTCTACTTAGGTGAAATGTATTGTGCTTTTTATTCTATAAAATCCCAGCAGAGATCCAGATATCTGTAGGAAAGACCACACGGCAAGCTGCAAGAGGTCCAGGAGGCTCCTGGAATCCATTGATGAAAACTTTCTGGTTCAGGTATTAGACAGACCTACCAGAGGTGAAGTGTTGCTGGACCTACTACTCACCAACGCAGAAGAGAACATTAAAGACATTAAGATTGGAGGCAGCCTGGGCTGCAGTGACCACACCCTGGTTGAGTTTGTGATTTTGAGGGAGGTGGGGCTGGCAAATTGTGGGGTCAGGACCCTGAACTTTGGAAGAGCAAAATTTAAGCTGTTCAATGGATTGTTGGCCAAGATCTCCTGGGATACTGTCCTTAAAGACAAAGATGTTGAGGAGAGCTGGCTACTCTTCAAGGATGCCTTTCTGAGAGCAAAAGAGCTCTCCATTCCTCTGAATAAGAAAGTGGGCAGAGGAGGTAGGAAAGTGGCATGGCTCAGCAAGGACCTGCTGGGCACTCTGAGGGCAAAGAAAGGTGCATACAAACTCTGGAAACAAGGGTGTGTCGCCTGGGAAGAATAAAGGGATGCCGTCCAGACATGGGATCAGGAAAGCCAAGGTGCAGGCGGAAGTGAACTTGGCAAGGGATATGAAAAACAATTGGAAGACATTCTACAGGTACATTGGCCAGAAGAGTTAGGCCAAAACGAGTGTACTTCCTTTGGTAAATGTAAAAGGAGAACTGACTTCAATGGACAAAGAGAAGGCTGAGGTACTGAATGAGTTCTTTGCCTCAGTCTTCACTGGCGGCCAGGATTCTAGTATTGCTCACATCCCTGAGCCCTGCTTCCCTAAACCTCTAGATGGGGACCGGGGAGGTAAATCCCACCCACTGTAAGGACAGTACAAGTCCAAGACCATCTCATGAGGAGAACCACAAAGATGATCAAGGGACTGGAACACCTCCCCTACAAAGACAGGCTGAGGGAGCTGGGCTTGTTCAGCCTGGAGAAAAGAAGGCTGCGGGGTGACCTCATTGCAGCCTTTCAGTACCTAAAGGGAGCCTACAAACAGGAGGGGAATCAGCTCTTTGAAAGGGTAGATAACTGCAGGACAAGGGGAAATGGTTAGGGAGGGAAGATTTAGGTTGGATGTCAGGGGGAAGTTCTTTACTCTGAGAGTGGTGATGTGCTGGAGGTGTTCAAGGTCGGATTGGGGCTCAGGGCAATCTGGTTTAGTATTAAATGGGGAGATTTGTGCCCTGTGGCAGGGGGTTGGAGATTCATGATCCTTGAGGTCTCTTCCAACCCGGGCCATTCTGTGATTCTGTGATTCCGGGTACCCCTTAGTCTTAATACTCTCCCTCAGTTAGGAGAATAGCCTCTTTCAAAGTTTTTGAATCAGCATTGAAAGCAGTATTTGACATGTCTTGTGTATTTTTTTTCTGAATACACATATCTGAATGAAAAACCTGAAGAAAATAAAATAAAAGAGAGAGAGAGAGAGAGAGAGAGAGAGAGAGAAGTAGAGCAGGAAAAGAAAAATCAGAAGGTCAGGAAGACCTGGACAATCATCCAACTTAGCAGTATGCAAACATAAGATATATAAGACTTTTGTTTGCTAAAGGGTAGCTGGGTAGCCTGGTTTCCACGACACAGAATGCCAGCTGACAACTGCACAAGTACTATCTGAGGTAGTGGGAGTCTTGAAGCCATTATTTTCAGAATTATTTCTTCAACAGATTATATATATATATATATTATACATATATATATATATATAATCTGACTTTTATATATTATAAAACTTTTCAGGAAATTTCTTGATTTAATCAGAGAATATTATCTGGGGAGTGTAATGTATATTTCTGCATGTAGTTTACTCAAATATTTTCAAAGTTTTCATACTAGTTTTTGTACAGTAATTGAGAAGTAATAAACATATTTTTTTCTGAGTAAATTGTTTTAAATGTCAAACTTTGTTTAATTTTTTTATTCCCACATTTATCACCCATATAGCCAAATTAAAATGTAAATTCGAAGTCTGAGAGTTAATCAAACAAACTTGATAAAGAAATTCATTTGTAAGATAATATGTTCACTAATTGAAAATTGTAAATGTAATAAATTAACCATTTCTTCAAGGTTAATTGAAACAAGTTAATTGATTGTAAGGCTATTTACTCTGATTGCTCTGTGATGATTCATTTCAAAAATCCAACAAGCATCTTGCCTTTCACCAGTAGAAAATATCCTTTCTGCCTCTGGTTCTGCCTTACTATTTGTAAACAACAACTTTTCCACTTTACTTAATACCCTGCCCTCAATCCCAGCAGATTCTTCAGTATGATTAATTTCAACTCTCAGACTCTTCACTTTTTCCTCTACTTCTGTCTCTAAGGAGCTTATTACTGATTTCTCAAAAAAGAAAATTGACAAAATGTAATATTAAGTCTATTCTCATCAACTTCCTTTGCTACCTCCTTGTCCTGCCTTTTCTCAGCTTATTTTTTCTTATCCTACCCTCCAACACCAATAAAGTGTGTCATTTATACATTTTTAATTTTTTCACTTGCACTGATTCTTTTCTGAACCATTTTATCAGTGATTTGGATGAAATATTCAAGTTATATCTTTTTTTCTTTGCTTTGCTTGACAATTTCTATCTGAACAGCTATTGAAATCTGATACAATAAGAGCAGAAGTAAATGATTTTATGGCCATTGCCTGTAAAATGCTCCACAAGTCTCAGTTTCCATATAGCACTTCCCCCTTTTAGCTGTACAATATTATTTGTTGTTTCTGGGAAATTAATAATGTATTTAACAATCTAATTGTGAAAGAGAATAATCTCTGTATTTCATTGACTCTTCTGCAACATTATTTCAGTTTTCAGAAATACTAAAAAGTCCTGGCATTTTAAAAACTTTTGTACAATTTTAATGGATCCTAGATCTAATGTATACCTCTTGTGTATTTTAATTTGAGGAATGTCCTAGACATCCATCAGTGTTGAACAAAGGCAGACTGTTGAAATTCTTATTCACAGTTGCTTAGAAATTGATTTCTGCCATTCTCTTACGAAGATTCTATTCCCCACTAATACTTTTCCTACAGTTCAGCCATTCTTTCTCTTTTCTCTGCATGTTTAAGAAGAAATGCATTTCTTATGTTTGACTGGTCTTCGTCAGCTTTTTGTCCGAGAGGTTCATCAGTATGGTACACTCTGGTTTAATTTTCATTTTGGTTTCTACTCACCTATCCTTCCAAATTCCGAGCAAACACTTTGCTGAATATTTTCATAGAATCATGGAATCACAGAACAGCTTGGGTTGGAAGGGACCTCAAAGATCAACAGGCTCCAACATCCCTGCCACGGGCAGGGCCACCAACCTCCATATCTCATACTAGACCAGGCTACCCAGGGCCCCATCCAACCTGGCCTTGAACACCTCCAGGGACCAGGCATCTGTAGTTGTGTCTTGAATCTCCCTTTAAAAATATAAATGTTCCAGCTCAATTTATGAGCTGCAAAGTCACATGTTGAGCCAATAGGAAGTTCTCCTTTTTGTTACCTCATAGAACTGTATATCTGTGCCTTGCTACAGGCAAAAGTTTTGCTTGTCTTGGTGTTACATTCATAAAGAAATAAAAACAAACAAATAAACAAAAAACAAACACAACAATCAAAAATCCCGCAGTCGTAGGCTTTAAAACTATTTCTCTATAACCAAGGATATAGTTTTCTTTGCAAGTAATAGGCAAAATAATTTCCCTATTTGAGGTACCTTGATGCTACTGAAATCTATGTCTCCTACTACTCTTTTCATATTGAAAGTCATTGTAACAGGATAGCATAGATCTTAATAGGTAAAATTAAACTGCTCTTGCTTATCTTTTCTTTTGAAATGTATTTACTCTCAGTATGAAAATTCTGCGATTCTATTGAAGAAAAATTATCATGTTGTTTCTAATCTTTAGATTACTGGAGCTCTACAGATGTTAATTTATCTCTAATTTTCAAGTCTTTGAGTGTTCTTATATCACTTATGAAATCACAGAGATACTGCTTGACTCTGATGATTATTTTTTTTATTTATCACAGGCTTTATCACATTTCTCTTTTGTTTCACATTCTCATAAAAGGGCTCATATGAATTTATCTTAAATGATTTTCATGAAGATTTATATTGCCCATTTGTATTTCCATATCACTGATGACAGAAGATAATTTGCCAGAGGTAAACAGAAAGAGAAAGCAATAGGTTGTCCCTAATTATACAGTAAAACAAAGTGAGTATAAGAAACAGGATAAGTGAAAATGATGAATGAGAACTGGCAGAATTCATTTACACCTTCTATTTTTCTCAGCAATGCTAATCTTCCATTAAGAAAGCTGTAGGTGCACATAAACATGTGTACAATTATTTTGTTATAAACCTTTTTATTGTTTCATCAGATAGTTTCTCCATTGCGATACTATGAACATTTTTAACTCTGTCTTCTCCTCACTTTTCAAAAGTAATGTATAGGGTAGAAAGTAAACAATTTAGCAGTTGTGTAATTCTCTAGGGATCCTAAATATTTTAGGATTATTTTTTTTTATTAAAAGTAAGTGCTACTTGCAAAATTAGATGCCCCAAGACCAAGTGCAGTTTTCTGATTATATTAAACACACTGAAGGATTTTTAATCTGCTTTGTACAGTCATCTGGTAGGAAATGTATTGTTTTAAGTGTTTTAAGATCAGAGATGAGAAACTGACATTCCCCACTTTACTTATTCAGAAGTGAAAGCAATAAGTAAAATGTGCTCTTAGAGATCCAATAGTATTTAAAAAAGAGATATTAAGAGACCCTTCTGATTCCAAATAATCCATAATGAGATAATAAGACGTTTAACAAAGAAGTCACACCATCAAGGTTATACAAATAAGCAACCTCTTGTTCAGATTACAGTTCCAGCCTCCACAGTGTTCTACGGTTCCAGTAACAGATTAAAAAATAATAATAATTAGCTCCTTCTCCAGGATTTCTTCAAATGTATGCATAAGTTTAATGAACGTAAAAAGGATATTTGTACAGAGAAGGCTCTTGTGATTCAATTACTTATTAAAGTTGGAGAATACTCTTGAAGTAAGCAAATGCAATGCCTATCCCTAATTATCAGATTTCTTCATGTTACTAAAATAAATGCATGCTGATTCAGCCATGTCTAGCATGCAAATACTTGGGGTTTTTTTGTTTGTTTCTTTGTTTTGTTTTGTTTTGTTTTTGACAAGTTCTACGTGGAAAACAGAACAGAAAGCTAAGAGAAATGAGTTATTGCATTTTTTCATATAATTTTCAAATAAAACTTGAAGTTTCTAATATTGATAGGACAAAATGACTACCTATATACTCTAAGAACTTATGTCATATGTAGTGACATTTTCTCTTTTGAGATGAAATATGATGCCAAGTCTCACCAATCTGAAATAAAATTAAATCATAGAATCATAGAATGGTCTGGGTTGAAAAGGACCACAATGATCATCTAGTTTCAACTCCCCTGCTATGTGCAGGTTTGCCAACCACCAGACCAGGCTGCCCAGAGCCACATCCAGCCTGGCTTTGAATGCCTTAAGGGATGGGACATCCACAACCTCCTTGGGCAATGTGTTCCAATATGTTGCTATCCTCTGTATGTAAAATTTCCTCCTAATATCTAAATTAAACCTCACCTGTCTTAGTTTAAAACCATTCCCCCTTGTCCTATCACCATCCACCCTTGTAAACAGCCATTGTCCCTCCTGTTTATATCCTCACTTCAAGTACTGGAAGGCCACAATGAGGTCTCCCCAGAGTCTTCTCTTCTCCAAGCTAAACAAACCCAGTTCCCTCAACCTTTCCTCATGGGAGAGGTGCTCCAGCCCTTTCATCATCTCGGTGGTCCTCCTCTGGTTTCAAGAGCTCCACATCTTTCCTGTGCTGGGGGGCCCAGGCCTGGAAGCAGTACTCCAAATGAAGCCTACAAGAGCCGATTAGAGGGGGCAATCATCTCCTTCACCCTGATGGCCACCCCTTTTTTAATGCAGCCCAGAATACAGTTGGCCTTCTGGGCTGTAAGCACACATTGCTGGCTCATGTCCAGCTTCTTGTCTAACAGCTCCGCAGAGCTGCTCTCAAGGGGATCTTTGCCCAGTTTGTATAAATACCTGGGATTGCCAAGATCCAAGTGCAGCATCTTGCACTTGGCCTTATTGAACCACATTATGTTTTCATGGGCCCACTTCTCCAGTCTGTCCAAGTCCCTCTGGATGGCTTCCCTTCCCTCGGTGCATTGATTGCACCACTCAGATTGGTGTCATCTGCAAACTTGCTGAGGGTGCACTTGATGCCATCGTCTGTGTCACTGATGAAGATGCCGAAGAGCACCAGTCCCAGGACTGGCCCCTGAGGGACACCGCTTATAACCAACCTCCACCCTGACACAGAACTATTAATCAGAACCCTTTGGCTGTGTCCAGCCAGTCGATTCCTTATCTGTTGAACAGTCCATCCTCCAAGTCCATACCTCTCCAATTTGGAGACAGAAGAATGTGGTGAGGGACCATGTCAAAGGCTTCAGAAATCCAGGTAGATGACATCCATTGCCCTTCCCCTATTCACCGAAGATGTCACTCCATCACAGATGGCCACCATATTAGTCAGGTACAATCTCCCCTTGGGGAAGCCATGCTGTCTGTCTCAAGTCACCTTTTTGTCTCGTATGTGCCTCAATTAAATGATGAAGTTTTACCTTGCTTATTTTGAACTTTCATACACAGCTGGAGTTATCCAACTGATTATTTCATGTTTCATGATCTAAAATGTGTCTACATTAGATTTGAATTTTTTTTTTTATATAGTGCAAATCCTGATACATTCTTCTTGTCGATAAAGAAAGGAGCAAATAAAATAAGCAACTGCTTTTAGACAGGCAGAGCAAACACAACATGTCCTTCTCTGGAAGCTTGGTTCTAAACTTCTAAAGGTTATGCTGTGTTAGAATGCGGAGAGAGCAGGCTGACACCTCATCTTGAAGGGCAGAGTCTTCAGCACAATAATAGAATACATTGGATTTCAATTAAGGGAGTTGCTTTGAGGAGGAGAACAAGTCTGTTCAAGTACTTATACAATAGACATTGCAATCCTGTGTATAAAAATCATAGCTGAAGACGTCTGGTATAGGACATATGACAAATGCTTTTCTGCATTAAAAATGCACCTTTCATATCGGACTTAATAGCAGTAGTTCCTTTGTCAAATCTTGTAATTCTAAAAAGAGAAAATCAAAATTATCCAATTACTACAGAAAACCTCACTAATAGTAGATTAGTTTATTTCAATAGATTATTGTTATAGTAAGATATTATTAATAATTATTATTTATATATATGTATATATTTTATTTTAAGGTTGTTTAACATGAATTTCCCAGTACGTACCAGTAGTTATTTTCCTGGGATTCTTCATGCTCAAAAATCTCAGTCTTTTCAGGAAGACTCGGGGAGAAATCAGTGCATAATCAGCCCCCAGAAGAGTCTGAAGTCAGAGTGTGCAAGCGTCTGCACGTGAGAGTGTGTTCATGAGGATTTCTTCACTTTTAGATCTCCCTAGAATTGTTTTATTCTTTTATCGAGACAGTTTATTTACTTTCTATTTGTTCCCAGTTACAGTTGAACATGTTTCCAATCTCAGTTGCTATAAAAATCTTTATGTTATCCAGTACTTACCAAGGTTTGTGTCATTGTGTATTTGCAGAACATAAGCTAAAACAAGTTAAATGATAAATATATTTCTTGTAATCAAGAGACATGACAGGCTAAAGAAACTCAGGTGAAGAAAACTTAAGATCCTGCATTATGACTTTTGTGATGGAATAAAATCTTAATGCAGTTTAAATAACTTACATGACTTTTTGAATAAATGTCTTCAGTGCTTCTACAGAATAAATGATGGAAATAAGTTGATTTTTAAAAAGATTTGGTTTTCTCAGGTACTCTGAAATAAACCCATGTAGTCACACCACTCTGTTGGTTTATGATGTTCTGTTTTTCTATGTGAATAAGAAATAGTATGTTCAAAGATCTTTAGAATGTTATTTGAGAGAACTGAATGTTCTGCTGTGATGTCCTTTTTCTTCCTGTATTTGTTACTGTGTTAAATCCTTACTGTCATCCTATTTAGGAGAACTAGGAAAGTGTTCTTAATTTGACCCACGTAATCTGAAAGATCTTCAGCCATGCTTCATCTCTCCAACAGATACTAGAGAACAATCTCTTGAAGTATCTTTGGAGACCTGTGGATTCAGTGACAAGGTTGTGCTGGAATGAATGCAATGTACTTGAGGAGAGAGGAGAGTAACATTCTCAACCTGTATCTTAGGGCAAAACTTCACTGTGGAAAGTCCCAAAATCTGATCCACTCAGATGCTTTTTCTCCAAAATATAAATGTCAATACATTTATTTTCATATGATAATTTTGTAGGTGATGAATTACTCATGATGTATATATAAATTTAATATGTGATCTAGTTGTTGCAATTTAGAACTATAAAAGGGGCACCTTGGAGTTACATGCCTCTGTTTTCGTGCCTCAGATGTGTTGAAGTGAGCATGAAAATTCTGCTGTTGTGTAAGAGTCTGGACATAGCTCCTGCATCCCAGATGAGTAATTAGTGAAACTTGAATTTGTGTGGTGAAATAACACTACGGATCCTTTGAGTTGGAGAAGATCAACGTGATAAGATGCATACCTTGAGGATCTGACCTCAGGTCTTATTTGTATTCCCTCATACTGGAGCTAAGAAGGGAATTATTGTGAATGCATGCATTATGTCTCCTTTTCTCCCCCTTTTTTCAAAAAACGGCTTTCAGAAAATGCAGTGTTTTCACCTTGCAATTAGACAAGATTTTCTGATTAGAAGAATATTTTTATTATCTTTGTTCAGTTTAGAAGCTGGGTTACAAATTTTTGGAGAATCTGAGTGTAAACAGCTGCAGAGGTCCATTTGATACTGATACCATATACTTCCAGAAGAATAAAGTATAGATCATGGTCTTTTTCCCCCTATATTTCCTTTTTCCAAGAACTCAATACTCAGTATCCCTGGGTTCTCCATTTTTCATTGTTTTACTCACAGATTTTGGTAGATGACCTGAGTTTCTCCATTAGAGAAGGACACTAAAAAAGTAGTTTATTTAAAAGCCCTCTTTAAAATGAAAAAACAACAAACTTTTTGAATCAAATGAAGATATTTTGTGATGTTTCCCAAATATTCGTAAGGAAATTAAAGGAAATATGTATAACTTTAGCTTGCAATTTTCCAAATAACTAAAATTTATCTCATCACAGGTGCACACCTTGGCATGAGAAATTTCATGACTGTGCTATGGCTTGCATGGTTAGCCTTGGAATATTTAATGAAATGCTTCCAGAAATGGGGAGCAAACCTGTCGTTTTGGAGAAGGCTCCAAATTACATTTGCCAATCTATAATGCTGCAGTACTAATAAGTTTTATATTTGGCACAGCATAAACTGGAAAAATAAATGGTATCTAGAGAAAATGTCTTGTATTAATGCAAGGTGGCAGAACTGTAAAGGAAAATCCTAGTTCTTACTTTATTGATCACTTAAAGAACTTACAGAATTGATGTCTTTTCCTTGTCTGTATTTACCTTTATGAATATAATATTCTGAGAGAACATGATGATTTTCTAGGATATACTTCTCACTTGTTCTACAGTGATGAAATTAAAAATGAAAGAAATAATTCCGCCTTATTGTAAAACTAGCTGAGCCTTATCAAATCTAGATTAGTATGAAATTTCTAACTTGAATCCAGAAGTAACAATAATAATATTCATCATCTTCATCTCCATCAAAAACAAAAAAAAACCTTCCAAGATGAACTTGGAATGTTAGCCTTCACCCACTTCCAATATAGATACTCTACCATTGTCATGTTATCAAAGGAGTGCAGATTCAAAATGTCAGAAAATGTTGTAATGGGGAATATCTGTGTCCACTGTATAAGATGAGCCATTTTCAGTAACACATAAAATCTGAAGAGTCTTGCCTTTTGAGCTGGCTTTGACTTTACATTTTTTTAATATAACTCAGTTCTCTCCATAAGGTCTCTTTCTTAATTTGCTACTGGATCACTGCCAAAATGTATTTTATTGTGTTTTAGTCTTACTTTAGATAATTCTACTTGAACAGTGCATTAGATAGGATCTCCTTTTTCAGCCTTTGTAGAACTGTAGACTTAACTGAATTATTTTTCTTCCTCAGATGTAAAAGATTGCCCCAAATTCCAACCATTTAGCCTGAGACACCCACCTTATCAGTGAAAAAATGACAGAGATTTATTTCACTGATATTGTATTAAATAGAAAGGATAAATGGCTCTAGGAAGTTTGTATGCATTGATTTCTTCAGACAATACAGGTATTGTATGTATCTGTGTTTTTCATGCTGCTAGAAACAGATTTTCAGATGAACAAGAATAGATTTCTGGTAAGAAAAAAAGAATAAGTAAATGCCAAATGAAGAAATACATGTCATCAATTCAAAGGTCTCAGAATATATGTAAGAAATCTCTCCAGTGTTGATATTCAATTCATTAGAAGCAATGTTCACCATCTTATTGGTTATTGAATTTTAACATTATCTTCCCAAAGACCTCATTAATACATGAGATGTCTGAGGTGCAAAGGTCCCCAGAGCCACTGGACTTTAATCTATACCTTGTAACTTCCTTAATAATATAAGAAAACTTGAATTCTGAATTCTGATAACACAGAAGTCACATTAAAATATTAACTTTTCATTTAACTATGTATGGACTAAAGACACCTCTGAAATATGAAAGAAAAAGTAGTTGCTTGCATAATATTGTTTTAACTATTAATTAAGAATAAATCCTGTAAAGATTTGAGTGTTTTTAATAAATCCTTTTTGAAGAACCAAATTATATAATTACTCTAGACAGTATGTGGGTGAATTGCAAGAGATTCTCTTTTATGTATAATAAAACAAAAAATGTTGATTTTGAGACAGATGAGATGCTGACCCTCTTTAATTTTGGTAGTCCAACTCTTTGTTATTAGAAGATTCTGTCATCATTTACTTACAAAAACAGATTGTACTGAGTTATGGTAATCAGCAGAGTGATGTTATTAGTGGTGGGGTGGGTGAATGAGTGAGTGGAATTTGCACTTCACTCACCTAGATTTTAAATAATGTAAACTTATTTTATTTTATTTTATTTTTCGAAGAAAGAAAAAGGCGTTCAGGTTCTGTGCCATCTGACTAGAAACAGTATTAGGATAGTTCACATTTTGTTATTGTGTTTTTAGTCTATGGAAAAAAAGAAAGTAAAAAACATTGATTTATACAGATGTGTATGTTCCAAGCATTACTAACACCAAAACCAAATGCATTTCTAACCCTGTAACCTGGCATTTTTGCCTGTGAACCTCTCTCAAAAGAGGTGGCATGAAACTCTGTAATTTCTGATATTGTGTATTGTTGCATCAGCACATTTAGTGATTGTTTCCCACCTCATTATGACTCACAGATGGTGAGCTCACTTTGCCATGACATCAATGGCTGTATCATTTTGAGAGAATTACACTATAATAGTATAGAGTATGCTAATTATTGCCTCCATCAATCTTTAATAGAATCAGGCCACTTATCCCTGCCTCTCCTCCTTTTTTTTCAAGTTTCAGGGCTGTGATTCAAATGTACTCATTCAATGGTGAGTTTCTTCAGATTATTATGGAAATAGAACAGGAAAAAGGGGCTGAGGTTAAATCCGAAGATAAAAACAAAGCAAAACAAAACAAAAAAGAGAGATTTGAATTTACAATGTATTTATAATGTAGGCAGATTTGAAATCAATTGAAAATTAATTAAATAGAATTTAAAATCATAATTAAAATATTCTAATTGCCGTCCTTCTCCCCTGTCAGTTTTGTTCATGATCAACTTGTCTTTACTAATTGTATTCAGTGAGACTTGTACTAGCTCCTCTGGTTTTGCTGTGTGAAGTAGAGAAGGACAAAGGTGTGTGTTTAATCATGTTTCTTCTACTGCCAGACAGAAGCTGCATTGATGAAGTAATTCTTTCCACTAGCAAAAATGGGCAGTGATGTAAAAGACGTGCCTTTTTATTGTTACTCTTTTTCCACATACTATAAAAACTCCATGTGACTCCAGCCAGGTATTCATGGGCTGGCAGGTAAGCAAAAAATTGTTGTTTTTAATTCATAAGACTAAAATTTCTTCAGATGCTAGTGGATAAAAGTGATAGCTGATAATGTGGGTATCAGGGAGCCTGACCCATGCCCATGTCTTCCAACTTAAGTACCTTTAATGTTTAATTATATTCTTCTTGGCTGCAGAGCAGTCCAGTCTATGAAAAAATTACTGTATATGTCTTGGTGAGAATACTCTTCTGAAAGTATAGCAGGTAACTTTAAACGTTCACAAATTAACAGTGGCTCTCTATTGTTTCTCCAGCTCCCAGGAAAAATGCTGTGACAAAAAAGACTTTAACTGAAGTAGCAACAATTTTTTTTTTTTTTTTTTCTCATTAATGAAACTATCTGAAGCCTGAATGCTTGCCCTGGGAGCTAGACTTGCTCCAGACTGCCAAACTGAAGCTTAAGGAAACATTGATATTTATCTATTTAGTATGGATCAGTTAGGCTCTGTGCATAGGGCTAGAGCTGGTTAAGCAAGATTTCTGGGGCAATTCACTTCTCTTTAAATTTTGCTTGGGTTAGTTTATGTACTTTTGTCTCTGATCTCTATGCAACCTGGATTCTTTGTACCTTTGAGTCCATTTACTTTCTGTTCGTGCTTTGGATATTATTGTATTTGATATAGACGGAATGCATTTATGTTTGCTTTCCCTTCGGTTGCAAAGTAATTCAAACACTAGTTTATAGGCTTGTGCTATTTCTAAACACTTTCAGATTATTCTGATTGTATATCTTTTCCAGAGGTTTATCTTTCCTATTGAAACCTTACAAGATTGATTTGGGCTTCAAATAACATCACTCCTCCACATATTAAGAATTCAGTTGCAAGCATTTTATCCATCTGTACATTGAAGTTTTGGGTTCCGTAGTACTTGGACTTTCCCAATTGTTTCAAAATCTGACTAGAAGAGACAGTTGAAGCATAAAAAAAGAGGCTTAAAATTCTCTGTGGAACCGAACTCAGTTGAGTTGAGCACTCATGGTCCTGTCTTCCTATCTATTCCTATAGATATCAGTTACTATCAGTATAGGTGATATATCTTACATCATTAATCCCATTCTGAAACTCCATTAAAGTCCATATGAGATAATTCTATACTGACTCAACCAATTTCAAAAGTGCCAAATCATTAAAAATTTTATTATTTCTAGTTAGATAGGGTTGTGGTTAAGATTTTTAGTGACAAAATTCCTTATTAAGAATAGAAATTAAAACTCTACTCTCTGAAGAGTAAAATGTTAAGCACAGAGAGCTATAATACAAGATTCCAAAAACTGAGTAAAGGCCCTAAGGTTTAACTTATCTTCTCTGTGCTATGGAAGAGTTGCTTAATTGAAGTCTCAAAATACATGTCCAAATTGGGATTATTTTAGTAGAGCTGTTGAGTCTATTCTATTTGTGTTTGGAAATGCATACTGTAACTCCGAGAATACTTTCAGAGGCCATACTGCTGCATCAGTTTCCTTTCACTTGCTTTATGAAGGCTATTAAAAGTGTTATAATAGTCTTAGAATAGAATTGAGATAGTGTGATTGATATTTTTAAATACTCCAATGGTCATAGTCTTAAATAATTTGCACACGCATACATATATGCATATATAAATTGACTCATTAACTGTTAGCTACATATGTTGCCTTAACTGTGTTAGGTGATTATACTTGAACAATGTTTCAAGTTATGTAATGGTCACATTTATGGTTTTTAAAGTTACATTTTAATATGGATTACAAGGTTTCAGGAGCCTTGGTCAGATAAATTGGAATTATATGGCAGCAGTGATACTCTGTCAAATACCGAATAGAATAGTACTATAGCATTTTGAAGAAGAAAGTACTGCGGCAAAATATTGTCACAATGATACTACAGAGCCATCTTAATATGTTAATTTTAATAACATAATCTTTGCTGCAGTTTACTGTTGAAAGAAAATATTGTCTGATGACTTATCATTCCATTATTTAATGGATAATATTTCCTAACTGTATCTATATGAAAAAGGAAATGACTTGCTGTTTTTAAAATAGTACAAAAGCTCCTAGAATAATTTTTGAAATGCTATTTGTAGCTGATCTAATTAGTTACCAAGGCCACAGTTTACTACCCTTAATTATATTACTGCTCAGGAAATAGACTTGTGGTTAATTCTGTCATGATTTCAAATGGTTTTGGACTCCTTAAAGATCAATATTCTGTTTATATGTCTATTTTTCTGCTGCTGTGAATGCATCATTAATTAAACTGAATTATGTGATTCAAAGGTTAATGAAATTAAAACAGAGAAATCTGAGGTTAAAGGGATTAGACAGCATTCACAGTTCAGAAGATGCTATTAATAGAATTAACTTAATACAATAACATCGATAAATAATAGCAAGGTGTCTACACTGGCAGAGAAGTTTTTCTACTGTTAACACTTGAAAGATTAGATTTGTGAATGTGCTAATTGATGATTTCAGAATAAACCAAAATCTGTATCTACACATAACAGGCTATGGCATATCGGGAAATACATCCTGTCTCCTGACTACAGAAAGTTGGAAGCAGCTCTATATCTGAAGATAATCACAGAGGCTTTTATTAGATTTAATTTCTTTGGATTGAAATAAGTCCATCAAAGGGCAAACAATAGTATCTGTTTTGGTGATGTTTTACTTTGATTCATACACTTTGGGGAAACTATTCTGCTTATGCAGCAAAGGTACTGAAGCAATGTTCTGTGCAGTGAATGCAACTGCATGAGGCTTAAAGTGAGTTTATAATTGTGCCTGTTTAGCTACATAACACTGTGTGGTTAATTAATGCCCGGGGCTGCAGCCACTTAGATGCACCAGTATGTTTCAGGAGAATATGCTTCAAGAAATTTCTGACAGTTAAGAGTGATAAACTGAGGTAGTAAAAGTAAATTCAACTGCTTACAATTCCCCTTGGAAAAGAACTGATATAATGGATTCCAGTGCCTGGTAAAAGAGAAGGATAATTTTACTTATTTATGAAGAATTTGCACATCATGAAGACAAAAATAGGCCAAAGGATAAATGTGTATTAATACAGATATTTTTCTCCCTGCTAAGAAGTCTTCCAAGATTGGAATTTAAATTGGGATTGAAAAGGTATGACTTTCACTTCTTTTAAGAAGAATTTATAATGGTGCTGTTCAGTGGTGTATCCATGACCAAATTTGACTGTGATTAAACAATAAAGCACACATCAATGGAAAATTTCATGTCCGCTTCTTGTTTTCCATGTCTTGACCCAAAGACTCCTATTTAGCTCAGCTGCCCTCAGAAAGAGACATAAAAGTGTGTGTAATGCCTCCAAGGAAATAAATCAGCAACTCATCTAATCTCATAGATGTCATGCACACGCTGGCAGGGTGATGATAGCTGTAGCCTCTGGTCAAATCTCAGTTTTTGTTGTAAGCCACAGAAGCTAGTTTTTGCCTCAGTAGACAACTGTTTAATGGAATCAATAAAACAAAACTTAAGGAAGAAATATGATTGTATGGTGACAGACAACAGTAGCATTCAGGGCATCTGATCTACTGAAGCCACTTCTAGTTTTTTGGTCTTCGATGCCTCATTTTAAGAAGTCAAGGCATGTAGGCTAAAATGAGGAAGATCAAATATTATTTGGATTAGGTTTGCATACAATGGATTCAGTCTGGGGATTTCAGTGGTACTCTGCAACTGTTGTTTCACATCTGATTATGTTTGAAAATATGGACTTAACTACTACTGACCTATTGAGAACAATTGTTTGTCTGTGTTTGCTGTACTGATTTGTAAAATAAGTGAACCGGAACATTCTTAGTATAATGCTGAAGAGTGGTGTTTCAAATGCTATTCTTCAAAAATCATAATGCTCAAGTACCACTGAGACTTGAACCCAATGATGACATTATAAATCTTTTACATATCTGTAATTCAGTTCTGTAACTTTATCACTCTAATTTGCAGGTAGAAGTTTGAAAATTGAGATACGGGAAAGAAGCCAATTTAATCTAGCGTCTTTGATGTAAGCTAATTTAAAACTTGTCTTTCCAATTCTGCTATTGTTCCATGACTAGCTGTAAATAAATCATATCAATGACTTACTTTAGCTATTATTTGCTATGCAGCTATTTAGAAGATTATAACTATTTTACTGTATGTGTAAAATTGTCCAGAAGTTAGAGAATAGTGTTAAAATTGTTTAAAAGTGTTTAATCCTGATGTTGCAATACTGGAACGCCCACCTGACATTTATAATTATTATATTTATCCTTAAGGCAGGTAAGGGTGGAGGCAATCAAACCATTCAATTTAATCAGAAAAGCAGAGATTTTAATTCATCGCCCTCTGCACGGATAAACCATTCAAATAAAAGTATGATTGTGTTTTGTGGGAATCTCTCCCATATTTGTAGGTGACACAGATACACAAATATACTTTAAGCAATCTAAGATTAAATTGTATGGTGAGTCCAACCTGATGGTTGTGTACTTTAGGTTTCACATATCTGGGACAGTTTTATGAATTTTCCTGAATCTTAACAGTGAGTTGCAATGTGGCAAAGTGCCTTGAGTTGAGGGCAAGAGGGATGTGCCAAAAGGGGAAGTACATAATGAAAAAAAAATAGCCAATCAAAAACCACAGAAACCAACAACAAAGAAACAGTGTTTGGGTCAAGAGGAAATAGAATGTAAAGGAGATATATGTCTTAAATAAAAACAATCAAAATACTTTTATATGTAATTGTAATCATTTCACGAACATTAAAAATATCATTTGAAGAAATCCTATATTTACTTGAAAGTAAGATGAGAAGTTAATCTTCATCTTAAATAGTACAACTTATGAGCAGGGTCTATCTAAAAATGAGCTTTTCTACATTTTTGGTCGATAAGATGTAACAGGAACTCCACTAAGATGTATTTGCAAAAATTACCTTGCTTGGTTTCAGGGTTTTTCTTTGATTGCAGGCACAGCAATGAGATGCTAAACAGAATGTTTTATTTTCTTGAAATTGTCATTCTGTGCATTATAGTGGTGTTTTGTTTTTGTTGTTTGTTTTGTTTTGTTTGTTCATTTGTTTGTTTTTTCTAATTTGGAAAAACAGATATAATCTATTTGTACTCTTTTGGAAATAGTGACCATTTTCTGTATAATTACTGCTTTTCAACATAGAGTTATACCGGAATGTTTATATTGTTTAAAAATATATAGCATTTGTGTGTAAAATAAAGAATTTATTGCTGGTGTAATTGAAATAATAATAAAGGAGCGATTATCAATCCAGGTGTAATTATTACAACAATACAAAGTATTAATATTATAAAAGTCTCAATAAAGCTATCAAAATTGCTACACACACATTTCACTTATACCCCTTTTTTAGACATTCATCTCACATTTTCACTGCTTCTTGATGCTGAAGTTTGGCAGCACAGTGAGTCACAAGCATTCTGAGTCCTTTGCTGGAAGAAGTTTAGAGCTGAATTTTTCTTTCTTACCACAGAATATGCTAATGTAGGTTTTTTTTCAATTTGATTTTCTTTGTTGGTCTTCAGATTTAGAAAACTTGCAAATTATCAATTGCATTTCAGATTTCTTAAAATGTTTGTTTTGGCCTGTTATCCTTTAGAAACTTTTGGAAAGCTCTGGGTCTGCATTTGTTTGATGAACCATTCATGAACTGTTTATTGCCACAGAATCTCTAGTAACAGTCTGTGACCTATCATCCCAAGGCTGTTCCAGAATGCTGCATCTAGCATCCACTCTTCACAGCTTCTAGTATAAAGGCTTTGATTCTTTATTGTAAAGAGGAACACATTTTATTTTATATTTATTTTATTTGTCATATTCTTTTTTTGTTGTTGTTCTTCTAGAATCTTTTATATAAATCATGAACATTTTGGAGCTTACAAGTGCTTGATCAGAAAGGAAAATTAATGAACCTTTATCAAATGCAGAAATTCTGAGTACAAACCTGGCTTGCCTATTTGGGGCCAGGATTTTAGTTAACGCATTAGGGGTTGAAGAATACATTTTTTTCTGAATAAAATTCATTTTTATTTGTAAAGCTTCTTGTTTTTAATCTCACTGAAAAATCAATTTCCAAGCTGTAAACATTTCTTAAAAACAAATCTGAATAAAATTCCCAAAAGGATGCAGTGCTGTCCACTGTGCATTTTCAGTCTCCATATCAATAAGCAGGGACTGGTTCATTCATAGGAAATGTTAAGAAATTTATTTTCCTGCTTTGATATTTGTTGATGTTTTTTGTGTTTTTTTTTTGTTTTGTTTTGTTTTGAAATGGTTGTTGACTTCTCAAACTACATCAATTTGCTTTTCTGAGAATATAACCTTAAAAATGTTGCATTCTGAAAAATGTTCAAAACATGTTCAAAACCTGGTGGCATGTTCTTATCTCATGTGCTAACACTAAACACATCTTATTGGAATCTGTAGCAAAATTAAATTTACTTTTGTGGCGATCAAGTGCCCAGAACACCACTCTCACCCTCCTCCCTTTTTTTACAGGACAAAGAGAGAGGATATGACAAAAAAAAAAAAAAAAAAGAAAAAAAAAGAAAAAGAAAGAAAAAGCTCCTCAGTTGTGACAAGGGTGGAGATCACTTCCAAAACAGATTCAGCGTAGGAAGATAACTGTAATTTATTGCTACTGATAACTGACAAGGACAATGAGAAACTAAAAGCAAACTGAAAATATCTGCCCTCCATCCATGTTCTTCTACCTCCTTCCACCAAACAGCAAGGGGAACGAGGAATGAGGGCTGCAGTCAGTACATGACGTTTCATCTCTGATCCTCCATCTATCAGTAACAGTCCCTGTTCCACCATGGGCCTGCGCTAGACTGCAGAGTACTTCTCCACAGCTGGAGCTCCTCCTTCACTGACTTTGGTGCCTGCAGGTCTGTTTCCCTCATTTCCTCACTCCTGTCTTTCACAGTTACTGTGCAGCATTTTCTACCCTTGTTAAAATATATTCTTACAGAGGCACCACCAGTTGATGTCCATTGTCTTGGCTTTGGCCAGCCGTGGGTTCCTTTAGGTACAAGCTGGAGACCAACACAAGACACCTGCTGGGCTCTGATTACCTATTACAAATAAATTGACACATAAACCTGTACAACTTTCATTAATTCAAATGCATGAATTTACCTTACTGGCCAGTGGAATACATTCCGGTCAAACACAGCAGGTACATCAAGAAGGTTTCCATTTTTATGTCTCATTACGTTATTTGTAAGTAAGAATTTGCAGTAGATGCTCATGTCACACACACTTGGAGAAGAGCTGTGGATCTGTGGGGATATATTCCAAAACCTATAAAGACTTATTCTTTTATTCCATGTAATACAAGACCCATATTTGATCTTTAACATGATCAGCATGATATTTTGAGAATACTATTGTAATGTGCCTTGTATATTTTTCATTGTTTCTTGACAACATATATAGCTGCTATACAAACACAGCCAGGTAATTTTGTTCTTCAGTGGAAGAATGTGGGATCATCATCTACAGCCATTCAGAAGGTACCCTACATAGCAGAGATTGGTGTGTTGGTTATAATGAGGTATTTCATTGTAACGAATTGTGAATTCATTTTATGTATTGAAGTGTAAGATTAGCTGTGGAGATTAGAATATGCACTAAACTATCAGTAAAATATTTTGTAAAATCTTCTACATCTGAATTACAAATCATACTACGCTGTGGGACTTGCTGCAAATTGAGATTGGATGGTTCCACCCGGTGAATGAACACATATATTCTATATTAGTTTTACAATATATTAAAAAATATAACTGTATACAAGCCCATTCCAACAGAAGTATTCTATAGTGTTATTTCTTCACAACTTGTGAATTTGATGGCACAGTTTATTCAGCACAAGTTAGTTAATTATTGTTTTAAAACAAAAAAATGCAATAATGTTAACTGTTACGCGTATTTTCTTAAGTTTCAAAAACATTTTATGTTTTGTAGTAACATGACTTATATTCACAATCCTCCTTAAACAAGTGTAAATTTGTTTGAGTTGGAAGAGGAAGGCAACTAAATATTTTCATTTGGGCTCCAGAACACAGCTGGTTCACATTCATCTTGCTGTGGCCACAACACCACAGACCTCTTTTCATGGCACTACCCTTCACTCTCTCTCCTCACAGTCTGTACATATATCCAGGGTTGCTGTGGTTCAAGTACAGAGTCCAGCACTCACTCGTGTTAAAGTTTGTCTCACTCCACTTTGTGGGCCCTGAGGAAGGTGAATCTTTATAATCTGAATAGTGCACTCTCTGTTTGACAGGGAGGTGGGAGCAATGAAGTCAAACGATTCAAGAATAATACAAGATAGTTTATAATAATTATTATTTATAATTATATTGTTTTCTTGTAATTATATTAATATGTTATATTTATTATATTTTAATAATATTTTAATAATATATTTATTAATATATTTATTATATTTATTATATTTATAATTATATTGTTTTCTTGTAATAATTATAATAATTATTATTATAATAATACAAGATAGAGATTTCTAACAACAACTAATCAACTACTTTGAGGCAAAGTATACAACTTTGTAACAATTCATAAGCATTATGGATAAGGGTACTTGGTGTTATTTCCTTAAAAACTACTTTAAGGTAAATTTGGGCAATGGCTACTAAGGAAAAATGAGTAGAAGAAGATTGAGAAGAAAGAGAAGAAGAGAAAGAGAGACAGGAGAAGAGAAATTAAGAAATTATATATTTTAGCACTCCTGGATCCATCATCATCTCGGGGTCTTAATCCTCAGGTTCTGGGTTGATAAGGCTAAAAGTGCGTGTACAGCATTAAATAGACCAGCTGGTCAAAGACCAGCTGTGGTGTGGCAACTCACATATGTCTAGAAGATTTGGAAATTTTCAACGAGGATCCCTGGTGGTTGTGCATCCCCTTCTCAGCTGATTTTTCAAGAGAGAAAGTGAAGACAAACAATCCGCCACTCTGCCACCACAGAATGAGAGTCCATAGATCTTACAGCTTCCAAATTGAGTTTCTAAGGCTCTATTCTGTTTCAAACAGTCCTTAAGGTTCCATTCTGTCTAATTGTTTGTGTCAACAAGTTCCTTGTCAGTTTCAGACAAAATTCATACTGTTGGTGATTGCCTAATTTGTCAGCAAGATCTCTCTACTTCTGAAGGAGTCAAAAGCTCCTCCCAATTAAGTGTCATCCACAAAAAGTATATCTTCAAATCCAAATCATTTATGAAAGCACTAAAGAGGACTTACCCAGAAATGGAATCCTCCAGGATCATGCTAATCACTAGCTTAATGAAACTACATTTACTATAATCCTTTGAGCCTAACCTGTCAGCCATTAATTGCATTGTTTTTTTTACTAGATGCATAATGTACATTATATCCAGAAGGATATTCTGAGAAACAGTATTAAAAGCTTTGCTGGGATCCAAAAAGATTACATCATCTTGCTTCAGTGCTTTTGTATGCTCTGAAACATGAAAGAAGATTCATACATCATGCATTAGAGTATGTGTGTCTCTAAGGTGCTAAGGAAATGTAGCTTATGTCAGGGTGCTATTGGTACTTGTTCTGTGGATAAATTTGAGTATATAATACATTCTGCCAGGAAGTTCAGAGTTAAAACACTGTCTATTATCTGTAATGTTTATCACCATGATCAGTATATGATCCTGGCGCTGAAGGATTAGTCTAAAGTTTCCACAAACTGCATATTTATTACAAAGTTTTTAAACAGGAACAATCAGGTTACTTTCTTTACACGTACTGTTTCCATGAAAAGAATGAACATAATTGTTAGACATAAATGACCTTTATTTTGAGAGTTCTGAAGAAAAAAAAATATGTGTATTTCATCTTAAGCAGTTGGCAAGTAAATCCCAAGTTGAATTTTATGGAAAAATCAGCATCATAGTAATTAGGAAAACCATTGTTTGATAACCATCATTAAATACTTTCATGATAATATCTGAGATAGCTTTAGGGTATAATTGAATCAGTAATGTTATAAAGATAGTGTAGGAAATAAACAGCCCAAAGAGGATCCTTTCTAACTGAAGAGGACAATTTCTGTATGTGTATGCCTTTGAAGTTTTTCCAGCTCTGTTACTTTCCTGAATAATTTTATGTTTCATAATTTAAGCTTTAACTTATAGGTACAGTTTTTCTCCAAGGTATGATGAAGTAAGAAACGAAGAAGATGAACTGAAATAAGACGCTATGTCTCTGTCTCCAGTTGAAAGGAAATACACAGTCTTTCAGAATGAAAGGATTTAAAATATATATATACTTTCTACACCTTTACATAGAAGGCTTGCACCTACAATTGCTTTCTTTCCTTCCTAATCATGTAGTAGAATTTTCTAAATTCCATTACTCTATCTATAGTTTCGATAGTTCTAATACATACACAGTTTATTTATGAAATAGGTGTGCAGTTGCTTGTACCAAACTGTGTCAAGGAGGAAATTATAATTAACATTTTTTATTAAAATAAATCTTTCCCAAAATACTTTTGAGTATAAATATATTTATTTTCTTTATCTTATAGAAATGGTTAACAGCAGTTTCAGTTAAAAAAAAGTCAAGCACACTCCATGACAAAGTATTATGTAACCTACACTCATTAATGAACCTACCCCAGTTACTCTTCAAATTACATCTTATTTAAAGGAACTAATCTTGAACCACAAGCAGACAACTTGTGATATGACTTGGCTGTGTTACTGATATATTACAAAACTATAAATGAGGATTAAACTGTTCTAAATAGCTGAATGCATTCTTGTCATTTGATCCTGAGGGTGGAGGAGGTATGGAGCTTATTTGATCTTCTGATTGCAGCTAACAGTGAAGTCATCAAAGATCTGCTGTAGTAGCCTTTCTATGCCTATGACAAAGCATACTACTCTTCCTTTAGCAAAGCTATCGATAGCCACTCCATGAAAGATAACAATTAATGTGCTCAGTCCGTTAAAGTTCGAACTCTCTGAAAAGTTCAATGCTAGAAGAACTAGAATAACACTACAACTTTCAGTGAGTATTTTTCTCTTCATTCTGCACAGTTGACAATTCCAAAGCCATTTGCTGACATTAAAAGAAGGGGCCATTTGAGAAAATGACTTTGCATTTGAAAGTAAGGCCAAATAAGCATAGTTAGAAGACTTAGGTCAGATCATTTTTTTGATTTTGGGAAAGCATTAGTCTCTTAGTTAAAACACTAAATTTATTTAGACTTGGTTACTTTTCATTGATTATCTTCAAAGTCTCTGATAATGAATTTTTAATAGTTTGGCATAAACATGTATTTTCTTCAGAAGACTAAAAATGTCCTAGGAATACTGCTTTACAACTGTTGCAGTCTGATTTGGGGAAAATGTAGCTTATCTTCTCTTTTTCAGTCCTGTAAAATGTCTTTTTTTCCTTTTTCCTTAGAAGTTTTGTATTCTACTGAATACCTCACATGTTCACCATAAATATCAGCTTTACAGAAAGAAATTTGTGATTTGTGAATTCTGGGCTCTGCTAATGGAAAAAAAAATATAAAGTGATGCTGATGAGTGAGTTATGACTGGATTTTTTTTTTCATAGTACATCTAGTAGTGCAGTAGACATGAAAAAAAAACCAAAACAGTAACAACATAAAATCAAAATCAAACAAATCTACAAATGTTTCTCACAGTTTAAACTTCTAATGGATTACAACTGTACAAATATGCATATAATTGCCTAAGCAGTTTTCCATTTGTATCTGAGGATTTAAAAACCACTAAAATCTCATTTCTATATCATACATATAGTCATACCTTTTAGAACATTTGTTAAACATATACTAGAAGTGTTCCCTTTTGTATGTCCATTTCAATTATGAAATATTTTTTGCAGAATTGAGATTACTGTTATGACATGTTCTTTAGCAAATAGTGTCTTCTACTTTTAAAGTAAAACTAACAGCACAATTCTTCATCAGCTGATCTTCAAAAACTATTGATTACATCAATTATTAATTATGACTTAGTGAGCATGCACATGCTACTAATGCATCAGTGAACAATTACAGTTCTGTAAATAATTTTATGTTTTTGTTTACTCACACGTTTTCTCTTTAAGCATTCAGAATTAATTGGTACTAAAATGGTTATGGCATCTGTACACTTTGACTATTAGTCATTTAATAAGTTTATGGTTATTAGGAAAAAAAGATAGAGATAATACTTAATTACTTTTTTCCCATCCTCTTAACAGTCTTCATGAAAATAAATTAGGTCTTTAAAGACTGTGTTATCAACAAGCTCTGTGTCTCTCCGATGACAAGTAGGGCATATAAAGTTTTAATTAAAAAAGCCAAACAGTGAAAGTTGTAACAGGTTAAAATCTTCAAGCGTTTTCTTTAAAAAAAAAAAATTAAGCTACTTTAAGGATTCAGAAATTATTTTTAAGATTTGAACTCTTCATGGTTTTTACTTTAAATGCCCTCAGTTCATTTAATGTTCTATGTTGTAATAGTAATAATTATAAATGCCTGAGCTTGTATACTAAGTATATTTCTTTTTTGATTGGTTACTTTGCTGGTAAGTTTTGCAAGTTTACAGTAATCATATGGTTTAAGTAAAATGTCTTTTCACCAGGAGGACAGATATGCATTAGAACAGGCTATCCAGAGATGCAAGATCACCTCCATCCTCAGTGGTTTCCAGGACCCAAATGGAAAATTCTCTTAGCAACACGTGCTTATCTCTAATCTGGCCCTGCTCTGAGCAGGTTGGACAAAAGGCCTCATGATGTCCCCTCCTGAATGAATTAGTTGAGTTTATTGTAGGTAGTGAGGGTCTGGTGCCCGGAAGATATCGCGTTGTACGGGAAGACAGGGTCCCTCTCCCGATAGCCAATAGCATTCAGTGCCCAGGTTATATAAGGCTGTTTTTCCCGCCAATAAACGCCATTTGCCGTCCACCACATTGGTGTCAGCGAGCTGATGGACCAAGCGACCTGGGATTGGTCGCTGTGCCGTTCCCGAAGCAGGTCGCCACGCCTACGATAGGCTACAGTTTATAGAGTGAAGTCTTGATACTGAAGTCCTGGACCTAGATGAGAATTTGTGGTGATTTCCACCACCAGTAGGTTCCTGCAGTTTTCATGAAGACTGTGCTGGTCTGTCTGCCTGTGTTCTGTTGCTGGGTACTCCCAGAAGTGTTTGTGGGTCAGAGGTGGTGGTCCATACTGCTCATTGATTCTGAAAGATCAAAAGGACAAATATTTCTTCTATCTAAGGCACAGTATTTTGATCTAGCAATTGTGTGGCTGTTTTTGTTGTTGTTGTTTTGTTTTAATTTATGCTTTCTAGCAATCCATTGCATATTGACATAACTAATGTCTAAAAAGTGTTTGAAGGAAGTATTCCGTATATATTCAGACAAACAACTGTTATCTCACCAAAGGTACCCCTAGTTGAATCAGACAAAGATAATAAAACGCATTATGAAAATAATTACTGAAATCAATTTATTTTCTATTTGATACTGTTTCTGTAATTGCTCCTTGCTTGCTTTTAGGAAGGCCCGTAAAATTTTTCAAAGCAACACTTAGTACTTTTCTACAGGAAAGTCATAACTGTAAAAGAAAAAATAGCTACCATAACAGGAAAATTATGATGAAGGAAAAAGGAAGAACAAATGTTCTAGAAGGTATTTACTATATAAAAACTGGTAACTGATGATGCAGCTATTGCCTGAAGAGCAACACTTCTATACTTCATTTGTGCAAAGCTGTTAGCCATCACTATATTAGGATCTTGAGCTGAAACTAGTAGAAGTAACTGCTGTTGGTCTTAAATGAAATGAAATAAATGAAATAAAATGAACATTGAATAAGACATTGTTAACAACTAAACAGAAGATACTGCCCAGTAGTATGTTGCTACAGCTCAGTTTACAGTCAAATATCTTTTCATATTAGATATGCTATTTGTTTTTGTTAAATATCAATAAATTATTGAATAAGTAGGGATGATATTAATAAGGAGCAACACTGAATCTAACATGCCTTAATTAACTGCAAATTATAAATAAAAACTATAATAGATTCTTATTAGGACGATAAATATTTATGAAGTATTTAGAACACTAGAATTTGAAATAATTTGAAATAACTCTAATATGAAGTATATGATTTTAAAAGATTAGTATTCCCACATGTAACAAGATGTTAGTGGAATTTTTATGGGGAAAAAGAAGGCAAAAACTTTGCTCTGAGAGTCTGATTATGATTCTCATTGAAGTAACTGGGAACATAAAATATGATGGTGGCAGACATAAATTAGTTAAATTGAGTTGAATGAAAATTTTTTTGCAACTTTATTTTAGTAACATTTTAATTTTGTCAATTTTATTTAGAGTCTAACCTTTCCCCCAACACCCTTCCCTTCCCTTCCCTTCCCTTCCCTTCCCTTCCCTTCCCTTCCCTTCCCTTCCCTTCCCTTCCCTTCCCTTCCCTTCCCTTCCCTTCCCTTCCCTTCCCTTCCCTTCCCTTCCCTTCCCTTCCCTTCCCTTCCCTTCCCTTCCCTTCCCTTCCCTTCCCTTCCCTTCCCTTCCCTTCCCTTCCCTTCCCTTCCCTTCCCTTCCCTTCCCTTCCCTTCCCTTCCCTTCCCTTCCCTTCCCTTCCCTTCCCTCCCCTCCCCTCCCCTCCCCTCCCCTCCCCTCCCCTCCCCTCCCCTCCCCTCCCCTCCCCTCCCCTCCTCCCTTCCCCTCCCCTCCCCTACTCCCTTCCCCTCCCCTCCCCTCCCCTCCCCTCCCCCCTTCCCCTCCCCTCCCCTCCCCTCCCCTCCCCTCCCCTCCCCTCCCCTCCCCTCCCCTCCCCTCCCCTCCCCTCCCCTCCCCTCCCCTCCCCTCCCCTCCCCTCCCCTCCCCTCCCCTCCCCTCCCCTCCCCTCCCCTCCCCTCCCCTCCCCCCTTCCCCTCCCCTCCCCTCCCCTCCCCTCCCCTCCCCTCCCCTCCCCTCCCCTCCCCTCCCCTCCCCTCCCCTCTCCTCTCCTCTCCTCTCCTCTCCTCTCCTCTCCTCTCCTCTCCTCTCCTCTCCTCTCCTCTCCTCTCCTCTCCTCTCCTCTCCTCTCCTCTCCTCTCCTCTCCTCTCCTCTCCTCTCCTCTCCTCTCCTCTCCTCTCCTCTCCTCTCCTCTCCTCTCCTATCTCCCCCATTTATGGCAGAATACTTTGGGTAACAACAAAAGTGAAGAGATATTGCTGAAATCTAGTCATTTCAGTAGAAACAATTATCTAATGCTGAAAACACTGAACGTGTTTTTCCCTATGTCCAAAATTGGAAAAGGATAGTCAGTAATTATTAAAAACAGTACACAGACTTTTTCTTGCTTAATTATGCAGAGGAAAAGGAAACAAAAATAAGACATTATCTGTGCTGATGTTTTTTCATACAACAGTGTGTAAGAACATATGAACTTCCTAAGTATGAAGATCTTTCACGTTTACATAACAATTAGTAATAAGAATTAATCAAGACTGGTTTCCTGCAGATTTGTCTCAAGACTGATTTAATTTATTTAGTATAAAAGTACAGGCTGTGATGTAATCTTTCTCTATTGTTCAGTCACTTCAAAGATTCTCCTATCTCTCCTGCACCCAGCACAGTAAAGATATTTTAATACTTTATCATTTGGGTTTATGCTGCTGTGAAGTGGGATATTTAAACTGTTTGTTTTCCACCTGACCAGGGTAATTGGTTATTTCTCATAGTTTGTCCTTGACGATATCAAAATATTTGAAGAGAGGAAAACAACAGAACTGATGGCATCTGATTTATCTAGGTTAAGCATTTAACTGTATCTGTATAACTAGTTCCCTCTTACGAAGTCCTGAAATAAAAATGCCAGTTATTACAAAAAGCAATAGCCATGAAGGCCCAAAGAGGCAGATACTACTTTTCTTATCTGGGGTGGCAATCAGGACTGTTTGCAGCACAGAATGACAAACATTTTATTTTTATTTTCACTGGAAAACATTAAAATGTCATTAAGTGGGAATGATTATCTCTTTGGGGATGCCTGGGACAGTAAAAGGAAGGTCATTGTCTAGTTTCTGTAAGTGTGATGTCTCTAGTTTCCCTACAGGACAGGATTTAGTGAAAAATTACATATATGGAAAACAAACTATTTGATCTACCAAACTAAGCTAGAGTACCAGCAAATCCAGACCACCCCACAAAAGAACTGAAACATTTTACATAACTGTTTTGTTTTTCTGATTTTCCATCTCACAGATCTCTTCCAACATAACAATACCCATAGAAAGAAGCATTTTGAAGTATTTCAACATATCACTGTCTTTGTAGAATCCACATTTCCATCTATCAGCTCTGAAAGTTAGCTTCAGGTCTGTTCACTTTAGATGTGTTGTGATACATTCAGGCAAAAGCAGCTGCTTTGAAATGGGGAGAAGAAAAAAATAGTAAAAAACAATGTTAGATAATAATCCGTAAATGAGCAGATGTCACCTCTCCAGTGACAGCCTGATGTCATTTTACTTTGCAGCAAATTGAAATTAAGTTTTCTTTTGTTCACGGAGTGTATTTTGCTAAATGAATGCTGTCCCACCACAAGGTGTTTCTGTTTACTCAGTACTATTCTATAGCATGTACAGAAAAGCTGTTCTGCCTCAGGACCCTCTAGAATAGAAACTGATAAGACTAGTGTGAGCACATTCTCCATCCTGAGAAGTAATATTAAATAACTTCAGTGCATTCAGAAAACCACAATGCCTTTCTCAGAAAGCGAAAGAAGAGGTAGTGTCTTTGTTCAAACCTCTTTTTTGACATGGACAGAGTGAGATTTTAAGCTATTTGTCCCACAGTGACTGTCTTACCCCTTGACCTATGATTAAAGTGCTCATAATGCTGTTACTTTGTGCATGCAGCTTTCCTATTTTGTGTTTTTAAATGCTATAAAAATGAGATATATTATTTCTATATATTATATAGAAATATATACTATATTCTATATGTATATAATATATAATATATAACATTTAATATATAACATTTAATAGATAATATATAAGATATATTTATATACATATATATATGATATATTATATATATCATATACAACTAGTTCTCATATTCTAATGTAGTGTTTTCCGTTTTCATTGAGTAGACATTTGTACAATCTGAAAACCATGAGTTTTGCATACAACAAAATAAGAAGCAGGACGTAACTGGAACTGAAGTTACATTTCTGTACCATGAATGTTTTGAGACACTGGAACATACCTCCTAGAAAAGTGATGGATGCCCCATGCCAGTCAGCATTCAAGAGGCATTTGGATAATGTCCTCAGTAATGTTCTATAGCTTTTACTTATCCCTGAAGTGGTCAGGCACTTGTACTGGATGATCTTCATAGGTCCCTTCAACTGAACAAATGTTGAATAACAATTCCAGGGCAAGAGAAGCAACATTTCTGCATAACAGTTGTTTTCACAAAAAGAGATCTGTTATCAGAAATAAAACTAATGTATTAATAATATTATGTATAGATTCAAACTGGTCTCCGAGTTCAAAACTGCATGAATTGACTGAGTTAAAAAAACTAGGGCTCCCAAAATTAGAAACAGTCTGTATATCCTGCAAAGGAATATTACTGATTCAGAACAGATGCATAATCTTAAAGATGTAAATTTATTTCATAGTATGTTCTGAGTTAAAGTTTTAACTTCTATTATCCTTTGTAGTTACAGCAAAGTAATCACACTGCGAGTTCTCTTCTTATCCATACATAAAAGATGAAATAAAGTCTCTTTGTAGGTCCATCCTCCTTAAAATATACTGTTAAATTAACAGCACTAGACACTATATGCCAGATTATTCTTCCTTGCTTGAGGGTTTCTTCTGTAGAGTTTAATATTATGAAAAAATACTTCAGCTAAATGAAAATGAGACAGCTAGGGAGTCAGGAGTGACATAGTCTTACTACATTCATGGTACTGTTTTGTACTAATTTGTTCTTCTGAAAAACTAATCATTTTCAGATTTCATTTTAAAGACTAACCCAGTAGTGACTTCAGGTGGTAATGTAATGGTGCTACAAGTTAAAATATTTTTAAAGATAAAATTTAAAACGTAGATTTTGAAACAGTTAAGATAAAATGCTGTTTTTTTTTTTTTTTTCATAATGACAGCTTACTATATAAGCATTAATAACTGAAACTGAGTTATATTATTGATTTCAGTCCTACTTCTACAATCCCTTTTGAGGTTATGTAAAAATTTAATTTCAGATTTGAACTTCATATTGAAAAAAGCAATTTCTTTCCACCCTTAAACATCTGTTTGGAGAGAAATAACACTCATGGATACTTACTGGAAGTGTGGCTGAAGCCAGCATTTCTTTCCTTACAGCTATTATTCTGTAGCTTCTTACTGATATGAAAGAAGCATTGTACTGTTTAGTGTTGAGAACTACTTCAAAAAACTGGAGAAAACAGAGCACATCAGCTGTTTGGTACCACATCCTTATAGGATATTGTTGTTTTTCTTCTGTATACAGAAAGGATAAAAGATATGAGGAGATGCAGAGGGTAAATTTGATACAAGCTGTAGTACAGAAACTGTTCACGACTCAAATCTCAGGAGTACAATAGATCTTGTTTACACAATGTAATTTGAAATACTTGTCCCATTAGGAGGTTATGGAAAATGCACACAGACAGCATGGATGTATGTGCCATGGCTACTTTCAATTAAGCTACCTTAATTTGTCAGGAGGAGGTACCTTGGATTAATGGAAAAAAGCATGTTCTCAGAGTACAAATTACTTGGATAGAGACCTTACTCTACTCAAAGCAGCAACTAAAGGATAAGAAGAATAAAATAAATGTCTATATTGGTGAGAATAACAATATGACATTTGATGTTATGTTTGGATTGAGGACACTAGAATCAGTCAAAACAAAAGTCTATGTGAAATACCTTCATTTGCAAAATATCTGAAGAAATAAAGCTGTGAAATTTGGATGACCACTAACAAATTTGATTTGCGTGCAAATTTACTGAGAATCAAACGACTAAACATTTTCCACTATTCTGAGAAGTTGATGAAGATTAAATGAAACTTTAAGTTAAAAACAGGTCTGAACCTCTAGATTCCAGAAGGGCAAAACTGGATGAGATAAAGGTAAACAGCACCAAGGTAAGCATGATTGCAGAGTACAAGTTTATGTTTAGCAGCTTTATTTTAGAGAAGATTCTGTATTTTTTTTCAGAAATATCAGTGTCAGTTGAAGGGAAATTTAGGAAGTTGCTAAAGAGTTATGAATGAAAAGAACTGCTTATCTGTACTATTTAGAGGCAGAACATCATGAAAGAAAAACTGTCAAAACTGAACCAAGGAACTATAGAGAGAAAGCATCATGTAAAGTAAAAAATCTAGAGGAAAATGGGTCATTGTTACTGAAACTAAATGTAAATATTTAGTAATATAAAAATAGTTGCCATCCATTTTGGATGTGATAATGAATAGGGGATCAACACTAATACTAGAGTAATAATTACTTGTATAACACAAAACTACTTCAGAAAATTAGCAGAACCTTGAAAGAAGCATTTCTACACAGTCTTCACTGAGTTATTATTACTTGCTTTCTATTGTTTTTCACTTAGGGCAGAGAATGGAGTTTTTTCTTCACTCAGAAATCATAGTTTACATAAATCCTTTTTAGTTATCTTCTATTGTCTTCAAAAACCTATGTAGAAATCTTTTCCTATTACTTTATTTCAAGCCAAACTTCTTTTTCCTGTACAATCTTCTGGTTTAGTAAGATTTCCAAACTCCTGAGTTACACAGAAGGCTTTTTCTAGAAAATATGTCCTGTTAAAATTAGAGACTGAGAGTGTCACTATGATTTTTGTGCTACTTCAGCACTTTTCATGCCAGAATATTTTACAAGAGGTCTGAAACATTGCTAGGCTTATAGAGACATGTATTAATATATCTTGTAAAATGAACTGAGTTTAAGGAAAGTACCTCCAGGTGGTGCCTTCCTTCTCACCCCAGGTTCCACACGATAATGATTCCTGAAATAGCTTCAGCATCAATTGTAATTAAAATGTAAGTTAAAATTTATAAAATTAGAATATATTCAGTTGAACAGAAGTTGCTGTTAGGGAAATATATATATATATATATAAAGTTTAAAATAAAAAGCTTTTTTTTTTCTTTTCTTTTTTTCTTTTTTTTTTCTCTTCTTTTTTTCCCTTGGAGAGGATGCAGGGTGGAGGAGAGATTTAGACTGGACATAAGAAAAAAGGTTTTTTACTATATGGGTAGTTAAAAACTGGAACAGGCTACTCAGAGAGGCTGTGGGAGCCCCACCCTTGCAGACATTCAAGATCAGGCTGGACAGGGCAATGAACACCGTGATGTAGGTGTCCCTGTTCATTACAGGAGGGTTGGACTAGCTGACCTTTAAATGGCATGATGATCTTCCAATTCAAATGAATTTATGATTCTATACATCAATTCATATCAATTCTTTGTGTGATAACCGACAATCTTACACTGAAGTATCCACTGTTCTGTGGCATGCACTGTTTTGTTTTCCTGCATATATACATACATCTGTATTCCTCTCCATATATATATGCATACACAAATGTATTTATATGCATTTATATGCATAAAAATGCATTTACATACATATTTCATCTGAAAATAAATAAATAAATAAATAAAGAAAAACATTCCAGTCACATAACTATATGGTATGAATTGATGTGGTACTTTGCACCAAGATTATAATGCAAAAAAACTGTTACATCAGTGCTATCTCATTTTGAATATTGATATGGAAGTTCATCTTTTGGAAACCAAAATAATACCCAAGCCTTACCCAAGTAAGACAAAAATTTCTCTATTTGCATGGAAACTGAATTCTTTTAGGTCATAAGGAAATCTGAGTTGAATCAGACAAAGGTCCATCTAGCAACTGTATTTAAATAAATAAAACCAGACTTACAGTACTGACTATCTTGCTTGAACTCTGTTTTCCACTATTTACACTTTAGTATTTTATTAATATGCTTCTTAAATTGTCCACAAAACTAGATAAGTATTCAGGGGATACTTCTGGCTTTAATGTAACTGATTTTCATCCTGTAGAAATCACATACTACTTTTGTTAGCAGACTGATTCCTTCTACCTGCATCATAGCAAACAAATTGAGGGACCATCAGAAATAATCAGCTTGAGTTGTTATTAGTTTGTTCACCTTTGTTTTTGCTTTCATTAGTTACATCTTTCTGTGTTTGCAAACAACAGATAAGGAACCTAATAGAAATGTGCATATATTAAGCACTAATCTTATTCACTTGGGAGTATTTACTCACTCTTTCTTCTAGGTGAGAACAGAACGTGTATTTGAATTGGTTTAATTTAGTCCCTTAGACTAATCACATTAGATAATTGCAATTACTAACTTAAGCAAGTCTCTAGGCAGGCCAAGAAATGTCTAGCTAAAGGCTAAATCATGAGGTGCATGTTATCATCAAGTCCATAGCCCACTAAAAGCAATGGCAAGACTGTATTTACAGTACCTTGAGACTCTGAATGGTCAAATAACTCACTCTTCATACATACATAATACATACATGTAACTCCTCCTATAGATATATATATATATATATATTTTTTTTTTTGTATGACCTGCATTAATATTCATGGAATGTTACATTTAAATAAATATTAATCCTGTGTACTTTGTTGCTGTTTTTAATGTTTTTTCCTCCTCTGGAAGTTACATGAGGGCCCTTGCAAATTAGCCTATTTTTAAGGATTAACAAAGAAAGTGATTCATGAAGGAGTTCATGCTTCTCTAACAGTGGATGCTAAGGGATATGGGCATTTAATAGAGAAATCTTTCTGAAAAGGCATCTTATGCTTATTGGAGCCAAATTTGCATCTGAATTTGTAAGATTATCAGTTTGAAAAAATAATACAAGGAAATAATTACACAATAGAAGTGGTATATTCATATCAATCCACACAACAATGTGGTAAGCTTTATGCGAATATTATCTGTACAAAGATGTAGATAATGTATGTGATATTTGGGTATGTTTCTCAAAAAAAAAAAAAAAAATCTTGATGGCAAGATACATCATCTGAGCTTGCACAAGAGTCAATCCAAGTTATGATTTTACTTAGCAATAACCTGAAGGTTATGAGTATTCTGGAGGTGATGATCATTCACTAAGAAAAACTGTATTCATGATTTTTTTTCCTTTTTCTTCTTCCAGGCTAATAGATCAACTTACATGACAGCATAAGTAAATCATGGTATTGCTCCATATTGCTGATCAAAGATGTCAGATAACTTGTTTCGACATTGATTATTTCAGTATTTCTGCAGCTGCTGTAGTCTGAAATGCCATGTGCAATCAACAAAGCATGTATTTATCTACGAACTCCAAATTTCATCTAATTATCTATCAGCCTACTTTGAATAGTTAAAAGGGAAGCTATTTCTATGCTTGAAAAGAATTGATTCATACTTTCAATTAAAAATAATTATTTCAAAGTAACTGTGATTTTGCATGCTCTGTATGTATCTGTGTGTGTGTATAGTAAAAATGAAGAGATCTGGAAATGTTTCATCTTGGCAGTTTGAACTATAATTCTTTTTCCAAATACGAGACCAGCTTTTTTAGCAACTAAAATAACACTAAAGTTCAGAGTATGCAGAGGTTTTTTTTTTTTTTTTTTTTTTTTTTTTTTTTTTTTTTTTTTTTTTTTTTTCCATAAAGGTTTTAGAATAGTTTAAAAACTCAGTTAAGGAGAATGCATTAAAGTCTAGAAATTTTTTTTACTAAAAACAAATAAAATAATCACTGTAAATGTCTGTGCCTCCAGGAGTGCTTTACAAGATACTGCACCTGTAAATTTATTGAAAATACTAGCAAAGTAGCATATTTCAACAACTTACCTACATTTCTTTTAAGCCTATTTTGTTGTTGTTGTTGTGTTGTTTTATTGCATTCTCTTCTCTGTTTCCACAGAAAAAACCCTATTATAATACAAATGTTCTAGGAGATTCCCAAATGTTTCTTTGGAGTACAGTTTAATGTAGGGAAAAAAAGGTTCCTGTTTTTTTTCTTTTCTTTTTTTTTTTTAAGTTTAGGTTTGTACTTGGAGAAAGACAAAACTGACTTTGAGTTTAAGAAAAACTTGGTTAAAAACTTAGATTTTTTTTTTTCTTTTTGTATGTTTCAAGAAAGATTGAAATGAGAGACAAAAATAGCAATCTTTCCATTTCTCATTATAGTAAATGGGTACATAGTACTGCTTCTCAAGGAGATTTATTTTAAATGACACTAATGACTTAGTACTCATAACTTATATATTTAAAATAACTCCTGTTATTCTCTGCGATTTTCTCTCTCTTTTTTTTTTTCCCTGGTTTGCTTTGTTCACATCTGCTTAATACTTTTGATTCCTCAAGAAAGGAGCATAGATGATAACTTTTCTCTGTCTCATCTAATCTCATGTGCTACAGGGAATAAGGAATGGAAATTTCAGTTTCAGAGGTCTCACACAGAGTACAGCTAGCTTCCAGTTCTCAGAACAGGACCAGTTGTAGTGCATCCAGGGCAGGGCCACAGAACTGATCCATGGAATGGAACACCTCTCCTACAAGGACATGCTGAAAGAGCTGGGGCTGTTCAGCCTGGAGAAGAGAAGGAACCAGGGTGACCTGATAGTGGCCTTTCAGAACGTAAAGAGGAGCTACAGGACAGAGGGGGACAGACGCTTTAGGAGGATCTGTGGTGAAAGACAAGGGGAAATGGTTCAAGCTTAAGGAAGGCAGATGTAGGTTGGATATAAGGAAGAAGTCATTTACAGCGAGGGTGGTGAGGAACTGGAATAGGTTGCCTGGAGACATCTAGAAGACCTGCTCCTGGAGACTTTCAAGGCCGGGCTGAAGGGAACTCAGAGCATCTGATCAAGCTGTGGATATCCTTGTTCATTGCAGGGGAGTGGGACTGGATTACTTTTAAAGATCCCTTACCACACTATCATTCTATGTAACATTTAATTTTTTCTTCAATGCATCCCCAACATTTTTCTCAAGTTCTTATGAATTATGTTTATTGCTAGTTTTGTAAAATGTGATCCTTTTTGCATGACAACACTGAAATTATAATACAAATTTATATTCCAAATAGAAATATCAAGTATTTTTTCTACATCTATACTGTGAAGAGTCTACTTTTTACTAAAAAACTTGACTGTATGATCATTTTGAAAATAAGTAGAGATATGAACAAATTCAGTGTCATACTGTTCATTTTTGAAAGCAAGAAAAACATTCCTTTTCCGTAGAACACTGAGATATATGATACACATTTTCTTGCTTAGTTTACAAAACAAGAATCGTTATTTTCCACAAGAAATAGTGAATAACGTAAGTTGGTACCATTGTAAAGAGAAAAGGAATAGGATTTACCAATGTATCAAGATGGATAAGTGTTTCTAATTCAGTATCTGGTGGGTATAAATATTGAACACCCTTTCTTGCCATACTGTCATGAAAAAATATTTCTACGTGGTTTCTTGCTTTGAAGAGGACGACCAGAAGATGAATTAGGGAATCTTGCAACTGACATCTTGATCTTTCTCTTCCCTCTAGGATTACTTGAGTAAAATGAAATGAAGAGACATTGGGAAAGGCCTCATCTTGTTTTTTGAAGACTTAAGAGACAAATACTGGGGGCCTCTTCTTTCATTGGACGGTTCTTCTTGTTTTAGTCATGATGTTGAATCTGCATCATCTGAAGAAAGTTTCCTTCATTTAATCTTAATTATGGTAGCTACTGAATAAAATGAATAGAATACTGTTTCCGGCAAAGAAGGGTTTTTTGCATATCCATTCTTAGTAGTAAGTTTCAAAGATTTTGTTGTGGATACATCAAATAAAAAGGAAAAGGAAAAAACCATGATATCTATCATGATCAAGATTTTTTTTTTCCCATAAATAATATCTAAATTTTGCTAAGACAAATATCCTACTATTGAGAAACCACGGACGCTCAATAACATAGAGCTCTGTGATTTTTTTCTAGTTTGAATAGATTTTATTTTCAGACAAAAAATAAATCTTTCTATGTCTATGCTAAATATAGGATTTCTTGCTATCACATTTCCATTTCCTGTCTAGTTACCTGAATACTAAGTATCACCTTCATTCAAAACTGCCACAGTCAAGTTCAGGAGTATTTTACTTAATGTATAATAGCAGCAGTGACTTTTTTCTTTTCTTTTCTCTCTCTTTTTTTTTTTTTTTTTTTTTTGTCAGATTCATTTACTTGATAACTTCATGTTTTTTAATGAAGTAGGAGATATGGTATTTTACCATGTCAGCAGGTAAAGAATAGATTGTAACAGTCATCTCTTTATTCAGTTAAGCACTGTGCTCATTAACTGTAAGTAAACAATAATCTTCAAAACAAGAAAATAAGTGTACTGTCTAGCAAAAGAAACATCTAACCAGGCAAACAGTATAATTTGTGATTTGTAATTTCTCTTTCTTGGAACATATAGTATGTTTTAAAATATTCTTCTTGGCTGATGTTCAAAAGTACTGTTCTTTTGTGTTTCTAATTATTAGTGTTGTTGATATATTTTCCTTCCTGCTTCTTGAGTGTATTAACAAGATATCCTGCATATTTACAACCGGGTTGTTTTTTTTTTATTAACATGCGATTTCTACCAAAGTTGTCTTAAAGAATAGTCATACAAATCTATTCTAAAGATCTTCTGAGTACCAACAGTGCTGATAAGGAAATGTAACATTCTTCACACTAAATGTTGAGCTCTTTGAGACAACTTTTGTCTCAAAACTAAGGAGAAAATACTAGCAAATGTCAAAAGAGAGTTTATCTCTCTCTCTTTTTTTTTTTTTTCCTTCCATAGACTGTGTTGCTTGCTTTCTTCTTCTGTGTTCCAAGAATCTACAAAGTATGGCAAATAGTGGTAATAAGTGTAATATTATTTGAAAGTATGAGGCAATCAAAATTTTGCACCCTGGTGTCCCAGAAGGCCAAGGGCATCCTGGTTGCATCAGAAATAGGGCCAAGGAAATGGTTGTCCTTCTGTATCGATGATGCTGAGCATGCACCTCAAGTACTTTATACAGTTTAGGGTCAGATGCCATTTTATCAGACTGCCCCTCTACTGCCATGCCGCCAATGTCTGCCTGTGACATTTTGGGCCAACATAATAAAATAAGAGGCATTTCTTTCAGAACAGCCCATAAAATATATTCCTAATAACCTGAAAATGCCATGGTGATCTTGAAAGATTGTGAAGGGGGATGCTGTAGTTTTATTTATTTATTTATTTTCACGGCAATATCTTTCTTTTCTTTGTATAGAGGTTAAAAAAAAAAAAAAAAAGTAGAGGTGCTGAGGAAAGAAAATATAGAGGGAAAGCAAGAGCAAATTAGGTTGTTCTGCTCCAGCCTGTCCCAGTACATGATAGTTGATTAAAATTTATTCTGAACATTCAAATGTAATTTTGTTTAATATAACTTATGTGACCGAGATAAAAACTACTTTAGTTGCTGATTATTTTTGAAATATGACCTTGAAAAAATATTCTCAATATTTACACATCTTCAAGCAAACTGTACTGGATTTTTGTTGAAGGATGCTCTACTACTGCTCTTCCCATTTTTTTTTTTTTTTTTTTTTTCTTTCTGAAAAGCACTTAGGAAAATTTGTGACTTCTGAAGTCTAAATTGCTTATCAGCCTACTAAAATAGAAAAGGAAAGAATCTTTTGATGGTGCACAACACAATAAAAATCTGCAGCTTATCCAGTTTTAGCTGTGTTGACTTTACACTGACTGTCAGAAATGCAAGCAGTTAAGTTTTATATTTATCACAATGCTCAATATATACAAATTAATATGTAGACAGAGCACTTCCAAAAAGCAAGATACTCCTACCAACTCACACTTTCAACAGGAGATTAATTTTGCAGTTATTGACTCCTTATGCACAGAATAAACATTACTGTGACACTTTATGAAGGTGGTAAATCTGAAGACACAGTCTGCAGATTCTCTACGCTTACGAGTGCCTTAAAGGTACCTTAAAAGTGCTTTAAAAGGTCCCGAGTGTTTTGAGAATACACACTTTCAAATGTAGCTCAGAAGAACTAATACAATGTAACGCATCTGTCAGCAGTCTCATTTACATCAGTTGTAAAGCAGTATCTGCAAAGGATACAGCACCATAAGCTTACTGAGTTGTGTGCTTTGTACCTGAAACTGCTCCCTAAGAGATGATCAGTTAGAAAAATAGGCATTTTATGCTTAGAGAGTTTGGTACTTCAAATTATCTGCCTGGCTACTGTTTCTAATGTGGATTAGGACCTGTAAACTCATATACTGCTTATTTCCAGGAGTGGTGGATGCTTCTAAGATATTTATGCCTCCTAAGAGTGTCCCAGAGCTCTGGAATTGTTTCTGTCCTTTGGTAAGTAATAGAGTAGTATGTGAGCTTGCTGGATAAATAAGTGTCTTTACAATGTATACAGCATGTTCTGGAGTGTGCCTGCTGGCATGCTTTGTGTAAAATCATGGAGAACGGTCTCTGAGAATAACATGCTGCCTTTCATTCATTTCGAAAGTTATAGAGCTGAGTGCCTTCTTTTATGGTAAGTTATAAATGACAATCATAACATTGTTATTATTGTCTAATGTATACTTCTGACTATATGAGTGAAGCTAGACTGAGGACACGAAGAATCAGGTTTCTTTTTAACCTTACTTCTTTGCTTAAACAGTATTCTAAAGGAATGCATAATGTTCATTACTAGGCATTCTTTCAGAACAGAAATTATATAACAGAATCATATAACAGAAACATAGAATATCCTGAGTTGGAATGGACTTCCAAGGATCACTGGATCCAGGTCCTGGCTCCACACAGGTCCACCCCAAATCCAAACACTATATCTGAGAGTGCTGTACAAATGAACCTCAAACTCCAGCAGCTCAGGGTTTTGCCCACTGCCCTGTGCATCCCGTTCCATGCCTGCCACCCTCTGATGCAGATCCTTTCCCTAATCCCTTTTCCTGACACTCCCCTGACTTAGCTCCATGCTGTTCCCTCGGGCTGTCACCACCAATACACCACCAATACAAAATTTAAATATTTAAGTTATTCCATAGGGAAAAAGGGCACATTTAATGTGAGCTGTAGAGGTGCTTCTTTACTTCTTCTAGTAACTGTTTAACAAAGCAGGAAACACACTACCTTGCATGAGCAAAATAAACTTTGATTCAAGTACACATTTTACTGCAAAAGGATCTAGCATTTATTCCATAATGTGCAATAAATGGAATCAGACTGACATAATAAACTCATTAGAGATTTAAAAATATGTAATAGTTATTTGGGGATGTACTGAAAAGTTCTAGAAAAACTGAACTTGAGCAGTGTTTATAGCTTCAGTTCTAAAAATAAAATTTTTCCATGGTAACATGGATTACAAAAAAACATTGCAACATTTATATTCTTTATAAATGTGATTTTCTTTTAGGAATAGTATCACTTTATATTTCATATTTGTTGCTTCCCGATCTCTTGTTTCCTCTTTGTACATATGGACTGTGGAGTCTCACAAACAAATTAAAGTTTAAATGACACTTTTTATTGAATAATGAAATCTGCAAGTTTTCTTTATTATGTACACTGGAGTTCTAATCTGAGATCCTAATTTACATCTGCTTTTGCGACTGGTAGGTCAATGAGAATTTCAAACTCTTCTGAAATGATGTCTCTTACAATAAAGATCTTACACTATAAAGGTTCAAGGTCTACAGTTTTCCCCTGTTCTTTTTACCCTTAGAAACTGCAGTGATTCCATGATGGTATGTTTAAATATCTATTTTTTAAGTTAGATCAAGACAGTTCATCAAATGAAATTATATAGGCTCTTTTTCTCCCATGATGCTAAAATAATAATCTTTTCATTTTGTATAATCTTAAGTCCTTGAAAGATTCAAGGAAATCAAATTGTGAACATTTTCATTGTAGCATTCAATAATAAATAAAAAACCTTGTTCTTGGCTGCCACTGCATGTTGCTCATTAACTCTACTGACAGTGGTAATATAAGAATAAGAGCTTGACAGAAGGACTGGGCTCAGTTCCTGTTTCATTAACTGCTGTTGGAAGTTACTCAATTTTATATAATTCTCCTATTTTTTACTAAGTTTTTTTTTTAAACTACCCTCCCAAATGTCATCTGTCTATATAATACACACCCTAGCATATTCATTTTTAACATCCTGAAGCATTTATATATCTAAAGCAAAGCTTATCTTTATTATAAAGATATTACAAATATATATATATATATATATATATATATATATATATATATATATATATATATATATATATATATATATATATATATGTTCTGAGTAATGGAAAAGGAAATAGTATGTCAGATTCCAATTTTTACTTACAATATCTCTCTGAAGTCGTTGAAAAGTCATCAAAAAGATCAGAATCAAATCTGAAAGATCTAAACAGAAATTAAGACTTTTAATCTCAGTGCAGACATCATTAACCAGAGGATTGTTACTAAATATTAGTGATGAAAAATATTAGCATTTGCACGTTAATATATTTCCTAATTACAGGAGATGTACTACTTTCTTAGCTTAAATTTGTGGTTGTTTTTTTTTTAGTTAGGCATCCTGTATTTGACCACACTGTGTTGAAGATTATCTAACAGAATCTAGTTGGCCTTTTACAACAAGCAAGAAAATATAAACTAAGTGAGACTAAATTCAGTGACTTTTGTCTATATCTAATTTTCAGTCAAAATACAATATGAAAACTTAGCTGAATTAAAAAGGCATGTTGCGCTGATGTCTCCTATTAATCTTTGCTTCTGCTTGTAAAGATATAAGCACAAATGCATCCTGCTGAGAGAAAATAATAGCATTCTAGCATGAAAATATTAATAAGATTCTTGTGGAAAAGTGTTTTGATTCAGTCTGTAGATTCTCATTTGATTCTTTAATCTACAGAACATTTTCATCTCAGGTGGGCAAGTAGAGATTTGCTTTTATTACTTTGATTGCATAGAAATGATTTGGCTTGCTTTTAAAGCATAGATTTATTTAACAGAATATTTTCCCTTTAGTCTAAGCACATTCTGTAATAAAAAACTTATTCATCTTAAAAGGTATTTAAAAGTTTGTCTTTTGTTTCTTGCCTATATAGCAAAAATAGCACATCCAAAAATCTTGGGAGTTCAAACAATGGATTGAAATATTGTATATTACTCATTCTTGTTCTATCTGGAACATACATACATATTCTGTTCACACTCTATTTAAGAGCACACTATGTGGCTGTATATGAATATGAACACCAATTATTACTCATATTTTGAGCCAAATTTTGCTATCTGGTTCATGTATACAACTTCACTGAGATGAATAAAGCAGAGAAAGTATACATGTCAGACAAAAGGGAGAGTAATATTAATATTCATTAGCATTCACAGCTTCTTTTTTCGCACGTTATTTTCAGATGAATTCTAAAATTCATCCCTAATAGTTATTCACCAATATTCCTTAATTCATTTGCATAATTTTCTCTTTCATTTCTAATACACAAAAAAGTTCTAAGGAATATTTATAATTCAGGACATACTGACTCTGGGTTGCATGGGTCATACAACATTACTTCTGAGTGTGACTGGATAATTTATGTACATTGCAAGTACAAGAACAATGGCAAGTTTTGAATGTTAGAACTAAATGAGGAACTCTGATTTAGAATGGAATGAATTGGCTTATTACAATGAGAACAGAATTTTCAACAACATATATACGACTGGGGTTACCTTTCCATGAATGGACAAAGTCCTACATTTTCTATAGGACTGTGCAATCTTATTTTAATATTTATGGTAGGGAATATATAATATTTGAATTAAAAAGATTTTTTTTTCATGAGATTAGTTCTCGAATTAATATATTTTTTTAATGTCTACTATTTAGAATAGGAGTGCTTTGAGATAATGTGTGCAACAGAAGTGTAATGTCATGAGAGATGGAAAACTATTATTATGCAACATTTTAAAATAGTCACTGAATCATTCAGAATTTGAAGGAATGCACAAGGATCATCAAGTCCAGCTCCTGGCTCCACACAGGACCACCTAAAGTCCAGACTCTATGTAGAGAACACTGTCCCACCACCCCTTGAACAGCACTGTCAGCTTGATCCATGTCCACTGGCCTTGGCAGCCATGTGGGTGTTCCATGCCCACCACCCTCTGACGCAGAGCCTTTCCCGTTGCCATTCCCCTGACACAGCTCCATGCCGTTCCCTCAGGCCCTGTCACTGTCCCCAATGAGGAGAGCTCAGCATGGCCTCTCCACACCCCTCATGAGGGAGTTGTAGGGCAGGATGAGGCCTCTTTCCAGTCCCTACTAGGCTAAAGAAAACTAGCAACTCAGTCTCCTTAACAGTCTTTTCCTCTAGACCATTCATCACTTCCGTAGACCTCCTTCAGATGTTCTGCAGTGTTTATGTCTTTATGTAACACTGTGGCATGCAGGTATGCCTATACTTGTCCTCTGCTGGTTTTTTTGGTAATCAGCTGAAATAATTATCAAATAATATCTTTAATAAGTACTAAAGGTGCAGGAACTGAGACTTTGAAATACTTCATGTGGTTGCTGTAAATATAAGGGTTAGAATACTATTAAATAAATCAAAACAGACTATTAGATAAAATCTTTAAATCCTATCCTCTTATCCTGTGTCTCAGCAAAAAGTATTCACCTGGAATGACCAACTCTTGCACATTGCCATCCTTTATTTATGAGATTGCCACATAACAAATGAGCACTGCCTGAAATTGTTGCCCTAGCCACTTCCTCACCAGACAAGTGTCATCAGACCTCTCTCTTCGATGAGGGCGATGAGAAATCACACCCCTCGAGAAAGTACTGCACAGATGAATCTGCAGGTAGCTGTGTTCAGAAATATGTGTCCTTGTATTAGGAAAAAAAAAAAAAAAAGAAACTAAGATTTAAATCACCATGTTGGTGAGCACTTAGAACATTTGCCTGGGTAATAAAAAACCTGTATAATTGGCAAATGCATACACAAAGAAACACAGACCATGTCTCCCCTGTCTTAGGCAAAGACACTAACATACGTTAGGAGGTAAAAGAAAGTTGTATAGTTCACTGCCTTCAAGTTCTTTTCAGTGTCCAACAGGAAGCTTTTAGCTGGAACAGTTTAGATTTATTTCCTAATCTTCTTTTTAAACTCAAACTATATACAAAAAACTCAATTTAAAACTTTTTTCTTTTTGGTGCAGAAATTGAGCTCAAAAGCTATTGTCTTCATAGCCCCTTCAAGTAGCCTTTGCTTTTATTTTATGGGTTTTATTCAAAGGATACTGCGAACATTGTTCGCTGTCCTAGTTTCCATTTTAAAAATTCAGATGAGGACACTAAGAATATCACTGAAGTATTCTCATACTCTCCACTCCATGCTATTACTACTTGTGACAATTCTGGACAAAAGTTCAGAATTTTTTAGGAAGCTTTACAAAAACAGAGCTATGTACAAATGACTCAGCAGTAGACTTCAGAGTATTATCTTTTCCCTACCTCCTCCATGGTGTAAAAGTACTTTGCACTTGCTTTAAAATCTACTTGCATTGTGTAATGCTATAATGGGATGGAAAGTACCACAGTAATAGTGGGGCAGCAAAGTCTTTGGCTACTGCAAATGAGAACAAACCCAAATGCAGTGGTTGCAGAAATGAAAGAAAAGAGCTGCTTACCTTCAGAAGGCCTCAGGTAGGCAGATACCTCCAACAAGAGATACCCTTGCCTCCACTGCCAACCCTTAAATGAAGTTTCGGAAGGCGTGGATCCTGGCTCCATCCCTTCTGGTCACCCAGGTGCATAGCATTGCAACTCTTGGTTGGCCTTGTTTTCCCACCAGGTGTTCAATCACTGCTTCAGGCCTTGACTTAGCATTTCTTCTAAATGGTGTCAAGATGTTATGTGGAAGCAACACTATAACTGTACCAGAAGTTTTCTTGAAAGGCTTTCTGGGTCCAGAACTGGAAATAGCCACCTGTTCAGGAAGGACAAGCTTAGATAAGGTCATAGTGACTAGAGTGTTTCTGGTTCAGTCTACACAGTGCTACACAGCTTGGCTCTGCTCTGTAAATTTGTCAGCAGGAGATTTACACAGCACTATGTTAGCTCATGGTTGCAATAGTTATCTCCTGTGTTAACAATGCTGAAGTAAAATATATCTGTCTCTAATCCTGTTGAAAAGAAAGAAGAAACCATTAAAACAGGAGTAGATAGAAGGCATTAAACTACTGCAGCCTATTTCCTGTTACACTGTGTAACAAATGTACCTGTTGCTTCCTTAACATACTGTCAGTGATAGCAGAAAACAGAGCAAATCAAGCAAAACTGGAGGTAATGTGAGTGCCAAACTAATTTGCTGAGTATTTTTATAATGTTCATGTTATCTTACGCTTAAGTTTGTATTTGGACAATTCTGTTTTAATGTGCTCATCCACCTTGCATGCTTTCACATCACTCAGTGATGCTAAACCAAGTAGACTATCAACATATTTTCACTTGAATGTAGAATGTAGGAATACTCAGAAATAAGAAACTATGAAAAGCGAATACAGGAGAAAATATGAAAGAACTCCAAAAAATATTATTCATATTGGAAATATATTTTCAGGCACTACTTGTGACCACGATAACCAAACTGAAAATATACAGGCAATTTTAGAATTTACTATCTAATTTTTATTTTTATTTGTAAGTTTGTATCCTCCTAGTGAGATATCAAGAATTTCCCATGAGGTATTAAAGCCCTGTCATACGTACTGCATGTCTTTGCAACTTAGCAAGAAATGTGAACATTGTATGAAATGGTCAGAATTGCAGGTACGCCTCCCACACATTCTAACAGCTGCATAATGAAGAAGAGAGCATGTTCTCAACTACCAATGGGGTAGAGATGAGTAGACAAGAAAACAGAATGGGCAGCAATGACTAATCTCAACCAGACAACAGCTTGTTTACACGTATAGTTTTTTATGTCCCTCTTTTTCTATTTTTGCATGCTTGTTCCACCAATTATCTTGAAGCCTTACTTTCTCCTATTTCTCCACACTTACTTCTTCCCTTTGCCTCCAAGTTTTTGTATGTACACAGCTTTGTGTTTCTGATAAGATACTTTTATGATATTGCATTTTGAAGTGATAGGACTTATCAGCCTTGCAACACATTAGTGGCACATACCTACAGACATTCTATATCTTGTGGGGTTTGTCTCTCCAAAAGCCCTGATTTCTTTTTTCTCCAGTTTGCAATCTCACATAATTCTCCCTCAACCAGTTGCAAAATATAGCCATAGCCTGTGCTTCTATCAGTACCTTTTGCACAGATGAAAAACGTTTCTCCTTCTTGTCTGCTGTATTCTGCATATTTTTATGTCTACTAATTTATTCTATTAGATAAATCTAACTGTTTGTATATCTTAACTGTTACACAACGTTAATTTTATGGTAACTATGCATGTATTATATATTTCTTACATAGTTTATCTTGCTTGCTACAACTTGACACTGATAAGCAAGGAATACTTCATATTGCGTACAGAAAAATATATATGTTTATTCTGTTTTTAAAATTGGATTTTTGTCATAATCTGTGTTAAACAGAGCCAAGGCTATTCCAGTTTCTCAGCTCATACGGATAAAGGGCTGGGAGGGTGAAAGTTCAGAACAGCTGACTTAAACAGGCTAAAGCTGACTTAAACATACCATATGTATGTCATCATGTGGAAGGAAAGATTTGAAGGAGTAGTTCATCTGGCTCTCTCCCACTGCTCTAGGGAACTAGCTTGTGCATCACTTCTTACATATATATATAATTACTAACTTTTTCCTTTTCTTAGTAAATAGTTTTACTTTGGTTTTGTTTTTCTTTTTTCTTTTTTTTTTCTTTCCAGTTCTCTTCCCATCTTGCTGGGAAAGTTGAGGTGTGAGCAATGGCTGTGTGGTGTTTAAACACCTGCTGGTTAAATCACAACAATAACTAGCTCTCGTAAATACTCAAGAAACTTTATTTTGTTTGTTTGTTTCTATTCCTTTACTTTTATAGTCATAGCGAACATTCTATGAAAAAGGATTTGTAAGAAAACTTTTTAAAATCATGAATGTTCCTGAGTGATAAGAAAACCGAGTAAGGAGAATTTGTTCTGTATTTTTGCCTTGGATTCTTTAGAGCCTTTAATGATACCTTAAGTAATCCTGTAAATAAGCCTACTTGATTTAGTTCTTGTAATTAGGATGCAGCCTTTATCTGTACCTGAGGAATCAAATGGTAGAATAAAACAAAAGACAGTCTGGATAAAGTGTTGTAAATTCACAGAATGGCTTTAAGTAGTGCTGGAAAGAGAAAACACTATATTTACATAGTCAATCTGGTGAACACATTTCTACTTGAAACAGTTTCTTAATGACAGTCTTCTTTGGTCTCTCAACCTCTTCAGTAACTTTCGAATTTCTCAATTCTGTTTGCAGGATCTAATTTATGTCGAAATTTACTCTGTTTTCTTAAAGTCCATAACAGTGTCAAAATCTGTTAAACAGCTAAAGCACTCTGAAGGATTCTTATCTTTTTAATGTAAAAACACCTCCTGGGAAAGGGCATCCACAACCTCTCTGGACAGCCTGTTCCAGCGCCGCATCACTTTTCTGTAAAGACCTTCCCCCTGACATCTAATATCAGTTTCCCTTCCTTTAGTTTAAAACCATTCTCCCTCGTCCTGTCACTACCTACCCATAGAAAAAGTTGATTTTCCTCATGTTTATAATCTCCTTTTAAATATTGGAAAGCCACAATGAGGTCTCCCAGCAGTCTTCTCTTTTCCAGGTTGAACAAGGCCAGTTAATTCAGCCTATCTGCATAGGAGATGTGCTCCAGCCACATCTTTGTGGCTCTCCTCTGGACCTGCTTCAAAAGATTGACATCTGTCCTGTGTGCAAGCACACACTGATAGCTCATTTTAAGTTTTTCATCAGCCAGGATCCCAAAGTCATTTTCAGCAGGGTTACTCACTAGGAGTTCTTCTCCCAGACTGTATACATATCTGGGATTACCTCAACCCACCGTGCAAAGCCTTGTACTTTGTTGAACCTCGTTTAGTTCACAAGGACCTATCAGTCAAGTTTATCAAGGTCCTTCTGGATAGCATCCCTTCCTTCTGCTGTATCAGTCATACTCAAATTGATGTCATCAGCAAACTTCCTGAATGAATCTTAAATAGTTGCCTTTAGTCTTTCAGTCCGTCTTGCACTTCTAAGAAGCAATATATTTTGTGTCCAAAAAATCATTAATTTCTTCATTCTCTGATTAGATCATCATCATGGGTAGTTAATAGTTCTCTTTAAGATGACATGCTGGTGTGCAGATGCAGAAATTTTGGAAGAAGATGCATTTTATAAAAATATAAATCAGTCAGAATATGTTCCATTCTTAATAATATTATATTCAAGATGAAACATTATTTTTAGCTTAATTTAACATTACTTTGGAAATATTAAAAATGTTTATCCTAAACAGAGGATTGCCTGTGGTTTTCCAAATTCTTCCAAATTAATGGTGTATTTTTTATATATTTAAACTATTTCTAAAATATGACTGAGGCTATTTTTCTTACTCTTTTTTTTTTTTTTTTGGAAAAACACCTAATAAATAAAGTAATTAATAATAGAAATTGAAGTCTAAAGATAAGTAACTTGTCTGAGATGGGCATAAGTTTAGCCAGGATTAGTCTTCGCTGCTTTTTGGAGAATAAAGAGAGCTCTTTTAAATCAGTAATTCAGGGTAACTGGTAATTTTCATCTATCTATCTGCCTATTTAGTTTGTGAGAAGTCATAATATATATCTTTTAATGATTCATATTCATTACCTGGTGCTGAGTAGATGGGAAGAATCACTTCCTTTTTCCTGCTGTTAGTGTTCTTCTTGGTTAAGCCCAGATCCCTAGCTTTTTTTCTGGCAAAGCTGTTTTTCAGCTGGGTAGCCCTCAGCATGCATTTGTTCTAGCCCAAGTTCAAGGCTTAGAAATTTCCTTTTTTAAACATTTTGAGTTTCCTAAAATTTCATTTTTTCCATTATGTTTTGCTTCCTTTGAATGTCATCATAAAAATCTGGTATAAATTATTCCTCCCAATTTTATTATCATCTGCAAACCTGCTGAAGATCTCTGTCTTGACTAGGCCAAGCCATTTGGAAATGGTTTCTGGAAATATTTATTCTATCAACTTTCAGGGGTTGAGCTAAGGCAGACCTGTAGTTGCCCATATTCTCATACATGACACTTTCAAACACAGAATTCTTCACTTTTTTTCCAGTTCTTAAGAAACTCCCCCAGTCAATACTACAGAGTGATCTCACTATGACATTAGTTGTTTCCCAAACATCCATGGATGCATTCATCGCATGGCGAGGAACAGTGTAAGTCCAGTAGGTTCCTAATCCTCCCCTACAGAGTAGGTCTTCAGAGTTTTTGAGTGAGCTCAGGAAACAAAGAAGTCATGGAGTACCCTGGCCTTTTCATTTTATGGTAGATGAAGTTCACAGAAAATCATAGACTGTTGAAAATTTCATGGTCATTCCTTTATTTATTTACTTATTTATTTATTTTTATTAGAAATTCACATTAGGATTATAAACCACCTCACTGACAAGTTCACTCTACTAAAGCAGAGCTTGAACAATTTTTGTCACAATTTAATTAGGACTATCTTCTTAACTTTCTAAACTTGATTAAATTTCTTAAGTTTCTCCTGAGTTGAGAAAAGAGATTTCTGAACATTACTGGTGTTAAATACAGACAAAGTTGTTACACAGTTTAAATCCATGTAATTTAAAATACTGTCTTAACATAATTGCCAAGAGAACTGTTTCTGAAAAGTAGTATTTTAAGCATAAATATGGCAAAATTTAACACAACTTTCAAGCCCATGTAAAAATTTCAAGTAACTCCTGCAAATTCCAACTTTGATTGGCTAATCCAAAGGAGTACTCTTGATGTTTCTCTAACACCCACAATCTGTTTAAAGGAGGAAAAAAAAAAAAAAAAAAAAAAAAATCAGGAAGAGCTTATTTTGGTACTCAAATTATTTTGATATCCATACATCTGAATATATCATATGCACAAGTGCAGTCATTGTCACAGTGTTTTCAAATACGTTCTTACCCAAGGGAAGCTGATAGTCTTCAAAATTCTGTTCCATTTTACCCATACTACATTTCTACAGACTATAAAAGTGTAAGTAGAAAAATAACTTCTTTCCTGTGTGGTCTGAAACTCTGGTTCTTTAACACATGAAAAGCTGAATGTTTTAATGCAGTAGTTGTTTGCTATGCTAATGTTCCATAATAATGTTCTGTGAGGTTTTGGATGACAGGATTGGGCATGGAAAATCAGTTAATTTAAATATAAACACAGTCATATTTACATAAAGTTTTAAAATACTTTTTCCTCTCAAAATAACTGTGTGTTTCTTTATATGTACTCAGGGTGTGATGGGATGCTAGAATTCTGTTTAAAAATAAATAAATAAATAAATATTAGATAGATTGCAAGATTTCTTTTGCAGGTACAGAATACTGAATTATTAATATTTTATCAGATGAGATATGTTTTATGGTTTGTTTTTAATTTACCCTATTAAAATTGATTTCTAATATAAGAATCTGAAATGATATTTGATCAGATTTAGATCTCTCCCACATATTTTTCTTGCTTTCTCTTCTGCACCTTGCTGGGTTGAATAACTGCAGTTTTGATGAATTTAAGTGTGTACATTGTAGTGCTACGATGAACAGCAAATGCAGCAGTCACTCACATAATCTTAACAGATGTCTTTCCGTGCTAACATTCTAGCCCAAATTCAGCTAGAGTGCTGTCATCCAATCCATTGCCCACAGGCCAAATGCAGCCCAGCATGGCTGGCAGTGCACCCCCCCCCCCTTCCCTATGCTGTACAGGTGGCATCTTTTCCCCACGGAACAGCTCAAAGCATAAGCCCATCACTCAGTAACAGCCAAACTGTCAGTGTGCCATTAATGTTGTGTCAACTAAAAGCAGGGCATGGGGAGGGCAGTGCTGGGCAGTGCTGACTCAAGTGATGGCACATAAAGATGTGCATCTTGATACCTGGATAAACAGAGCTCTGAACAGTGAAGACAACACAGCCATGCTTCTTGTTTTGAGAAAGGAATTCGAAAATAGAACTGCAGAATCATAGAATCTTTAGAGCTGGAAGGAACTTTTAGAGGTCATCTAGTCCAACTCCCCTGCAATGAATAGGGAGCTCAATCAGGCGTTCTGAGTTCCCCTCAGCGTGGCCTTGAAAGCCTCCAGGGACAGGGCTTCCAGACACATCTGTGCTTAAGTCTCACCACCCTCACTGTAAGAGACTTATTTGTTATATCTAACTTAAATTTACCCTCTCTGAGCTTGAAACCATTTCCCCTGGTCCTATCACCACAGATGCTGCTAAAGACTCTGTCCTCTTATTTCTTACAGCTCGTCTTTAGTACTGAAAGGCCACTCTCAGGTTTCCCCAGAACCCTCTCCAGGCTGAACAGCTCCAGCTTTTTCAGCCTGTCCTTGTTGGACAGTTGTTCCACCCCACAGATCATTCCTGTGGGCCTCCTCTAGATGTGCTCAAGCAGGTCCATGTCTCTCTGGTACTGAAGACTCCAGGTCTGGATGCAGTACTCTGAGTGAGGTCTCATTAGCACATAGTGAAAGGCTCACCTCCCTCATCCTGCTGGCCGTGCTTCTTTTGATGCAGCCCAGGATATAATTGGATTTCTGGGCTGTGAGGGCACATTGGTGGCTCATATCTGGTTTCCCATTCATCAGTATTCTCAAGTCCTTTTTTGGCAGACCTGTGCTCTATCCTTTCATCCCCCAGCTTATACTGATAGTGCTTGTTGCCTTGACCCAGGTGCAATGCCTTACACTTGGAGTTGTTGAACCTCGTGAGATTCTCCTGGGCCCACTGCTCAAGCCTGTCCATGTCTTTCTGGATGGTACCCCATCCTTTGGGTGTATAGATTGCACCCCAGAGCTTAGGGTTTCGAGACTGCCAAAATAAATCATCAATTTATGTTTGTGAGACTATATTCAGTTGATATAAATACATAACCTATAAAATTTTAAACTGGATTTATAGAATCACAATCAGATATTCATCTAAAAAATCTGATCATGTCTTTTTACCAGATTTTCACAATGCCCATCTCAGCAGAGAAAAATATCCTTTGCTTACTTAATTATGTCATCTCTTTTTGGCAGTATGAACAATGATTGTCAAGAAGGAAGTACAGGAAGAGTAAAATTTCATCAAAAATCTCTGATGAACACCTTAAGACCTTGGTAAGAATTGCAACCACTCCATCGAGCCAGGCTGGTGAGTTAGCTTGTGTCACAAAAACAAGGTCAAATATGCCACTAGTTTTATGGCTTTCTTCTCTCTGTCTTTCTCTTTCTCTCTCTCTCTCTCTCTCTCCTTTTTTTTTTTTTTTTTCCCAATGTTTCAATAAAAGTGTTTATAACAAAAATATTTAGTTACCAATATACTACAAAATATATTATATATTTTGTGGGGGCTTCTCCAAAAGTACTGCCTCCTGTTTTGTTATGTTGGCTCATAACATCAGAGGCAGATGTTGGTGGTATGGTAATAGAGGTTGAACTTTCCCACCAGTATTCCATTACCTTTTATTGCTGTGTGACAGATGGTATCAAAGGAGCAGTCTGACAAAACGGCATCTGACATGGAAGTATCTATGTAGAAAAGATTTATCATTGAATTCCTCCATGTGGACAACACTGACATTCACCAACACTTACTATATTGTTATTGAGACCAACCAGTGGATGTGAGCACAGTCAGGTGGTGACTGATGTGTTTCAGCAGTGATGACAGTGGGTCAGATTTTTGTGATCACAGCATGCAGACTCTTGTTCAAAGTTAGTGAAAATGCACAGCTAATATGGTGACTATGTTGAAGAGTAGTATTTTATAGCTGAGAATTTGCTCTATCAAATAGCATTGTGCTCTTTGTATCTGTTATCATTTCCATGGAAATACATAGGAGGCATTACTTTAGGAGTGATCTACATATATGCAGCCTGATACAATTTCTAATCACTGAATGTGGCCCAGGCAAGCTGAAAGGTTGAACACTGATGTTCTAGTTGGACCATGGATCAAAGAAATAAATTTGAAGCATAAAAGTGCTGAGAGAGAGAACAAGTGTTTTGTACTTTTTAAAAGCAAACAGTGTTAACAGCTAGGCTGCAATGAAATGTTACTAGTGTCCCTCAGTTAAAAGAATTTGATTGGTAAAATGAAAAGTGGCAACTAAAGAATGCAAAAAAAAAAAAAAAAAAAAAAAGACTGCATTAAGTACAAGGTGTCTAATGGTGTGAGTTAAAGCTGAGTCTGTCAGCTCATTTTGTACCCAAATGCTATTGTTTATCTGATTTATGAATGCTGTGCAAAAATATTCAGTTTTCATCTTCAGGAACTACATCATAAAAAATTCTGTGAAATCATGAATTTCGGAAGCATTTGAAGACAAATGCTGTCACTTCTTTCATCACTGTGCCTCAGATAATGGTAGAGATCAATTTTATAACATTTCCTTCCTTCCTTCCTTCCTTCCTTCCTTCCTTCCTTCCTTCCTTCCTTCCTTCCTTCCTTCCTTCCTTCCTTCCTTCCTTCCTTCCTTCCTTCCTTCCTTCCTTCCTTCCTTCCTTCCTTCCTTCCTTCCTTCCTTCCTTCCTTCCTTCCTTCCTTCCTTTCTTCCTTCCTTTCATTATATCTGTCAGCATTCCCAGTAGATTCTGTCCTCTAAACAGCAGTCATTGTAGAATAATTACATGCCTTTAGTTTTCCTAAGATAGGAATGGAAAAACAATTTCAAAGTAATTGCAAAATGGTATTTTTTGGAACTCAAAGTAATGTTTATCTGGTTCATCTTGCTAATAGTTAAGAAGACTACAATAATACATGAATTCTCTTAGCAATAATTCCTTACTTTTGCTATGCGAGTGATAATAGTTTAGTGCATATGCCCTTCTGTGTACAATTAGTGGCTAAACTCAGGTTGTTTCAGAAATTTAAACTCAGCTTTATTGTCTTTGTACTACTTACTGAGAGTTAAGGAAAGAATAAGGGAAAGAATAAAAAAGGTATTCTGGATATAATATACATAGAATTAAACAAAAATAAAATGAATATATATAAATACATAACAGACAGAAAACTTCATTAAAGAAATTTCCAAATACTTTTAGATCATTTTAGGGAACCAAAAAATCCACCAATAATGCAGGTGAGATTGTTTTTTCTTTTGCTTCCCTGTTTTTCCAATAGGATCTCGAGCAAACATTCGTGGCTGATTCCTGAGGTTGTTTTTGTTTTTGTCAGCAAGAACTCATTCCTAAAACTTAAAACATGGTTTGACACTCTTCTGCGTCTATGAAATTTGAGAAGAGTGGAGTCTAGGTCCTCATTTGGTCACTTTAAATCATTTTGTTTTTGTTGTTATTTTAAATATATATTTACTTTGCTTATGAAGAAAGTAGTATTTAAGGCATCAAAAATAGTCAAAGTATAGATTTGCTACATTTTTTTTATATGTATGACTTACATATGAAGATACTGGTGGGTATTTTTCAGCACTGAAAAATGGCAAACATTTTAAAAGAAATACTCTGTTTACAGAGATGTTAGTTAACTACTGATTGAATGCTTCAATTTTTCTTTAATTTTTCTTTCTGTTTTCATCTGTGTTAGCTGAAGACAAAGGAAGTTCTTGAAGCTGTTATCTTCCATCTCAACCCTTTCTGTTAGTCTATAATGTCATGGGATACTTGCCAAACTTCAAACTTACAAAGAGTTAAGTAAGCAAAACCAGTCATCTACAGTGCTTATTGTAAGCATACAATGTAAATTTTCTGACTTTGTTTTCTTCTTGAGAAGAAAGCATCAGATTTTCTCCTACTCCTCTCTTCCCTATATTCATTATAATTTGGAGATTAACATTTGGAACTGTCTCTGTTGACTGTCTTTTTATCTAAAGTTTTTTGTTGTTGTTGTTGTTATTGTCGTATTGTCCTAGTGCAGTCACATTCACCTACACTTACATGCGGAAATTTTCCTCATTTTCATCAACCATATACAGCAATGTCAGGATTATTAGTACCAGAATTACATAACTGTACTACTCTGGATCTTTTCAGGCATAAATAAAGATTTTGGTCTATTCACCTAGGAAGGTTATGGACAGATCTCAAGTTTTAAAGCTAGAGCTCCATATGATCTCGGTGCATGCCAGTGTATAAAGCAAATAAAGAACAAGGTGATTTTACAGAGAATCTGAACATTTTGAGTAAATCTGACATCATATATATATATATATATTTTTTTTCCTTAAAGATAGTACATTATGGTCCCAGAGACAGAGAGCTTGTATCTAATCCTATTAATTCAGATATATCGATTGCATGGTGCCTTCATGTAGTGTAAGCACTAAAAGCATTCTCAAAGCACTAAAATGGAAGCACAAAAACAGAGTATATCTGGCACTGGAGGAAATTAAAGGAAAAAGACAGAAAGGAGGATAAGTAATATTTCTAATGTGATATTTTTTAATTATATTTTAATTAGACTCCTATATTGAATGAGTATTGAATATATACTGTGCAAAGGTTTCACCTCTCCATTTTAATGTGATTCTGCAGTCCATTAGGTGTTTTAGATATTGCTTGTTTGTACATTATTTTCTGTATAAAAGCAAAGCCCTAGTAGGCTTTTATTATTGCTTTAGATGTACTTCATTATCATTTGTCACTGTAAGTGGTTTAAACACAGCTTTCAGTAAGCTTCACAAAGCTTAAGTCTATTTTAATCTTCTGTATCTCTCCACTCAGAATTACTTACTGTTCTGTAACCTAGCTTACATGAATACTAATGAATACTCAGCAGTTATTTGTTGTCCCGTCACTCATTTCATACTGTTTATGTTTGCTGTTTATCCTATAGTTCCTAATTCTGTAAACTGGTTATTTACAATGTCTTTTGATATTACTGCAACAAAGGAGAATAGGGCAGGAACAGTCTTGTGGCAGAAGCAAGTGACATGCTCAACCCACATTTCCACAGTCAGACTGTATTGTACAAATAACAGACAAAAAAATACTAAGTATTCTGAGTCATCTGATCTTATGGCTATCAGGAATACAGACATCAGCTCCAAATTGCCCTTATATATCTGTCTACTTGAAGGCCTTAGAGAGAGAAGGAATCTCAGAAACATACAATGGCACTGTTGTGGGTAGTTGCCACCCCCCAGATGAGGCTCTCCAGGGCCCCATCAAGCCTGACCTTGAACACCTTCAGAGATGAGGTATTCACCACTTCTCTTGGCAACCTGTGCCAGGGCCTCACTGCCATTTATGTAAAAATTTTTCTCTTAATACATACTTAATCAAAATTTCCCTACTTTTATTTTAAAACTGTCCCCTCTGTCCTATCACTTTCCTCCCATATAAAAAGCAAGTGCTCTTCCTGTTTATAAGATTCCTATTAGTACTGGAAAGCAAAGTGAGGTTTTTCCAGAGCTTTATCCTCTCAAGACTAAACAAACCCAATTCCATCAATTTTTCTTCACAGCAGAAGTTCTCCAGTCCTCTGATCATTTTTGTATTCTCCTCTGGACCCATCCCAACAAGTCTGTGTCTTTCTTGAGGTGGGGGAGCCAGACGTGGATGCAGTACTCCAGATGGGATCTAATGAGGGCAGAGTAGAGGGGGAGAATCCACTTCTCACCCTGCTGGCCATCTGACTGTTGATGAGCTCAGGATGCAGTTGGTCTTCTGGGTTGTAAGCAAACACTGTTTGTTCATGTTTAGCTTTTCATTCATCAAATCCTTCTTTGCAGGGCTGCTCTCTAAGAGTTCTCTGAAAGTAAACATACCTAGGATTGCTCCGATCCAGATGCAATACACTGCACTTGACCTTGCGGAATGTCATTAAGTTCACGTTGACTCAATTGCAAAGGCTTGTCCAGGTCCTTTGGGATGGCATCTCTTCCTTCTATTGTATCAATGGCCTAACTCAGCTTAGTGTCATCAGCACACTCACTGGGGTTATACTTGATCCCACTATTCAGATGATTGATAAAGATATTGAAATACACCTGTCCCAAGATAGACCACTGAATAACACCACTCATCTTTGGACGTTACCTGTACATGGGGCCATTAACCATGACCCTCTGACTATAGCTATCCTACCAATTCCTTTTCCACCAAACAGTACACTATACAAATCCATTTCTCTCCAATTTAGAAATAAGAATGAGATGCAGGACCACATCAAAGGCCTTGCACACATCCAGGTAGATGACACTAGATGCTTTCCTTTGTCCACCAATGCTGACACTACCACAGATGGCCACCAGACTGGTAAGGCACAATTTGCCTTTGGTGAAACCGTACTGGCTGTCTCAAATCATATCTTCATCTCATTTGTACCTTAACATACCTTCCAATAGAATCTATTCCCTGATTTTTCCCAGCACAGAAGTGCGTCTCACCACTCTGTTGTTTTCTAGCTCTTCCCAGGGATATCTTGAAGAATTCATTGTTGTCTTTTACCACAGTCCTGGAGCTTCACTACAATAAATGGCAATCTGCTTACATTATACAAGACTTTTCTTTAGAGCAAATAAATTCAAAAAAAATCAAAAATTAGTATTTTTTTTGTCAAAATATTTTAAATTAAAAGATGAATAGAAATAAAATAAGTAGGTAAATGAATACACTGTTAGAGGCTGTTTAGAGTTCTGGGCCTTGAACAGCAAGTTATTCACTTTATTAAAAAATATTAATTCATATATTTATTAATTACCCAACAGAAAGTAGTATTTAGTATAGTATCAGACACTGAATCTCTGTTCTCTGTGCACCATTTACAATTCTTGTAAATATAGAAAATTTCAAAATGAGAAATCCAAATTAAGAAACTAGAAGATGCAAAATTTTTGTTCAAAAAAAGTTTAAAAAAATCCAAAATTTTTAAAAAGGATTGTGATTTTTTCACCATCAAGATATTGAGATGCAGTCAGCTTCATTTATGCTCATATAAATACACTGACAGAAAATATTTCTCCCTTTTCTCATCCTAAAAAGGCATTTTAAATTCAAAGTGAAGCCTTGGAACAAGACTAGAATCTCTTCATTTCAATAGAATGTATGTAAAATATTTGGACAAAACATTATTGAAAATATAATAGAAAAAATAATGTCATTTATACTTCTTGCTAGTCTTTCATTATATTGCTTATGCTTGTGAAAATATCAGTCTGTGTTTTTCATTTTGCTGACTTACTTGATTCCAGTTAGCTTCACCAGGACTGTACTTTCAGACAAAACTTATTTTGTCCATTTACTTTGTTACGTTTATTATATGTGACAAATGGAGCTAGAAAAGTTTGTGTTACACAAGAAAACACAGAAGGCTAATGTGTTTAAAATTTTATGTTTAGGCTGGGGATGTGACATGTGAATTTGAAGATGGGAACCTGGTAAGTGTTTTTGACAATGTTGGAGAAAATTAAAAACCATTTTTTTCCCTTCCCCATCTCTGTGGTTGGTTACATTTTTTCTCTACCATCTGGCAAAATTTTGAGGAGTGCTTCTAAAAAGGAAAAACATATCTACTTGATAGAATTTAACTCTGATTACCTCTGTGACTTACAGAATCATAGAATCATAGCATGGTTTGAGTTGGAAGGGAACTTTAAGATCATCTAGTTTCGTGCCCCTGCTATATACAGGAACACATCCCACCATACCAGGTTGCTCACAGCTCCAACCAGCCTGGCCTTGAATGCTTCCAGGGAGAGGGCATCAAAAACTTCCCTGGGCAACCTGTTTCAGCATCTCACCACCCTGAAAAGAAGGAATTTCTTCCCAATATGTGGTCTAAATCTACCGTCTTCTAGTTTAAAGCCATTTTCCCTCATTCTGTCATTACCTGTCCTTATGAAAAGTTCCTCCCCAGCTTTCCTGTGAGTTCCTCTCAGTTACTGGAAGGCTGCTATAAAGTCTCCTCAGAGCCTTCTCTTCTCCAGTCTGAACAGCCCCAGCTGTTTCAGTCTGGAGGTGCTCCAGTTCACTGATCATCTCTCTGGACCTGCTCCAACAACTCCATGTCCTTGTGTTGAGGGCTCCAAAACTGGACACAGTACTTCAGGTTGGGTCTCAGGGGAGCAGAGTAGAGGGGCAAAATCACCTCCCTCGTGGGGAGTGTTGGTCACACTTCTCTTGATGTAACCCAGGATATGGATGGCCTCTGGACTGCTGGCTCATATTGAATCTCATATCAGTCAATACTCCCAAATCCTTCAGGGCTACTCTCAAGCCATTCTCCATCCAACCTGGGTCTGTGCTTGAGACTGCCCTTTGCAGGACCTTGCACTTGGATTATGTATCTTTTATTTATTCATAGTGTCCATGTTTAAATTATGACGGTCTAATGGAAGCAGACCTGCTGAAAAAAGCAGCTGTTTCTTAGGAATAATGTACTGATGTGCATCTAGAAAGTTTATTGTAACTAGCTGTAAACCTTGTTCTATGGACATCTAGTCTTCTGGATAGTGTGCTCATTGAGATCTCTCCAAAGGAATACATACCTTTCATATATGCTCTGCACTGTGAACTTCATTATGGTTGGTGGACACTTCAGAATTACTCTCCTGATCTGAACCTCAGTGGTAATACAGGTGTGCTCTTTTGGAAGCTCCTGCAGTATGCTTTGTCTCTGTCATCTTTCTTAGCTCTCCACAGAAACAATGCTCTGAAAAATGGGATGAAAGTAACTTCTTGATCTTGTCAGGTGAGGGAAGTGGAGCCTGGCGTACACCCTCCGGTGCTAAGGCTTGCATCTGAGGGCGCAGGTTGGGAGAAGCGGTGTAGACTATCTGCTTAAAGCTTAACTGAATTGAATTGTTGTGTTATTTGTAAAAAATTGTTATATATTGATAATTAACAACTTGATTAGATTCCCCTAGTAGTTTCAGATTTTTTTTTTTATTGTAATTGCAGTTTATAATATATGAAGTCTCGTATGCAGTTTTGAAAAGTCCAGCCAGTTTTCTTCATTTCCAAAGAAAATTTTGAAGTGCACTATAAGAATCAAACAAGCAGATTATAAATCCATGTTGAAAAATGTTACGTTTAAATAAAACACCTATATTGTTGAATCTAACATCATTTGAGAGAAAAATATACATTACATATGGCTATTTATATGTAACTAAAAATAAACATTAATGCAGTGGAAAGGCATTTTGTTATTTCTCTGCTTTCTTGATCCCATGAAAAGTCCTGTCTGCATTCAGTAATTATTACATCTGAGAGCTTAGAAATTATGTCTTTCTTCATACATGAGAGAAAGGTCTCCATTAACTGCTCTGGCAAGCCTGAGCAATACTATGAGGCAGATTGCTACCCAAGAGCAATAGCTATACTTAGTTTCTGTTTTTCCCTCAGAAAATCAATAACTCTTATTGGACATCATTCGAAATATTAGTGAAGAAATGCTATTTGTCATCCTACTTCAGAGAATGAACTGATTGCCAGGTAGAAATTAAGACAAATTTTCTTCCAGTTGTTTGTGAGTCTGTGAAGATTAGTGCAATGTTTTATACCTTCCATTGAATTTTCCTCTGTTTGCCATTAGGGAAATAAATACATTTTTGTTCCTCACAAAATACCTGAAATACTTTCAGTGACTCTTGTGTAGCATGTGATTTGAAGTTCTGACAGCTGGAGATTGAACAATAGGCAGATTAAAAATTTCAGGCATTTAATTCAGGTGTCAATATGAAATTGTCAAAAGATTTCAGTTAGCACAAACGCTTAGACTTCATATCATACTGAAGTGTAACTCTATCTATCCTATCTATTATTACCAGTAATGTAAAATCAGCTTTAGAAATAAAATTGACTGACAATCACAGGTAGCAGAAAAATATATTTTATTTGTTATCAGAAACCTCTGGAAGGATGTAATGAATAGTGGAGACTCATTTACCGATTTGACATAAATTTTGCTGACCAGCTTAGATTTATTTTCTAAATCTTCTAAGAGTTAAATGATTTTACATTTTACTTTACTTTGTAAAAATAATAATAGTAATAACAAAAGTCTCATTATTAATGCACTCTCTCCACTTTTACAGATAGGAAGGAGTGCACATTGAAAATAATCTTGTGGTTGCTATTCAATAAAGAATTTTAGAAACATCACCGGAGAATGACTGCTAGTTGTGAGAAAAACAATATCAGAAACAACATCTCATGCTATTTTACACTGTTTCATTCTTTAGTTTTGTATAAGCAAAATCTTTAGTCTTATATATAAAAAGGACTACATACGTTTTTGACTTCTGAACAAAGAATGTTAACATCCATCTCCGGGGTCAGAAAGGTCAAAATCTCTCCTTCATCCAAAAATGTGAAAAATGTCTATTTCAATGAACACTGAGCTTGTATTTTCCTAAAGACTTTCATTAAAACAAACAAACAAACAAACAAACAAACAATAAAAAGACAGATATGAATTTTGCAAACATAAAGAATATTTTCCTCTATGTCTTGAAATTATAGCTTAATTTATAACTTTCTGTTCACATTTGACAAGATAAAGTAGACACAGCTTGAATGCTGAATAATTTACCAGTATGTTCTAAAAGACTTCGTCAATAATCGTTTTAACCAGTAATACTGTAATAAATTACATGCTATTATAAAGCATAACATACAGATATTGTTGAATGAAGTGAACCTTACTTCCTAAATAACACAACAGTATTGCAAAAGAGATTATTAATATCCTTTCAACACATGCTGTCTCTAATGCTTCATCCTTAAACTTCCTCAAAATTAAGGGTATCCTACTCTGCTATAGAGCTTAAGGAGTGCTTTAGTGCTTTCTGTAGAAGTTAATATAAATTTTTAAATAAAATATGATTGTGTTTTAGAAGGAGCCTATGAAAGGAAGACCCTTACTTCCTGTTGTCCTACTGAAGGAAGTTCTTATGTAGATAAAGAACTTCCTGTGAATTTAGCAATATACATTGAAAATGCTATATCTTTCTTCACTCCTTAAAATTCTTCGTTATTCACACTACTTGATGTGAAAACATAGCTTTAATTTCCAAGGAGTTTCTTCTGTTACTTATTACTGCAAATCTATTTGAAATACTTGTGAATTTAGTTCAATTATTCATCTGATGTTTTCCTTTTTCCTTTAATTTTAACAGAGCTTTTGTCAATGTTAGCATGTCCCATGTGAAGGACTTTTTCAAAATAATTGGTATTATGCTTTAGGTATAAATTATTTCCTGAAATTTTAACAAAATACAGTGTAAACTGGCAATATAGGAAATTAATATGTTTACAACTTTGTAATTGAAGTCTAATGGTGGCACTTTTAACAAAATCTATCAAAGTTTTTATATAAGAACAAATTATAAAGAAATCTTTTAAAAACAGTGATATAAAAGCTATTTATTGGTAAAGCCCATCTCTTTTTTTTTTCTTTTTTTTTTTTTCCAGTTTATTCTGAATCTCATAGTGATTAACATAAAATGTAGAAGCAGACTGGAAAATATTAATTACTGAGAACATTCATGAGAGTCTCCCAGAGGAAACAAGTATGCAGTGAAGTTTATAGTACTACAAGACATAGAAAACAGGTTTTAGAAAAGAAAATTCTGATCAGATTTTGTCACATAGAGCAAAGACTACTATTTTTTTTTCTGGTTACTGAATAGCTGAATACTTCTTAAATTACATAGGATATTAGAAAGTATCACTCTATAACAGAAGTGAAAAATTTGAACTATTTTCCTTCATCTTAGAATATAAAATAAGAAACCACATATAAACAGAGTTCAGGAAGAAGCACGGGTGAACTTAGTACAACACATGCTGCATATTACGAAATGATTAATAAGAAAATAAGAAAACAGTGAGCCAGTCAGTTTGTCTGAGATGTCCTGAAGCATCACATGTTTGATCAATGTTTGATTATTTTCATGGAGACAGAATAATGTAAAATGACAACTTCTTCTGTGGTGATGGCCAGAAACTCTTAACAAGAGGGAGACTAGTCTCATTTTCAGACATATTGAATGTTGATTCTATCCTTCCCTCTGCTTCTTCTGAGGTTCAGTTGTCTGAAACAACAACTAGGGTGTATTTTCAACTGATGAGATAACTTATTTTCCACAAGTCACCTCATTTTATGGGAAAAAGTTCCCGGCAAATGTCAGAACTGTAATAAAGGTATGAAAAACACAAATGCTTTTTGTGTTTATTATTTACATATCAGACTTACCCAAATGCCATCTTAGTGATCATGCTACCTCCTGTGTAAACAGCACAAACATCAAACTGGCAATGAATACTACATATGTCACTCCAAAAGTAATGCTTTCTCATCTGTTGCCATGGAAACTTCCCTTTATATATATTTATATATATATATATTTTTTTTTTAGCAAAGTCACCATTATTAGTTATGCATTTTCTCCAGGAATGAACAAGAGCCTGAAGGCTGCACTTATAACAGGCTGCACTTGTAACAGTCTGCACCAGCAGAAATGACCACTGTTGCCATCACCACTGCAGAAATACATCACCCACTGCCTCACTGTGCTCACATCCACTGATTGGTCTCCATAAATGTTCAGTAAGCATATGTCAGTGGGTGCCAATTTTACTGCATGGAGGAATTCAGTGATACACCTCTGCATCATATGCACTTCCATGTCAAACACCATTCTGTCAGACTGCCCCTCTGCTGCCATTTGTCACTCAGCAACAAAATATAGTAGGATATTCATGGGAAAGTTTCATCTCTGCTGCCATCCCATCAACATCTGCCTTTAACATCATCACCTAATATAATAAAACAGGAGGCATTACTTTCAGAGCAGCCCTTATTTATTGGCTTCACTTGCTCCTTTTGTTCCTTACCTGAACAAAATTGCTTCACCCTCCCCTTGATCTGCTTATGTTTTTTAAGACAGAGGGATGGAGTTCAACATACATTTGGGAAGGCAGCCTGGTAAAATTGTTGATTCACCTCTCCATTTATCCAAGTAATTGCAATAGATAAGAGAGAGTGACTCATCTCCTAACTAATCTGCCAACTCTTTCTTTATATGACTGTCCAAGGACACACTTTCCTAGGGAACTGTAACCTGTTATCAATTACTATATCTCCAACTTTTCACAGAAAATAGATTTTTCTGTTTTCTCTAAAATGTTATTTCAGGAGTATTTCTCCTGGGGACTCTGTGGTTTGGGAGTTCAAACCTACAATGGAGTAACAAAGCAATAAAGACACTACAACTATATAAATTAACTTAAATTTAGTACAAATGTATACGGTTTATGTTCTCTAATAGTTTCCTCAAATTATCACGCTCAAATTCAAGACATATGGATTTTGCACAAGATCATATGAAATCATTTTGATCTGGATTTGAACAATCATTTAAGAGTGGCATATTTTGTAATGTTGTTAATCAAAATATGCATTAATTCAAACCCTGCAGAAACAAATGCAACTAATGTAAAAATTGTATCATTCAGGATTATTAATTAAAGTAAAATATGATGGCAACTGGAAAAGAACTTTTTTTTCAGAGTTGAATGAAATTTTAACCACTGAGAAGTTACCGTTACCTTAATAGTATAAGCTTGTGTTTATAAAGGCTAAATATCTTAAAGACTATTCCTGTCAAGTCTCTGTGGATAAACCCTGAAATTATCCCTAATCTTAGCTGATCGGAAGCTTTTCTAATTTCAGAAAAAATTATATCTGCTATAATGCATGATATATGTTGATAATAAAATCAGACTGAAAGGAGAACAGTTTGACAAGAAGTTTACATCCTTTATCTTGTTAAATGTGGAGTGGTCTTCTGTATGCTTCCATGAATATATAATCTGAATCTAAAAGTATACTCCATTCTTGGATGAATTGTTGAAGTTTCTGCTTATCTTGAACATTTCATTGTCATACAAGAACTGATTTTTTTTTTTTTCTCAAGTTTATTAATTGACATCTACATCATTGTTCCTGTTCATTTAAGTTTTACAGAAAAGGCTAGTTTCCCATTCATTTTCTCTCTGTAAAATATATAGTTTCTTTAAGTCTAATCTTTGATACTACGTTGTTATGTGTGTCACATGGGTATTTTGGGGGGGTCATTCTTCAAAACAAAATGTACTGACCAAATTTTATTTTCCTGCTTGTTGGTATGGCAGGTGAAAATGTAGCAAATGTAATAATTTATATTAAAAGGATGCAAGAATCTTTCCCATTCAAGAATCTTTATCTCACTGATCAAAGTGAGCATTAATTAAAAGTAAGGATGATTCCTCCTACTTTCAGAGTTTCTAAATGTATGTTTCTATATGATGAGTATCTACAGAATGTAATATTTGTTTGTTTATTTGTTTGTTTCTGTTTTCTATTTCATTAAAAATATTATATATAGATAGATAGATATGGGAAAGGTTTCATCCTGCTGTAGGTGGTAAGATTTCAAACTGCACTGAGACTGTGGCAGATTTCATGGTGTTGGTTACAACACCTCATATGTGAAAAGCCTCTGCTCCATGAGACACGATCATCAGGTGAAACTGAGAGCCAGGCGGCATGATATGTCTGAGAACATACAGCCTTAGACTATTCAACAGAGGAGATGGTCTGACTTCCCAACTGAAGAATGAACGAAAACTTTATCAGGGTTTATCTGGGTTTTATTCAGGAGCTTTGTTTTTTGATGAGAAGTCTAGCTTCTTCAAAACATTTTGGTCTTTTTCAATCCTGGGTGGAAATTTTACAGCAGAAAAACGGTGAACTCTTAAAACTCCTGACTAGCTGTTACACTAAATCTATTTAGCCCAGAGCACAGAATATTTTGAATTGTTTCAGGATTTTGATGGCATATCCTTTAAAGACGCTGAGAGCAAATAAACTTTGTTGCTGACAAATAAAAGAAAATGGCTTCCCGAAACATTATTATTCACATTTAGCAATGCTTTCTCTGAAGTGTTAAGTGAATTGGAAAATAAGAAAGGCATCTTCACTTTATGTTGCTGAATTTTACATATGTATGAGAGGTGCATATGTGCATCCATAGTTTAGGAAAAATCTGTCCAGGAAGAATAAAATTGGCTCATAAGGTTCCACATGTAATTATTTGCACCAAATAGGAGAAAGCAACTGGACTTTTTCTCACATTATGCATGAATTCACTGAGTTATACAGATGTATTACATTACCTCTTTTGAAGAGAAATAAGCAAGAATGATTGACTGGTATATATTTCTTGTTTAATTTATGAAGGTCAAACCTGTGTGTATGTCAGTAACAGTACTTGCAGAAGAATTTTCTATAATCTTTGGTTGAAGTTCTTTCCATTTCGCTGGTGCTATCACTACTTCCATTTTTTGGAATGGCTAATGACCTAGTAATTATTGAGTTTTCTTGTACCTTGCTATTTTTGAATTATTAAGTATGTGCAATGTAATGAACATATGTATAATAGTTTCATTAGGTAAGTTATCTTAAAAAGAATTTAAAAATAGTGAACCGAGTCTATAACTGAATCTTGAAACTCTCAGGGAAAGTTGCACAGATTTTGACTGTTATATATACCAAGGGTTAATTGTTATGGATGACCACTAAAGACATATAACTACATGTAAGTCTCAAACCTGATTTCCCATACATAAAATTTGACTTGTTTCATAGCCAGCTGAAGGAGTAATGTTTGTCCAGATAGATGTAGATAGATATTAGCTTATAAAAAAATTAGCAAGATTCCAAAGAGACAAGTGTTAGTCTTTGAGAGCATGCCATATGGTTCCCAGACTGGATTTTACTGGTGTCTTGTCAACTCTGAGGATGGGCAACCATTCTGCAACTCATAGACACATCTTTTATTTTTCTGTGATTCTGTTCACTGCCACAACACAAGTGCATAACCTCTGCCAACTATATCCATCTAAACATGAAAAAGTTTGAGAATATGGAGATTTACAGCAATTTATATTAACCTAGAAATCTGCAGACGTTTGTGTCTTGATAGTCCACCTCTGCAAAATCTAATTTTAAATTACACATGACATTGTTTCAAGAATTATCCTTTTTTTTTTTTTGCTTTCCAGTTTCATTCCCTTTTCCTTTTCCTTTTCCTTTTCCTTTTCCTTTTCCTTTTCCTTTTCCTTTTCCTTTTCCTTTTCCTTTTCCTTTTCCTTCTCCTTCTCCTTCTCCTTCTCCTTCTCCTTCTCCTTCTCCTTTTCTTTTCCTTTTCCTTTTCCTCCCTCTCTTTTTCCTTCTTCTTCCATTTTTTTCTTTTTCTTTCTTTATATTCTTTCTTTTTTCCTGGATGCTGGAGCAGAAAACTACTGTTATTTCCATTTGGATCTGGGGACTTCTGATACATTGGACTTTAGTCAGAAAGACAAGAACTTAACTGTTCTTGTCTATCTGGGAGTGCTGATATTAAAGTAACATGCCAGTACAATTTTAGTATATTTGAGTAAGCCATGGTAACTACCTCTAACAAACTGACAGCAGGTCAAGGAAGCTCAGTAAATAATAAACATACTACATTTTTATTATTAATTGTTAACAATAATTTTCCAATGTCTAACTTTCTTAATTTCATTCAGTACAGAACATGTCTTCAGCTTTTACAACCTATAAATAATAGTAAATAATATGAGTTCCCTCAGTCTTAATGTAACAGACTTCCTTGATGGGTGGGGGGCAAAGAAAGTCTCATCAAGGATTGTATTTAAAAAATCTGTAACCTTTTTAATTAGAAGCATAAGGCTATGATATAATCAAATTAAAAATATTCCTATGTAAAAAATATAAATGTATACAAAATGATTAATATTATGAGTAACATGCAATCAATTACTGGTGTAAAATTGAAGTCAAAAGCAGATTAAATTTTGATTTTATCAGACACTTAAATCAGACCTAATCAATTGTAAGTATGAAATCCAATGCAAGTTTATTACTCCATTACTCCTTAACTAGAAACCGTGTTATTTTTGAAATTCCAGCTATCAAGTTCTGGTCTTTTTTATTCTCTTCATGCAGCATGCACAGGTGCCCACATACTGTTCTTCCACATAGCAGAAGTTTTCAGTCAGGTTTCATGAAAATCACATTACATAAAGTAGGTAAACTTTCTTCACACAGAAATAATTGGAATCATATTAGTGTAAACTATAACAGGACTTACTTGGACTTGCTCATCAGCAAGCTTTGAGACAATGGCATAAACAAATAATCTTTTACATGAGGTCACATTTAGAATACTGTGTCTAGTTTTGAACTTCTCAGATCAAAAAAAGAAGGGAACCCCTAGGAGTCCAGCAGAGAGCCAGAAAGATAATAAAGGGCCTGGAGCATCCACCATGTGAGGAAGGACTGAATAACCCGTTCTGCCTAGGAAAAGAGGAGTAAGGGGGTATCTGGTGAATGCTTAGAAGTATCAAAAGGGAGTTGGGACTGAAATGGATGAGCCAGGCACATAGCAGTAGTACAAAGAGCAATGCCCTAAAACTTGAACATAGGAAGTTCCATACAAACACAAGGAAGATCTTTACTATAAGTGTGACAGAGCATTGGAACAGGCTGCCCAGAGAAGTTGTGGAATTTCCTTCTATGGAGATATTCAAGACTCATCCGGATGCCTACCTGTGCAACCTATTGTTGCTTTAACAGGTTCAGTAATCTCTTGAAATCCCTTCCAATCCCTGCAATTCTGTGATTCTGAGATCGCAGTGAAAAAATGATGACAATGGGGTCAGCTTTTTCACAAAAGCAAGGATGTTAAGGCACTATTTTTTTTTACCTTTGAGCCCTTCTATGTTTAGAGAGAGCTTTAATGCTCCGCTACATTCCCCCTAGAGTAATTTTTGGATATTTTTCTTGTATTTTATAAAACAACAGAAAACAAATAGGACAGTATAATTCTCAAACTTTACTTCTGTGAAGGTCTTTTGAAACTCTAACTTTCAAAATGTAGATCAACTCTAATATAGGTTTTATAAATTATGGTTGGTGGTATTTCTCAATGCAGATTGAAAATGTATCTCAGGTTATTTTCATTCTTTTTAATGAGTGTAATGAAAAGACAATATACACTGAAATGCACTGCAAGAAGTAGTGTGGAATAAAACAGATACTATTGCCCCTTAGGACTGTAATACATTAAAATTTTGTTACCATTTAGTGCTTTACTGTTAAGTGTTATGTGCTGCATTTATAATTTACATACTGAGCTGACTCAGTGACTTAGAATCCTTCAGATTGTTAAGGAAAAGGTTTCCAGAAGAAGGAATTAGAAACAATCAGATGACTCAACTATCTGAAAACTGTTTTAATACACAATCAAAAATTCTCAACTGGTAAAAATCAACATCAATATCAATGGAACACAGCATTTAATGCAAGCAGAATATTTGGCCTAATACTTCCATGTTAATTCTGTTGAATGTTTTGTAAATGAGAGTTCTGCTTCATTATGAGGATTTCCAGGTGCAATATCATACTTTATAATGACCTGATGTTGACTTGGGCTGGTTTTGGTTGTTGTTTTATTTTGTTTGTTCCTTTGTTTGTTTGTTTTTTCTTTCCATTTGTTCACAATCTATGCATTTCATAAGTTTCAGCAAGTGAATTTTCTTTGAAATTTCACAGTTATTTTAACATCTTAGCCAATGATTCTTTTAAATTGTAACTCTTGATAATTAATTACAGCCCTGATATTCCCCAGTGAGCACCAAAGAAGCCAAACTTAAGCCTATTATTTTTCTTCATATTTGCCTACAAAATAAAAATAGAAAAGAAAGGTATAATCTAGTCTAAACATGTGATGAGAATGTTACCATTTACACACATACCTCTATTATTATTATAATTCAACAGTGAGAGGCAGAGGGTTTCAACCTTCTTAGATTTATAGTTCAATTATTCTCTTATGAAGGGAAGTGTTTATATCTTACTTATGAACTATGCTTCAAGCAAGAACTTAGGTCTTTTAGATGTTGATAACAACTATAGTCATTTCAGATCATTACTTTAGACTTAGGTGCCTGTAAAATGTGAGCACAATTTACCTTGAAATGTTAATGCATCTAAGTACTGTAACGCCTTGTCTTCAAGCAAAAAATAATGGCTAATGATGCCAGGAAGCAACTATTCTTCAAATGTTGAATAAGTCCTGAGATTTTTTTTTTATATCACTCAAGGTATAAAATGTACTTTTAAAAAGTAGAGTTCCAAAGTAATGAGACGTGTTTTACTGTGGTAGAAGTGTGCTGTGTCTCTTTAAAAAAACTCAAGTGGAAATCAAGGTGATAAAGGATTATACAGCAAAATCAAAATTGTTGCCTTAATCTTAGTTTTATGGATATGTCAACCTGTTAGTGACATATTTCTACTTTTTTTTCATAGGAGAACCAGTGATGCCATAATATCTAATACTAGGACTTTAAATTAGTATTCTCAAATAAAGTTCTAATCCTTTAAAGCTGTCATTTTCCAAACTGCTTGTTAAGAGGGTGGATATATAGTTCCTGGGTCACTATTTTTCCTTTTGAAATTTTTCTTAAGGTTACTGTTGACTTAGTAAAAGTTCAATAAACAAAATTATTTTGTTACTGAAGAGTTAATTGGTAATAACACATTGTTCGTATATGTTCATGTTTACTGATCAATCTCTTCATTTTTTAAGTTACAGAAGTGGTACAAGTGCACAATCTAATTATTATTATTAATACGCACTAGGATTTATGTATATTTTTCACTTGGTATCTTCCAGTATGTACTTTGGGAAGGAGATTATTTATTTTTTCAGTCTTCTGAGTTGGACTAGTGTTAAAGCTAGATGAAATATTGGTTAGTGTATTTCACTTTCTGAATAATTTTAAAAGATTCTAAAATCTTGTTTCACTAAATTGCTTTGCTTCTGATGTTATTATTTTTTGTTTCTTTACTAGTAACATTTGACTTTAAAACTTTTGAGTTCTATAAATATATTTTTTACAGTTACATTATTTTTTTTTTTTTCCACGTCCTGTAATTAGAGATGTGGTGATGCAAAGAATTTTTGCTATGATGTTTTTGTCATTCTCCTTAACAAATCATAATCACAAGAAATATACATATTCATAGGTGACTGTGACTGTTTAAAAGACATAACGTGATTAAATTAAGTGGATTAGTTTTTTGGACAGCTGAAGAATATTGAAACCATTCAGCTTCCGACACTGTCTTGTAGATAAAAAAATCTATTTCGCAAATGAGATTATTAATCTTGCAACTATGCCAAGAATATTGTTAATGATTTCAGTGTTTAAAGGCTGCATGTCAATGAGTGAAACACACTGGTAATAAGGGAAGTTTGGAATCCTGAATTGTCATCTTCTCACTAAATCTCCCTATAGATGTCCCTAAGATCATCGAGAGGAGGCACTAAGCAGGAATTAGAATCTGTTTGAATTTAGTGCTGATGTTATCAATGGCAATTAAATGCCTGACCTGTTTTTGGCTGGGATAGAGTTGGTTTTCTTCATAGGTATTTGTATGATGTGTGTTTTGGATTTACGATGAAAATAATGCTAATCACACACCTGTGTTTTAGTTGCTACCGAGCAGTGCTTATTTTAAGCCCAGGACTTTTCATCTTCTTCTACTGCCATGCTAGTAATAAACTGGAGGTGCTGTTGGCCCGGTTCCGTGACTAGTAGGGCGGAGGGATCTGCAGATCCACGCCTCCGGAAAAGGGAAACAGGGGACCCAAAATAATTGAAAACAGCGGCAACGATCTGAGGTGAAACAAACTAATTTACTAAATATAGTATCAGCAAAATATAATGTGAGAGAGAGTGTGTGCGAAAGGTGGATAGGTCTAACCACAACGCTGAGATGAGAAGTGCAGTCCAGTTGAGCCGATGAAGAAAAGCAGACGGAGACGAGCAGACGGAGAAGCGCAGGCGAAGAAGAGCAGGCGAAGAAGAGAGCATCAAGTGACCTTGCCGGGAGTTACATCTCCTTGCTGACCGCAAAGCCCCTGGGGAATGTAGTTGTTCTACTCCTCCAGACAGGCACCCAGAACTTGAGCATCCACAGTCAAACCCTCAGTGCATTACATGATGTTATGATGTGGAATACTGATAACCAAAAATCATAAAACTATGACAGGTGCAAAGGGAACTGGGAAAGGACAGAACCAGGACGGCTCACCCAGACTAATCAAAGGGATGTTGCATATCATCTGGTGTTGTGCTCAGCAATAAAACTGGAGTAAATGAGGACATCGGGACTGATGGCATTTATTTTAGCAAGAAATCATTAGATGTGATAAGTCCTGCTCACTTGGCAGTGATGAAAATTCTGCCTGCTGATGGGAAGCAACAAGTGAATTCTTTGCTTTGCTCGCACAGCTTTTGCTTTACCTGGTTAACTGTCTGTGTCTCAGCCCAGAAATTCTCGCATTTTCAGCTTTCTGATTTTCTACCCTATCACACCTAGGAGAATGAGCAAGTGGCTAATAGGTGCTGAGCTGCCTGCCATGGTCAAACTTGAGTAATTATGATTCTCTTGAAGGATTAGATATCCTAACTTCAGAAGAGTCAGGGTTTCTTTTTCATAGAAAATTCTCTGAAAAGACTAGAATTCATAGAAAAAATGAATACTGCAAGCAAACATTACAATATGCGAATCTGGAAATTCTAGTACAGTGTACTTCTAGTACTTTAGTTCCCAATCTGCAAGGCTTTTTAAGCACTGTTTTAAAATGGAATGTGCATAGAAGCAAGTCATACTGTCAGCCACAGAAAAGATGGTAAGAAAAGACCACCATCCAAAGCTCTAGAGACATTTATAACAGCTTTTTATTCTTTTTTTCCTTTCTTGTCTTTTTCTAGGAATTTTTGCTCGGGACTCATAACCCAAGGATCTCATAGATTCTTAAAGCTTCTCCTTGACTTGATGGACAGCAATTGCTTCTAATTTTTGAAAGGTGTCATCATTCCCTTTCAAGGCATTGTTGAGGTTGAAGAAAAGAATAAAGTATTTCAGCAGTCTTTAGAGACAGGAACACAGGTTACAATTTTCTTACTTCATGTCAGAATTCAATCACCGATCTCCAGGATGATACTTACATTTTTTTCCTGTCTGTAAAACAAAGAAAGCCTTAATACGACAGTGCAAAATGTAAGCATTGCAACAGAAGGTTTTCAGAGTCCTAAAACCATAGAATGACATGGGTTGGAAAAGACTTTGAGGTTCATCAGGTTCCAGTCCACCTGCTTCAGGCAAGGTTGCCAGCTGCTCAATCAAATACTAGATCATGCTGCCCTGGGTCCCATCCAACCTGGCCTTGAACACCTCCAGGGACAGGATAACCACAACCTCTCTGGGTAGCCTGTTCCAGCACCTCACCAGTCTGTGAAAAACTTTCCCACCATCGAATCTCAATCTTCTCTCCTTGAGTTTTAAACCATTCTCCCTTGTCCTATCACAATCTACACTTGTAAAAAGTTATTTCCTTCCTTCAGATAATCTTCCTTTAAATACTGGAAGGCAGTGATGAGGTTTCCCTGTTACACTTGATATACTTGATATTGCATGGGGACTGGAAATGCTTTTGTCACTGGATTGCCTGGATCTGCCTAATGGGCAAATCCATTTGATAAATTGCTGCATGTCATTCCGTATAAGACTACCTTTCATCTGGATGGACTTGGAAACCCAACCAGGAAATGAACAGCATTGAAGGTGATATTTAATGTCCGTATGTCAAATCCAGATATTGAAGAAGTGTAAAGAAAGATAGTTAAGATATTAGTAAATTAACTGTGAGGGAAATGCATGCACATAGACAGAGGATTAATGTAAACTGCTTTTAAAAATGAATAAAAACAAATAGAAAGTTAGCAACAAAAACAAATAATAAATTTGAAAGATTTCCCTTAATGTTCTGTCATTTTACAGGAATTTGAGAAAAATCTAGAAGTAATTAAACAGCATAAAATAATATAAAACACAGGGAAAGGACTGATGGAAAGGACTACACATACTGCAGTCAGTCCATGGCTGGTTGAAGGACATGTGCACAGTAACATCTGTGCATCAGGTAACATCTGCAGAGTCATTAAAAATACATTGGGGTGCTGTTACTTGTGCAAACTTGGAAGAGCTTGGCTGCTTGTTCCCCATCTTTAGTATTCCACATCCTTTGATTTCACTTCAGGACATTAGAAGAATTTTTCTGTTGCAAAACCTTTTGCTCTGTGAAGTCTCTGTTAGCTACCAGCATGAAGTTCTAGCTCCTAACATTATGGATGATTTTAGACTGTTTCCTGCAGTGATGTTTCAATATAGGGTGTCCTAATTTTTTTTTATTTTTTTTTTCCTAGTGGCTTCAGCGGAGTTTTCTGATGTGTATTTAATTATATCCAGAACTTGCAAAAGTAACTCAATCCATTTTATAACAGTGAACTGGATTTTGTTTTACAAATGGAACAATTTGAAAAGAAAATGTTTAGAAGCAAACATGCAATTTAAAAGGTAAAGATTTCTATAATATAGTTCGTGTTCCTTAATTTATAACTCTACAATGCATCCAGACCTAATTTTTCAGTTCATACTTCCCCCATAAGATGTTTTATAGAAGCCCAAAATATTTGCAAGGAGAAAGGAAAGGAAACAATTCAAAATAATGCTATGAAACTTCCAAGGAAACTGTAGAAACTGCAGTAAAGATGTTTATGGAATAGCAGAGGGGTGTTGAGCTCTCCTTTTTGGTGACAGCATTAGGGACTGGGAGAAAAGCATGGAGTTGTGTCAGAGGAGAGTCTGGAAGGTTAGGAAAAGACTCTGCAATGAGGGTGGTGGGCATGGAATAGGCTGCCCAGGGCAGTGGACACAGCTCCAAGCTGCTGGACTTCAAGGAGCATTTGGACACTTCATAACTTCAGTGTTTCAATAATAGTGCACCTTCTGCTCTTCTAAAATAATTTTCTTTAGGAAGTACACTTGAATTTAGCAATAGTCATTTTGCAGGAGCTAAACCATCAAAGAAAACATATTTCCCGTTCTCATTTACTTCGCTAGGTCATACTAATTATTTTTATCTTTAAGAGTTTTTTAACTGCTGGCATTTTCATCTTACACTGTGATTAGTTTTATATTAAAATGTAAATTGTTTTCCCTTGTTTTCCTTTCTTTTGTTGAAGCTACATTATTTCTTGTCTAAATTTAGATGAGAATTGATATTTCAAAACTGTTCTTTCTTTAAAACAAATATCCTTCAATTTTCTAGTTTGTCCAGTCTGCTAGTTTGTCTAAAAGACAGGAGACAGTCTGATATCTTCCAGATCTTCCAGGTGATCTGGCTAATTGATCGTAATGAATGTTCAGCAGTGGTGAATTTTCTTTCTTCTGTGAGAATGTCTAAGGCCAGTATGTTCAGGCAGTGTTTCACTGGCCAAATGAGGTGAAATTAGAACATCACATCATCACTTACAGAAATATAACTGAGTTTATCAATTTGATTGTTCCAAGCAATGAGGAAAAATAAATAAATAAAAGGAGCAAAAAAGTAACTCTACTCCAGCTAATACTAATATGAACACTAAAGAAAACCTAAGAATTGAAAGAGAGAGAATAATATTGAATAACAAAAGGTGAAAGAACAGATGTACTTCTATCTGGAAAAGGATACATTGGCATAGAATATTCTGAGATCTAGTTTGACTTGGGAAAGATGGGTAGCATTTAAACCTATGATTTTGTTCTTATAAATTGTAAAAAGAATTAAATTCAGTAATGATTTTCAGTGAGATTTGTTTTGAAAATCATTATAAATTTTTGTATCTTTTGTTGTTTGCACTTTTGCGGAAATCTGGTTTAGGAGAATTTCAAACTCTGTTGAATGTAAATTAGAAATATTGGAATTATGTTGATTTTCAAATACATCCTTTCATCCATAAAGATTACAATGAGTGTTTGTGATTAAAAGTAAATGTGAAGAGCTTTTGCTGATTTAGAACATTAAGATTGGCTATAGTTTCTAACAAAGTGAAAAATGAAATTCTAGTAATTATGTAAACAGGGGAATAAGTAAATCTAGTTGATGTTGCTGCACTTCCAGGGGAAAAAAAAAAAAAAAAAAAAAAAAAAAAAAAAAAAAAAAAAAAAAAAGATAAACACTGTTGAAACTATTAAGTCTGTAATATAACTTGATTGTCTGGTGCTGAGGTGTATCTCAGATGGATGTGGCTTCAAAACATCTGACTGAGACTGTTAGCCATGGTAATCCAATAGGGAGCTGAGTTTTGGCATGTGACAATATTTTGCTGGATCATTAATATAGTCGGATGTCTTTTTCATCACTGAAGATAGGAAAAATCACTACTTGATGATGACTCTTTAGAAATTTGTTAAATGAGTGAGAACTAATGACTTGTGCAAGACAGACTGCATTTTCTTTAGTAATCTTTAGTTCAATTCATAATATACAGCATTTTTCATAAAATTAGAAGTGTTTAATATTTCCTTTTCCTGAAACTGAAAGACATAAAAATAGAAACGTTTTCTCACTAACACTAGTGACAACTCCTTCAATATTTACTGTAATTTACATTCAAATAGTTTGTAAATACTTTTAAAAAAGGATGAGCTACAGAGAAAGGGTTATGCTTTAGACTTGTACAGCTTAACGGATTCTAAAAGCAGTGATATTGCTGAAAAAAAGGACCACCAAAAGAAACTATAGAATTATCTTTAATCTCCCAAGCAAGTAAGCATAAAATATTAGGGTAGGAATTATTTCTTTTGTTACTTTAAATCCATAATACAATTTTTCTATCACTTAAATTTACATTTTATATACTGACAAAAAAAATGCACAGAATAAAAATATGCAACTTCAACAATGTATGTTTGTTTTTATTGGAAATTTTTACAGGTAATAAATAGTTAAATAAAATCTTATACAGATTAATTAATGGGTCCCTTAAGGATGTTCCAAAAGCATTAAACTGCCTCACTAATAGTGCTGTTAAAGAAGGCGTATCCAGTTTCTGCAAGCCCTTAACTTTTAAGTTGAGAGTCTTGCTGGTATCCTCTATCCTCAAGTTTGACTAGTCAGATCTCAACAAGTAACATGTTGGTGGGTTACTCCTCTGCTCCTGTCCCTGTACATGATTCCTCAGCCACTCTCATGAGTATCTTCAATACTTCTTTAAAACAAACAAACAAATAAACAAACACCAAAAAAAAAAAAAACAAAAAACAACCCAAACACTTTCCTATAATAAATGATGTTTCTTTTGTCTTTCAGTTGTATATCCTTAGCTGAATACCAGAAACTATGCAGTTAAGCCATGCCTAATACTGTTATATTATATTGAAATAAGTCTTTTGAAATACATGTAAAACTTTTCACATTTTTGCTTAATTTCACATGTTAAATTAAAAAGTAGCTTACTTGTTGAAAATAATCAACAGTTTTATTTTTCCTTTTAAAGTTTTGCTCAGAAATGCTGGAATAGATATTTTGTCAGATTCATGAAATGTTTTTCATCATCAAATTTCATCTAATGAGAATGTTCCATAGGAAAGGGAAATACTTCGATTCAAAGCAATTACATACAAGTGGATCAATTTCATTTTGAATTTACAGTTTAAATTGTGGTAATGAAATTTTTAAATTTCACTGGAAATTTCAGCAAAATTTTTTAAAAACCTATGTCATTGTTATATAATAACTAATATAATGACATTATTATTGTATAGGAAAGCAATCTTTTAGTCACCTAATTTGTTCCTTTATTAAAACAATACCTGCCTCTTGTAAGAAATTTCAGAAAAGTAGGGTGCATAGGTATCCTTGCCTGACAGAAGGCATTGAGGAAATAGAACACTGAATTATTAATTACAGCTGCAGGACAAATAAGTACTCAAATATCCTTCTGAAAGTAAAGAATTACAGCATTATGAGGGAATCCCAACTCACTAGCTAACAGCTATTTAACTCAGATGTATGGGAATTGTTAAATGATGACCTGAATTGAGCACCTAGTGACTGTCACAGCCAGCCCTGGTAGCACGTTAAAGCAATTTACCTGTGCTACTGGAAGGAGTGGATCCTGGTTTCATCCCTCTCTAAGCCTCATTTAAGAGCTGGCTGCCACAAGGGAGGGATCTCTACCTGTAGATCCTTCCTTTTAAAGTATTTGGTGAGCCCTCATCCTTAGAGTGGGTAAGTAAATCTTTCTTTAACTGGATTGTGACAATCACCTTTTTTTGAGTAATTTAGAACTAGTTATCTGCTTTCACCTTTCCCTGCACTCAGGTAACTCAACAGAGGTAGCTCTAGTCTCAAACATGTCCTGTACTTAATAATCTTAGAACTCTTACACAATAGCCAACTCCTGGGAGCAAACAGTTACAGGATGTCTCCAGGAATTATTTCAGAAAGTTATTTTTTATTCTCTTTGTGTGCTTTTTCTGAAAAGAAAAAAAGAGTCAGTGAGTCCGTTTGTACATTTAAGATTTAAAGTGATATTATAGTTTTAAAAAATGTATCTAGCAAATCAAGTATAATCAAGTTCCATGTAAGTGGAATAAAATCACTGGAGGAGATAATAGAGCTTTTAAGGACTAGAAGTGGTATTATTTTAAACTTGTCTTTTTTTTTTTTTTTTTTTTTTTTTTTTTTTTTTTTCCCAGTGATGTTAGGAAAGACGAATTTGAGTTAGATATTTGTTAAAAGGCAATTCTATCAAGATGGCATCTAGAAGTGAGGTCTCAGAGTCACTTTTCTTTTGTTGATATAGCTAACTAAAATATAAATAACAAGCAGTTATCCGTTTTTCCTCACTAAAATTTTGTGAGTAAAAAATCAGTATGTTGATTTTAGTGTGAATACTAAAATGAAACATCAGGTTTTTTTTTTTTTTTTCTGTTATATATCAATAAATTTGAGGTTTTCTATTCTAGAAGACAGAAAAGGTGTTTGTTTGTTTGTTTGTTTCATTGTTTTTGTTTTTAAGAAAGATTTTTTCTCTGAAGAAGGTCAAGCAGCCAGTAGAGAAGTCATTCATTTCATTTTTTCAGTGAAACATAGAAACTTGGAAAGGAAGAAACGAAGTTGTTGATGCTTGCAATCTGGGAAGGGCTTTCCAAATAATGCAAAATAGTGCAATGACAAAAATTGATGAACTTTATTCATACAATCTGTATTACTAGAGCATTTGTCCAGCTCTGAGTGATAAAGACACTAAGAAATTATATAAGAGTTGCTGCATTTCTTAAGGAAAAAGTTATTTAGAAAACTTTCACAAGTCCTAGAAACAAAGAAAGATTAACACGAGCGGCTATGTCTAGTATGGCAATAATATATAGTATTATAAATATTATACTATATTATAAATATTATATATATATATAACATGTATAATATATGACATATAATAAAATATATTATATTATATTATATTATATTATATTATATTATATTATATTATATTATATATTTATAATATTATAAATAATATGGGCAAATATTTTTGACACTGGATTCTGCTTATTTGTACAGTTGTTTTTTTTTGCATAAATATTTTATGAAATTTATCTCATTCTAATGTTAACATGTGGATAATGTTAATCAGATATCTTTGAAAAAATTCATACTTGAAACATGAAAATTATTTTTTACACATAATTATATTCTAATTGTACTTTTATGAAATTTTTTTGATCAGAGAGCAATGCATCATCTAGCAGGGAATAGATCTGAATTTGCAGAACCTATCAGAACAGTGTGTATTCACTTTAAATTTGAGTTAAGCAATTTCAGATTAAAATTAATATTAAATATTTATTTTTTTTTTTTTACTGACTTTAAGATTATAAATGAAAAATTGTGCTGCTCAGTACTAATGGAATAAGTGGAGCCTGAGGACAGAAACAGAATTTTCTTTTTATGATAAGAACTAATAAAAATAATTCTGTGAAGAGTACAAAAGGAAGTTATTATTTCATTGGATATTTTATGGGATACTTACAGAATATTTAAATAATAATTTGCTTTTTCCTCATGAATAACAGGTGTGCTTTTTGCTGATAAATAACATTGATTCTTCACACAAGGTGTATTATCAGTATCTAATAGCTGGAAAATTCTCCAGAAAGATGCATTTGCTAGTATACAAAAAAATTAAAAACAAACTAGTGTTAAAGAAATTGTTTTCTTCTGATTTTCTATCTTCATTTAAAATATAACGCCATTAAAAGTTCAATTTCTAAGAGTTTTTTTTAAATTTTAAAATACTATACATATTTTAAAATACTTCAACAACTTCAAGCTCAGAGATATTACAGTCTATATGGGAAATTCATCTACCTTTCACATCATTTTTTCCTGAGAGGTTTTAGTGAAAACAAACACAGATATGATTTCTTATATCAAAGTGATAGTCTATAAAAGACCTAAGACAGTGTGGAATCACCTTCCATCCATACCATGTAAATTACTTTGCTATTGTGGGATATAGCTACATAATCAGAACTTCATGCAATGAGTAAACAAACCTTCCCTCTGGATGTTTGTTTTTCAACTTTGTTGGGAGTTGTGCTCTGAAAACTACTCATGATTAAGCTGGAAAATGCTGACAGTTTGGTACATCAACAAACTTTACAACTTACCAGGAAGAGAAAAAGGAACACAGATGGCAGCCAAATAAGAAAGATTTGGGACTTAAGAATGGGAGACTGTATACAGGTGGAAAAAAAACAGCAATTGTGTGCAATAAACCAGGGAACTCAGAGTGGAGTGTAGAGTAAATGTATTATCTTATTAAAAAATGGGTAGGTTTCAACTCATCTATTTAAAACTATCTTCAAACCACATTTTCTGTACGCATTTTGTGCAAGTAATAAAGGTGAACTAGACTCATAGAATACTCTGAGTTAAAATGTACCTGCAAGGATCAATGAGTCCAGCACTGGACTCCTCATAGGATTACTCAAAATCCAAACGCTATATCTGAGAGCAAAGGCCAAACTGTGGCAGCCTGGGGCCATGCTCACCACCCTCTGATGCAAAACCTCTCCCTAACCTCCACCTGATCCTCCCCTGACACAGTTCCATGCTGTTCTCTTGGGTTCTGTTGCTGTCACTGAAGAGCAGTGTGGCCCTTTTTTTCCCCTACACATATAGGTCAGACTCCACAGGGCTGAACAAAGGAAGGGACCTTAACCATTTCTCATATATCATCCATTCTAGATTTTTTGTTCTCTTTTAGACACTATAAATTTTATGTCCTTATTATAATTGTTTAGCTCAAAATTGCACACAGTATTCAAAGTGAGGCTGTGCCTGGGTCAACCACCTTTTCTGACTGGTTAGCTAGACTGTGGTTGCTGTAGCACACTCACACTCAGCTTATCATCAACCAAATTCACTAGGAGTCTTTCTGTGTTACAGTCACTAGTCCACAAATATATATGTACATTCAGGATTGCACCACTACAGGTGCAGAATCTGGCACTTGCTCTTGTTTCACTGTGTTTACCCAGAGCTCTTATCTACCAAGATATTTATGTATGACCTCTCTATCCTGAGTAGAATTACAAACTCCTCCTAATTTAATATCACTCACAGATTTTAAGTGCTGAAACAGGCTGCACAGAGGATGCCCCATTCTTGGAGACATTCAAGGCCACATTGACTGGGTCCCAGGGCAGTATGATCAAGTACTTGATCTAGAATCATAGAATAACCAAGGTGGGAAAAGATCTCCAAGATTATCAAGTCCAGCTCTCCGCCTTCATCAATATTTCCACACTAAACCATGACACTTATTACAACATCTAAACATGTCTTGAACACCTGCAGGGATGGTGACTCCACCACCTCCTTAGGCAGGCTGTTCTAGTGCCTAACCACTCTTTCCAAATGTTCAACCTGAATCTCCCCTGGTGCAACTTGAGGCCATTCCCTCTAGTTCTATCATTAGTTATGAAGAAGAAGAGGCCAAACCCACCTTGCCACAACCTCGTTCCAGGGAGTTGTTGAGAGCAATATCATCTCACCTGAGCATCCTCCAGACTGAACAATCCCAGTTCTCTCAGCCACTCCAGATACGACTTGTGTTGCTGACACTTCACCAGCTTTGTTGCCCTCCTCTGGACATGCTCCAGGGCCTCAATGTCTTTCTTGGAGTGAGGGGCCCAAAACTGAACACTATAGATGAGGTGAGACCTCACCAGAGCTGAGTACAGAGCAGTGATCACTTCCCTGTTCCTGCCAGCTACACTGTTTCTGATACAAGCCAGGATACTTTTGGTCTTCTTGGCCGCCATGGCACACTGCTAGCACATTTCAGCCAAACACTGACCAATAATACCTCAAGGTTAATTTCCTCCATATAGCTTTCCTGACATTGCCACAATCCCGTAGCGTTGCATGGAATTGTGTCCAAAGTGCAGGACTTGGCACATGGTCTTGATGAAATTCAGCCCATTGGCCTCACCCTACTGATCCCACTTGTCAAGATCCCTCTCTAGGGCCATAGGGCCATCCTATCTCCAGGCCGAATTATACTTCCTCTCAGATTGGTGTCATCTACAAACTTACGTTGGGCATACTCAATCCCCTCAGCCAAGTCATCAGTAAACACATTGAACATGACAGGGACCAGTACCAACCCCTGGGGAACACCACTGGCGACAATTTGCCAGCTGGATTTAATTCCAGTTACCACCACTCTTTGGGCCTAGATCTTCAGCCAGCTCTTAAACCAGCAAAGAGTGTAACAGTCAGTCTATGGGCTGCCAGATTTTGAAGGAGAATACTGTGAGAGACAGTGTTAAAGATTTTGTTGAACTCTAAGTATAATGTGTCAACAGCCTTTCCCTCATTCACCAGCCAGGTCACTCAAAAATAGAAGGACGTCAAGAAGGACCTGCCTTTCATGAACCTTTGCTGGCTGGATCTGGTCCACCAATCATCCTGTACATGCCATGTGATTTCACTCAAGATTATCTGCTCCGTAACCCTCCCTAGCACTGAGGCCAGGTTTAAGGCCCTGCAGTTCCCCTGATCATCCTTACTACCATTCTTTTTGATGAGAATTACACTGTCATGCCTCCAGTCCTCTGGGATCTCTCCAGTTGAACATGAATGCTGATAGATGGTGGAAAGTTATTTGGCAGTTACTTCTGTCAGCTCCTTCAGAACCACTGGGTGGATCCCATCTGTCCACATGTACTTATGACAGTTCATCTAGTGGTTGGTGACCCTGGCTGCAGAAGGGGAGTTGGAACTTGATGACCTTTGAGATGTGGTAGGAAAAATTGTTTTAGTCTTGAGGGATGAAATATCTTACTTAAAAGTTTACCCTTCATATGAAAGACAGTTTGTTTCACTTTAAGTGAGTACATAGTTGCTTAAAAAATACTTTCAGTTGTATCACAGACACTTTCCCATACAGTTTTTTTCTTATGCTCACTACAATGAAAGAAACAGAGCTATTTTAAAATTTAAAACATTAGCATTATTAGCATATAAATTTACAAATGTATTGCCTGGTTGTTTCTCTCTCCTACTTTATTTCTCTTCTGTACTAAATTTTCAATATGGAATGGAAGCCTTGCCTAAAAATTAAGACAGACTAAATTTATTAGTGCTTTATTAGTGTTTATTGTTGTGTACACAAACAAAAGGATGTGAAGATTTTTTGTCTTTACACTTAGCTACTTAGCTGTTTGCTAAACAGTTTACTTAAATATTTTTTAATATGATCACTATGATGATATTTATTTACTTGAGAATCATAATGAAATTTAAAATGGTATTGAAATCCCATAGTTATTAAAAAGACAACAGACCACAAACTGCAATCAGAAGCAGTTAGCCTTTGATATCAAGAAAATGATTTTTTACCAAATTGCTCGGATTAATAGCAGTTATTTTAGATTTTCATCATGATATATATTCTAAGTATAGATCATTGAGCCTTAGATAGATTTAAGCAATTACTTCAAGTAGACATTAAGGAGGAACTAAAAGTACTGGGTTGGCAATTAATTTGTTAAAAATGCATGTTGATGGAACATCAACAAAATAGAAAGAGAAGGTGGCTAAAACTCTTTTTTTTTTACCCTACTTACAAACTGTAGTTATACTGAAGCTTCTGTAACAAGTCCTTGGATTTCTATGCAGAGAAGAGTTGGATTCTGGGTCCTGATAGATATTTACTGTTACAGTTTTGATGTTAAGCTGACTTACAAGCCTGAAAAACAAAAACAGAAACAAATACAAACTGAAATCTAACTATCTCTTCCCTATTCATTCCTTCTTAATATTTGTTAGGATTATTCATTCTCAGGTCTGTTTACAATCTCTAGCTTTCTGCATACTCTCTTTTTTTTATTTTTTATTTTTTTTTTTAATATTAGAAATATCCTCTCCTCCACAATAAATTTCTTGAGGAATATAGACTTAGTTTCACTACTGTTTACTTTTCTTTCCTCCCTATTAAACACTGGTTCAGTCTGCAGTGTTACGGCAATGTTTTGTGGCTGCAAATTGTAGTAGTAATCTATGTCTGCAAATATGCCTTTCTAATTGCTTTTCTGTCCTCTTTATCTAGCTTCATCATCATAACTAATATACAAATACATATTTAGCAACACAACTGAATGTGATCAAGTTCTGATTGACTTTAATTTCTTGTGTCTCACTGAATTTGAAGACCATGCACGGAATTAGAGAATGGTCCAGGTTGGAAGAGACCTCAAGGATCATGAATCTTCAGCCCTCCCTGGGTTCTGGGACACCAATCTCCTCATTTAATACTAGACCAGGCTGCCCAGGGCCCCATCCAATCTGGCCTTCAACACCTCCAGGGACGGGGCATCCACAATCTCTCTGGGCAGCCTGTTCCAGTACCTCACCACTCTCTCTGTAAAGAACTTCCCCATGACATCCAATCTAAATCTTCCCTCTCTCAACTTAAAACTATTTCCCTTTGTCCTGCTGTTATCTGCCCTTTCAAAGAGTTGATTCCCCTCCTGTTTATAGGCTCCCTTTTGATACTGAAAGGTTGTAATGAGGTCACCCTGCATGCGTCCTTCTTTTCTCCAGGCTGAACAAGCCCAGGTCCCTCAGCCTGCCTTTGTACAGGAGGTGCTCCAGTTCCCTGATCATCTTTGTGGCTCTCCTCTGGACCCTCTCCAACAGCTCTCTGCCTTTCTTGTACTGGGGCTGCAGACCTGGACACAGTACTCCAGATGGGGCCTCACAAGGGCAGAGTAGAAAAGGACAATCACCTCCCTGTCCCTGCTGGCCACCCTTCTTCTGATGAAGCCAAGATAAGCAATATATTATGTGGTTAAAACATAATTTTGGTCTTCTATATGTACATATATTTATTGCTATAAAACTTCATAAGAATGCACAGACATGGAAGCCTTGAAATTACTTCCAGTTTATATTAATTTTTAAAATCCATTAACGAGATATTGCTTGTATACATATGTCACATAGAAAGTAATTCCTGCCTTAGAACAAAAACAAAGAGCAAAATAACGCTATTTGATACAGCAAGTTCACAGCTACAAAACACTCTCTTTCAACACAACCACCACTTTTAGTTGTGTATTTTTAACAGTGATGCACAAGAGCCTGCATACCATGCTTGTCAAAAACTGCATCAGCAGGGATGATCTACTGTTGCTGTCGCCACTGCTGAAACATATCACCCACAGTCTCACTGTGCTCACATTCCTCACATTCACTGTTTGGTCATTGAATGTCAGTGGATGCTTTTTTTTTTTTTTTTTTTTGCATAGAGGGATTCAGTGACGCACTTTTGCTTCATATGCACTTCCATGTCAGACGCCATTCTGTCAGACTTCCCCTCTGCTGCCATCTGACACATGGCAATAAAACGTGATGGAATATTTGTGGGAATGTTCAACTTCTGCTGCCATAACACCAATATCCACATTTGATGTCGTGAGACAACGTAATAAAACAGAAGGCATTACTTCTGCAGCAGCACTCATATTTAATTAAATCTATAGCATTATTGAAAAGTGATATGTTGGCTAAGAACAATTGATATATTGAAATATTTAAATGGAAGCTACAAAATGACATTATCATAATTAATAAATTTACCTTTTAAAAAATAATTTTTCTTCACCTACTGACTTTGATTACACTTAGTATCTATAGAAAAAATCCTACTTCTGTAAGTTTTAGCTGTCAGAACAATTCTTCCCATCATTGCTGTCCATACAATACTTCCCCTTCAATCTTCTGTCTCCCTGGTGTATCATATTTAGAGTGGCCGATCTCAATAAAAACAGAAAAGCTTCCTGTAGCTTGTGGATAAAATGATATTGTGTTGATTTCTTTCACAGAATAGTAACTAGTATAATACTCATCTGCTGTTAAGTTCATAAAAACTGAATAATTAGTCAATCAAAAGAATGCTCAAGAGGTTATAAAAAAATCTTTGAGATTTTTCTCAAAAAATTGTTTTTGATCTCTTTACAGAATATGCTTTAGGGGAGCTCATGCTTGATTTGAAGAATCCTCTTTCAAATTCTTTTTGTATTTCTGTTATTACTATGTTGGTAGTGTGTTCTTGAATTGTCTTTTGAATTACCCCTAAGAATCTTTATTCAGACATTTCTATTTGCTGTAAGAAACAGGAGAGTGTTTCAAATCTGGCAAAAAGCACTTAAAAATTAACAGTTTAATCTGGGAGGGCCTTATGATTTTGCATGGGTCCCAAACTACTGAGCATCGTTATATTGTACTGCTGTTGACATACTATGAATGGCTACAAGTGCTTATTTAGCATCTTCATCAAACACAGATTGTGAAGGAAAAGCTGTTCAGGTTTAAGTTTAGCATCCTGAAAAGGGTATTCTCTTTATAGTTCTCTTGTGTGAAATGAATTCTTAGTTATGGATTATGGGAAGAAAGCTTTTTATATTATTTTTATTTTTCTCCCAACCATGTCAGCAAATATTATCCCTTTTAAGCTTGTGGCTTTAAAAGGTACAAATTAATGTTCCAGTAATAATCCCTATGTAGCTAGTACAGCTCATTAAAATGGGGGCACTTGGTCACTTTGCAGAACTACTTCAGAGGCATGCTGTAATTTGTTTCTCTCAAGTTTAGAAGTTTCTCTACAACACAAAGTATGAGTAATTTTTATTTTTATTTTTAATAGTCTCAGGTAGCATGACTTTGTGAAGGGCAGAAATTGCTATTTTGCTTCTTTGTCTGAAAGACAGGAAGAGAATTATATTATTTTTCTTTTGTCTGATTAGTTCAAAGCTGTTTATGTTTTAAGAGCTTTTTCAAAATTTGGAAAGTATCCTTCTTTTCTCTTGTAATAATTCGACTTTATGAACTATCTGCTGCAGAAATGCATTTCACTAATGTTGATTTACTTTAAAGGTATTAATACTTTCAACACGAAGAAAATGAAATAATAATCTAGAAAAGCCATCAACAACTTCATTTTCTTACAGTATTATATCTGCAGCAGAGGGGCAGTCTAACAGAATGGCGTCAGATGTCGAAGTGCATGTGAAGCAAAGGTGTGCCACTGAATTCGTCCGTGTGAAAAAAATGGCACCCACTGACATTCATTGCCACTTGCTGAACGTGTGGATGTGAGCACAGGGAGGCTATGGGTGATATGTTTCAGCAGTGGCAACAGTGTCAATGGGATATCTCTGCTGGTGCAGGTTTTGACAAGCACGGTATGCAGGCTCTTGTTCACCACTGGTGAAAATTTCAAGTCTTATTTTAATTTCAATAGCTAACTTCATGTGACTTGAGGTCAAAAAGAATAAAATCTTTTATATTTTTCTCCATATTCAGTGCCAGATTTATTAGTTTGTACAAACTATGCTATAATATCTGCAATAAAAATATGCATTTAAATTAAATGATTATGTCATTTATGTAGAAATTTATTATGGTTTCGAAATATAGAAATCTATCACACTAGGGTAGATATAATGGAGCTGTTGCACAAATGACTGGAACAGACCAAAATACTCTAACAGATCTAAAAATAGTGACATAAGACAGTTACTCTAAAAAGTAGTAAAATATGCATACTGTACATAATGTATTAAACTGCACATAATAAATATAGCTCTGCATACTCAGAACTAAATTGTACCTCTATTTACTTTCTTGCAGGTATTTACTTAAAAATATATAGAGTCAGAATCATAAAATGGCTTAAGTCAGAAGGGAACTTTAAACTTACCCAGTTACAACCCCTTACTATGGACAGGTTGTTTGCCACCATAGAATCATAGAATCAAAACCATAGAATGGTCTCGGTTGAAAAGGACCACAATGATCATCTAGTTTCAATCCCCTGCTATGTGCAGGGTTACCAACCACTATACCAGGCTGCCCAGAGCCACATCCAGCCTGGCCTTGAATGCCTCCAGGGATGGGGCATACACAACCTCCTTGGGCAACCTGTTCCAGTGCATCACCACCCTCTGTGTGAAAAAATTCCTCCGAATATCTAACTTAAACCTCCCCTGTCTCAGTTTAAAACCATTCCCCCTTGTCCTATCACTATTCACCCTCATAAACAGTTGTTCTCCCTCCTGTTTATATTCTTCTTACAAATATTGGAGGGCCACAATGAGGTCTCCCCGGAGCCTTCTCTTCTCCAAGCTAAACAAGCCCAGTTCCCTCAACCTTTCTTCACAGGAGAGGTACTCAAGCCTTCTGATCATCTTAGTGGCACTTCTCTGGACCCGTTCTAAGAGCTCCACATCCTTCTTGTGCTGGGGACCCCAGGCCTGGACACGGAATTCCATATGGGGCCTCACAAGAGCTGAGTAGAGGGGTCCAATCACCTCCTTCTCCCTGCTGGCCATCCCTTTTTTAATGCAGCCCAGAACACAGTTGGCCTTCCTGGCTACAAGCGCATACTGCTGGCTCAGTATGTGTCCAGCATGTGTCCAGTTTCCCATGACAATGTTGCCCTCATCCTGTCCAACACTCCTGAGCACCACCTGCTCTGGGCAGTTGTGCCAGGATCTCACCACCATCTGAATAAAGAACTTTCTCCTGATATCTAATCTAAATTTCCTCTCTTTTAGTTTAAAGCCGTTTTCCCTTGGCCTATCACTGTCAAACCATCTATCTCTCTCCTGTTTATGAGCTCCCTTTGAGTAATGGAAGGCTACAGTGATGTATCCTCAGAGCCCTTTTTTTTTTTTCCAGGCTGAACAAGCCCCTTGCTTGCTGCATGAAAGCAAAATGTAACAGAATATTGGTGGGAAAGTTCAATCTCTTCTGTCATACCACTACAGTCTGCCTCTGATGTTGTAGGCCAACATCAGAAAATAGGAGGCATTATATTCAATACTTCCTGTCTGCAAGAGCACCTGTTAATAGATGCAGCTGAATATACACGATCTCATTATGTTATGCAATGTAATTATCAGAGGGAACATCTAAGTAGATGCTAAACTTTATTTAATTTGCTAACTTCTTAGTTTGATCCAAAGCTCATGAGTTAATTCACTGCAAAATGGACAACTTCAGCTAGAATGTCACAGTAGAATATGGTAAACAAGCAAACAAGCGAGTATTCTCAATTTTCTAAAACTGATGTCTGAATACTTAGTTGATTTTCTTTGCATTCCCACAGCTATTAATATTTGATTGCTTATAAAATGTAATGAAATTAAGAAAACTAGTAACAGTATCTTCTGAAAGAAATTTGTGTTTGGAATAATTCTGGAATAATTTGTGACATTTCGAGGTGTACAAACTTAATCAAGTTCCTGGTTATTTAAAGATCAATACACCTTGATTTCTGACAAGGGGCGGTGGTTTTAAACTAAGACAGGGCAGATTTAGGTTAGATATTAGGAGGAAGTTTTTACACGGAGGGTGTGGATTCTCCATTCCTGGAGGCATTCAAGGCCAGGCTGGATGTGGCTTTGGGCAACTTAGTCTGATATAGTTGACAACCCTGCCTGTGGCAGGGGGGGTTGAAAATAGATGATTACTATGGTCCTTTTCAACGCAGGCTATTCTGTGATTCTATGATTCTATCTTTCATTGAAATAGTTCAAGCATTAACATAAGAACTCTAATTAAACTCTAAAACCATCAAATTATCACACTCTGTAGAGTATGGTACAGGTTAATTTGTAGTAAACCTCAAAATTTTTGATGCGAATTCATAGCTACAAATAATAAAGACCAAACAATATTGTTTTAATTTTGATCAAGAGTTTGGAATCCAACTCAAAAGAATTTCATTAATGCCAATGTCAGTATTTCAAAATTATGTAGACTGTGCACCTTGTCCCTGTGAACCAAACTTATCTTGGTCTTGCTTTGTCTGATAGAAGGATAAAGCACGTATTATATGTTACTGAGCTTTGAAGTATCTCTGTTCAGAGTGCAGGAGATGGAAAGATAGTGCCCAAGTTATTGAACTGAATCACCAGCAGTAGCTGTTTTACCTGCTGGAGGTGCTGCCATCTGGGAAAGGACAGTAACAAGATGTTTCAGCTTTTGCTCTTCTGCAGTGAAGTTCATGGCCATTATATGCGAGGCAAGAGCTTATTCCTCTCCAAGTCATATGCTGCCCATTGCTTTCCTCTGTATTGAAAGCAATGAGCAGCATATGGCTTGGAGACTCTAATTCTTCAGTTCAAATTTTTCCCAGGGAATTTGCATCCTCTTCTTCTATCACATTACCACAGTTAATTTTTCTATTGAACTCCTAAAAGTTTCCAGGAAAAATATCAGCATATTCTTGCTTAGCAGATACTAATGTCTTTATCCATTTGCTTACTTCTAAGGCAGCCCAGCACAAGGTTTTTCCACCTTATGTCAAGTGCTTCACGTTTCTTTGCTGGAGCCCATAATTCTTCAGTCATATCACGAGGAAACTTCAGCTTGGTAAACCTTCTTTACTTCAGGGATTCCCCTGCACCCAAGGTCACTTGAAAGAATGTTTGGAAATATTAAGTGTAAATTTGGACTGTTTTGGTGTTTTTAAATATAAAAGTGAGAATAACAGATACTAAAGCGTGTTCTTAATCAAGAGAGTAAATTTTAATTATGCCTAAAACATATCTTTCTGTAACATTAGGAAAGCCTCCCTGCTGTCTATGTTTCAATAGATTTGGCTTCTACTTGACATATTCAGACATAAATTGTCTAAAATTGGAAGTGTCTCATTTGAATGTATGGTTGTTTGGTGATACCACCATTTCTGCTCACTAAAATTAAAGGAATATTTTTAATTGTTAACTATAATGGCTTTAGAAAGCATGTATTTATTTATTTTTTAACTTGAATAGAAATAAATACAGAAGAGTTAACTATTTAAAAATGATTAATTTAGATTCTTCTTTTCTTAGCATGCTTGTAAAGATGAAACAGTACATTTTCAAGAGAACACAGTGAACATACATTCACCTCTTGATGACCAGAGAACAGAACTGGCCTACTAGAATAAGGGAATGCACTTAATGCATTATGTGGAACCACATGCTAGTAATATTCTTGCCTGATTTACTGTTTGGATCTAAGAAAGATCTGAAGTGTAATAAGTGTAATATCGAAGATGGACTCCAAACTACTAGTACCTAACTTTCTCCATTTTCCCAAATGGTGACTTCCACACATTTGGTTCACATGGACAAGAATTATAGAATAAATTGAAAATAAATAATTCCTTTCTTCACTCCTTCCTTCATCCTCTCCATCTGTAAATAACCATGACAAAGGCAGAGCTTTTTATATGGCTGAAGCTTAAAAAATTATGATGGACAGCATGTTCTGCACTTCTGATAAAAGCAGTGAAAAGAATTTAAATGTAAGGATAGTTTTAGAGCTGGTTAATATTTTGCCGTAGTTAAAAAGAGAAATGTTCCAACTGAGAAAATCAGGAGAAAAGCTTGGAGGCCGGGACTTCAGAAATACTGAAATTTTTAGACTTTTTAAAAAGTAATTAAAGAATTGTGTTGCTTGTCTTACTATTGCTTGTAGTCCTGGAAACTGATCTCTGATCGTGAAGCTAAATGAGGAAATACTGATATAAACAGAGCACCATGCTAATTAATATATTAATCTTTGAAAGTAACTTCCAATTTATTAACACTTCACAAGGAATTGACAGATATGCAGTGAAAGAAACTGAACTTTTCAAGGGGTTGATGCTTGGCAGTAAACACATCAAGATACCTGACAATAAACATGTCAAACAATACTTCTGTTTCAAAATTTAACAAATAATGTATATGAAGAATCCATTAGAATTTTAAAAATTTGAAGTTGTTGAATGCTCTCTCCAAAGTTGAAGTATTAACTTTGAATGGAAATGCACATTTTTGGATATTTATATGAGGAATATTTCATTATAGAAGATACAACGGCTTCCTTTTAATTGCAGTTATGCTTACTACAGTGTTTAGATAATTAAATTGAAGCTGTTTTACCACACAGAAAAATGCAGTTGATTTACATTTTGACATAAATGTTCATGATGTTTTAACAAAAAAAAAAAAGTTTGTGATGCTTAGGAAAGAAAAAAAGTGGAAACGCTTCAAAGATGGCTAGGATTTAAAGAGTTTGGTGGAAGTCAGCAGATTAAAGACCATGGAGGTAATGTGAGCTGAAGTCCTCCCTTCAGAAACATTTGAATTATTCCTAACTTTACTCTGCATGTCCTCTGCATGTGATCTCCTTCCTAGATTAGCAAAAATTATTTTGACTTCTTTCATTTTACCTCTTTTTTTCTGTTTCAGCTGACAGAAAACTATAAGCTACATGTTTGTTGATTTCACAGCGAGGAATGCTGTAGAATGCTGTATTGTTGCCTTGCTATCTTGCTACCATTAATATCAGCCTCACAGTGAATTTCTGTGATATTCAAAGGAAGTTTAATTAACCAATTTATTCTGGGAAAACAAAACAAAACAAAACAACAGTAACTAGATTGAACAGAATCGTTCTATAAAATACAGTGGAATATCTCTATTTTGCACTAGAAAGAAGTACATCCCAATTCATGAGAAGGGAAAGAACAGGACTTGATACAATATTGTGCCAGAAATAAATGTTGCATTATTATTCCTGTCATTGAAAATATCAATGATAATGCATTCACTATTGATCTTTCTCAGTGGGACTCCAGCTCTGACTCATTGTTCATCTTAAATGGCTCAGTGAATTTTAAGAGCTGTCAGTGTTTGCCCATTACAACCTTTTGCATACCCTCTCTCCTTAACAATATTAGCTATATATAGACTACCACTTGTACAGACTGATAGTGAAGCAAGTCTGAAAAAACAATGTAAACTAAAAACTTCTGATTTTTTTTAAATTTTTTGAGATATATGCCAAAAATATTTTGGATTTCAAAAGGAGGACAAATTATTTACAAAGAAGGAAAAACAAAACAAAATAGAATTAATGTAAGTTCTGAATTGTTTCAATTGAATTTAATTTACATTAATTTATTTGATAAGATATAGAAATTTTCTCATAAAATTGAAACTCTTCTTTATTTCATTCTTATGCACAAGTTCTCAAAAACCTGAGCTTTTGAGTTGCTAGTTGCTAGTTTAACTAGCTTCAGTTAATAAAGTCAGTGCATAGTAAATGAAGTTTTCATCCTGTGTTAAGTAAGTCATATAACTCTACTGAACTTTCAGCATCGTGACTGAAAGCTGCCACATGAACAAATTCTATCGGAATTTTGATAGATATATTTTTATTTTCAGATAATGGTAGCTAGAGAGGTTAGCACTCTGGACACATTCTAATCAGCAGACAGTGAAAGAGCAAATGGCACAGAAAGCAAAATGAGAGCCTTGCCAGCCTGACTGTAAGCCAAGGGAAAAGTTATCAAGTCTGTACAGTGATGTCAAGACAGAGTTAAGGACCTGGGACCCCAGTAAGCTCAATGAGATGATTGGGAGATCCCAGAACTGATGCCAGACTGCAGAAACCACTAGTGGAGAACATAATCCAGGTGTCATAGCCCTGAGAAATGCTGAAAATGAAAGGCTTTTACGTATAGTTTTTATATGCAACCATTCAGTACTTAACCTTTCAAGTGATTTCCAGGTCCTATGACTGGCTACAAGTTCAGTGCCAGAAAGGGTCTGACAATGACTGACCAGTAGTATTTATCAAAGTTAAATCTAAATAAATGATGAATAGGATACTTCCAATTTAATGTTATATATAAAATGTAGTATACTGCCTAGTTTTGTAATAATGTGAAACGATCTTTGAATTAAAAGCTGAAATTATGGGCACTCGGACATTTTTGAAAATTTCTGAATTTCTCTTAAATCTCTCAGGTTATTCTGTTTTCTTTCCTTCTTTCCTTCTTTCTTTCTTTCTTTCTCTTTCTTTCTTTCTTTCTTTCTCTTTCTTTCTTTCTTTTCTTTAAGTACATAAATGCATCTTAAAATAGGAAAAAAAAATAAAACAAACAAAAAAAAAGAAGATAGGATTTGATTAAGCATAAAATGTTAGAAACTGATAATGAATTATTATGGATAGAGAATTTATTCTTATCTTTTCATACTAATTTCAATTTGACATACTAGAAATGTAGAGACATTAGTTACAGTTAATTTACATTCTATCTTTTAATAGAGAAAAGTAAAATAGAAACCTTAAAGTAGGATGATTTCCCTGCTGTTCTGTAGATAAGGTTAATAAATGAAGAAAGAGCAGCACAGGTGAAAGCATACCACCTACAGAAATAAATTAAGTAACATATCTAATTAGTGTAAAGTACTAATTGAAAATTGAACAACTGCTATTGTAACTTTAAATCTACCTTGTTTCTCTGTACATTCCTAACCTAGGATATTATTATTCTCTGTGCAGTTTTTTTTTTTTTTTTTTTTTTGTTTTGGTTTGTTTTTTTAAATGAAGCTAACTAAGTTAAAAAACATATAATGGTAAAATTAAAATATATATGTATACACAATAATAAACCATGCAACTATGTGAAACTTTGTTTTCCTTTTTTGTTAAATTTGCTCAAATGGTACTGATGCAGCTAATTCACATTTGAGACTGTATCAACAACAGAAAGAAATAAGTCAAAGCTACTGGCATTATGAAATATTTATAGGTAAGTTTTATGTCACAACATTTAAGTATAACAGAGCTTGTGATGAGACCAACCTTGGAAAACTCTGTAAATTTAGGCATCTGAATCTAATATCTTACTATATAGTGTTGCATCATCTAGTTCTGTCTAAATTGTATCAGCCACATTGCAGCGGGCTTGAACCACATAGTCTAGACATACTTGAAGATATACAACTGAACTAAGCACAGAAAAGTATCAGTGGTAAGTAACTATGAAAGCAACCATGGATTTCTGCCTATCATAGCACACCGAAACACTTACACATCATGTGAGTTGTCCTCAGTGTCCTTTTTTGGCCTTTTGTTCCAGTCAGTATCACAAGCACCAAGAAAATAGGGTGCTCTGGCAATTCTTGTTTGAAAACCTGCTGGTTCTGTTAGCCTGCTGCGAGGATAGGTGGAGCCATGGTAGAAATACATTTTATTTGAATGTTTTTATAAACTATCTAGCAATTAAACAAAGTAAATATTGATACGTTCAGCAAATGAATCCGAATTGGAAAGTACTACAAAACTGGAAGTGAAATATTACTGTACTCTATTTCACTCTACTTCTGCCTTTTTTTTTTTTTTTTTTTTCTTCCATCTCTTTATCCCCTAATTTATACGACACACATATTCAGAAATCCTACTTTATTTAATATGGGTACAGTTAAACTTGGCCTTTAAGCCAATCATCCACTATACCACACACACTTTCCTGTAAGGTCATTAATAGTCCATATAGGGCCCTTTTCATTTGAACAGTAATAAGGTAAGTAACACAAAATAAGCAGACCACCTTGTCCACTATGCTCTACTTCCTCAAAATATTTTCTTTGACCTTCTTATGTTCACATGAAGTAAAAATAAATGAGAACATACATGGTGATTAACACAACACAAAAGTAACTATCTGTTATGAAATATTTCTGATAGAAAGTAAGTCTTTCCATCAAAGCAGTCTCTAGCAGTAGTCCAGCCAGGGCAGGAGGCTAAAGGAGATAGCAGAAAATTTTCTCCTAAAATAAAGTTGTGTTATCCATCAAACAAAGTTCTTGTGGCAATTTCCAATTCATTACCATATCAAGCATCTACCAAATTAGTGCTCAAATGCACTTAAAGAACTGGACTGAGCATTGTATCTCCTTTAAGCCATGCACAACACTCAGGAAAAAAAAAAAAAAAAAAAAAAAGAGAAAAGGAAAAAAACCACTAAACTGTGAAAGGAAAGTAGTATTGTTTTCTTTCTGATGTTAAGAAAGCCACCCAAGGTGTTACAGAAAATATTATGCATACATCTTATCATTTTATTCAGTTTTAAATATTATAGGCACTAATATTCTATCAAATATGTAATGACTATTTAATGTATGCTTACAATACTTTGGAAACCAGAAGGGTAAGGAGTCTGGGTGCTGCTAAATCCATTCCTAGTTCAATGGTCTATGTCTGAAGGATTATATATTCACAGTCAACCTAAGATAATCTCAGTGAAGCTAGAAAAGCTTAAAACTGTTGGTCACTTACTCAGGATCCATATCAGCCCTGCACCTTGATGTCAAAGTGTAAGGGATGATCTGTGCACTGGTGTAAACTCCACAGATGTCCCTGCTTGAGGGAAGATTCTATTGTGCAGCTGCTACCCTGTAGGAGAGCTCAAATGGCTTTTAGGCAGGTCACTATTTATGGGGTAAAGTGATTGACTCAATCATAGTATTTATCACATGATCTGTTGGTACTTGTTGAACTGGGTGTCTGCTATCAGTTTCACACAGTACCGTATTTGTTAACCTGTCTTGGCAATACTTGGATTGTTAGCAGTCCTGATGAAAGTCTTTGCTGGGCTGAAGTAGGAACGTGGGGAGAGCGGGGGAAGGGGGGGAAGGGAAACACACTTCTACAGCTGCTTGTGAACAAGCAGACTTTTATCTGACATAATAAAAGGTGCGAGGAAAACAATATTCAATTGAGTGTGATAACAATTTTTATTTTTATTTTTTCACAAGATGGAGTATTCCAGATTTATGTTTGGTGACACAGTAACATCTTTCACTATTTTCTCACTGCAAAAATGAAGCAGAAGAAAATGTAGTTTATCACTTAAGCTTATAAACTTAAGGATCCAAGCAAGAAGAATGCAAATCCATTACTTCTCAAGTTGAGTTTGAGTATTAGGTATACTAACCCTTTTAACTTGCCTTTAGTACTTGAAATTTGAAGATATTAGTGTTCAAATGCAGTTTTATGAACACAATATTTTGCAAACTACAATAGAGGTAGTAGATGAAATAGCCAAAAAATAAGAAAATTCTTGCAGTTTTGCTGGTGGATACAGAATCTGTAGGTAAAATTGATCATTGCTGTTAGTGGTGTTTTGGAGAACTAAATTTCCATTCCACATAAACAAGTAACAGTTATGATATATTCTACTGAAACCACCAATTTAGTAAAAGACATGAGAGTTCATTGAAGTGGGGCAGAAAGTAAATTTCTCAAGTAAGAAGAGAAATATTACCTATTTTTTGTTCTGTCCTTCCCCAGATTCCTTTTAAACCTCTTAGGTCACATCTTAGTGCTTATTCTTTCCAAGGGAAATTAATTCTCTATTGCCAAGAAGAATAGAATACACCAAAAATGTAAAGTTTCCTGCAGAACATATGGATTCCTCCTATATTAATTTAGTACTCTGAAAGCTAATTAAAAATAAAACACATACAGTTTCTGGTGTCACCAGTCAGTGTAGTAACAAGTATGAAGGGAAACCAGGCTGTCTGTAAATATTCCAGTAGAAAAACTTCATTTGTACTACTCTGCCTTATTTTTTCTTCATTCCATAAAGAAGCTTGGGGTAAGTATCATGATACCTTTTCATAGATTTACCATATCTTTCCTGGTCAGTTATTAAACATTACCTTATTCTTATTCTTATTCTTATTCTTATTCTTATTCTTATTCTTATTCTTATTATTAAAGTACTTGAGGGAATGACAGTGCTGGATTACTACAACTCATTTCCTTTTTTGGAACTTTATGGCAGCAGTAATAGTTTGACGTTCTGATGCTTGTTCAAGATGATTTTAGGCAGAATACGGTATTTCAGTTTTATAGAAGTTCCAGCTCCTAAATCCAAACTTGAATTCCAAATTTTAAAGATTTTTGCTTAGAAGATTTGGGCTAAATCTATTTAGATCTGGTTTGCATTCATAATACTTTTATTAAAGACGCTATAAAGAATTCCTCAAACATTCTTACTTGATATAACAGAATATGTTCTTTGTTACAAAGGAAAACTAATATGCAGTATTATTATGTTTTGAGATAATTCATTGTTATTAAGAAGAATGTAACAAGAGTGCCAACCTGCTATGTTCTGCTATTTATCTAAAGAGTGTAGTAGAGTTTCACTCTTTCTATGGAAAAATCAAAGTTCAGGGAAAAACATGTGCCAAAGAAAATGGCAGAAGGAAGACAAATTTTCATTTAAAGATGAGTTTCAATTGTTAGTGTCATTATTTTGTACCATATCCACCAAGTTTTTTTCATATGGGGGATACTTCAGTTTTTCATTGTTTCTCTTGAAGGACCAGCAGTTTCTCAGTCACAAAATACTTTTGTGGTGAGCTAGAAATGAAATAAGTAGTAACAGTATCATTTCAATATTTTCTCCATAAATTTCATGGTCAAACTTTAAACAGTTAAAAAAAAAAAAAAATAGACTAGCTTACATTTTCAGTTTGACTTTTAAATATGAAATAATAAGCTTGAAATAAAGAAAGAAAATGTCTCATTTTCTTTATGGAAAGTGCATAAAAGTGCTGAGAAAATGGGCTTGTCTTGCATACTTTGAGTCAGAAGTTACAAGAAAAAACAAAGTAACATTTATTAGCATATCGGTACACACATTATTTTTATGTTTTTCTTTTTGCTAAATACAAATTTTGCAGCTTCTATCTATAAATGAAGGTTCTTTGGGAAAATTAAAAAAAAAAAAAATTATATGGATTTATAGCTAACTTTCTAAGTCTACTTTCTGCTCAGATTCCAAAATTTTATAACAGCCTTTCCATCTGATTAACACCATCATGTTGAACAGTAAGAATCATGACCCTCTCCCCTACATTTTCTGTCAAAATGTAAGCCTTATTTTACATGAAAGAGTTCAAGCAAAACAATGTGACAAAATGCTTAATGCTGCGGTTATTTCTTATTTTTAATTTTAATTTTTGTTTATCGGATATACAGAGAGAGTAATTTCTAAAGGAAAAATTCAAATAGTTCCTCTGAACTCTCCAATGGACTGGATGAAAATATAATTAAAAATAAATGGGTTTTTTTTATTAACACTATCCCCTTATTTTCAACGCTGACTCTTTGCATATATTCACTCTCTTTTTAAATCCGTCATTAAATCTCTTAATTAATCTCTCACCCATATATATATGTGCATATATATTTTGTTTCTATATATACACTATATATACAAATTATTCTGTCTTTGCAAATCCTCTGCTTCAATTTCTGTTCACAATTCTTCTCAAATGAGCTTTACGAGAAAAATTTGACTCAATTCAAAACAAGATGAAGAGCATGCAAATGTTTTATGGTACCAACAGATTTACAGGAAATCTATTTAAGTAAAGCATTCCTGTCCTTTGCCATATTAAATACAATCCCTTTAACTTTGAAGCATACCTTTATATTATCTGTTTCTAAGGTACTTTCATCATTTTAGGATCACTTACTGTTATTGTAAAACATTTAATATGAAAGCTGATAGCACTACAGAAATATGTGTTCAGAGAAGGATGGGGAGGGAGAGATACAACGCTAAATTCACAGTCTTTTTGGTATTAGCGTGTTCAGAAAGTTAATAGAAAAGGTTATACTAATGGTACACTATAAATTGTTACATCTGCAATAAAAGAACTGATTTTCCATTCTAATCTCTTGGGAGCTGTTCTGCAAATGTATTTCTATCTTAGGTACTGGTAAGTTCAATGAGGTACACTATAGGACTCATGCTTCAGTAAACTCATGAAAGATGTTAAATGCAAGAACAGCATTAAAGTTATGCCTGATGGCAGTATAAAAGAAAGTCCCTCAGTATTCCCTTGTAACCCACTCTGGAGTTTGTAACTCAACTGTGAAATGGACATTGGATTAAAGAAACTACAATACAAGTATGAAGAAAAATTGTTTTCCTGAATTCATTGGAACTACCCTAATAGATCTTGATGTTTGGTTTTGTAGTGAACAGAAATTAAGTGCTTTGATTCTAGAAAGCATAGGAAATATGTCACATTCAATCCTCAGGTTATCTGTGTCTTGATAATCCTGAAATAACGTGCCAGTCCAGGTAGAAACCTAGAAAATATCTATTTTCCAGGTGAAAATATTTTTTTTACTATGACACAAGAATTAATATTGTGATCTACGAAACAGTAATGCTGAGCTCTGTATTGGTTCAGTAGGTCCTGACAAACTTACATAGGCTGTTTTTTCTGTTCCCATGTGAGCATTTGTGGGACACATCTGGCAAAAATTTGTGACATTCCAACAGTACCACTATTGTTTTCAACATATTGAAGTTTTTATTCAGCTCTGTATAATTCTCTACGATTCTCTAGTAAAAATCCACTGATTAATGTGGATGAGTTAATGGAGATGCTCTTCATTTAGTGGTGTAAGAGCCATGTATGGCTGCCAGAACATGGCTTGTCTTTCACATTGTTGTCACCACCACTGAATAGCACTGTGAACGTAACTACCTCACTGTGTTCACATTCATTGTTTGATCTCCATAAACATTCAGCAAGCAATTTTTCTGCATGGAAGAAATCAGTGACACACCTTTACTTCATACACGCTTCTATTTCAGGTGCCATTTCATCTGAATTCTCCTCTGCTGCCATTGGCCACAGAGCAACAAAAATGGAATAGAATACTGGGATGAGGGCTCAATCTCTACTGTTATCACCAACATCCACCTTTGGCATCGTGGGCCAACATTAATTTTTTAACATTACAAATAAGGGACATTACTTTTGAATCAGTTCTCATACGTAGAGGTTTTACTAGAGTTGTTTGGATAGACAAAGATCATTTAGATTTACAGTGAGCCTTCTGCCAGTAAGATATAACTCAATTGCACTGTATCTCATGTTTTCAATATAGATGCTCTCCTATGTGGCTGACCCTAAGAGGATTCTTCTTCTTGAGGGTATATAACCTATAGATTATAATGATTAAGCCCACAGAAGAACTGTGGGTTCTCTTGAGTGTTCTCTTGATTTCAGTGAGATTGGGTTGTCAGTTTGTTAGAATGGCTGGGGCCATGTTTGGTGGTTTACAGCACTGGCGGGGTCTAGACCTTTACAACATGCAGAAGCATTCCATGTTTTGTATTTTAAGCATTTGGTCATGTAGTTAATGTGTAGACTCAGTTGTTTGGATATTCTACTAATTTTCATATGTCATTGTGGGAATTCTAGAAATTTTACAAATTTTACAAATCCAAAACAGATTAGTCTTAAGATTTCAATGCAAATAATGGATTTCTTTCAGAACATTACATTTATGTAGGGTGCAAGTGAATATTTAGACTGTTTTATTACTATCTAGTTAGGTCAGTATAACCTTTTGTTGTTGTTGTTTTGAAGAAAGATAATTCTTTCCTATTATTGTATTGTCTTTGCTTAATCTTGGTGAATACATTTCTTAAATAGATCACTCAGTGTTTAATTTTGCTTGCTTTTTCCTAGATGATTACCTTCCTTTCAGAGTTAATTGTCAGTAAGGTTAAAACAAAATTTTAGCTGACTACTAAAAAAAATTATCTAGCAAATATTAAAAAATCCATCAAAATGCATTACTTCTGCTTCTTTCAAAAAATAGAATTTCAAAGTTATGAAAACTATGAAACTATAAAAAATGGTGCACATTTATTCAATATTTTCAACTTATGTGTTTCATTGATAATTCTTTATTGATGTGCTTAATATTGAAATGCTTAATATTTTTATGCGCATATTTACATATAATGTTTATGGTGTTCATCGAAGATAAGTATGACTTACATTAAATTTTAGAATAAGTGAAACTGAAGGGGTAAATCCTCATTTCCTTGTTCAAGTATCATTTTTCTCTGTTTTTAAAATGAAAATATTTTCAAGAGAAATGTGGCTTCCAGATTTCATTATTGTACAATGTCAAGAACAACCATTGCTGTTAACACAATATTGTTACCGTAGAAAATAAAACCCAGTATATTTTTTATTCTAAAAACCTCAGTGGAAACAGCATTTAACAATGATGTATAAATAACACTGCCAGATAAAAGATCTATTGTGACTCTTGCAGCATGCAATAAAAATAATTACAATACAATAGAAAAAAATAATGCAATTAGAGAAAAACAGTGAGATTTTTTGAAACTACCTATAACATCATCTTTCATTGTATTATCTTGAGAGAAGACATTGGACTGTTTTTACAGGTAAAATGTTGAAAGACTTTGTTCTTAACAACAAATCTTGTTCTTAAAAACAAATAATTTATTAGATAATGTGAGATGATCCTGAAGCAATCTGCTGTAAAACTCACCAGAGCCTTTTCACTTCTCTCTTCTTGGAAGCAAGGAATGTCTCCAGGAACAGCTCTCAAAATATAGCCGAAGAAAGGCAAGCAGAGAAGCATGTACGACGATCAGAGAATCATAGAATCCTTAGACTTGGAAGGGACCTCTGAAGGCCATCTAGTCCAATTCCTCTGCAATGAATAGGGACACCACAGCTAGATCAGGTTGCCCAGAGTCTGATCCAGCCTGGTCTCGAAAGTCTCCAGGGACAGAACATCAATCACATTACTGGACAACCTGCTCCAGTGCCTCATTGCCCTCCCTGTGGAAGACTTTTTCCTTATATCCAATCTAAATCTAATCTCTCTAAGTTTAAAACCATCTCCCCTTGTTTTATCACCACAGATGCTGCTAAAGAGTCTGTCCACTTCTGTTCTGTAGATTCCCTTTGGATTCCGAAAGGCCTCTACAAGGTCACCTTCAAGCCTTCTTTTCTCCAGGCTGAAGAGCCCTAGCTCTCTCAGACTGTCCCTGTAGGAGAGATGTTTCATTCGGCGGATCATTTCTGCGGCCCTTCTGTGGCAGTGCTCCAACAGGTCTATTTGTCTCCTGTACTGAGGATTCCCCTCAGTACAGGACATAGTACTTCAGCTGAGGCCTTACCACTGCGGAGGGGTAGGATCACCTCCCTCGCCGTGCTGGCCATGCTTCTTTGATGCAGCTCAGGATATGATTGGGCACATTGGTGGCTCATGTCCAGCTTCCCATCCACCAGTATCCCCAGGTCTTTTTCATCAGGACTGCACTCAACCCTTTCATCCCCCAGAATGTATTACCAATGGGGACTGCCTCAACCCAGGTGCAAGATCTTGCATTTGGATTTGTTGAACCTCATGAGATTTTCCTGGGTCCACTGCTCAAGCCCGTCTAAGTCTCTCTGAATGGTATCCCATCCTACTGGTGTGTCAACTGCACACCACAACCTGTGTCATCAGCAACCTTGCTGAGGATACACTCAACCCCACTGTCATTGTCACTGATGAAGATATTAAAGAGATTGGCACCAGCATCAAACCTTACAGGACACCATTCTTCACCAACCCCCATCCAGACATTGAGCCCTTGAGCATCACTCTCTGGACTCAATCCTGCAGCCAGTTCTTCATCTGCACAATCTACCCATTCAAGTCCATATCTTTCCAATTTGGTGAGAAGGATATTTGGGATACTGTGTCAAAGGACTTACTGAAGTCAAGATAGACAACATCAGTGGCTCTTCCTTTGTACATTGATGCAGTGACACCATCATAGAAGGCCACTAGTTTGGTCAAGCAGGGTTTGCATTGGTGATGCCATGCTGGTTCTCCCATATAACCTCCCTGTCTTTCATATGCCTCAGCACAGCTTCCAGGAGGACCTGTTCCATGTTCTTCCCTGGCACAGAGATGTGACTGACATGTCAGTAGTTCCTAGGGTCATCCTTTTTACCCTTTCTAAAAATGGGTGTGATGTTTCTTTTTTTCCCAGTCACTGCAGTGGGCATTTATCAGTGAAGACCATGACAAAAAAAAGTTGTTAAATACCTCAGCCTTCTTCTCTGTTGTTACCACCCTGCCTGCATCAGTCACTAGGTGGGGTACGCCATCCTGCACTTTCCTTTTGTGGTTGAGGTACCTATAGAAGCCTATAGAAACCTATAAGAAGGCATCCCTACTTATGATTCCTGATAACTTATGGTCTCAGAACATATCATTTTGAGATTTGTTGTATTCCACTGAAATTGAGAGAAAACATCTTCCTCCCTTACCATTTAATTGTTAAAAGGAAAAATGTTTATTGTAAACAAAGCACACACAAAACATCTCTTACTACGTTAATGGGAATGCTCCATATACTTCTAGGTAGGGAAAAAAAAAAAAAAAAAAAAAGAAAAGAAAAAAGAAATGGACTGTGTTTATAAAATTGTATGATGAAAAGATACCAGATGTTTAACCTTTAGTAATTGAATGCATTAAGAATTCTCTTTATCACTTCTATAATATTCATATTGCAGCAGGGAATTTTCAGCATGACACAGTGCATGCAAAATGGCATTAAATCATTATCAGAAATCAGTCTCATCCCAACATTGTCTTAATAAATCTAATTTGCTTAAAACTAGCCTTTTTTGCCTTGTGTGCCCTGATCAATGACATGATGGAGTTTGTAAATTTGTACACTGTCCATTTTTTCAAATGACTATAATGTCGACAATGGATGAGAGACACATTAATTAGAGCGTGGCATAATTACAAAGTAACTTTAGCACTCATAGTCAGTGTAGTCTAGATACACAGGAAATAAACTAAAAAATAACATAATTACATAATAATAATAATAATAATAATAATAATAATAATAATAATAATAGAATCTGAATCTGTTTCCAGTTTGGCAGTCATCCAGTTTTGAGGCATTTTGCATTATTATCTTCTAAGTGAAATTGACCAAAACAGAGAAAAAAAAAGTTTCCATTCCAAGCACTTCAAACATATTAACTAACTAAATCCTATTCAAACAAAAAGAAATGGCTGTTAAAAAATAGCAATAACAACCAAACATAAAATAAAAAGCATAAAATCCTCACAGTTCCTAGAAACTTCAGCAGTGACACATTGACTTAGAAGTCTTGCTGGTCACTTTCTGTGAAACATGGAAAGCAGTGGATATTACTTTCCTGGACTTCAGCAAAGTGTTTGATACTGCTTCTCACAGCCCCCTCCTAGATTAATTGGTAATATAAAGGCTGGGCAGGTGGTCTTGGTACGTCTAGGAAACTGGATGACAGGCTGCACTCAGGGTGTGGTGATCTAAGGTTTTACTCAGGCTGGCAGCCTGTCATAAATAGGCACAGGAGAATCTTAAACTTCAGAATTTTATGATCACTGTACCCCAGAGTAATGTTGTTAGTTAGGTTGTCAAGTCTTTTCAGTCTGTGAGCAGTAAAGCTGGAAATGTGCTGTTGTTAGTATTCATGTCCAACATCTGCAGCATGATGCAATCCTAACTGACCTCCAGGAGCATTACGGATCACATGCGCACCATAGTGTTCTTTTCCTAACAAATGCTTAGATAATAAAACTCACTTGTGAGACCCAGGTTCCATTGGCCCAAGACTTCCTTGAGCAGGAAGAATAAGTTTTCACCAGCCTTCATCATTATCCAATAGGAAGGTCAGTAACAGATGCCTAAGACAATATTTCCCTGTGAAGATCCCTCTAATCTTGATTCGAAAGCCTTTTGATAAAATGTCTGTGGTTTCCATGGCTCACCTTCATAGAAAATTCTTTTCTATGTGAACTGCATCTCCATCTCTTTTGTTTTTTATCTTTCTCAAAGGTCTTGTGTGCTCCTAGGCACATGAGTTTTCCCATAAATTTTCTGCGATTCCTAAGACATCACAACTCACAAATGGGGCAGGGAACTCCAGTTCCTCCTGTATACTCAGATTATATGACATATGTGTACATAAGGAAGCAGGCCTTCAAGTTTGGAGAGGCCTAGGAAGCATTCCTCATTATTTTGGTAGGTGCAATAACCCACTTTGTTGCTTATGAATATGCAGCCATCACAACTTTGGATACTATTCCTTTAGTCCATTAATTTAAAGGTTCTCCTGTGTCTTCTGGTAGGTGGATCATCATTTCTCTCTCATAGCCTTTACTCATCAAAGAATTACTCCATGGTCATAGAAACTAAAGCTTTGGCAATACTATTCACAAAGCTAGTGTTTCTATTAGTAAATGGGCATTAAACTCTTCTAAACAAATCATTACTAGAAGGAAAAAAAGAATGTAGTTATAGTGACCACATTTAAAATGCACTGAGTACTTCATGCTTTCTAAAATTCACTACACTATCATGCAGATGAGATTCATTCATTAATGTCTCTTTGCTTTTAATGGGAAAAGAACATAGACACATAATTTAGTTTCAATACAAAGCAAATATGTGACATGCTAAGTACCTAGCATCAAGAGTATGCATTTGTGTCTGAATCACTGAGTTTAAATGTGACCTGAAAGGCTGTATATCTTCTTTTAAAAAAAAATCCAAGCTTCTAAGTCTGTGACCTCAAGGGTATCATGCCTTTTATATCAGCCTTTTTACTTCTACAATAATAGGGAAAACAAAACAGTAATTTTCATCCAGAGTTGCTTTTGAGTATCTTTCTGCTAGGAAAAGTAACTTTCCTTCTTTCTTTTTTAATTTTTTTAAATTTTATTTTAATAAATACGTATCTACTTCTGTTCTTAGCTGTTCTAAAGATGTTCACAGAAAATTGTCATGACAGATGGTACATACAAATTTACTGAAGTTTAGTGTTTGATTTTTCTGTAGTTTGAGGGGTGAGGGAAGGAGGGGAAGGAGAAGTACATGCTCGCGTTATCTGTGGCAATAATAGAAAGAGATCCTTACATCTGGCTTGAAATATTTTCTGCCCATTGTTACAAAGGAGCCCTGAATTAAGACCTCTTTTCCTATTACTGACAGATGTCAGTGTGGGAGTGTGGGAGTTCTTGTATGCTGATGCACAGGAGTCAGTTCAGTCACTCACAGTAAAAGTGTTTCAAGCATAGGAGTGTCAAAGCTTTACCTGAAGGCTCAGCAACACATGCTGCCATCCTTAATCAGATGCAAATGCTTGCCACCTGAGAAAATCAAACAAGTCTGCAATCCATCAAATATTTATATTTTGGCCACAAATTTGAAGGTCAAGAAACAACTTTATGTTCTCTGGACTAGCCTTCTAAATAAATGCAGGCCATGAAAAGAGTGTGGAGTGCTTATTTATCCAATGTGGTTCACCACAGTCTCTTGCATCTGATTTATCCGTCAATAAATCATAGGAGTTGATCAGACATATCACATTTGTTAGTAACAGTTCCTGTACTAAGCATCTCAGTTCCATTTCATGTTTTTTAACAGAACCTTACCAATTTTTGCACGATTCTTTACTTATGTGCAATGTTAACACACATTAGAAGAATACTTATTGTAGTAAGTATTCACTTTATTAAAAGTGAATGTAGACCGATACTGTGCCAGTGGTGCCAACACTTTGCTCTGCAAGTTCACACATGTTCTTAGGAAGAACAGTAAAAAGTACTAGTAGTTCACTTAAATTCAGAGATAATAAACAAAAAAGCAACAAAAAAGTGAAGATGTGTATAAGAAAAACTACCTACAATTTCACTGAAAATGTTTCTAAGTTTCAGGACTCAGAATGGGCATTAATTCAATACCTTTCTTAAGAATCTGTTCTTGTGATACCCCATCTGAAATACTGCATCCAGTTCTGGAGCCCCCAGCACAAGGACGTGGAGCTGTTCAAGTGACCTCAGGGGAAAGCCATGAAGATGATCAGAGGGCTGGAGCACCTGCCCTACAGGGGCAGGCTGAGAGAATTGAGGCTATTCAGCCTGGAGAAGAGAAAGCACCAGGTGGACTTTATAGTAGCTTTCCAGTACCTGAAGGCCTGGGAAGGGACTTTATAGAAGAGCATGTAGCAGTAGAACAAGAGGAAATGGCTTTAAATGGTAAGAGGGTAGATTTAGACTAGATCTTAGGAAGAAATTTTTTACTGTGAGGGTGGTGAGACACTGGAACAGGTTGCCTAGAGAGGTTGTGGATGCCCCCTCCCTGGAGGGGAGCCAGGCTGGATGGGGCTCTGAGCAACGTGGTCTGGTGGGAGGTGTCCCTGTTTATAGCAGAGGGAACCAGGTGATCTTAAAGGTTTCTTCCAACCCAAACCATTCTATGGTTCTATGATTAAGATTGAGGAGTTTGTTTGCAGTGGTCTATATCAAGTGATCAAAGGAAAAGTTCCTCCTTCCTAATATAAGGAATAGCAAAGAGTATAAAGCACAAAAGAGTACGTGGCCAGGAGTCAATAACAGTCATACATAGGCATTTCAATATTCTTTTTTTTAAAAAACTATATATTTTTTACTAAGAAGTAAACTGGAGTTACTAGGCACCTCCCAAAAAACTGACATGGGGGTTAATTGGTTTTCATTTTTGCTATTTGACTTTAAAAAAGAAAGTTTGTCTGATCCTTTTTCCTTCTACCTGTACTATAAAAAAACATTAAATACATAGATATAAAAATTTAATTTGGCAATAATAATAGTGACTCAACACGTAGTGCATGTATTATTGTTATGTCAGTCTACACCGTCAAAACTGGGAATGTATGAATATATTCACACAGTGCTATAAGCTACACTCCATCTACTGTTTCTGATACAAAAATGTTGGAGTATATCCAAACCATAGTGTAAGACATACTTTAGGTATTGGCTCAGTCCTATAACAAAAACAGACAAATGAAACATAACATCAACTACAATAAAAACAAATACCAAATAAATGAATAGTGAGAGTGCACACCCTTTTTTTCTGATTTTTATGGTCTCAACACTTCAACATATTTTGATTGCAAATGGGTGAAACATATAGCAGCCTATATATGGTCTCAAGTTGTGCCAGGAGAGATTCTGGAAGCTGCCCAGGGAGATTGGTTAAGTCACCATCCCTGGAGGTGTTCAAGAAACATTTAGATGTTGTAGTAAGGGACAGGGTTTAGTGGGGAAATAATAGTGATAGGTGGACCAGCTGGACTGGATGATCTTTGAGGTCTTTTCCAACTTCGGTGACTCTATGATTCTGTGAATGGAGCTGGGTGCAAACTAGTATATTCTGAGAATAAAACCAAGAAAGAAGAAAAAACAGGTTAAGGAAAGTATCTTTGATGATACTTTGATGACCTTGATGATCTCCAAATAAAATACCCTCATTCTCTATTGTTATATATTATCAATTACTGTTACAGCCAGTAGCAGCTTAAACCAGCTGTGAATGCAGTACAATACTGAAATAAGATAAATATAGTAATATTTGGGAATTTTGTTGTCTGTATTCATAAGCATCCAGCTTGAATGTTCTTCCTGAATATTCTAGAAACAAACATTTGTTATCTCAAAACAAGAACTTAAAACTTAGTTTGAAAGAACAGATACTACATTTGGAGAATGCTGAAAAGAAATAGAACATTTTCATGGACCAGATGTGAAAATCAGACATAAAATCAAAACTACTGGAGTAGGAAATTAAAGTAAATTAAAAATACATATGTAGCAGATCTTAGTTTCTTCTCAAGCTGTAATGACTATAAAAATGCTAATTTTGTTCCAATTTTTCTCAGAAAGAATGTTTTCTTTAAATTTCAATGATATCGACAAGATTGCATTTTATGAAGTGTACATCTGAAACTATTTTGCAAAGCCTTAAACCAGAACATAGAACTATTGTATAGTTGTAGGTTCCTCACTCAATTTACCATGCAGGCTTAAAGCCAAACACTACAGACTTTTGTATTTAGAAAATATATTATTTTTCCTTTACAGTCTAATAACTAAAAATTAATTTAATCTTTTTTTTTCCTGAACATGGGTAATATGCTCTGTTGGGCTAATAACTATCATGGAAAATGTCAGTGTAAAACACAATAAGTAATTACAATATAAAAATATTGAAACTTGAACTATTTAATTATGCAAATACTACAGGCAGACAGTCAATTTTTATTTAATTTTGGAATTTTATTGAAAAAAATATTAAATAGTAATTAAACAGCTGGTAATGTTTTTATTGATAAAATACAATTAATTCTAATAAAGGAATATCTTAACAGTGTTATAGATTAGTTTTCATTCTATAGATTTGTGTCCTGAGTCTTTTTCAGATAGATCTTTCTAACCTGCAAATTCACTCTAACCATTATTTATTGAAGAAAAAAAAAAAAAAAAGGAAAACAAAAAAGGAAAAATCAAGGATTATAATACATATATGGCAATGGCTATTAGTATTTGAATGATGTGAATGTAAGCAACCTATTCCATGAGGCAACACAAATATTTTATCAGTTTGTTACACAGTGCTCCTCATGTAAATTCAACAAAGCTCACATGTTCACATAATTTTGCTTATGTGATTATTTTCATCTTCCACTTTTTCCAAATGCTTTGTCAATTTTGCTTCTTGAAAAGAATCTCTGAGGAGGTGATCTACTGCAAAAAAAAAACAAAAAAAAAAAAAACAAAAGAAAACAGTGATGTAGAATTTGTATTTGGTAAGAAGAAACTTGTATTTTTAATCTGAACATGGAAATGAAGGTGGTTAAAATAGGAAGCAACGGAAAAGATTGCTACAATAGCCAATTAATGAAGTCAAACATTGCACGCAAATCATGTTCCACTGAGGATTTAACAGACAATAACTGTGATGTTTAAAGGGACAAATTCATTTTAGGAGGAACACTTTAAAAACAAAACAAGCCTGTAGCAGTTTGTAGTAGCATAAGTGAATAGAACCTTAGTCATTCCTGTATTCATAGCTGTTTCTTAATTTTATTATGCTTTTATTGGGTGATGCTCGTGAAGCCTCCACAGACCAAGGGAAAATATATCTGCCTTTTAGGGAAGGTGAGAATTTCAGACTTTAAAAGAATAAAAAAACCTCCAAAATATTTTAATCTCATTTTTACTGATGAGCAATGATTTTTATAAAATCAAATGGTGTTTCCTTTTAATAAAAAGGCTATACTGTATTAGTGTTGTCTATCTCCAAAACAGTATCCATTAATTCTTATGCCAGCTTACAAAAATAGTCTTTTCCACATTATAAACAATTCAGCTCAAATTAGAAAACTATTTTGCTATTTAATGGCCAGTTTAAAATCAGTGATTTTACAGTTTCTGTCAGGATAATGGATTAATTTTGTGCAATTTTCAGCCCCTTTTGCCAGAATAAGGTGGATAGAACAAAAATAGATTACATACACACATACTTAATTGAAATAACTAATGACAAAACCAACTGCAAGTGAAGACTCACCTTTTCACATGCCAATTTTTAAAATATTTCAAAGAACTGACAACAGCATAACACCAATCCATTTGTATGGAAAACACAATAAAACACATAAAATCATTCTAATAGCAAATGTAACTTCTATCAGTATCAAGAGAATAAGAAACAAGACATTACTCATTGTCTGCTTACATTATTAACACGAAGAACAGAAGTTGTGCATTAATACATATGAACAGTAGAGAAATGGGCAAACAAACACTGCAGTGTCCTCAGTCTCTAAGTTAAAAATTCTATTTGCTGAAAATGTTAGATCCTTTTTCAAGAAAGAAGACTAAGCAGTCAAAAGAATTTGTTTTGTAGGGATGTACAAAGATGAATCAGAAAAAAAACAATACTTTAAACTTATACTGCTTCAGTGTTTTCCATTTTCCTTATTGAGTGTGAACAAAATACTGGAGCAATTTGTTTCTATTTTTTTACTAAGATGGAACAGAAATTTAATTTTCTGACTCTTTTCCATTTCTCCAGGAATACTTTCCAGCTGAACATTCATATTCCTAAAAGCAGCCTGTAGTCCAGATGTCCTGAGTATTGGGACAGCAGGACTTGATGGCATCCATTATGATGCCTTCCAGCTCACACACTCACATTTTTGTTCAATAAGAGACAAGTTTATTTCTGGAATAGAAGAGATGAGAAAGAACTTCAGTAATGAGACCTGGGAAGACAGTAAAAGCATAATGTATTTGAAATTTTCTTCTTCTTCTTCTTCTTCTTCTTCTTTTTTTAAACAAGGCAAAATGAAAGAATTAAGCAATAAGTTCTTTCATGAAAGGTTGATAAAAAAAATCAATTTATAATAAAGAAATTAAAATAACATAAAGCAGTCTCTCTTTTCTCGGTACTTCTGGTCAGACTCCTTTTCCTTATTTTTTTTTCTATATCTTTTTTCTTTTTTCTTTTTTTTTCTTTTTCTTTTTTTCCCATTTGCTGTTTGTTGTTAATTCACTTTTTTTTTTTTTTTTTTTTTTAAGCTAGGAATTCATTTCTTGGGACTACTTGTGGCAATATCATAGTGCTAGCTTAGTTAATTTTCTCAGTCATTAGAAGACCTGTCCTATCTGAGAAGCAACTCACAAAGGATGTTTGTTCTGCTTGAGCAAATACTACCAATATTAGTGTTTAAAATTTTAAAATAATTCCATGAATTGTGTTTATTATTTTAAGATAATCCTTAGAAAGTCTTGTAATGAACATATACTAAGAAAATTTAATGCCGTGAGTAACAGGGAACTCTCTTCATCCGGCTTCTGATTTTAACAATTCTTGGTAGGAAATTATCCAATGTATTTGAATAGCTAAGAACATGAAGGCCACTTTAATCTGTGCCAACTGCAAATAGCCCAAGGTCTACTGGGTCAAGGAGTGCTAGACAGGCACATTTTTATTTGTCTGCCCTTCCACAGAGCTATAAATGATTTTTTAATTTACTTCCCCTGTTAAGTAGTTGATTTTCTAATTAATTTGGCCATACCAACATTACAGTGCCCAGAAAAATGTATTTGAATTGGCAGAGCTCTGCAAAAGCTGTGCTTGCAACAGTTTTGCAGCTCTGATTCTAATTTCTTCCATTAGTTACCCAATTAAGCAGAAGAAGTTTAAATTACCAGCCACTAACTTTATTTATTTATTTTTACATAAGACTAGTAGTTAACCAGGTTTAAAGTCTAGCGAATGGTAAGATAATATATACTGGAACAACTATGAAAGAGATGTAGAAAAATCAGAAATTATTAAAGGAAATGAGAAAAAGAGAAGACATTGCGACTGGAAAAGAATTTCTTTCTTAATTATGATCTAATTCAGTGAGTTATTAGCTGTCTATTTAAACAGAAACATCTGATACCTAGGTAGCTATCAAAACAAGTTGCTCATTAGTTTGGCAAACACTGAAAGGCTTTTCTTGAAAGGCTACTTCCAAATTACATAGCATCAGGCAGATATCTTTTATTATTATTATTATTCCAGAAATTCAGCTAGTTGAGGCCATCTACACAGATGAAAAGTTTCATGTGAATAAGAATATCAGATAGAGCTTGCTCCAGAAAGGAGAATTGATCTAAGTTGCTTCAAAATATTCTCGAGATAGTTTCTGCTTTCGGTTCTCTTGAGAAAAACACTGACTGTCCCATCAGAAAGAAGGAAGTCTTTTAATAAGTTGATACACTTATTTTTTGTCTGTTTGATCTAGGTGTTTCTGGTGTGTTTTTTGTTTGCTTGTTTGTGTTTGTTTGTTTTTCCCAAAATAAGCTTCTTATAATATAAACATTGATCTAAAGCTTTAATTCTGATGGCTTGAATTAAGTATTTCTCAAGGTGGATGAACAAATACTGACCACAAATGGAGACTGTAACAACTTGTACCGAGATGTTTTTCTAATTTAAATGAAGCTAAAGAAAACAATGTGAGTGAAATTATATTCGCATACTAATTCTGTTTGATATCACTGCTGCTAGGTGTTCAAGATCCTAACTTTGCGTAAAGCTAATGCAGAAAGATGGTAACATCTACTTTTAATTTTCACGCAACATAGAACACTGTCTACTCTTTAGGTAAGCAATGGATTTTAGTACTTAAAGATACCTCAGAACTCAAAGAATCACAGACTCACAGAATTGCCAGGGTTGGAAGGGACCTCAAGGATCATGAATCACCAACCCCCCTGCCACATGCAGGGCCACCAATCACTTTGATTCAAGTTCGTGTTGATGCTGTATCATGGGTTTAGAAAACTTTGGAGTGGTATCAGGGAAGATAATGGCATGACATATTCTTTCTCCTCTTCTACTCAATGTGCAGTTCTGTTCTTTTGCTTTTGCTTTTCTTTTTCTTTTTCTTTTTTTCTTTTTCTTTTTTTTTCCTTTCTTCTTTTTTTTTCTTTTTATTTGTTTGTTTGTTTTGTTTTGATCTAAAGATGAGCTCTATGTGTTCATCTGTTCAGAGGTATTATGTGGAAATCTTTAGTTAGACCAGAACACACTTTTCAAACAAGATATTTCATAGGACTATGGGTGCTTTACTTAGGACAGGCATTCTCACTTACTGCCTTACGCTAATAAAGCTGCATATTCAGCAGGTGTACATTTCCTTGCAAGGTCATAGTAAGCAGAATATACATGCTTACTTTGAATTCCAAATTTTTGTTTTCCAAATACACTTCTAATTTGCAACACTGTGTATCTTTTTATGATCTCTCTCAGAAATCTAATACTCTCAGGATAGTGAATCTTTTTTTTTTTTTCTTATGACTATTTTAGTTGGATATAATCAAAAATTTGTCAAGATTTTGTTTTGAAGTGAATGACATAAAAAGTAAGTGTATTGTTTCATTTTCACAGCAGTATTGTTTACTCTGTCTCTCACTGTCACCTTGATAAACTTTACACTGAACTGCTACATCAATTGCTACCTTGAGGTTCACAGAACTTGTTTTCTACAACCTGCTAAGCTAACTAACCTAAGGTTGGATGCTCTTGCATTTGACAATATGGAAGTTTTTCCCCAAATGCTTAGTGATCAGGCAGAAAATTATTCAAAAGCAAATGACTGTCATCATATTGGCAACAGTAATATTTGCAGATTTAGCATCTGACTGAGATGATTCCTCAGCTAAGGATGTCAAAAGAGAGCTAATTAAAGAGAGTACTTTCTGTAAAGGTTTACCTCTTTGTAAAAAGAAGATATTATAATTAAACTGCAGTTTCAGGGACAAATTTAGCGCAGATATGACAATTCACCACCCTTGGGATGACAGAGAGTAGGAGGAAGATTTTACACATAATCATGGCCCCAGTGCTCTTCACCAGCTGAAATAGACCTGAAGTATCTCAGCTTCTTCTAGAAGAGTGGATCAGAGTAGAAGTTTTATACTTATTCTCCTTAATAAAATTAAATTCACTACCATAGAAAAAGAATACAGTAAATACAGACAGTAATTAGAAAGTTCACTAACCAACCCAGAAGCCACCAGTGATTTTACATGATTTAAAAAAATAAGCTTGGGTTTGGGAGCTGAGCTGATGGTTTATAAAGTAAAATAAACCAACATACATGACTAATGGGATTTGCTATTTTCCACGTCAATGCAGACTATGTGCCGTCTTGTATCTTTTATTGCACTGCAAGCTTATTAGAAGGAATGTATAGAAAGGTTTGTATATGTTGTCTCAGTCTTGACTTTTGTTTGTATAGATACTATTAGTATGATTTTTCCTATTGTATTTGTCTAGAGTTGAATTACTAATGCTGAAGCTTATAGTTTTCATCACCATTTCCTGTTTTTATATGTGCTTGATTTGTCATGTTCCCAAAATAATCTGTTTTGATGCATACATTATTAGAAGTGAAAAATTATTATATTTTCATTGATTTTTTTTAAAATATATAAGCTGCAAGAAAAAGGATAAACTTACCTTAAAATAAAATTCTTATTTTATATTCCCACTTAAATATTTTAGACAAATGTCAGGTAATATATTAAATACTGTTGTGGTAAACATTTTCAGAAATGGTTAGTACTTTTTTATATATGTTTTATTTGCCAAAAGGACCTCGTTAAAGAAAGTATTTTAATCTTGTAAGCCTGTGTTTTTTAATATATATGGAATTCTCCTTATACCCATATTTTTATACTAACTATACTATATAGAAGTAATTGATTTGAATAGCTCAATCATACAAAAAACATGAGGCATTAGATATTCAAATTGTAAGGAATACTAAGTATTGTTTGTTTAATACATTTTTTATCATTAAAATACATAAGGGTTTTTTTGTGTTTTTTTTTTTCTGAGCTGCTGTCTCTGTTTTTTCTACTTTGCTAAAGACAATAGACTCACTCAAAACACTCATGTGATAGTATGCCTTTGCCTTCACACAAGACTGACAATTGAGAAAAAAAATTCTCATAATGCAGAAATTACATATTTTTTTTTCTTCATAGTTTAAGCTTTAATTAATGACACTCTAAACATAAGTCTGAAGTAATTTTTCTGAATCTAGATATGTGTTTGTGTGTGTGTATTTATACTCCTGTATAGATTTGTTTGCATATATACATATATTTGTATGTATACACGTATACATGCATGTATATATTCCAATTGAGAAAGGTGAGAATAATATTTGGCATCATCTCTTCTACACTTTACCCCTGAAGAATCATCAACTGTAATCTGATTCCTTTTATGAAGTATCATAATGTCTCCTTGTATGACAGGAAAATTAAGTTTCAACTGTGTATAATTAACAGCACTTCAAACAGCCCATTGGAGCAATATATGTATTTCCATTTGATAGCAGATAGGATACATTTCAATGAATTCAGTAGAGAATTAACATATTGCATATTAATCTATAATTAATTATAAGTATATTCAGAATTTTGCTGTGGCCTTGCAGACAGAGTAAAAACAAAATATTTTAATGTACTCCTTTCATCTTAGTTATTGTAGACATCAAATTTAGTTAAGGTTTACTACTCATGATACTGGAAAGAACAAATCCTGAATTCCAGTAGACCAGAGAAGGTTTTTCTCTTGATTTCAATTGTTGAGAACTTTGGTCCATGTGCATCCATTTTCTTACAGTTTTACCTTTTTAAGTTTAACATATACAAGGAATTCAAGGAAGCATATTAAGGAAATAATGGTTTTAAGAAGATATGAGCTTCATAGGTGCAGATTCTAGGGGATCAGGCAGGGTTGCACGAGATCACTGCAAAATAGTGTATATTAGGAAGAACCTCTGGATCATATCATTCAAAGGAGGGCTCACTTGAGGCTTAGATTGGTATCCTGCAGGCCCTCACCAGTCAAGAAACAAACAAACAAAAAATACCAAATATTCAAGAACAGAGTTTCTGTCACCAGTACAGAATGCTTGCATACTTATTCATGCTTACCCTGAAAGCACTTTCCCTGAATTATCCAGATCCAGTTGAAATTCCACTTCTTGTGACTTGTATGCTTCTCATCCTTTAATGCTGTTCTTCCAAGCCTTATTTTGTCTTCTCTGACATGTTTCTTCCTTTATGATGATTAACATTTGCACTTCAGATTCTCTTTAATGTTTTCTTCCTGAGGCTAAACAAAGCTCCCACAAAGTTTACTCAACACAAACATTCTTTACATTAGTGTCCTTCCACAAGGATTTCCAATTCCTTCAATCTCTTGCATTTTCAAACCAAAGTTAACTTGGCAAGGCAAAACTTGTGAGTCTTCAATGATACCAACTGCTGAGGTGACAGATGTTTTGCTGAAGTCAACTAATTTTATTGTTTGTTTGAGTGATGGCAAGTCTGTGCCAGTACTTTTCAACTCCACATAAATAAGATTACCCAAAGCAAAACACCATTTAAAATTTCTTCTCAAATACATTTCTAGGAATATATGATAATATACTCTAGATGTAACTACATTTTTAATACATTATATCAGAAATGAGTTTCACTAAATTTTTAACTTGTCTATGCAAGAATATATTTTAGATTGCTTTAAACTGGTTGAAAAAGTTAACTGTTTTGTTTGTGATGCCTTTTGCTCCAGAGGGTTGCTACATAGTAGAGAAAAATAAGTCTTCCCAGACACTCATCACAGTAAATTATGAATCATTTTAAATCCAGTACTCTCTACAACGCACTACTGCCACCTACACAGTCTATCTCGCTCTGAAACAAACTAATGGACTAGAAGTCAAACTGATCAGCTAAGAGTAAAAGCAAAACAGATGAGGGCTTGGAGTTGAGATTCCATTGCTCATTAAAAATCTAAAGCAGATAAGTATCCAATCTTCTTTTTCTTTGGAAAACTGTTTTCCTGTATTGACATCATGATTGTTTCCTTTTTATTTACCTACATCTGACATTAGATATGTATAAGTAGGAGATGTGATCAGGAGGTGTGAAAATTTATTCAACCAGTTTTCGAGACTATGGAACACTCAGTTTCTCTCAAAATTTTTGCAGTCCTGACAATGAATTCTGTTCACAAACTTTTGTGCTGAATCAGAACATAAATCTGAATGTTTTCTCTCTACTTTTATGAGTTTTTATGGCCAGAAATGATGTTGTGAAGAATTTATGAAGGCGAGATCTTCACTAACTGTGGGATTATTACCTTTTCTAGAGAAATAAATCCATGCTACCTTAAAATATAGGTATAAAGTTCTTTTCATTGTTGGATTCAGCACTGATGGGCAGTGTCCCAGAGTCTTTATAACTGCCGAATGTTTCCAGGGTTGTAAAAGATGTAAGTGGAACCCAGGATAATGATTAACAGAGCCCCTCAAACAGTCAGGCCAAATATCTGCATGAACAGAAGCAGATGCACAATCAATCCTTTTCCATCTTAAAGCAGTGTAAGGAAAAATTGCATTACAGTGCTCATCTATTTTATCTGGATTTGGCACTTGTCTTGCAGATAAATCAGGTTCCAAATATATACAGCATATAAATGCTGTGTATCAGAAAAAGATAATGGGAGGTTACAAAATAGCATGGATTTTAAAAATTTATTTATTTCCTTTTGAACATGTGTTAAATAATAGTATTTGAAAGAAAAAGGAAGGAAGGGAGGAAGGAAAGAAGGAAGGGAGGAAGGGAGGGAGAGAGAAAGAGAGAAAGAAAGAAAGATAAAAAATAAAGAAAAAAGAAAAGAAAGGCATATCTAATAAAACTGTAGAGGAATTGCCTCTATTGAGAAAGTCTCTAAATTATTTTGAAGTTTGCACTAATGAATCTGCAAACTGAATTAAGCATCTCATGTGCTTCTGGAAGCTGCTTTGTCTAATCTGCTAAAGAATACTGTGGTAATCAGAGACTTAAAGGGGCTTAGTGTAATCATAAGAACCCTTGGAGATATACATTATCTCTTACAAAAATTGATATACTTTGTAGATTAGAATACATTGATTCAGCATCAATATAGGACTATACAATTACAGTTCTAAGTAGTATCTTTGCTCAGACGCTGGCACAAGGACCCTATTGAATATAAAAGGAGATAAATATGTAGTTGTTCTTCCAGAGATTTTTGTAAACATGCTGTCTTGACTGTTCAATGGGATCTGGGTACACATACATATAAAAGTGGCACTGAATATTCCTCTAAAGCTTGATGTGGAAGATAATTCACTACAATAATACTTCAATTCTGAAAGTGTGTCTGTGAATATCCAAGCAATTTTATTATGCTGAGAGAAAATCAGTCTGTTAATAGCAGTTTTTTAACTTATTTTTTTCTTAGCAAAATCAGTATAAACACATACTGCTATGAATGAACAAATATTTCTTACACCGAATGCAGAACCAAATATACGTACTTTGAAATGAAAATTAAAGCCTATGTTTATATTTGGTGTCACATACATGTAAATGTGCACAGAATTGTGTTTTCTCTGTGATCAATGCTTCTAAAATTAAAGCTTTTACTTGCTAAGCAGGAAATCTCAATAAAGAAAACTGTAAATTTCTGCTTTTAAATAATTTGCTGAATGCATCCAGTACAGTAGTTTATCATAGCATTCACTATTTAGTACGTCAGCCTTGGTAATTTGTTTCATTTAGAATTATATTTTGCTAACACCTATTTTTCTTTGAGTTCTGACTAACTGAATCTCCTAACCATGTGTTAAATTCTTAGTACAAGATATTCTGAGATTTAAATGTAAATGTTGATGTTAATAATAAATGTTAATAATAAACGTTGCTTAAAGTCAAGTTTAAGATTATGAGATTTGCTGGAGCTAGGGTCTTATTGAGCTAAACTCTCCTCACCCATGAAATGTCCCCCAAACGAACAAGATTATTTGAAATGTTTCTCCCTAAGGGGATATTTACTAGATCAAAAAGAAAGAACTCAGGGTACAGCCAAGAAGTTGTTCTAATGTGGAAGCTCAACAAGAAAATTGCATTCCAGCTTCAAAGCTGCTTGATCATCCCACTCAACATGGTTTTGTCAGAAGCTCTTGCCAACAGTGTTATGCTTTCCTCTTGAGAGGCGTTAAAGGTGCGTGAGGTAACTCTGCCAGCTGTCTTCAATGTCAGGTGAAGATTTACCAGGGAACCTGAACAGGCTTGAATCTCCTCAACTGTGTAGTCATTTGTTTGAAGTAATTTGCTCCCATTCTATAAGGGATTTGACACTGTAATAGCTAAATGACTACTCATTTCCTGCTGGATGTTGTTTCAGTTTTTTTTTTTTATAAGAAATACTGCACAGGTACTGTGTTGTTTGGCATTCTAGCCCTGAAATTGTTTCCTGGAAAAAAGCAGTGTGTTTCAATGCTCTGGAGAAGGACATACTGCCTCAGATTTGTTAATATTTAAATGAAGAATGCCGTAATTCACTCCTGTGCATTGGTAATTAACAGGAAGCTGGCTGGCTGGGTTAACTGCACATAATAGCTGCAGGCTAAATCATGGGAGTGGATTTTGAACCTACCTTTACCAAAGCTTTTCTGTGATGTCTCTATCAACTTTATATATGCATTTTTTTTTTTTTTACTGATTGATAAACTGAGTGATAAGTGTATTTAAATTCCCTAAATATTTTAGTTAAAATAGCTAGATACTGTATTTTCAAATACTTGAAAGTAATGTGATGTAATTCTAAGCACTGGTATTGTATCTTGTAATTTAAAAAGTATTTAATGTAAGAGCTTAAAAATGATTATTACTCACTGTTCAGGTAGATTAGATTCATTTTATTGATTGATTGATTGACTTATGTGTAATCCATTTGAAAACTGGTTCTTTTGCAAAATAATGAGGATAATCCTTAACACTGCCATGTTTTCGTAACAAAACTAGGGGTTTTTTTTGCTGTTATTTTTAGATAATGTGGGACATTATAAAAAAAGGATCCCTACAGATGTCATTTAGGAGAAGAAGTAATCCCTGAAATCTGATCTCAGATGAAAATCATGTGGGTTCTGGAAAACAGGCTGTTAATGTTATCACCATCCTTGTATAATTATTTTTGTATTATATTGATATTTTTCCTGCTTTGCCTTAGATTCTGAGTTTCATGAAATTATCAGAATTTCTCCATACACTGTAAATGCAAAACACAAAAAATCCTTTATTCTGTTTCTGATTTTATAACCTTTCTCTTGATATTACAACTGGTTTGGGTGGGTATTTTTGGTTATTTTTTTGTTCCTTTTTTTTTTTTTTCTTTTTAGGCTTTTTGTCTTCCAGAAGAAAATAGTTTTTAAATGTCACTGAAAAAACAGAAATATGTAAAAATAATAATATGTGAAATATGCAAATTATGTAATATGTTAAAAATACTAAAAATATTGACAACACCAAGCTGAGTGTTAGTGCTCCAGAAGGATGTGGCTGGAGAAGTGGACCCATGAAAACATCATGAGATCCAACAAGGCCAAGTGCAAGGTGCTGCACTTGGGCCAGGGCAATCCCAGGTATTTATATAGCTGAGAGAAGAAGTCCTGAGACCACACCTGCAGAGAAGGACCAATGGGTTTTGATGGACAAGAAGCTGGACATGAGCCAGCAATGTGCGCTTGCAGCTTGGAAGGCCAACTGTGTTTTGGGCTGCATTAAAAGAGAGGTGGCCAGCAGGGAGAGGGAGGTGATTTTTTCCCTCTAGTCGGCTCTTGTGAGGCCCCATCTGGAGTACTGTGTTCAGGCCTGGGGCCCCCAGCACAAGAAGGATGTGGTGCTCTTGGAACAGGTCCAGAGGAGTGTCACTAAGATGATGAGAGGGCTGGAGCACCTCTCCCATGAGGAAAGGTTGAGGGAACTGGGCTTGTTTAGCTTGGAGAAGAGAAGGGTCATGGGGAGACCTCATTGTGGCCTTCCAGTACTTGAAGGGAGCATAAACAGGAAGGTCACTGGCTGTTCATGTGGGCGGATATTTTCATAGAATCCTAGAATCACCAAGGTTGGAAAAGACCCACAGGATCACCCTGTCCAACCATCCCCCATCACCAATAGTTCTCACTAAACCATGTCCCTCAACACAACATCTAAATGCTTCTTGAACACCTCCAGGGCCGGTGACTCCACCACCTCCCTGGGCAGCCCATTCCAGTGCCTGAACACTCTTTCACAGAAGTAGTATTTCCTAATGTCCAGCCTCAATCTGCCCTGGCACAGCTTGATGCCATTCCCTCTAGTTCTATCACTAGTTACACGAGAGAAGAGGCTGACTCCAGCTCACTACAACCTCCCTTCAGGTAGTTATAGAGAGCAATAAAGTTTCCCCTGAGCCTCCTCTTCTCCAGACAGAACAATCCCAGCTCCTTCAGCCACTCCTTATAAAGCCTGTGTTCCAAACCCCTCACCGACTTTGTTGCCCTTCTTTGAACATGCTCCAGGACAGGAGAGGTGGAATGGTTTTAAACTAAGACAGATGAGGTTTAGGTTAAACATTAGGAGGAAGTTTTTCACTTGGAGAGTGGTGATGTACTGGAACAAGTTACGCAAGGAGGTTGTGGATGCTCCATCCCTGGAGGCATTCAAAGCCAGGCTGGATGTGATTCTGGGCAGCCTGGTCTGGTGGTTGGCACCCCTGCACATAGCTGGGGGGTTTGAACTGTGGTCCTTTTCAACCCAGGCCATTCTATGAGCCTAATAGTCTTTCTGTATTGCCTGTAACTTCTGAAATGAAAGAAAAAGTTATATGTCTAGTGGCTGATTGGTAGATTAATCCAAATATCGTAGAAGACCACTATAAGACAGGCTCACTTAGTTTTAGTGAAAATTAAATATTCAGAATATACAAATGATCCTTTTAATAGGTGACTAAATAAGGAAATTGATTTATTTCCATTGTATAATCTTTCTTCAATGATCTCTTGTTCAGATGTCAATATTAATCTTATGGTTGGAAATTCTTGGTATTATCCTAAAATATTTAAATATATGATCATAAAATAATGTAGAATTATTTGGGTTGGAAGAGACCTTGAAGTTTATCCAGTTCCAACGCCTTGCCTTGGACAGGGCTGCCACTCTTGGATGAGGATCCCCCATCCAAACTGGCCTTGTGCTCCTCCAAAGTGGGTGCACCCACAACTCTCCACACTCTGAATAAAGAATATCCCCATGATAACTATTACAAATTTCCTGTTTTAATATAAACTATCCTCCCTTGTCTTATTACTATCTGTCTGCATAAGAAGTTGATCTCCATCTGTTTTGTAAGCCCCCTTTAAGTATGGAAAGACTGCAAAATGATGCTTGATAGGATGTTTCATCAGTTTGCAACAGAAAGTGAAAAAATCATAGCACGTATCATAGGAACGCATCAGAAGAAAGTTTTTGATGTTTACTTAAAAACACAACTGTTGATTTAGGCTAGGAGCAGAATTTTCAGTCTGTTATTTGAAATTAAAGTGACAGATTACATGGAGACAAAGAGTACTTCCAGTCTAATATTATTATGTTACACAATCAGTCTTAAATGCAAGTACATAAACATGGATTTGGAGATGATGAGATGTTATAGTATCCACTATTTACTGAAATGTCTTTGTAACTTAATTTCTTAAACTTCTAAACAAGGAAAATATATAGTTTCCTGAAGGAAAATATGTAAATTTTCTTTGCCATGTGCTTTTATACCCAGTATGCTTTATGTAGTATTTTGAAAATAAGGATTTCTAAAACAAGACTCAAAACTATCAGGAATGATTAGTACCATATCTAAATAGAAGTGCAAGATACTCTGATGAGGTAATGACATTCACACTTTACCAGTTCAGATGTTTATACATTTAATACAGATAAAGGGTCTTATAGATAGGATTTGAAATTGAGTCAAGCAGAGAATTCAGTATAGCAATCTGAGAGCCTGAGAAGTAATTCAGACTACAGTCCCTATTCTAATAAAAGTATATAGAACCTTTGTAAAATAATATATTTTGATGGTAGAAATGGCTGAATTGGCCACTAAAGTTTAGCAAAAATTTTGTAATTTAACACAGAGGGAGACATACTTGTGCTATACAATCTTTTCCTCTTTCCCAATTATGCATCATGTCCAAGTTTTACATCTCCAATGAAGAAGAATTTTAGAATTTCGGACAAGAGTTTTAAATCTAACCTTAGATCCACAGGAAGAAAACAAAACTATGGGATTTTGTATTTCAACTAAATTCAAGTATTTTTTTACAACATTAGTCCATTTTAATTCTTCTCAGTAAAGCTATTTTTATAGTAGCTCTTTAAAAAGTTACAGTTTCAGATTGACTTTTCTTGATGTTTCTGTAAAGCTCTTCTAATCTTTCTAATTTTTCACTTCTGATCATAGCTTAAAAAGTACATAATGAGTTCTAATTGATATCATAGTCAGTCACTAGATAAAAACAGTCCATCTCTCCTTATTCAGCTCAAATACATGTGCTTCTCAATATTTCATAATGAGTATTTTTGATAATACAGTGCTTCACCCCTGCCTCTGATGATTTGACATTAATTCTATAAGTGTTCCATACATAAATAAAAAGCTTGGTGTCATTCTCAGTACTGAGAACACCTTCCAGATTTTCTGTTATTGAAAATGTTGTGTAGATATATTTCTAAAATACATCATATTCGTTTTGCTGTGGTTTTACTTATTGTGATAATCTCAAGAATCTCTGCCAGAATAATCTGGAAGGAGCTTTGATTATTGTCTCTTGCTTCTGAACATATGTGAAGCAGTGACCTTCTCCTTGGCAGTTCTTTTTCTCCAAGTGTTATTTGCCCTTTGTTCTCTTACAACCTTTCACTTTTATCAAAATTCACTTCCCATTCCTTCCTCTTTTCATACAAATCTTTCTCTACCATCTCATCTATCCCAACTTAGGCTTCTCAGCTGTTTATTTACCACAGTTTAGTCTTCTTTATATCCCATGAATGTTCTTGTTCCTTTTTTTCCCAGTTGCTTCACATACTTGTTTTTTTAATCTCACGTGAATAAGTGATGCCTGAGCACAATGTATTTTGTATTGTTATTTTTGTAAAAGACAATCAGCTGCCAACCTCTTCTGTGGAAATACTTTATGCCACAGTTTTAAGGAGATCAGTTCTTAATTTGAAGTCTTTGTTATTCTTCTTTTCTCAATGTTTTGAATCATGGTATTGTTCAAATTTAAAGAGACTTCAAGAGATCAGTTATTCATGAATCTTGCTCAAAGTAGAGTCAACTCTAAATTCACACCTGGCTTCTGTAGGCTTTGCCTAAATGACTCTTAAGATGACTTTTTAGTCAGAAACCATGTAAGCAATAAAAACACATCTTTTCAGTAAGGCATCAGAATGCTGCTGTTATGTCTTTCCAGCTCTTATTTTTTCAGTTTGAACAATCCTACCTCCTTCAGCTTCTGCTCACAGCCCTACTTTCCAACAATTCTAATCGCCCTCTCCTTTCTACAATTTATCACCATCTCTATTGCACAGGGACTCAGAACTTATTGAGTACTTTATTGAAGTAAATTCATAACAGTTGAAAATACTACTAAAGATTTCCTCTGATATGAGTTTATGGAATAAACTTGATGGTTTTCCAACGAAGTATCACACTACAGTTTTTCCTACTTCTTTATTTTATCACATGCATTTTTTGTTGAGTATTTGTGACAAGATAACTATGAGGTTGACCTGAAAATAATACCATCTATTTTATTATGTTGGCTCACAATGTTAAAGGTGGATGCAGGTGTTATGGCAGTAGAGTTCAAACATTATTCTGTTACGTGTTGATTCCATGCAACAGATGGCAGCAGAAAAGCAGTCTGACAGAATGGCATCTGAAATGGAAATGCGTATGAAGCAAAGGTTTATTACTGAATTGTTCTGTGTAGAAAAAAAAAAAAAGTACTCATTGACTGTCATCAGCGCTTACTGAACATCTGTGGAGATCAAAGAATGGATGTGAGCACAGTGAGGTGGCGGATGATATGTTTCAACAGCATCAGTGACAGTGGATTATCTCCACGGATGCAGATTGTTACAAGCAAGAAATGCAGGCTCTTGTTCTGGTGAAAATGTATAGCCAATGGTAATGGCAATGTTAAGAAACAGTGCTTTGTAGCTGAGAATTTGTTTTATCAAATAGTGTTATTGTGCTCTTTGTATCTGCTGTGGTTTCCATAGAAATAAATAGGAGGCATTACTTTCAGAATGACCTACATACTTTGAATCTAATAGCAATAGATTGTTCCAATAGATTGGTCTTTTGACTGCACACTTGCTCTTTCTTGTGAGAATCTATTTTTATAGATAAACCAGTTTATGCTCTGGTTTTAAGCCATCTGAAATACATAATTTACATAGATGAATTATACAGTTTAACTGAAATTCAAATTATGTATAAAAATGTATTTTATAGTTGTGAGTTGACCTACTTTACACACAGGATTTCTATTTTTTCAGTTGCATCCATGTTTCATTAACAATATTTCCAAAATCCAGAATTTTCTCACAGTTTTTTTACCAGTGATACATACAGCATTTGTTTCAATTTTGAAATCTGGGAGATGATATATGCTTCAATTATATATTTCTTTGCCTTTTAAGATATGTAATTGAAAAGTTGCAGTAAAAGCATATCGTTCTTAGTAAATTCAAACTTTTTAAAGATGTTTATTTTCATACAATCCTTGGGGAAGAAAAAAAAATACTAAAAACTTGTTCTGAGAACTCTGTAGAAAACAAGAAGTACTAATACATTCTTCATTTTTTATACTTTTTAATTTTTAAGGGGGGAATAGTGCTGGCTAGTCTGCTGGTTTGCCATGGCTGCACCCCAGCAGAAGGCTACTGCCAGGAAAAATGTGGAGACTCAGACAGAGATCCCATGTTCAAATAAAAGGAAAGCTGCAACCAGGAAGAATGGGGAGATTCAGACTGAGGTCCCAAAACAAGATGCTAGTGAGCAGCTGTCTGGCTGTAGTGAGTGCCAGAGCCTGGCCTTTGCAGTGCTAGGTGAGGGAGACAGCACTCGTGTAAGATTTGACCAGCTAAATGACTTACTCAGCCTTGTGGTTGACCTAAAGGAGGAGGTGGAGAGGCTGAGGAGCATAAAGGAATGTGAGAGGGAGATTGATTTGGTGGTGCCAAACCCTATCTCGGCAGCCAGCTGAGGCTCCACATGGAGCACTTCACCCCTGCTGCCTTGCAAATGTGTGACAGAGAGGAACCAGCAGGCAGACAGTGTTCCTACTGCAGTGAACCCCCTGTCCTCCCCTTCCCCCAGTAACAACGGTGAGGAATCGGAAGTGTGGGACAGTGGCAAAAGGTCCCTGATTGGTGATGCAGGCTTGCCCTCCCAGAGATTCCCCACCTCCCCAGCTACTCTTACGGAACAGGTACAGTGCTCCACAGGGACAACTGGACAGTGGTGGTGATAATGGTTCTCCTCAGTTGGTGGTGTTATCAAAGTCTAATCAGACCTCACTTAGCGTTAAAACCTCATCAGCAAAGAAAAAAATGATGGGTCATTGTCAATGGTGACTCTCTGCTGAAGGGAGCAGAGGGGCTAATATATAGACCAGACCCTCTACACAGGGAGGTCTGCTGCCTCCCGGGAGCCCGGCTTAAAGACATAAGGAAGAAACTTCCTTCCCTAGTTCAGCCCTCAGATTACTATTCCCTATTGTTGTTTCAGGTAGGCAGTGATGATATAGGAAGAACTTCCTTAAAGACTATGAAAAAGGACTTCAGAGCCTTGTAAAGGGTTTGGGAGCACAAGTTGTGTTCTCTTTTATCCCTCCAGTTACAGGGAATGATGGGGGACTAAATATGATTGGCCAGCGGATTAATACCTGGCTCCAAGCCTGATGAGCCCGGCAGGGGTTTGAGTTTTTTGACCTCTGCTCTGTTTGCACAAAATCAGTCCTGCTAGCAACTAAAAGGAGTAGCTTCTCCCACCGGTGAAAAGGGCTCTTAAGATGGGAGTTGGGAAGGTTCATTGATAGAGCTTTAAACTAGGTACAAAGGGAAGTGGGGGTGTAACTGCGATCACTAGAATGGAGGCTGTATGTAACATCCTAGTGCTTGTAGGAGAGAGATGTGTTAGTAAGATCCCACTGTCTTGTGTCTTGGTGAAGGACGAGGATGACTCACCTAACAGTGACAGTCTGCCTGACAGTGTCTCTTTGATGTCTGGTAAGATGATATAGGACCAAGTGTCAGGTCCTTCATTTTAGTCACAACTACCCCATGCAACCCTACAGGTTTGGGGAGGAGTGGCTGGAAAGCTGCTTGACAGAAAGGGACCTTGGTACACTGATGGATGGTCAGCTGAATATGAGCCAGCAGTGTGCCCCGGTGGCCAAGAAGGCCAAGGGCATCCTGGCTTGTATCAGACATAGTGTGGTAAGCAGGACTAGGGAAGTAATCCTGCCCCTGTACTTGGCACTGGTGAGGCTTCACCTCGAGTCTTGTCTTCAGTTTTGACTAACTCAGTACAGAAGGGACATTGAAGAGCTGGAGCAGGTCCAAAGAAGGACAACAAGACTTGTGGAAGACTTGGAGAATATGCCCTATGAGGAGAGACAGCAGGAACTGGGACTGTTTAGTGTGGGGAAGAGGAGGCTGAGGGGAGACCTTATTGCTCTCTTCCAATATCTGAAACTTAATTGTAGTGAGAGCAGGGTTGGTCTCTTCTCATTGGTGACAGGACGAAGGGAAATGGCCTCAAATTTAGGCTGGATATCAGGAAAAACTTCTTTACTCAAAGGATTGGAATTGGCTCCCCAGGGAGGTGGCTGAGTCACCATTCATGGATGTGTTTAAAATCCATAAGGGTGTGGTGCTCATGGACATGATTTGGTGGAAGGTTGTTAGAGTTAAGGTTCTATAGTTAGGTTGTGATTGAACATGATGATCTTCAAAGTCTTTTCCAACCTGAGTGATTCTATGATTCTACGGATGATTCTATGATTATTTAAGTTCTGCTAAACTAACAGTATTCCTTGGAGTTGTAAGCTTTCTGCAGTCTTTTTAGGTGTAAGTATACATTTTTCATGACATCCTGGATTTTATTATCAAATATATAACATGCAGGAAACCTGGTCTCAGAGTGCATTTATTTTCTTCACATAGTATATCCTAAATATAGGGTTGTATTATTACATCTCCATTAGTTAACAGGCCTTTTGCTAATACTACCAATAGTTAATTTTAAACACATAAGGAGCTACATGAGAATATGTTTTAGACCTGCAACACGCAGATCTGAAATAAAGCAAGTAGTGCGACAAATAAAACAAGTTAAAAATTAAAATGGTTTATGCAAAACTACAAAAGTGAATTAAACATTTATCTTGCATTTAGTACATGAGATGGAGTTACTCCACTTTTTCTCATTCAAAGCAAAAATTAGGCTTAATGTATTTTCACCATTGCTGCTGGTAGCTGGGAAGAACAGAAAAAAAACTGACTCACAACACCTAATATTCTGATACTCCGTACAAGCAAAAATTATTTATGTGGAGTTTGTGTAATAGTTTAGATTTTCATGTTTTTATATGTTTTTATGTAGGACAAATCAGTACACTTAGGACTTAAAAACAGGACTGATTTATCAATATTAGCTTTTAGATATCAAGCATGGAAGAAAACTATGCTCTCAAGAGAGTGATCTGGCTGATTAGGTCCAGGGAGTCATTAACATTTATAAGGCAACCTCTAACTGCTAGCAATTAACATGGGACGTGAGGAAGAAAAGATGAATGAGAAGAGAAAAAGAAGTCAGAGCCAAGAGGCAGAAGAGCAAAGGGGATGAAGATCAGGGACTGTAATTTTTTGAAGATTAGTAGGACAAATGACCAAGAAAGCATAGGAAATGATCTTCTACCCCTCTTGCACTTGTTTGTCTTTTTTTATTTCTTCCTCCTCATGACATGTGTGAATTTGATTGAATCAGAAAATATCTTTTTGTGCTTACTGAAATCTGTGGCAGCCTTTCCAATATGGCATTTACCTTACCTGAAAGTTTAATTGCATTTGTCAGGGCCCTGCCTAATCTTCCTCTCTGCCTTCAGACATGTCCAAAGTAATTCGTGCTAATGCTAATTTCTTTTGTCTCCCTTAACAGAACTGCTATCATCTTTGAGCTTAGAACGTACTCCAGAAAATTCATTCTGCAGTGACCCGAGGAATTAATCTGCTCAAATTGACTTCAAACAAAATGAGACTATATTCCATATTCTAGGCTTCTTTTCTTTTACCTCTTTTTAGGAATGTCACATTCTTTTCTCAGCCCCTAGGTAGAAATGATTACTCTCTAGTATAAATAACTTCTGAAGTTAGAACTTACTGTTTGATTATGCCATGTGTATTTGGTTTCTTTAAGATTTTTGCATCTTATTTTAAAACAACTGTTAAACAATAAATAAAACAATAAAACAATAAAACAAAAATCATTACATCTCATGTGACAATTCTGAATAAATATAGCAAAAGCAGTCATTTCAAAAAAAAAAAAAAAAAAAAAGGAGAGACAGAAAGAAACAAAAAAATTTACCAGTCATATAGTATATAAAAATCATATATAATATAAAAATAAGAGATCACGTAGGTTTCCACTATGTGGTAGTAGTACCTACATGCAAAGAATTAAAGAAGAAAAAGAAAAACGCTGTCAATGGAAAAGAGTACCTTCTCTCAAACATGTAGCATGCACACACATTTCTCCTGACATTTGCGTCACCTCTTTCTTTCCAACATTTATATGTAAATATTTACCTCACTTTATAAACTTTCTATAAATTTGGGTACAACTTATTCCACTGATAATTAAAAGTTAGCTTTTACGCAAAAGTAATGATTATTACAGGGATTAACTTCACGATTTCATCTGCAACTGATTTCTTTCATTACTATTTGCCATGTACTTGAAACAAATGTAAAAAGTTTGCATCTTTCTTCCTGTCTGCTTTTATACGATAGCAATTTCTACATTTTTTATCTTCTGGATTAACCAGAATACCAGAATAACAAGAAACAGAGCACTACCAAGAATGTTATCCAAGGTTGCTTTAGGAAACAAGGTTAAATCATAACTCAGAGAGAAACCAGTCAAATGTACGACATATGGCAGAAAGGAAGGAAGGAATCACTGGGAATCCTGTATGGCCCTCAGATTAGGAATAACTCTCTTTCAAGTGTGGCTGTTTCACACCGATGGTCAATTAAACTCTGCCATGCCACTTTCTCCTCTTCCACATCAAAAGAACAAGGGGAGATAATATAGTGAAAAAGGCTGAAGAGTTGAGATAAGGACAGAATGTTCACTCACCAATTACTGTCAAGGGCAAAGCAGACTCAGCTTAAGAAAGATTATTGTAATTTATTGCCTACTACTAACAGACTAGTGAGAACTAAAAACAAACTTCAAAAGTATTTTTCCCATCAACCTCCCTCTCACTTTTTTCCTGAACGACACAGTGAAATGGGAATGGGGTTGCTATACGTCCCTAACTCTTTTTCTCTGCCACCCATCCATAGTCCACACTCTGATCCACCCATACTCTGGTCCACATGGTCCCTGCCATGGGTCATCATCCATCTCAGACTGATCATGTGTGACTTTCCCACAGGCTACAGCTCTTCAAAAACTACTCCAACACAGCTCCATACCACAAAGCTCATCATTCAGGAGCTGCTCCAGAACCAAACCCCAAGGATGGTGACTCCCCCAAACCTCCTCTCCATGTGCTGCAGCTCAAGCACAGGGCCTGATTCTTTCTTTCTTTTTTTTTTTTCCCCTTTTTTTACCCTTTATTCTTTTTTTTTTTCCCCTTTTTTTACCCTTTATTCTTTTTTTTTTCTTTTTCTTTTCTATTTTCTTTTTTCTTTACTTCTCTTTCTTTTCTTTTCTTTTCTTTTCTTTTCTTTTCTTTTCTTTTCTTTTCTTTTCTTTTCTTTTCTTTTTTTCTTTTCTTTTCTTTTCTTTTCTTTTCTTTTCTTTTCTTTTCTTTTCTTTTCTTTTCTTTTCTTTTCTTTTCTTTTCTTTTTTCTTTTCTTTTCTTTTCTTTCTTTTCTTTTTTTCTTTTTTTTTCTTTTTTTTCTTTTTTTTCTTTTCTTTTTTCTTTTTCCATTCATTCTTTCCTACATTTCTTACTTTTTTTCTTCCTTTTCCACATTCCATAATTTTCACAATTACCCATCCTCACTAGAAGTATAGGACACACTAGAATTTTTTTCAATTATTTCAAAAACTTTTGATGTGATTTTCTTCTAGATGATTTAGGTATAAAATGATTCTATATGATAATGGTGATTAGTGTAACTGTCAGTTTTAGATCTGTGGAAAAATTCTGTGTATAAACTGTATAAATTTCAGCTGTTTTCCTCAGTACTTCTGAGAGCAGAGTCTGAGATTAGTGTCAATATTTTAATTGTGACTGTGACTGGAGAATACAAATGGATGCATGTCTCTTCATTTTGATACTGCAGGTTTTAATTAGAAAACAAGCATTTGCCTCAAAGCAGGAATTGTCATCAGAGATCACATGTAGCTTTCAAGCCCAGTAGTATTAATCTTCTTTGCATATCTTTAAACCTAAAAACATTTCTAATTAATCTCTTAAAGCCTCTTATCTTTGATGCCTAGTTGATGCTGCAGAGGAATATATCCTTCCCAGCAACAATGCGTAAAATTTTATTTCCCTATATAGTATGAAACAAGCTCATAGTAAAACATTATGTTCATTAGGAAGCAATAGATTTTTTTCACATTTGATCAAAGCCCTTGGTATTTAATCCAGGCCAAGACAGAGAATGCTATTTCACACTGCTTACTGGTTAAATCACAACCAGATCTGCAGTTTACCCAAAAACTAACAGATCAACTTAACAGGATGCAAATGTTAGCATAATAATGTATATAAAACACTTTGCAGCAGATAAACAGTGTCAATTCAGAGTGGGGAAAAATGGTGCGTGTGGGGATGTAACAACTTCTTTTTTTAAGTTTCAGAAAAGTAGATGAGAAGTAAATACTAATTAGGAGGGGAAAACTGATATTTTGTTATGTTTTTCTGGTAATAATGTAGGTGCTTCAGGCCCACTGATACTCATCTTAAGTCAACTGATCTCGGAAATCTTTCAAGCTACGAGGCTTTGTTTCAATCTTGTATTACAGAAAGAAATCATGCACATTTCTACCTTTTATCACTAAGGTCTGAACAGCTCTGCTTTCTGCAGAAGAAAAATTTACAGAGAGATTCTGAAGGGCTTTCAGTTTTCTAACCAGAGCTGAAAAGATGAAAACGTGGAAGCTTACAGATGTAATATTTCTGAAGCTAATGACGGAAGACTGATGAAGCAGACAGAAGTAATGAATTCCTTCTCTGCTCAGAAAAAATATGAACTTTTTTCCTCATCTTTCTATTGTGGTATACTAGATAATAGAGATAAAAATGCAGTGAGACCTAGCTGTCTAACAGTTAAGAGAAATAAAGGATATGTTCTTATCTTCGCCAATGTGGCCAATCAGTGTTCCGTCTAAAGTGATCAAAATACACTTTCTTATCTAATAGAAGATAGGTAAGTTAATATGTACTCTTCGTTTGCCTCCTATAACAACATCTGAAAGAGTTTAATGTTCTCTGTTTCTCATGTTCGTGCACACCAGAAGAGCTACTACACAAAAGCTCATATGGCTGAATGTGGAAGAAACATGACACTGGCTTTTTGAAAATAAACAGGCCAGTCAGAAAGTCTTTTTCTTTGGAAATCATAGTAGCCTATTCAGCTATGTTACTTACACATGTTGTAACACGTACTTCCACTAAAAAAACATCCAAGACTTTTCTAAGAAAGGTTTTCATCTTCTAAGATGAGCTGCTGAAAAAAAATATTCCAATCTAAAGTTTATTGCTATGACCTGCAGAACACTGACAAAAATGTTGTATAAAATTGTAATATTCAGCCTCTTGGATTCTTCATTTGATGCAAACAACGTGATAGAGTTCCTTATCTCTCTAGATAATATCTATCTATCTATCTATCTATCTATCTATCTATCTATCTATCTATCTGTCTGTCTGTCTGTCTACCTATCTATCTACTCACATCCACTATTTGTTGGATAGCAAATATTTCTCCAGAAATAGTAATTGAAAAAGAAATTACACCAGTTTTGCCACATAACTTATTGTACACATTTCATATTTGTTTTGCATTAAGTATTTAATTTCTTTAATACACATTCAATATTTGTACATGAATACAAATATCTGTTATTTTTGCAACAGTTGCAAATCATGAGCATTTAAGAGCTGTTAAGTGCAAGCTCTAAATAGACCTCTGATTATGCTGTGTTTGAGGCAAGTAAGTCAACTTGACTGCAAACCAGCAACTTGTTCTTAATTCTAGCTCTTTTCTTACAGGAAAAGGGATGAAATTATCTGAGTTGCCCAAAGTCCCTCAGGTTGTGCGGTGGTGACGTTAATCCAACTCAATCCACAAAACTTTGCATAAAGTCTTGCAATGCAAGAAAGCCAATGAACAAACAACCACAGAAGTCTGTAGAGCAGCAGTAATAATTGCAGTACTGTCAGAGTCTTGAGACAAGAACAGTAAAAGCATTAGCTGGGAGAGGAACAAATAATTGCAAGCTCAGAGAAACTGCAGATATTCAGACTGCTCCAGATTGTTTACTGTAGAACTGGTAAATTGATATGAACCAAAAATACAAAACAAAGCAAAACAAAAAAAGAAGAAAGATCTTAAGGATTTTCCGATGTGATATCTGATCCCAGATTTCTTAATTCCTATCTTCTGCATATGAATACAATGTTTTTTTTGGTGGTATATATGATTTATTGGTTATATGAAAAATTGTTCCATGCACAGTAAAAGGCAGAGAAAGTCCATCAGATCAGACCTGTGGTAACAGCCACATGTTTTTACTGCAATGAATGCTGTGGAATAAATTGCTTAATACTGTAAAACTGACCATAGTTAATTTGCAGTGCAGACATTCCATATTTGTAAATAATTGTAAATAAATAAGAAGAGAGTGTCATATTAAATGAGGTTTAAATTTCTGTAAATTAAAAATATTTTTTTATTTTTCATTTCTTAATTGATTTCCAACTCATATTTTCTCAATTTCTTAATTCAGTTTTCATTTAATTTGCTCTTTTCTTTTCTCAAGTGGTATTCAGTCCTTGCTGTTATTCTTTGTTTCATTTGTGTTTTCATTTCCTGTATTACTTTCCAACTAATTCTCTTTTTTATTGGAACTAATAAACATAGAAAGCCTGTCTAAATCTGATGTAAATTATCTACCGAGAGATTGAGTTGTACAAATGTACTCAGACCTGCATGCTAGTTTTTCCTGCTTAGTTCCTGCTTTAATGGTAATGTTGTAGCTTTTACAGATGGAAGATTTTACATGGAACTGGAAGCTGACCTCACTTTCCCAGGTCTTGTTGATTTCCAGCTAAAATTCTGCAATAATTAGGAGAAATCTCTAAATCTCTAGGGTGTTTTTTTTTTTGTTTTTTTTTGTTTGTTTTGTTTTTGTTTGTTGATTACTCATTCAACCAAATAAATATAATTATTTCTTCTTCAGGCTATTCTTTGTCAACTTAATGATGTATGTGCTTTTTAGAATCCAAACTACATATTCTGATCTTTTCATTAGTAAGAGGATCCACCCATCACCAGTAGTTCTCACTAAACCATGTCCCCCAGCGCAACATCTAAATGCTTTTTGAACACCTCCAGGGCCGGTGACTCCACCACCTCCCTGGGCAGCCCATTCCAGTGCCTGAACACTCTTTCAGAGAAGTAGTATTTCCTAACATCCAGCCTCAATCTCCCCTGGCACAGCTTGATGCCATTCCCTCTAGTTCTATCACCAGTTACACGAGAGAAGAGGCTGACCCCAGCTCACTACAACCTTCCTTCAGGTAGTTATAGAGAGCAATAAAGTTTCCCCTGAGCCTCCTCTTCTCCAGACTGAACAATCCCAGCTCCTTCAGCCACTCCTCATAATGCCTGTGCTCCAAACCCCTCACCAGCTTTGTTGCCCTTCTTTGGACACGCTCCAGGGCCTCAATATCTTTCTTGCAGTGAGGGGCCCAACGTACACACAGAAGAAGAATTTAATGAAGTTTTATGTATATAAAACATATGTTTATATATATATCTCACACCTGAGTATATTAAATTTTTACTTAAATCAGGTGCTAATGAATGGAAATATAAAATGAATTACTGGAAACCAGGTTGTTCACGATCAGTCATGACACATTCTCACCTGAGATGGTAGAAGTTCAAAATGTTACCAGAACGTCAGACAGAGAAGCGTCATGAATCAGCTAGTGCAGTCAGTGACATGAGAAAAAAATTCCTCTGTCTTGTGATATGCCATCCCATTGCTCAACGCTGAGGATCTTCACCTATTTGCAAATGAAAAGGTTCAGAATTCAGCAACATTCACTGTTTTTACTTTTTTTTCTTTTCTTTTTTTGTACTATTACTACTACAACTAGCAGTTGTATTTCTAGTATTAGTGCTGGTTGTGGTAGTAGTGGTTGCAAACTGTTTCTCACAATGGATTTGAACAGACACACTGTGTCTGAGTGTGGTTTCATTTCAAAGTCATTTTGAATCCCTCGCTGCAGAAGACAGAAGTTCCCACCTGGTTCTACCTGGAAGTACTTCTCCACCATTCTTTGACAACGAAATGAATAAACAGAGCTGCTTGATAATGCTGTTCATCTCTCACTTTGTGTTTGACCCTGTGTCGTCCCATTTTGCATCAAATACCAAGTTTTGGCAAAGATAGAGAACAGGAAAGTTTAGTTTAGATGCAGGAAAAAGAAAATTGATTCAGAAATGCAAAACTTCTACCTTCCTTTAATTACACATGACAATGAGTAACACTCGTATCTCCAAGGAAGCATGTACTTACTTGGATAAAGTGTCTTAAGCTTCACCACCCCTGAATTTCAGAATTATCTCATTGCTACGTCTGTTCAAAAGATGTGGTAAGTTCTACATATGCTGGCATATGTCCATACCATTGCCCTTAGCAGGTCTTCAGGCCTTTCTTTATACTCAAGATATATATTGTTTTGAATAAAGTGATATTTAAATGAAAAAAAAACATCTTTTTTGTTCTCAGATGCACATTTTTTGTTGTTTCATTTTAGTATTTCTTCTTTCTTTTTTTTCCTTTTTTTTTTTTTTAATTCAGTCATGGAAATAGTTGGAAAAATGTAATGCAATGTGAATTATGCAGTATTTTTGAAATGTTGAACTATTTTAATTTTAAACATAAGGCAGTTTAAGTTCAAAGCCTTCCTCCTAATACTTTTTAACAAAGAAGCAGAGTAACTTTAAAATACTTTCCCTGAATGTGTTTAATGAAAAACATAAATTCTTTGTTCAACTCATCCATTACTGTGGCTCTTTTAGTCTCCATCTGTGTTTTCTGTGGTTGAGTAATGATGTAAAATTTCACAGTAACATTTACTGCCTGAAACTTTCCTTGTGATGAACAGTGTGCATTATGGTAATGTATCCATTGTTTAAGAGCCCACTGGTAGTAAAACTAAAATCTGTTTAACCTTTGAAATGACCTGTAAAATATGCAGCTTTATAAAATGATTTGTTATTAATAGAATAAGAGCTTTTAAAAGTCTTGTATGTTGTTTCTGTTTATTTTAAGAATAAAATATGATGCAGGTTCTTTCTTTCTGGGTTTGTTTTTTTATTTTTTTGTTTTTCTCAGATAAGGTTTACTTTATTTGGAATTTTTAGAGTTATTTCAGAGGAAAACATAATTTTTTGTAAAGTTCCTGGGTAACCACCTCTAGATAGCTCCGCTGAAGAGCAGGAAACCTCCAGAAGTCCCTTCCACCTTTAACCATCCTGCAATTACTGCTTTTATTATCAAAATAATACAAAGATGTAGTTTAATTTATAATTTGTAAATTATACTTATTTACATATAACTTTACCTTTTTTTTTTTTTTTTTCTCCCTATGAATTGCAGGGGAAATATTCAACTGGAGAAGAAAGTAAATGATGTGCTGAGGTTTATTTTGTTGGTATGAGAACAGAACTGAATACAAATATTATTACCTCATTGAGCATATGTTGCATTGGAGGTCAACAGCTAGAGAAAAAATCACTTCCTGAAGGAAATTACTGCAGTATTTCTGTATAAATGTTTGAGAAAAACACAGTTGTATTAGATATACTTAAAATATGCTAAATTATGTGCATTTATGTATATGTAAACTTCCTTGACTCTGATTGCCTTCTGTGGAGTAAGTTTCATCTCGTTTTCAAAGGAAATGTGGAAAGGAAGTTTCAGATTAAAACCTGTAGTACTGGTGATAGGAAGTAAATTCTTTTAGTTTCTATTCATTCAATTTTCAAAAAGTCAGTAATTATGCTCAAAAAAAAAAAAAAAAAAAAAAAAAAAACCTAATAACTGCAAATGATGTTGGCCAAGGTCTTTTCAAAGATCGTGTATCCTACTAATGATGATGAACAAAGACCAGTATCCTACTGCACATTTACACTGTGAATAATGTTATGAGAAAATAATTTCTGTCTTAAAGAATCCACTTAATCTTCACTTAATTCTCTTCAAATGCTGTCATGTTCTCAGAGATCACTATTGTGAAATAAGTACTGCCTTGAAGGTGTTACGCTTCTCATTACTGATCTTTTTTTCTTTATGCAAAGTCACTATTTTTATTGTTGGGTGGAAACTATACTCAGGTTTCTGCTAATCAGAATTTGAGTAGGTAAAAGTTCTTAAAAAGTTCATTAAAAATGCTTAATCCATCTTTATTTAAATTTACTTTCCAATTTCATTTTTGGTTCTCAAACCAAAGAAGAACACTCTTCATTATATATTTCCATTTAAGCAGAAAACAGCTGCTAAATGGGAATGATCCTACCCATTATTTACAGCTCTGTTAGTCATAAGCCTTCTGTCAGAGCTTGCTTCATCTTGGAAGATTATGGTGAGCCCTTCAGCTGGGGTTATCTCTGCAGGTCTTCTCAAAAGCCATGTATAAGAAATGAATAAATATTTTTTTTCAAGGCAGGTGGCAAACATTGGCTATGGGAATAGAGCTGGTGAAGGAAGACTCCAGATATCCTCCTGTGTGCCTCTTCCAACAGAACTTAAAGATAGAGCTTGTCTCTCTCTTTAAGAGAGAGCTTAGGGAGAGAGCAAAACTAATGTGGCAACTTGAGGATGGGCAGTGTAAAAGAAATTACCACAGGTACCTATGTTGTCCCAGAAGAGCCACCAGCAATACACCTGCAAATACAACAGCCACCTCCAGGAAAGGTGTCTGGCAGCAGTACTGCAGAAACAAGCGTGCTCAAAGTCAGGCCGTGGCTCCTGAAAACTGCTACTGAGTCCCAGGGTTGCTTGGGTGCCCAGACAAGAGCCTGCAAAGCTGGTGATTAATGCAGGTACCATCTATGCTTCATTTCACTTACTCTGTAGGCAGGTCGTCCAAACTGACTTCACTAAATGTCTTGATCCTGTACAGGTCAGAGTTTTAAAGAATGTTCTAGGGGAGATGGTAAAGAGCAAGAAGGAGAAAAGGGAAATACAGTATTTACCAAAAAACACACAAGTGGTCCAATCATTTTCAGCTGTCTGAGTTTCTAAATGTGGCAGTTTGCCTCTTCTGATTAAATGTCCATTCTTATAGAAATGCAGAGTAACTTTCTCAAAATAGAATAGTTTATTCCTAGCCCTCACAGACGTATCCAAAATAGTTCTGCTAGTTTTCCCCTGCATTTTGTATCTCTAAGCATTTATTCAATAGAATCTCATTCTAATTTTAGTCAACCTTAGCTGTGTTTTGTGTGCTGATAAAAACAAAAACAAACAAACAACAACAACAACAACAACAACAAAACAGTTAATTACTGTATTTCTCTATATTTGGAACTTCTACAAACAAAAATAATCTGTTTGGCAAGCTGCTAGCGCAAACTTTTTCTCCATCTGGTGAAATCATTTAAGCTCTCCTGTGTATCTAGGAACACTGGAACAAATCAAACTTGATTTACCATGGGCTTATACTTTGAAGTTAGTTGTAGCTAACCACAGAAAATTCGTGAAGAACTACTTTGACCAAAGCCCATATGGAGGAATGGCGTATCCTCTGCTATGTGCTGCCACATAATAATCTGTTATTATGATTTAAGTTTAGACCTGAGACTTTTATATGAGTGTACACTTCCTTACTTTGCTTCAGAATTTGTTGTTCACACATCCTGAAGTGAAAGGAGGAGGCGAGGAAAATGAACGACTGAAAAACAGAGAAACTGGTACTACCTGATGTCACTGTTGACACGTTGTGGAATCTTGGTATAGCAGTTTAATTGGTTCATGTTTCCACTGCACTTCCAAACTTGTGGACATGAGCACCAGCACTCCTCTGTTAATGACAGTGCAGAACTGAACTCTAGAAATACTACTGTGGTAGAAACAAATAGCAATGAATGGCCCCTCTTTCTTGCTGCTGAATTGACTACTCCTTTCAAGACTTTCCAGTCCTCACTGTAGTGTTCCAGTCCATGTTAACATAAAAATGGACTCAAACGTATTAGTCAGGAATAGACTCTTCTTCTTGATATTAGGTAGAAATGCAGATACAGAACAGCCACCTCCATTGAATTGTGAAGGCTGCAGTATAAAGTAAGCAGTAGCCTGATGGTGATCAGCCAAAGCTGCTCTTTCATTCAGCTCTGACTGTTCAGCAAATATGGCTCAGTAAGTGCTGTTGCATGGGATGATAATTTTTGTTCCAATGTGGCAAAAGGTGCAGAATTTTACTGAAATCTCTGCTGGAGGCATTTATAAGAAGAAAAACAAAGAAGTTGTGATGATGTCTTTATGCATTTTGTTCTTGAAATCAAAGACAGATTGTGCAGTTCCTAATGCACAAGAACTTCTTCAAAACTTAAAACTGAGAGCTAAGTGTTTACAGCATGTGAAAGCCAGTCTAGATTAGGCATAAACTGTGCCTTGGTCCTCTTCTGTCCGGCAATATAAGCACAGCCTCTGAGAACAAAGGGGTTGTACAGATCTTTAGAGTTTCTAGTCAGTCTATCAAATGTTACTGCTTTTCTGAAGAACCATAGAGTTTGTGGTTACATTTTAAAATATCAATCTTGCAAAAATATTGTGTTGGATTCTCTGTCATTCCTCTCATTTCTGGTTCTAGTGCTGCCCAGCTGATTTTACTCATTTTGTCCTTTCTTCTGGGAAATTCCTGGAGTCACATTTCTTTAGTGGGAGAAGGTTCTGTATATCCTACAGAAGAAGTTACTGTTTGAAATTTAGAGGCTAGCATGTGAAAATCAATCCACTATTTTTCAATACGAAATGAATCCTTTCTCTCAGAAGCTGTGATGCTAAGCTGAAACCAATGCTTGATTGTTTTGTTGTTTTGCACCACCTCATCCACAGTCAAATTGCATGTGGTCAGCTGAATTCAGATTTCATTCATAACTTCTAGAAGCTGATAGCAGCATTTCCATTGGCTGTGGTCTGCCTTAGATAAAAGACCTTACAAAGGAAATATGCTTATGAGCTAAGGCCAGGAAGTTATGCTGTAGATAAGGCACCAGATGTATGTAAGCATTTGTAGTTCCCATGATTCACAGTAATTCAATACAAATACATTCCTTATGTTTACTTCACTGATATTTAAAAGTAAGTAATTGCAAGTAACAATAAATATTTGCTTTTGAAATGGCAGAAGCAGGAAACAAGGTTTAATCCTTTGTTAACAGTCAGGAATCAGGTGATGCTGGAAGGCTCAAGGAGCATAACTATATTATTACAATAGACATTCAAGGAGCAGTTTTATAGAATTACACACAAAATTCCCATAATCAGTGTGGCTGAAGGGAGTAAATCGGTAACTGTAATGAGGATTGCTAATGCTTTCTGTTATATGGTCATTGAAATTAGATAGTGCTGTACTTACCAGTAGTAAGGCTACTTTTTATAAAGAGCCCAGTTAGGTAGAAAGCAAAGACACAGAACATTTGTACATCAAGAATAATGATTAGGAAACATATTCTGATGGCACCTGAAGGTAAACCCACTCAAAACCTCTGAAATCAATAGAAATGACTACAGAGTTTCATTAGATATTTCTTGATCTGAACAGGCTGGTTAGCAATCTGGACAATCTAGATAGCTGGGTTGAGACCAGGGGGATGAAATTCAAGAAGACCAAGTGCTGGGTCCTATGCTTTCGCCCAACATCTCCATGCAGCACTACAGCCTTGGAGCAGAGTGGCTGAAATGTACATTTAAGAAATGTACCTGGGAGTGTCAGTCAACACTTGGATAAACATGAGCCAGCATTGTGCCCTGGTAACCAAGAAAGTTCCACATTGTGGCACCTTTAGCAAGTTTGTGAATGATACCAAGCTGAGTGGTTCAGGCAACACAATAGAAGGGAAAGATGCTTATCTTACCTGAAAAGGCTTGGTCCTACAGGAACCTAATGAAGTTCAGCAACGCCAAATGAGGTTGCACCTGGGTTGAGGCAATCCCAAACATCAGCACAGAGTGGGGGATGAAACGATTGAGAGAAGCCCTGCAGAGAAGTGCGTAATGATACTGCTGGATGAAAAATTGGACGAGATGTTAGTGTGCAGCTGTAGCCCAGAAAGCAGACTTTATTCTGGGTTTCATCAAAAGACACATGAGTAGCAGGTTGAGAGAGCTGATTCTTCCCTTTTATTCCACAATTGTGAGTGGAAAAGTGTGTTCAGTCCTGAGGGCCCAGCACAATAAAGATGTGGGCCTCTTATAGAGGACCCAGAGGAGGACCACAAATATGATCAGAGAACAGTAGCACTTCTCCTTCAAAGAAAGTCTGGGAGAACTGGAGTTCTTTATTCTGGAGAATAAAAGGCTCCAGGGAGATTTTATCGCAGCCCTTCATTTCTTACAGGAAGCTCATAAGAATAAATTGAGAGACTTGGGCACATAGTGATAAAATGAAAAGTAGTTGTTTAAGGATGAAAAAAGATAATTTTAGAATAGAAATAAGTAAGAATGTCTTCACTATGAGGGTAGTAGGACAAGAGAAAAATTGCTCAGAGAAGCTATGGATGCCATATCCTTGGAAGTGTTCAAGGCCACACATGGTAGATCTTTGTGGAGATCTGGAGATCTCTTTACCTCCCCCCAGTCTCCTGTCCTGTGGGCTGAAAAGTCAAGGGACCATAGCTGTATCTCTAGAAGTTTTGCCTTCTAGACTCCTCACCATCTTCATAGTCCTCCTTTGAATGCTCTCTAGAAACTTTAAGTCCTTTCCATATTATAGCAACCAAACCTGCATACACTGCTTGAGGTGAGGTCATACAGCACTAGCAGAGACAGACAACCCCTTTCCTTGCTCTGTGGCAGTGCTGGGTCTGATGAGCCCAAGGTATTTTGATACTTTGGACTGCCAGGCACACTGCTGGCTCAGATTCAACTTGTCATTATACAGAACTCCCAGATTCATTTCCATGGAGCTAGTCTCCAGTGTTTCTCCTGATGCTCCAAAATTATTGCCTCCAATTTATTGCCATAGATACAAAAGAGTACAAGAACACCATTATTAGAGCAAATTCTCAGCTACAAAACACTATTTCTCAACCACTGTTAGCTATACATTTTCACCAGCAGTGAACAAGAGCCCACATAGTGCATTTGTAAAAAATTGAACCAGCAGAGGTAACCCGCTGTCACTGTTGTCACTGTTGAAATGCACTACCCACCTCACTATGCTCATATCTGCTCTTTGGTCGCAAGTGTTGATGAACATCACTGGGTGCCATTTTTTCTGCATGAAGGAATTCAGTGACACACCTTTTCTTCATACGCAATTCCATGTCAGACACCATTCTATCAGGCTGTTTTTCTGTTTCCACCTGCCACACAGCAACATAGTGCACTGGTGGGAATGTTCATCTTCTACTGCCATACCACCAACACTTGCCTCTGATACCATGGGCCAAGATAATAAAATAGGAGGCATTACTTTTGGAGCAGTCCTCATATACTGAGGGTTGCTCCAACCCAAATGCAGAATGAAGCACTTACTTTTCTTCAATTTCATACAGGTTAAACTTCATACCCAACTTTCTAACCTGCTAGAGACTTGCAGCTCTAATTTGTATTCCCTCTATATGGGGCCTCTCCAGGTTTCAGGGGAGGGAATCTACAAGTTTTCCTAATTTAGTACGATCTGAATACTTTATTAGTGTGTGTTCAAGAATAGTGCCTCTGAGGTAACCCACTAGTGACTGCCACCAGCCTGAAAGAACCTAATTTATTACAATGTTCTGAGCCCATAAGCCAACAGCTCACCCACTGCACTATGATTTTTTAGTTCTGTGTTGGACAGTTTGTTCAGAGGGATTCTCTGACAAATTTTCAAAAGATTTACTGAGATCCAAAAGGTTTACTTCAACTGGCTTTCCTTGGTCACATAGCCTGGTAGGAAATTTTGTCATTAAAAAAATTTAAACAGGACTTAACCCTTGTGAAGCCATGATCATTTACTATGTTGGCTTTTATTAATTATTTTTCAGTAACTTCCAGAATAATCTCCATCATCTTACCAGACATCAAAGAGACACTGTCAGGCCTATAATAACCAGGGTTTTCTTTCTTCTTTCTTATTATTTGTCAGCTTCTGTTTGTCTAGGACCTCTCTAGATTATCTGAGTCTATTAAAAAACAGCATCCATCTGGTATCTACAATCAAATATCTACATTTTCACACAAAACTTGAATGGATGACATATTCATTTGTAGAAAAGTGACTTATTTTCCCTATCTTCTATCTCATTCCAACCAGAGTCCTGTCACTGGAAATTACTTTCCTATACAGGCCAAAATCCATTCCTCACTCTGTGCATTCTCCCATGATCATCTCTGCAGGAGCATGACTAAACTGTAGGAGAAAATTGAATATATGAAGTAGTTTGTAACAGTCAATTTAAAATGAATGTAAATCAACCTTATTTTTGAATGGAAAGAAGATTGTGTATTATTCATTGTCTTCACTCAGGAGCAAATACATAGAGTTGTTAGTTCTACAGCCCTTAGAAGTGACACTTCTGACAGGCTATCTATTCATAGGAGATGTTACACATTCTGGTATTTCATTTAATATTGCTTTAGAAATCAATAGCAACCCTATGAAAATGTGATATCATAGAATCATAGCGTCATTGAATCATTGAATAATTTGGGTTGGAAGGGACCTCAAAGGTCACCTTGTTCCAACATATCTGTCATGAATATCCTGGCAGATCAGGCTGCCCAGAGCCCCATCTGATCTGGCTTCGAATGCCTCCAGGAATGAAATATTCACAGCTTCTCTGGGCAGCCTGTGTCAGTGCCTCTCCAATATCCAAGCAAAAAGTTTCTTCCTGACATCTAATATGTATCTCCTCCTTTAAATTTAAAACCATTCACCTTGTCCTGTCAGTGGCTGTCCACACAGGAAGTTGCTCTCCCTCCTGTTTTTACTGCTTTTTGCAGTATTGGAAGGTAGTAATGAAGTCTCCCCAGAGCCTTCTCTCCTCTAGACTGAATAAGCCCACCTTTCTCAGCCTGTCTTCAAAAGAGAGGTTCTCCAGCCCTCCAACCATCCTTGTGGACCCTCTCTGGACTCACACCAACAGATGAACAAACTTCTTGTGCTGGGAACCGCAGGCCTGGATACAGTATTCCAGATGGAGCTTCATGAGGACAGAGCAGAGAGGAACAATCATCTCTTCTGCTGTCAAGACTTTATGGTTTTTGTTACTGGTATTCCATATCTTAACATCACATAGTGCTCTTGGAATTAAAGAGTTAATGCTCCAGTGCTATGGATTGTTGATGATATACCTGTCTCAGAATAGAAGAAGAACTACATATCCCAGAGGACTGTTCACTGTTCTTGTGAGGACTTTTCCCTTTTCAGAGGGAAAGATAAAACTGTTCACATGTCACAAGATGTCCTTTTCTTTTTTCCCTTTCTGCTCATCTCTGCCTAGTCATCTTGCCTTCAGCATTAGAGTAAGGCCTTCAGTTTTTGGACACACTCATTTTATTCGATTTGTTAGCTTCAATTCCAATTATATTGTACTATGTTGTGTTATCTTGCATTCCAGTATTATACTTAGGAAATTAACTTTCCTCCTCAGTCTGTTGCTGCTGTTTTGTTTTCTGCTCCATCTCCCTACTCTTTCCCCTTCTCTCCCTACCCCTTCCCCCGAGGTGTGGGTCCTCCCACCCCATTAGTCATGGAACCAGGCGAAACCAGCCTGTAAACTGTTGACACCTATCCTCTGTTGCAGCCCAGGATGCAGGTAACCTTCTGGGCTGCAAGCACATTCTATTGGCTCACATCAAGCTTTTCATCCATCATTACTCTTAAGTTCTACTCTACAGTGCTGCTCTGAATGAATTCTTCTCCCAGTCTGTACACATATCCAAGATTGTCCAACCTAGGTGCACAACACATTACCTTGTTGAATTTCATTAGGTTCACATAGGCTCCCTTCTCAATCCTGTCCAGGTCCCTGTGGATGGTATCCCTTCCTTCTATCAAGTGCACCACTCAGCTTGGTGCCACCAGAAAACTCACTGAAGCTACACTCTATTCCACTGTCCCCATCTCTGATAAAGATGTTGAAGAGCACCAGTCCCAAGGCAGAGCCTGGGGGAGTGTCACTCATCACTGGTCTCCTACTGGACATAGAGCCATTGACCGTGTCTCCTTGGCTACAATCATCCAACCAATTCTATATTCACTTAGTAATCTGTCCTTCAGATCCATATTTCTCCAATTCAGAAATAAGAATGCGATTTGGGATCATACGAAAGGCCATGAAGTAATCCATGTAGAAGGCATAAGTTGTTATTCTTTTCTTTACTGATGACATTGCACTACCGTAGAAGGTCACCAGATTGGTTACACATGATCTGCCTTTGGTAAAGTTGTGTTTGCTGTCTAGGACCACCACCTCATCTTGCATGCACCTTAACATAACTTCTAGAAGGATCTATTCCATGATCTTTCCAAGCACAGATGTGGGGATGATCAGCCTACAGTTTTCCAGATCTTCCTTTTTCCCTTTCTTAAAAATGGTAGTGTGGTTTTCCTTCTTTCAGGCACTGGGATTTCACTTGACAGCCATGACTTCACAAAAATGATGGACATAGGATTGTCAATCACATCATCCTGTTCTTTTAGAACCTGGGATGCATATCATCTTGCTCCATAGATTTCTACACATTCAGTCACAGGAGGTGGTCTTGAAGTTGCTATTTCCTTACTGCAGGAGGAATTTTGCTCCCTTGACTCCTGCCTAGATGCTCAGTGATGCAAAAGACATGGGATGCCTGACTGTCAGTGAAGGCTGAAGCAAAGAACTTCTTGAGTACCTCAGCCTTCTCTTTATCCATTGTTGTCATTTTTCCCTCCTAATTTATCAAAAGGGTACACTCTTCTTGGCCTTTCTTTTCTGATCTGTGTAGTTCTATCTATTCCTTGGTTTTCTTGATCACACCTCTGTGTGTCCACATGTCATCCTTGCATTCTTTCCAGGCCATCCATCCCTGCTTCCACTGCCTGTACATGTCTCTCTTTTCCCTCAGTTTGACCAACAGGTTCTTATTCAGCAATGCCAGTTTGATTTATTATCCTTGATTCTTTATGCTGGAGGATGCGGGAGAGCTCTTGTACTTTCAGAATGGCATCCTTAAAAAGCTGACAGGTCTGTTCTTTTCCTTTGTCCATAAGCACTGTTTCTCAGGAAATCTTATCCAATAACTCCTTAAACAGTCAAAAGTTCTCTTATCTGATTTTCGGGTTCCTGTCTCTCTTCTTTGCCAGGCTCACATTCCTTGAGATCACAACTTTCTATAGCTCAGATTGTCTCTAATTTTAACCTCTTCAATGGTCTCCTCAACACTGTTGAGCATCAGATCCAGGCTTGCTTCATGTCGGGTTAGCTTATCTAATTGCTGGTCTGTGAGAATACAAGAAAAACTGTTCAGAGCAGAAGCTGTGGAGCAAGATAAACAGCATGAGAACCAAGGACACCTCTAGAAGAAGAAAGAATGTCTCGCAGCTGGCTGGATAAGCTCCTGTGTGAATAGTTGAAGAGTGTTTTGTAGAATGCTCTGTTGACATGTAAAGGTGGATGGGAAAGTTGTAGGGGTGGATGGGAAAACTAGAAAAAGAAAACTTGTGAAGGTATATAAGTGATATGAGAACTTGTAATAAATGATTTGGATCATTCACATCTGAGTCTGTGTATCAGATGCTGCACTGGACCAGGAATTGTCCTCTTGGATTGCTTCCAGCCCAATGCATTGCCTTCTCAGTGGACATCTGGATGGCTGAAATTCCCAATCAGGATGAGAGCCTGTGAGTGCAATGCTTCTTGTAAATGAGGCAAAAAGGCCTCATCAACAAGCTCTCCTTGAACAGGAAGTCTGTAGTAGACTCCTACTATCTATCAAATGTCCTTTACTGGTCTGGTACCTATTGTTAATCCACAAGTTCTGAAGATGATCATGGCTACTTTTAGAAGCAGTTTTCATAATCTCTCCATTTCTTAATGTAGAAGGCCTCTCATCTGCCTGTGTTGCCCTTGAAGCTTGTAGCCTCGAACATAGCGTTCCAGTTTTCAATAAGCCACCCTAGAAAGATTATCTGGGTGGCAAATGAGTGTCTCATTGCCTCTCAGCAAGAAACCCCTAATTATTAACATCCTTCATCCTTATTTGGTGACACTGGTTCTGATTTGGTCTTTGGTTGGACCAACCTAACATTGTTCTCTCCTGAGTCTGAAATATTAGTTATGCCCTCTCCTCTTTCCAATGGCCAAGCCTCACATCTGTTTCAAGGGGGCACTTCAGGGGCAAGAGGGAGACTCCACCTTCTGCTCCAGGCAAAGAAGAGGGTCTAGTTTCCCTCTGTCTCCTCAAGGAGCTAAGCTACTTCCCCTTGCAGGGATTAAGATATAGCTATTGGTATGCCTTTGGTATTGCACGATACCACGCATAAGTCTCTCTCCCAGATGCCTGAATAATATATTGTCTGGTGATTTACTCAGGCAGCCTGGCTACTTCTTGAAAATTTCACTGAGCAGAGCATACTTGCATCCATGATGCTCCTTCTGTCCTCAGGCTCTTGGGGGACGTCTAGATTCTGGAGTTCCACACAGCTGAAGGTCTAGACAGTTGCTCGTCAGAAGCTCTGTCTGGATGTATGTGTCAGCTCAGAGTGGTGGTGGCCTGGTTCTGACTCAGACCAAATATTGTGGCAGGTGGTCCCCATGTTTGTTTCAGTAGGTGCATCTCCCTACTGCTTCCACAAAAGGGAGAGAGTGTGCTGCCACACATGATCTGCCACAACGTGTCCAGCTGATCCTCCATGCCATGTCTGCCTGTCCTGGACACCACACTACTGGTTGCTTGCATTCCCTATGTGCTGTCTTTGTAAATGTGAGGATGTTATACCTCTGCTTCTAGCCCTGTCCATGCTTCTGTCACAAGGCTGAGGGCTTCTGGCAGCTCTGGGTGGGTATCTCCTTGCCCTGGAGTCTCCTCAGTTTCAGGACCAATCGCAGCACACTGCAATCACTCAGTGCTGCAGAACATCTGCACTGGAGCTGATCACTTCAGAAAATGAAAGTCTTTGAATTATTTGCTAGTGCCTACCATGGTTAGAACAAGCTCCAAATGTAATTTCAATATTTTGTTGACGTTTGTGGTGATGAATATTATTAGTTATTATTTTAGTCATCTAGAATATTTAATAGTTCTTAACAGCTAAAGCCATAATGGATCACCTGATTAATTCTAATGGCTTATTTTTGTAATGACTCATTGTTCCAAATCCATTTACCACTTTGTTGAGCCTAAGAAATCTGCATTAGTATAGAAAACAACAGTCTTTAAAAATATAGCTTTATTCCAAAAGCGAAAACTAGGAGGGAATGCAGTACTGCTGAACTACAAGGTCTTGTAATGTGTTGTGTAAGCAAGTGTAAGCAATTATATAGCAGAACACATATTATAGAGGAAAATTTAAAATAGGGGGCATGAGAAATAGTGGCAGAGTAAAGGTAATGTCAACGCTGTGGAGTGACAATGTCACTTTTCAATCTCTATTCAATATTCTCTTTTTGTACATTCAGTGAGCACATATGACTTCTTTCTATAACGGAAGTCACTAATTTATTTTTATGGTGTCTTAGCTGTGCCAATATGCTTTTCACAAATTATTTCTAAAGCTAAAAGAAAACAAAAACAAATTAAAATAGCAAAAGCAAAACAATTTTCTCTTAAAAAGCAACCAGATTGGTTTGTGTTCCCTGCACTTTTAGTTGTTGCATGTCTTAGGGGTCACAGGAATCCCTTTAATAAGGCCTGTATCTTTTACCCAAGTTGAATTTTCTTAGTCTGTAGTTGTCAGGAATATTTTAAACCTAAAGCTTAAAATATCACAATATTTCTCAGACTTGAATTAAACTGCAGCTGCTTACGTTCCAAAGCCAGAATGAATATAGTCCCCTTTTTCTTTTCCTTCACAGGAATGCAATGTTTGTTCTTCTTTGCATCTCCCTGTAGATATGGTTTCACGAACACAGCTGCCAATGGGGGAAACTGATGGAAAGCATTCAAAAAATAATTGAGTACTGGACATGTAAATGAATGGTATTTAAACAAACAACAACAAAAAACAACTAGAACAACAGATATATCTTTTGTGAAAAGTTGCTCTTCATGGACACAGTGGAGCCCTTCAGATGAGTCAGTGTGCAGGAGAAATACAGTAGACATAGGCACAGGTTAAAAAAAAAAAGATTGAAAGACATGACCCATCTTCATAATGGGGAGGCAGCCACTGCACAAATCTAAACAAGGACATGAGATGGGATGGTAACCTTAATCCTAAGAATAAATTTTTATATACAAATTACATGTTATTATTTAGAATAAGGTCTTGGCTTCATAATGCATAAATATATGAGAACAACAGCTCAGCAGCATTTAAGACAGTAAATGAAATGGTAGAATTTACTGAAGAAAATACTGTGATCATTGGAATGTCACTAACTGGAACCACATAAAATATATACTGAGTAAAGTAGGCAATTCTATATGTTGGTGTCTCATTGCAGTTTATAGGAGGGAGAGGAGGTTCTTTTAGTATATGTACACTCAACAGTGAGATTAAAACACAATGGGTCAAATGTTAGCCCAACCTGTTTATTACAAATCCTATTTGCTTATGGATATGGGGAAGGGAATATAGGCAACAGAAAAGACAGGAAATAAAAACGAAGAGTCTTTGTAGAAAGCAAGAGAGATAGTCACCACCGTGGGCCCAGTGCGGCTCATAATATGTCTATTGAAATCAGGAAACATGTCCAATCACCATGGGGGATGGGTGGAAGCCAAGGAACTTCCCAACAAGCAGGTCCGGAGGGTTCTTCCAAAGAGGCTTTTTCTCCTCAGGGAATTACTCCATCAAAGGTTTCTTTTCTTTGGGAGTTCTTCTCCCCCAGAGGTTTCTTTTCTTTGGGAATTCTTCTCCAAAGTTAGTGAGGGCCTTTTATCCCCTCTTCCTCAGATTTTTTTTTTTTTTTTTTCTTTTCTCTCTGTTAGTGTGACATACCTGGCCCATTAGATAAGCCAGCAGGGAATGGTGCCTTTGTTGCCATGCACAAGCATTATCGCCTTTTGCAGTGCTCAGCTCCTTCAAGCCGCCCCCTTAAAAAGTCTGCTTGTTCTGCTTCTGCTTACCTTTACAATCATAAGCAGCAGTACTGTGGCATGGTGACACCCATCTGCCCCTAGGTAATTTGCAGCAGTCAGTTAAAGTCTTATCACCAAAAAGGCCTCATGAAGCAAGCTTTGAGACAAAAAAAAAAAAAAAAAAACAACTCACCAGTTCCGTTTTTCACATTTGGTCCCCTTTTCCATCTCAGATTTTCAAAAAAGAAATAGAAGTAATGAAAGAGGTTAAAAGGCAACAAGAATATGTGGCTTGGATATGGTAAACTATTAAATAACATAAACTCTTCAGTGCAGAGATAAATATTTTAGGACCTAGCAAAACAGTTTATAAAATTTTAAGAAGTGTGGGAGACAGTGAATAAGGAACAGGAAATAGCAAGTAGTAGGTTTCAAAGCAACAAACAGCAGTATTACCTCAGACAGTTCTGGTACTCTAATAAAGAACAGTAGAAACTACAGGTTTCTATGACCTTAAGACCTGCTAGAGTTAATGAAATAAAATCTATTCAATACAGTTCTGGAGGGTGATAACAACTCTGATTCAAAAGCCACTGCTGATCTGGAAATTACTGCTGTGCAGGTAATTGCCAGAAATTATTGGTCTGTATGTCCTCATATCTTCCTTAATACTTATTTCTGATTACAGTACCTTCAAAGTATTAATCTACAGTATTATTCTATCTATACAAATATTTGCTTTAATCCAGTTAGTTTGTTCTTAATGATAGTTCTTCTGATTTCTAGAATAGAAATTGATTTTAATGCTTTATAGCTGCTGTTCTTTTTGGTGCCGTAACTCACAAGAGTAAATCTGGGTAACTAGATGTCGCTCTGAGCTGTAAACAGACCAAATTACACATTCCAGAATATATTATACTACCTCTGTTAATCAATACAGGCTAAATCTAAAAGCTATATTCACAAGTCCATCCAAATGACAAAATAAGCTTTTGCTCTAAGTAAACTGAAAGGAAGGTGGCAACTTTGCTGATGATAGGAAATAGGGAGGAGTGGTTTTGTTGTACCAGAAGGCTGTGCTACCATTCAGAGAATCCTGGACAGGCTGAGAGTTGTGCAGAGAGGAACCTGTTGAGGTTAAACAAGAGAAAGTGTTAGGTGTCCTACACCTAAGGAAAAGAAAAAAAAAAAATGCATCAGTAGTCTTTAGTAGATGACCTACTGGAAATTAGCTCTGTGGAGAAGGACCTGGGTTCTGGTGTACAACAGGACAACTATGAACCAGCAGTGTGCTCTTGTGGCCAAAAAGGCCAATGGGAAGCAGTAAGCTTTAAAAAGTAAGTGGACAGCAGGTCAGAGGACATGATCTTCCCCGTCTAATCTGCCCTACAGAGGCCACAACTAGAGTACTGTGTCTAATTTTGGGCTCCTTAGTTAAAGAAAGGCAATGAGGGCAGTAGAAGGCTACAAAAATGTTGTGGGTTGTGGAGTATCTCTGTTATGAGGAAAAGCTGAGAGACCTGGAATTGTTTAGCCTGAGTAGCAAAAGACTGAGAAGGGATTTTACCACATATAAATATCTTTAGAGAATATCAGAAGGATCATGCCGGGTTCTTTCCAACAGTGCACAGTGATAGGACAAGGTGCAAAAGATACCAGCTGGAACACAGGGATTTCCCTACAAACATGAGGAGGACTTCTTTTACTTTGAGAGTGACAGAGTAATGGAACAATCTGCTCAGAGATGTTGTGGATTGTCCTTCTCTTTAGGCATTCAAAATTAACCTGGATTCTTTCTTGTGTAACCTACTGTAGGCAACCTGCTGTAGCAGTGGGGTTGGACTCAGTGATCTCTTGAGGTCTTTTCCAACACCTACAATTCCTTGATTCTGTAATTAATGTAAAATATTTTGCTTGGTTGGTGTCCTTACTGACTTTTAGAGATGCTGGGCTTGTTAAAGCAGAAAACGTTAGCGATAAGAACACTGGGTTTAGAAAAGATGCCTTTTTCCTTTCAGGTATTTATTCTTTCAGTTTGCATTGAGCATGAACTGGTGTTTATGCAGTGCTAGCTATGTTCATGCTAGTAAAACTGTACCATTAGAAGAGAATAAACCAAATTTTCCAAATAATATACATATATATATTTGTGGAAATAAAGTTTCTACTGCTTTCACCTTTCAAAATTAATAGAAAATGCATTTGGTCCTTCCTGTTTTTCCATCTGTGTGGCTCATGAGTTTCATGGAACTTAGATATTAAATATGTTTATAGTAAAAAAGGTATACATGGATCATATTAAATATGTAGAAATATTCTATATATTCATCGTAAATATTCTACTGTATACATGCTGTAAGTTTAAATTATTTTAAGATGGGTGTGCAGTCAAAATTTCCTGGAATATAGTTTGGTCTGGAAGCAACCAAAGAGAGTATGATCAGAAAATTATTTTGAAAGACTGAGTAAAATTTAAGCTTCCTTTTAATGGAAAATAAGAAATATTTTTTTACACAACATGTGAGTTATTTGGAAGAGGTCTTGACTTTATTTTCAAGTATTCTCTTTTGCTAAAATCTTCAAAACACTTTTTACCATAAACTGTAACACCTTCAAAGATTTGGAAAAGAAATTGTAATAGTAAAAGCAGTCTTCCACAGTGTTGTTACATGTAGAACTTTTCCACAGTATTGAAGTTTTTAGCTATAGGCTTAGTAGAAGTTTGAGCCAGTAAAGACTGACAGCTATGCTCACAAAATTATATTGATGTGTGGCTGAAAACTGGAGATAAATAGACAGACAGTTGATTGAGCTTGATGTGCCCTCAGTTGAAGCATATATATGTAGAGTTGCTTTTTTTTCCAGTCTTACTTCAAAATAGCAGCTGAAATACTTTCAAAAAGCATTACAAAAAGCTGTATGGACTTCTGCACTGCTATTAAGTACAAGGATATTTTTTCATTGGTTCGTTGGTTCACAGAATAACAGAATCATAGGGATTGTATGGGACCTCGAGAAATCATTGAGTCCAACTCCTCTGCTAAAATAGGTACCCTGCAGTGGGTAGGTGTCCAGATGAATCTTGAATATATCCAGAGAAGGAGACACCACAACCTCTCTGGACAGCCTGTTCCAGTGCCCTGACAAACCCAAAGATAGTAAAGAAGTTTTTCAGCATGACTGAGTGAAAGTTTTCACGCTCAACTTTTGGACCATTGGTCCTTGTCCTATCAGTGCACACAACTGAGAAGGGGCTGGCCTCAACCATTTGCCTCCAACCTCCCTTTAGATATTTAGATAAACATTAATCAGATCTCCCCTCAGTCTTCTTTTCCCTAGGTAGAAAAGACCCAGGAAACCCACCCTTTCTGCATACATGAGATGCTCCAAGCACTTTATAGAATCATAAAATCCTTGAAGTTGGAAGGGACCTCTGATGGCCTATTAGTCCAACTCCCCTACAGTGAACAGGGACATTTACAGCTAAATCAGGTTGCCCAGGGCGTAATCCAGTCTCACCTTGAAAGTGAACATGGATAGGTCATCAACCACACCACTGGACAAGTGGTGCTGCTCCAGTGTCTCATTGCTCTCACTGTAGAAGACTTTTTCCTAATATCTAACTTTAATCTAACCTCTTTGAAACCATTTCCCCTTGTTCTGTCATTACAGATCCTGCTAAAGAATCTGTCCCCTTCTGTCCTGTAGCTCCCCTTCACATAGTGAAAGGCGCTAACAGGTTGCCTCAGAACCTTCTCTTCTCCAGGCTGAAGACCCCCTGTTCTCTCAGACTGTCCTTGTAGGAGAGGTGTTCCACTCAGGATCATTTCAGCGGCCTTTCTCTGGATGTGCTCCAACAGGTCTGTGTCTGTCCTGTACTGAGGACTCCACATCTGGATGCAGTAATCCAGGAGAGGCCTCACCAGTACAGAATAGTAAGGCAGGATCACCTCCCTTGATCTGCTGGCCATGCTTCTTCTGATGCCGCCCAGGATATTACTGGCTTTCTGGGCTGCAAGGGCACATTGCTGACTTATGTCCAGCTTCCCCTCCATCAGTACTCCCAGGTCTTTTTTTTCAAAGCTGTGTTCAATCCTTTCATTCTGCCAGCTTGTATTGGTAGTTGGGGTTCCTCGACCTGGGTGCAAGACCTTGCACTTGGATTTTTTGAACTTCATGAAGTTCATCTGTGCCCAGTGCTCAAGCCATCTAGATCTCCCTGGATGATAGCCCATCATTCTGGCATGTCAACTGCACACCACAGCTTGGTGTCATCAGCAAACTTGCACTCAACCCCACTGTCAGTGTCATTGATGAAGATACCAAAGAGTATTGCTCCCAGCATTGATCTCTGGGGGACACTGCTTGTCACTGATCTCCACCCATTGAGCCACTGGCAACTGGCTATCAGGGCTGTAGGATAAAACATATAGATTAAAAAGTGTCATGTGGAACGAACAGAAGGAGCGGGGAAACTACACTCGTGCACAAACAGGTTATTTCAAAGGAAAAAACACAAAACTCAAGGCAGCCTGTATCCCATCAGGTTGAGGAAAAAAAAAATGCCAGGCAAGAACACAAAAGAAAGGATTGAACAAGTCTGAGAACTGCTGCAAACGAAAACCCTCTTTGCCTGCTTCACCCCTGCAACAGTTATGGGGATCTTGATGTGGAAGGCCCCTCTGTGGATGATAACAGCCCACAAACAAACAAACAAACAAAACAAAACTAGTAAAAGTCTTACCCCAACATTAAGATTACTGAAAAAGAAGAGATGGGTATTAATTGTAGGTAACTCCTCCCTACATGGAACTGGACGTCCAATATGCTAAATTTTAGGAAAGTTAACTTCAAGCTCTTCAGGGAGTTAGTCAACAAAACACTCTGGGAAACTGGCTTCATGGGCAAGCATGCAGAGCAGAGCTGGTAAAGCTTTCTGGAAACTATCCTCAGGGAACAAAGGCTTTCCATCCCCAGATGTAGCAAGTCAGGAAAGGAAAGCAAGAGACTGGCATGGTTGAACTAGGACTTGCTGGTCAAATTGAAGAGCAAGAATAAAATGCATATACAGTGAAAACAGGGACAAAAGCTGTGGGAAGAATATAATGAATCTGCTAGACTGTGTAGGGATGAAGTCAGGAAAACCAAGGCCTAGCTTGAACTAAACTTGGCAACGGATGCCAAGAAGAAAAAGAAAGAATTCTACAGATATCTCAGCCAGAAAAGGAAAGTCCAAGAGGATATTCCTCCCCTAGTGACTGACACAAGCAGGCTGGTAACAACAGACAAGGAGAAGGCTGAGGTACTTAATACATTTTTTGCCTCAATCTTTTCTAATAACTGCTTATCACATAGCCCTCAAGTATTTGGTTTGGCTTCCTCACTTTGGAGGAAAGTGAGGAAGCAAAATCCCTCCCACTGCATGTGAAGACTAGGTTCATGACCACCTGAGGAACCTGAACATCCACAAGTCCATGGGTCCTAATGAGATGCATCCTAGAGTCCTGCAGGAATTTGCTGATGTAGTCACCAAGCCACTCTCTGTGATATTTGAAAGGTCATGCAGGTATCCCTAAAGGGATGCAAGAAATTTTCATGGGATATTAGCAATGTTTTCTGAGAAATCCTCACATGATCTTATTGGACAATTCAGAGGTTTTTCCCTTGTAGTTTCCTAAAATGACAGCCCTTCTCCATTACAAGGAACTCCATTGCCTTCCCCCATCAAATACAGTTTAAAACTCTGGTAGTCTGGAGCCAGCTTGCTCCCCATAAAACTTTTGCCCTGTCTGCTCGGTCATATTCTGTCAATACCCACACACCTGGTTTTTCAAAGGCCTGCCTAAGATCATAGTACCCAAATCCTTGATCCTGACACTATGCCCTCAGACAGTAATTTACCTGACCAGTTCTCCTTTCCAGGTCCCAGTCACCAATTCACCAAGAGAACACTAGCACTCGTGATCCCTTTAGCATCTTTCCAAGGGATGCAAAGTCCCTTTTAATGTTCTGTGATTTCCTTGTTGCAGCATCCTGAGACCCTACTTGAATGACAATGAGCTGGTAGCAGTCATCTTGTTTTATCGGATGTGGTAGAGTCTTCTTATTGTCTCTGACATATGACCCCAGAAGATGGCAAACCTCTCTACAGGGGTTATCTGGGCAGCAAATGGGGGCCTCAGAGTCTCCCAGCAAGGAATTCCCTATTACCATGACTCTTTCCCCTTTCCTGGTGGCATAAGTTTTAATATAAATCCTCAGTTGGCTCTTCTCAACATGCTTGCTACTTCCTGGGCTCTGATTGGTATCCAGACACTCTTTCGTTTCCAGCCTATTTCTTCTTTCTATTGCTCAGAGGAACTGTGGGATTAGAGAGAAGACACTTCCTACACCAAGGGGAGATGAGGGTCCATTCCCCCTCATCTCATGTGTTATCGTGTCCTTTATCCTTCAGGTAGGAAGCTGGTTTAGCTGCTTCCCCAGGCAGGGATGTAATAGGGGACTGACAGACAGCATGTGTCAATTCAGGCTTCCTCCTTGACTCTCAGATGCCTCTCAGCCTAGTGATTTCTTCCTGCAGCCTGGCCATCTGCTCAAGAAGTTTGCTAAGCAGGACATGCATGTGTCCACTATAACCCCCACCCCTCCTCCTCCTATATCAGGCCCTGGAGGGTCTTCCAGACATGTTGGTTTTATTTGTTCGAATGTTTGTTTAATACATAGAGTAATAAGAATATTTGTGCTTCAGAATAATAACATTCTTGCTGCTTTTTTTTCATCTTAGTGTTGCAGAACAGGAAAATAAACAGCTGGAAAAATAAATAAATCTATTTCAGATTCTAGTAACCAGACCAGCATTTGTGCTGCTTGGCAGTATCAATTAGTTCAAAGGGTTATTTCATCAAAAGTTAATTTTGATGCCCACCAGTGAACATTCTTATTGCTTATTTTCTGTGATTTCTAATGTACAACCTCAACCTTTTTTTTTTTTTTTTTATATTGACAGGTCTTGTGTGGGGGTGTCAAAAGAGAACACAAATTTTTCACTAGTATAAGCTGATGAAGATTTTAGTAAAGACAACATTTAAAGACCATTAATAATCACAACTGGAGGTGATCCTGCTATAGCTACTGGCAATATCTGCTTTTCATTCAGTAATGATATGTTTCAAATGGAGACGCTGTCACACTCCAAGGGAAAAAAAGTCCACATCAGCTCAGCAGATACTGATTGGTAATTCATGATGAAGATGGCATTTGAAGTGAAGGCAAAATGTAGTTCTGTACAGGAGCAAATCTTCAGGGAAGTTCAGATGTTGTGAAATCCAGATAAACTAATTTGCCAGAAAGTGGCTTGCAGCAAGCTCATCTCATCTTTAAAAAATAAATCTCTTTATTTGGAATTCAACTTCTACTTGAAATTAGGATGTTGTTGATCCTTCTTCTGTAGGTCTGTTTATTTGAGTTGTATGTAGTATTGGGTCAGAACACAAATAACTTAAAACTTCACAGCTCTCCATCTTTGTAAGAAACAAGAAAAAGTACTGACATAGTAGTGTTCCTTAGGTAAGCTGCCTGAAGTATTAACTTCTGAAAACAGCAGAGATGAAAACTTACAATTATGAATAATTAAGGCAATTATGTGCCAAACACTGCATAAGATCACAGAATCATAGAATGGCCTCAGTTGAAAAGGACCGCAATGATCATCAAGTTTCAACCCCCTGCTATGTGCAGGGTCACCAATCACCAGACCAGGCTGCCCAGAGCCACATCCAGCCTGGCCTTGAATGCCTCCAGGGATGGGGTATCCACAACCTCCTTGGGCAACCTGTTCCAGTGCCTCACTACCCTCAGAGTGAAAAACTTCCTCCTAATATCTAACCTAAACCTCCCCTGTCTCAGTTTAAAGTCCCTTGTCCTATTACTATCCACCTCATAAACAGCCATTGTCCCTCCTGTTTATATTCTCCCTTCAAGTACTGGAAGGCCACAGTGAGGTCTTCCCATGAGCTTTCTCTTCTCCAAGCTAAACAATCCCAGTTCCCTCAACCCTTCCTCATGGGAGAGGTACTCCAGCCCTCTCATCATCTTAGTGACACTCCTCTAGACCCTCTCCAAGAGCTCCACATCCTTCCAGTGCTGGAGGCCCCAGGCCTGAACACAGTACTCCAGATGGGGCCTCACAAGAGCTGAGTAGAGAGGGACAATCACCTCCCTCTCCCTGCTGGCCACCTCTTTTTTAATGCAGCCCTGAACACAGTTGGCCTTCCAGGCTGCAAGTACACACTGCTGGCTCATGTCCAGCTTCTCATCCACCAGGACCCCCAAGTCCTTCTCTGCAGGACTGCTTCATTGTATTAAAGTAAATATTGCAAAGAGTAGGGCAATTTTCACTACTCTGTAATAACAGAACATTCTAAAATACATCCCATATACTCACAAGTCAGGAATTTTGGCTCTTCAATCACGCCTTACAGAAAAGACATCCTTTTTTTGATGTTTTTAAGATCTCCAAGAACATTGTTCTGTTTCAAAAGCTATCATATCTTAGTATTCTGAATGACTTAGCTCTAATCAGTCTAAACAGACTCCAAAAAGCACACATCTATTTCAGAATTACATCAACTCTTTAATTCTGATTGATGTATTCCCACCAGCAATTACGATGTGTCATGTAAAATGACAGACTTTTTCCACTACTATTAATATACTTATATATATGAAATGCAGTTGACAGACAAATCTAATCAAATGTTGAGTTTTCCCTTGGTTAATTTGATGGCAAAAATGAATTCCTCACAGTTGTATTGCAAGTCGTATAATCATTTCTATATTTTATATTAAATATTATTTTGGCATTAATCTTCACATTTTTATTTCATAAATCAAGATAAAAAATCTATTTTTACTAGTCTGGCACTTGCTTTGTTTAATCTTTACTAAGTTAATATCTGTATTTTCTCTGTTATTTGTTGTTATTTGCAAGTTAGATGAGCATATGTTAATAAAAAGTACTTGAGGAATTATAAAAATTCTCTCTCTTCTGTAGTATTTTCTGATATTTTCATTCTCTTAAACATCAGTAGTTTTTCTTTTCTTTTCTTTTCTTCTCTTTTCTTTTTTTTCCCCTGAAATTCCAGTAGCAAAACATGTCTACTGTTTGTGGATTTTTTGTTGTTGCTATTTGTTTTCTTTTTAAATGTAACAGTATGTTATGAATTTATATGTAATAGCAATAGAGAAAAATCAGTAAATTGTTATTGCCTCCTTTTTTTTTTTTTTTTTTTTTTTAAAGGATATTATATACCCAGTAGGAAAGTGTTTTTGTAATATCTTTGTTGAATAATATCTCACATTTGGATCTAGTATACATACATAGGTCTCTCTGGAAGGAATGATTCCTGTTTATCGCCATAGAAACTACAACAGACACAAAAAGCACAATAACAAAGATCAAATTCTCAGCTACAAAATACTATTTTTCAACATAGTCACCATCATTAACTATGTATTCGTATCAGGAATGAACAAAAGCCCACATGTCATGCTCATAAATTCTGCATGATTTTTTGCAACGTGGCTTTTCTTTCACATGACTATTGCTACTTCTAGAATACACAACCCACTACTGTACTGCTCATATCCGCTCTTTGGTCTCCATAAATGTTCAGCAAGCATTAATGAATGTCAAAGGGTGCCATTTTTTTCTGCACAGAGAAATTCAATGGCACATCTGTGCTACATCTGCACTTCCATGTCAGATGTGACAGACTGCCCCTCTACTGCCATCTGTCACAGAGCAATAAAATGTAATGGAATACGGGTAGGAAGATTCAACTTCGTCTGCCATCCCACCAGCATCCACCTTTGATGCCATGGGCCAACATAATAAAATAGCAGGCTCCTTGTATATAAAACTTCTCATTCACTTTGGAGAAATTTTGATATGATAGATCTTGTGGAGACATGAAAGCTTGAGAATAATCAGCTAAAATATTTTAAAGACTTTAACTTCAGTGTTATCCCCAGGCTTTCATTGTTATTATAGTGTAAGTTTCAAAAATCTGAACAAAGTTTCTCACAGAAAGTAATTAGTGTCGATGTTCCCAGAAGAGAATACTTCAAATGTTACATAATATTGAAAGATGATCATTTTACTTAGAGTAAGTCTTCAACACTCCTTAAATATTGCAATTAAAATGTTAGGTTTGAGAACTTTATGGGATTTTTTTTTTTTTTTTTTTTGTGGGCTTCATGTTGGTTTTTGTGTGTGTGTGTTTGCTTAGTTTTGAAAGTAGAAGTATACTATTAGACTATACTATTTTTTTGTTTGTCTGTTTTTTGTTGGATAAATTTAGCAGGTAAATTTATAGTTTCTCCAGATAGCAAGTTCTTATCTTAGGTACTCACTCAGATAATAGTTTGTTTTCCTACCAAATTGGAATTTGAAACAACTTAGTAAATTTCAGAAAATATTGGAAGAATAATTCCAAAAAGCTCATAGTCTGGTTTTTCAGTGTTGCTCCGTATTTACTGAATTGTTTGCCATGTCATGAGGGGGATGTCTTCGATGTTCTTAAACTGCTCACATTAACACACTGGAGGTAGGAGAGGGGATGAGACGATTGTAACTGAGAACGGGTCTGTACCATATGATACTGGTTATAAAACAAATTATCTTTCTTGGGTGCTATATTAATGGATTATTCCCTGAAATATGTTAATAAACCTGTAGTCTAGTCAGATTTTTTTTTCTGATATATTATGTTTCTGCTCCTGCAGTCCAAGAGAATGTGATAGTTTACACCAAAAAGAAGACAAGTAAACTGAAATCAACAAATTTCATTGATTTCATTTAATACAATGGGTTTTGGAAGAAGGCAGAAATAATGTCAAGTGATCTTAGTCTAAAGAAAGTATAAGAAAAAGGCTGCAATTTGAAGGAACAATATTTGATATATTTTTGCAATGAACTTTTATTTCTATTTCATTATTGAGGAGTCTGGTGGATTGATGTATTCATCTAAAATTATTACTGTTGAATGTTTAAATAGTGATTTTAGTTGAAACTGGGAACTTTTCCACTTGGTGTTGAATCTCATACTACTTTATAAACATAAAGGTTTAGGGTCATATTCTTCACAATTTAAGAGAGAATAAGTGGATTTTCTTGCATTTATTCTAGAAAACTTCACCTATGATGTAGGTATTTAGGTCTTGAGAGTCATCTTAATTTTTTGCTTGTGTTGGAAAATGTGTACACATCAAACATTCATGACTATCTAGCTTTCCAGGAGGTATTGAAACTTATTAACATTTTAGGCTTTAAAATAAATAAACAGATCTGAATTTTAAAGGAAGAAATAATAGCAGAGCGATGAAAATTTACCTAGTGCAATCATCCACACATTTAAGAATTCTAATTTATCTATCTTTAATATCTAATTTATCTATGCATGGATAAAATAATGTATTTGGAACAGTGCAGAAAGTAAACAAAAAGGGTTGTCATATGTCTCCCCCTCCTTGAAACTCACAGTGCTGATTCACTGGAAGAATTCCAAAGCAAAAAGCCCAGAGGGGGAAAAATAAATCAAAAGATTTTTCACATGCATCTAAGCATATAAAGATTAAGAGAATGTTAACTTCTAGTTATTGCACCTTATCTGTTTGATACCCGAATCTTTGAATCTAGAGTTTGCATAAAGTATCACTCAAACAAGATATTTTCATCTTTTAGAAGTAAGAAATGCTCATCTATATGAGTAAACAGATCTTTTATCACCAGTGTCTCATCAATGGAATTTGAAACTCCAAAAGTTATTTTCAAGGGAAATTCCATTGTCTTTTGCAGTTCTTTCATTGAAATGCATATAATAAATTTTAGAAGCGTGTATAGAGAAATATGTATGCATACATATCAATATTTTGGTCCTCAGATCACTGGTATAGAATATTAACCCACTTAAAATTTATGGTTAAAACATTGTAAGAAGCATCAATATACAAGGCTGTTTCTGTTAAAATCTTGCAAACTGAAACTGATAGGCCATAAACATGCAGAAATAATAAGAACCTCAGAAAAAAATAAGTCCCACTCTGTAAAAATCTCTTCACTACAATTGTTGCAGGGGAGATGTAGGATAAAAGGAGTATTTTTTTCTGGGGAAAAATAACGCAAAAGAAACATAAACAAAAAACAACAGAAACCCTGACCTTAGAATAAAAGAAGAATAGTAATAAATATGATGTATCACTCTTTCAACTTATTATTGATGAACAGTCTACACATCTGATGAATGTTATTTCCTATCTGAACATTCTAAATCCGAAAAGTTTTAAATATCTCAGATGAATTCAGTTTTGCTTCATAGCATGCAAATCTGAAGTATTTAAAGCTGAAAATTGCCTTCATTGTTAGCATTCATATTATAGACAAATTAATATATTTGAAGGAAATGTGGGTATAGATAACTTCACCTAAGTACATTAGCAAGTTGTCATACAATACAAGATCTGAAGAAATAAAGCTGGTGCTAACGCTCAGATGACCACCGTGTATATGCTGCAAAGGCTTAACCTCACACTAGCTCCAGCTGTGCCTGTGGACCAAATATCCATCACTGACTAGACAAAGCATTGCAGTGTCCTCCAAAATGAATACAGGTTAACTGTTCTGAAGTCTTCTCCTTGTACTAATTAAAGCACCACAAAGAGATATGCTAAAAATTTTGTTCCTGATTAAACCTAAAATGTTAAAAGCTACACTTCTGTTAGTTGATATCAAATTTTATGGGTTTATCATCTGATATATGTTTTTTGGAAAAGTTGTAGAATATTACTTCCAAGTATTTAAACATGAATTCAGTGTAGGAGGAAGTATACATGTACACTTAAATTGAGGTGGGGTTTTTTGTTTGGGTTTTTTTTTTTTTTTTAATGTCTGATGAAATTGATTAATTATTGAAACAGATTAAACAGATCTTCCTATATCTATATTTTGAAGCCTTCTTAAAATAAAGATAAAAATATGGAAAAAAGAACACTTCATGATTATGTTTGAGACATGGAAGTTTGTAGTTTTCTAAGCAGTTAAAAAGTCTTGTAAAATACTGATTTGCAACACAGCATGTACGTTATCACTCTGTTACTATGAATAAACAGAGATCTACTAATAGTAAATACAAGATTCAGGAAAAAATAAAACTCTCAAAGCAGTCATTCTGTCTTTCTGTAAGACAATTATGGCATGCTTTTGCAAAACACACCTGATTAACAAAAGTAGTGAGAGACTAAATAGGCAATTTCTATTTAATGAGTTTTAGTATTTCTCAGAGTAATATATATTAATATCTGATTATAAGAAGCACTCTAAATTGAGAAGATTTGGGGACTTGTATTATAAGCAGAGTAGTAGAATCAAAAAGTTATAATGATGATCTGCACAGAAATAGAACATTCAAGAATCAGTGTTCTATGAAATCTACAGAAGGAAGAAATCTTGTATCCCACAGAGCTGTTTTGTGTGAGAGAGCACTAGTCTAGTACATAAGTTTATGTACATAAATAGAATAAATGTTCAGTTCATGCTGCTGAGTTGCTCACTCCATAGAAGAAAAGCCAGCTATTTTCCAAAAAATTACGTCAAACATAGACTCTACATCTGATAACTGTAATTAAATTTAACCATTTTAATTGCTGCTGCACAGGAAGTAACATTAGAGTGTAATCTGAATATACATCCATAGTCACATCAGAAAACAAGGACATAAATAAAATTTGGAATTAAAATTTACATCTATATTTCCTCTGGAAAGAAAAATAAAAATTCTGGATCTTCACCACAATTAGATTTAATTAAGCAGGATTAGCACTAGATTACACATTATCTGGGAAAATCTGCCTAAGCTCATAGATCTCTGTTGTTCTTCCACAGCCTCAGCTTTATCACCCAAAAACACGATGCTGTGTATCTTTGGGTCAATAGGAACCTTAATTTTAAGAATTCTCCACTAAATTGGAGCAGGTTCTGTTGAAAGTTTTCCTTGTTTTGTCTTAACCATACTTTATGACAAAATGTTCTGCTTTTAATGACACTTTTCACAGAAAAATTCTGTAGTCTTCTGTGGCAAGAATGTCATTCTACAATAGAAAAAAATACATATTTCCTCACTAGTGATTCATCTCAAAAACATATAGCTGGTTATACTTGACAAATATCAAATTTGCCAATGGATAATGCCAGAGTTTGTCTTCTAACTTTATTCTACCACCTAAGCACACATCAAAAATACTCCAATATCAATGCAATTTATAATCCTGCCCATAGATTTTGTTTTATATAGATGTTTGTGGGACATTCATTAGTGTCTCAAGGATGCAAGGTTTCTCCAACTTACATCTTCTAAATCACTATCACAGAATCACAGACTCACAGAAACACCAAGGTTGGAAAAGATCTACAAGATCACCCAGTCCAACCATCCACCTATCACCAATAATTCTCACTAAACCATGTCCCTCAACACAACATCTAAATGCTTCTTGAACACCTCCAGGGTCGGTGACTCCACCACCTCCCTGGGCAGCCCATTCCAGTGCCTGAACACTCTTTCAGAGAAGTAGTATTTCCTAACGTCCAGCCTCAATCTGCCCTGGCACAGCTCAAAGCCATTCCCTCTAGTCCTATCACCAGTTACATGAGAGAAGAGGCCAACCCCTAGCTCACTACAACCTCCCTTCAGGTAGTTATAGAGAGCAATAAAGTCTCCCGTGAGCCTCCTCTTCTCCAGACAGAACAATCCCAGCTCCTTCAGCTGCTCCTTATAAGGCCTGTGCTCCAGACCCCTCACCAGCTTTGTTGCCCTTCTTTGAACCCACTCCAGGGCCTCAATGTCTTTCTTGCAGTGAGGGGTTCCAAACTGGATACAGTACTCGAGGTGATGAGTACAGGGAAACAATTACTTCCCTGCTCCTGCTGACAATGCTGCTTCTGATGCAAGCCAGGATGCCATTGGTCTTCTTGGTCACCTGGGCACACTGCTGGCTCATGTTCAGCTGAGCATCAATCAATACCCCCAGGTCCATTTCCTCTACACAGTCTTCCAGCCACTCTGCCCCAAGCCTGTAATGTTACCTGGGGTTGTTGTGGCCAAAGTGCAGGAACCAGCATTTGGCCTTGTTGAACCTCATCCCATTGGCTTAAGCCCAGCTATCCAGCCTGTCCAGATCCCGCTGTAGGGTCTCCCTACTGCCAGGCAGATCAACACTTCCAGCCAACTTGGTGTCATCTGCAACCTACTGAGGGTGCACTCAATGTCCTCATCCAGGTCATCAATAAAGATATTAAAGAGGACAAGTGCCAGTACCAACCCCTTGGGAACACCACTCATGACTGGTCATCAGCTGGATTTAGCTCCATTCATTACCACTCTCTGGGCTTGGCCTTCCAGCCAGTTTCTTATCTAGCCAAGGGTGTACCTGTCCAATTTTTAACTCTTAGTTGGATCTGTCTTTTGTGTTTAGCAGATAATTCTTCTTCCCTTCCTCCTATGCTTTCCCTCCAGCCGTGAGTCTAATATTGCTATACAATGTACAGAGCAAATTTTAATATCCTTATGTATGTTACATTAAAAAATGCTTCAATTCATGCTATGTCACTATTTTTTCATTTGGATTAAAATAAAATTTGCACTGAGATCACAGATGATAGTAATAAATTAATGACATAACTGTTTATTCTGGAAAGAATAAACACATGCAGAGATTACTAGCCTGCTTCTTCTATTATGTAAAAGGAACCCTTCAGCTAGAACAATAGCTATGGAATTTATTCAACCACATGATTATTAAGTAATACGAGCATTTTTTCCAAAATTGAAAGGATCATTTTGGATCTCAGTCACACTAAACTTTACCTTAGTACTACAGAGTTTTCATGTCCTTCCTGTATGAGATGTCTTAATTAGTAAGGTATTTACTTCAATAATCTACTGTTACTAAGTTGGATGATAAGGATATTTTTCTTGCAACATATTTTGGAATATATGTGAGCATTCCTGAAGTGTATTAAAAAAAAAAAAAAATCTATTTTTTCATAGATTCACTGAGATTGGAGAAGTCATCCAAGGTCATCTTGTCCAACCGTCCACCCTTCACCAATATTCCTCCTCTAAACTGTATATCCTAGTAGAACAGTTACATGTTTATTGAACATCTCTAGGGGTGCTGTCTGCACAGCCCATTCCAGCACCCAATCACTCTCTTAGAGAAGAAACTCTTCCTAATATCCTAATTGAGTCACCCTTGGCACAACTTAAGGACATTCCCTCTAGTCCTGTTTCGAGTTATGTGATTTCTTCATTCATTTGTGCAAATAATTGCTACTTTGTTAGTAATTGTGGAAGTAGAAGACTGACTGACCTCACAAAAGGTATTTGGTTAATACTGTTAACCATATAAAACAATGAGTTTGTGCATAGTTTCAGACTACAGGAAAAAATATCTAAAACTTTCATTAAGAAATTAGACATAATATTATTGGATAGATTTATATGGCAGTAGAATAATATATATGTGCTGCCTTATCTTTAATACTTCTTCATTTTAAATTCAGATGATGCATTTGATGGGCAATAATGGATAAATTGGAAGTGTCAGAGGATGTATCAAATTCATAAAGCAGGACAATAATCAGATGTTGCATGACAAGATGATAGTTACAGAAAATAATCATTCTTAGCTTCATCAATCTCAAATAATGATGTTTTCTTTAAAGGTCAGAAATAGATTGATGCCTGTGCAAAAAATGTATTATTGTACAGTCAAGCTGGCTGTCAGCTGAGGATCTGAATCAAAGACGTATATGATCCATGAGATTTGGAGTTCAGATTCCTGGATTGCATAAAAACAACAATTAATTTTCATTGAATTTTCCATGAACTCATTTAAAAATATTTGGATTCATCTCTTAATTTTTAAGAGAGAAAAAATATTAAAAGTTTTAGACACGTGTAGTTTATCAGTTTAACACACTTTCAATCCTGTCTTGAAAATAAATGACAAGTTAAAATGTGAATTCCTTTTTTATATTCTAAAAGTGTTTATCCTTGATAAATTTATGTTGGAATTTGGAAATAGTTTTGCTTACTTATTTGTTTCTTTCAGTAAGTTCAAGTATCATTTAATAATTTCACTTTTTGCTTCTTCATTTGTGAGCAGTTCCTATAAAAACTATTAGTTTACTTGAAATTTCACACTTTTTTTAACTTTGTGGCCTCTGACAGCTTTGTGAAAATAGTGATATTGTTTCTCTCCTTTTTTCTGTTTCCAAATGCAACACTATTCTTACTTAAATGCCTTTAAGCTTATTTGTATGAACAGATACAGGTTCTTAAAAATAACAATAATCATTTCATAACACTAATTATAAGTAAAAACATAGCTAGATTTGTCTTGCACAGAAAATAATAATGGCTCTCTATCAATTCTCTTCCATGCCAAAATAAGTAAGCAAGAAAAAGATACATATTCTATATCTTCTATATTCTCTTCATAAAAAAAAATTATTTCCTTTTCATCTTTTTCTTTAATCTGAAATTGGTAGTATTCTCAAACAAAATCTCATGTTTTAGTGCAGAGTTATATAAGTTATGTTATGAATTGTATCAAATGAGACTTATTTACAATGAATTTATAAATCTTAGCTTGACCTGAATTATTTTGCTGTCTGTATTAGCAACATGAGTTCAGGCAGAAAACATCTATTAGCTCTACATAAGCTGGATGATGTAACTGAGATTGACATTCATTGCATGTAAATCTAATCCGTATCTAGTTTATTGTTTTACAACAAAATTAAAACTTTAGTCAACAACAACAAAAATATGTGAGAACTTTGAAACAAAAAATATTTGAGCTTGTTTACATAGTACTAAATTGTTTTAATGATAAAGATGTATTTAGTGAAGATAACTCTATACCATGAATAAAACAAAACATAACAAAAACAAAAAAAGCCCAACACTCTGAACAATGTGTATTAAACTGAAACTGAAAAATTCTGGAGAAGATGAAAATTTATCTCTTATGGCAATAATCTGTCTCAAATAAATGCTAGCATGTTTTTTATTAGATTCTGGCATGTAATGACAATTTATACAGAGAGTTAACAAAACAAACTGAACTAGTGGGTGCAGGGATGGCTGAAAATGAGAGCTGGTATTATGTTGTGATCTCATGTATTTCACAAACCCAGTGGATTCTTTGCGAGAGTCAGCAACTAATTGAACAAGTATAATGTCCACATAATCTAAATCTACCTAGATTTTTCCAAAATTTAACTTAACTACATTCTTTACCAGAACATCCCATAGGATTAAAAGAGAACATTTTCAAAGGAATAAATAGTAACTGCATAAAATAAAAGATAAATTTGAATTTTGAAGTAAGTAGCTTAACTGTGGAGGCACATATTCCTGTAAGATAGTGCTCATGTCATTATATCTATTCATCCCAATGCTCACATTCTTTCAAACAAGAAAGATGTTCAGTTTTGGTAAAACATGACCAAACTGCAAAATTTCAAAATATCTTTGCTGCTGAATAGGAGAAGACAGATGAAACAAAATGCAGGCATGTGAAGTGACTGACTTCATGAAAATCTCATGAAGAGAGTCAGATCAGTGATAAAGCTAAGATAATGAGGTTTTATTAAGAAATAACAGAAATACGTTGTTGAAGTTGATGAATTTTGAATGTTTAGCAAAATCCTCTCAAATGCACCATTTAATTAAAAGTATTTGAGATGATAGACTCCGTATATTAATTCAGAAAGCATCAAGCCACTTTATGGAAGACAAAACAAGAATGGAAATAGAAGGAACATCTGGAGGGCAATTATTTCATTCTCCCCTTCGAACCACAAATTATTGCTAAGGCAATCATACTTTCCAGATTAGTAAGTATAAAAACAAATATAAATTAATAGAAAAAAATTAAAAATAACAATTGTATCCCTGGAATAATTTGTTTGATAGGGGCTAACAGTTCGGTGTCGAGGCATTTGAGCCTGGACAACCAGGCAGTTTTCATTCTACCTAGTGGCTTACATTTTCATTCACATCACCTCTGTTTTCATGTAAAAATGCCATGTGAGGCTACCAAAGGCATTACTAATCATTCTATATTGCAGCCACCACTATTTTTCATCACCACATCCAGTGATTTTATCATAAAAGCTGATCATTGTGGTCATAAATGTGTTACTAACAAATCAGTGTCGATTATATCTCATTATTTTGCTGTCTTAACGTGGTTAGAAATAGTTCTAAGTCATGGCTGAGATCCTTCAGGGAATGAGTTGAAATGGACAGAGGTTCCCTAGGTACTTATCTTTGCTTATTTCAAGACTGTCATTTTCAGCTATGGCAAGCCTGCAACAGTTGGCTTTGGTTAATGACCGCTGCTGTCCTCAGTTCTACTTCTCAACAGAACAGAGATAGAAAATAAGATGCATAAAACTCATCAAGTCAAGAAAAAGGCAGGTTATTTAAAAACAAACAAACATATCAAACATGCATCTATTTCCCATCAACAGGCGACGTCCTGGGTAGTAAGTTCTCAAACTTAACAGATGCTTAAGAAGGCAAACTTTTCAATAACAAATGTTTTTCCTTTCTTTATTCTTTTGTCCACCAACTTTTATTGCTAAACATGACATCACAGACTATGGATGGCTATTCATTCCAGTGTCACTAACATCAGCCTATTTGATCACCCATGGCAATGATGATAGAGTTATTTTTTCTTACTTTACCCTTCTCAACTTCTCCCCTGTAATAATTTATATATATACATATAATTTATGTATATTGACTCTTCCATTTCATTAAAACATTGTCCTTTTCTTAATAAATTAAAAAAAAAAAAATCACACTATGTTTCTGTCATTTAGAAAGAGATTTATTGCAGATGAATGATTTTAATCTTAACAATAAACCTTCAGCAAAAACTGTCACATATGTCAAACATATTTTGTTATCATTGCTGTTATCAGGATAGAAGAGCACTTTATAACTGCAGCAGCGTGTGAAGCTTTCAGAGCTTTCATTCATTTACCAGAAGCCAAAGTCTACAGTGAAGAAAATACTGATTTTGAAAATGTAACTCAGCATACAGTAGAGCTCAGCATACAAAGGAAAACACTATTTAAACAAGATTTTATGATATACGCAATAGAAAATGTAGTACTGTTATCTCACTATGGAAATCCTATTCCTAGCAGTTGCATTTCTATTAAGTGAAGTTATTGTGAAATTGTGAAATCTATTATTACACTCTGGATGAACAGTCACTCTTGCAAATATCCTGAGGAGACTAAGAAATCCTGTCAGTATTTTAATGGATTGGGATAATAAAAAGATGTACAGTCCATGTCTGGCTGAGCTAAGTGTCTCCTTGTCATCTTTTTCTCCATAATATCTTAGAAACTGTATGTCTCAGGGTGAGAAGAAGCCAGACAACACATACCCTGTAAAAGAGGAAATGTCTCTGTTCATGTGTGATAGAGGTATTATAGAAAGTTTACTTCTGTTTAGGAAGTGCCTTTTCTTTCTCACCCTAAGTAACAGAATTAAAGAAAAAAAAAAAGAGGAAAAAAAGAGAGAAATTCTTATGTTTGCCTCTCACTGCCTTTTTTCACTGGTATGTCCTTTTCAGAAGAGGAGAATACCTGCTCTCGAAAAAAAATATGGAGCTTAATCCTCTATCCAAATCATCAAGCTTAAATACAGAGTTGAGTGTCTATGGGTAAGGATCAGGGGGAAGGCCTATAGGGATGACATCTTGGTGGGGTTCTGTTATAGACCACCTAATCAAGATGAAGAGTTGGATGAGGCATTCTATGAGCAGCTTGTGGAAGTCACGCGATCGCCAGCACTTGTTCTCATGGGAGACTTCAACTTCTCTGATATATGTTGGAAATACAATACAGCACAGAGGAAGCAGTCCAGGAGGTTTCTAGACTGCGTGGAAGATGGCTTCCTCATGCAACTGGTAGGAGAGCCTACTAGGGGTGGTGCCCTGGTAGACCTGGTCTTCGCTAACAGAGAAGGAGTGGTGGGAGAAGTGAAGGTTGGGGACTGTCTTGGGCAGAGCGACCATGGAACTGTAGAATTCTCTATTCTTGGAGATGTCAAAAGAGTGACCAGCAAAACTACTTTCTTGAACTTCCAGAGGGCGGACTTTGATCTGCTCAGGGCACTTGTAGCATGGGTCCCTTGGGAGTCACTTCTCAAGTGTAAAGGGATCCAGGAAGCCTGGATGCTCCTCAAGACAGTAATCTTAAAGGTCCAAGAACAGGCTGTCCCTGAGTGCTGTAACATGAGCTGTAGGGGAAGATGACTGGTGTGGATGAGCTGGGAACTACTGTTGAGACTCAGGGAGAAAAAGAGAGTCTATGTCCTTTGCAAGAAGGGGCAGGCTAATTGGAGAGATTACAAGAAAGTAGCTAAGGTATGCAGGGAGGAAGTTAGGAAGGCAAAAGCCCAACTTGAACTCAGATTGGCCACTGCAGGAAAAGACAATAAAAAATCCTTTTATAAATATATCAATGGCAAAAGAAAAACCAAGAACAATTTTCACCCTATACTTGATGCAGCAGGGAATGTGGCCACTGAGGACAAGGAGAAGGCTGAGGTCCTCAATGCCTTCTTTACATCTGCCTTTCATAGCCAGACCAGTTATCCTCTGGGCATTTTACTCCCTGATCTGGAAGTCTGGGATGCTCAGAATATACCCTCAGCAATTCAGGTGGAGGCAGTCAGAGAGCTCCTCCTCCATCTGGACTGTCACAGGTCCATGGGACCAGATGGGCTACACCCTTGGGTGCTGAGGGAGCTGGTGGGGGTGATTGCCAAGCTGCTCTCGGCCATCTATCAGCGCTTCTGGTTAACTGGAGAGGTCCCAGAGGTTTGGAGGCTTGCTGATGTGACTCCTATCTTCAAGAAGGGCCATAAGGAGGATCCGGGGAACTATAGGCCTGTTAGCACGACCTTGTTACTGGGAAAGTAATGAAGCAAATCATCTTGGGTGAGATTGCATGGTACGTGCGTGGTGCCCAGGGGATCAGACCCAGCCAGCACGGGTTCATGAAAGGCAGGTCATGCTTGACCAACCTCATCTCCCTCTACAACTGGGTGACCAGACTCGTAGATGAGGGAAGGGCTGTTGATGTAGTCTACCTAGACTTCAGCAAAGCCTTTGACATGGTCTCTCACAGGCTGCTTCTGGGAAAACTGGCTGCCCGTGGTCTGGACAGGTACGCACTTCTTTGGGTAAGAAACTGGCTAGAGGGCCATGCCCAATGGGTGGTGGTTAATGGAGTGAAGTCCAGCTGGTGACCTGTTTCAAGTGGTGTCCCCCAGGGGTGGGTACTGGGACCTATCTTGTTTAATACCTTTATTGATGACCTAGATGAATGGATTGAGTGTACCCTCAGTAAGTTTGCAGATGACACCAAACTGGGAGCTGGTGTGGATCTTCCTGAGGGTAGGGAGGCCCTTCAGAAGGATCTAGATAAGCTGGATCTCTGGGCTGAGGTGCATGGGATGAGGTTCAACAGGGCCAAGTGCCGGGTCCTGCACTTTGGCCACAGCAACCCGATGCAGCGTTACAGGCTTGGGGTTGAGTGGCTGGATGACTGTGAAGAAGAAAGGGACCTGGGGGTGTTGGTTGACGCTCAGCTGAACATGAGCCGACAGCATGCCCAGGTGGCCAAGAAGGCCAATGGCATCCTGGCCTTCATTAGAAATAGTGTGGCCAGCAGGAGCAGGGAGGTGATCATCCCTCTGTACTCAGCACTGGTGAGGCTGCACCTCGAGTGTTGTGTTCAGTTTTGGGCCCCTCACTACAGGAAAGACATTGAGGCCTGGAGCGTGTCCAGAGAAAGGCAACAAAACTGGTGAAGGGTCTGGAGCGCAAGTCTTATGAGGAGCAGCTGAGGAGCTGGGATTGTTTAGTCTAGAGAAGAGGAGGCTCAGGGGAGATTTCATTGCACTCTACAACTTCCTGAAGGGACGTTGTGGTGAAGAGGGTTTTGGCCTCTTCTCTCAGGCAATGAACAGGACCCAGGGAAAAGGCAGCAAGTTGTACTAGAGGAGGTTCAGGTTAGACATGAGGAAGAACTTTTTCTCTCAGAGAGTGGACAGACACTGGAATGGCCTGCCCAGAGAGGTCATGGAGTTGCCGTCCCTGGCAGTGTTCAAGAGGTGTCTGGATGAGGCGCTGCGAGATATGGTTTAGTAGCTTCTGATAGCAGTGGTAATGAGAAGACGGTTGGACTAGATGATCTTATAGGTCATTTCCAACATTGTGATTCTACGATTCTATGAAACCAGTGATTATGTTAAATTTTGGTCCAAAATTTTTTCCCTGCAGAAGACCAAAAGGCTAACATATCTTGTTTGGTTGTATGTTTCCTTACTATCCAATTAGATTTTTTGCCTTCATTCATTAAAAAACAAAGAAAATTAAAATTAAAATCAAAACCAACAACAACCAACAAACCAACAAACTAACAACAACAACAACAACAAAAATATCCAATCATTTATTAAACAGTGGAAAACAAAATTTTGTTGGAACTAGAGAAAATGCGGAGCCTATTTTATCTTTCTGGTGCTTATATAGTCTATTCCTGCATTTGTGTCACACTAGATCTAAAGGGCCCTTCTCTGGAGGATTACTGCTCTTCCATCTCTGACATTTAGGGATGGTTTGGAGCTGCATATGCTACAAATTTCCTATACTATTTTCTATTTAAATCCAAGCCTGAAGCTTTTATATATAATGACATCTTTCATTAGCCCTTTTTTCTAACTTCATCTCTCACTTGGCAATAAATGGCAGAAATGTCAGTTCCATAGTAAAATGTAGAAATGTGATGTCAGCACATATTTCTTATGAGTCCTGCTCTTAAGAACTGTGGTTGGAATTTATACAAATTGGAACATCAGACTTTCAAGTGAAGCTTTGCAATTGGCTAACCTGTGTTATATATGATCTTCAGCAGCTAGAGGATTATGAGGATTATGAGAAGCTCAGTTGATAGTGAGACCTGAGTAACTTTGCATCATTTATTAAAGATGTGGCTCCTTGACTCCTTGGTTCTTCATATGTGTGTCCAAAGTATATTTGATGAAACTCTTATAGAACCATCAGGAAGGTCACTGTAGATAAGTAATTGTCTGAGATGGTACAAAATTAGTTCAGAGACCTTAAAAATAAAATGAATTCTCCTACAATTGAGACCATTTTTTCAGTGCATGAAATAAAGGGAAAGCTCCTAAATGAAACCATTTTAAGAATTTGAGCAGAAAACAAAAATATTTCCTTATTACATTACTTTGAGTTTATATGGGTAGTTTTAAATATTGCAATTTGGAATTTAAGGAAAAAAAAAACTATTTTTAACTTTAAGGATGTAGGGCATTTCAATTATCACAGAATGGTATCCATAGTACGTACTTAACCAGAGGACTGATAGATATATGAAATAATCTGGATGTGAATTTTAAAAAAAAAAAAAAAGTTGTATTTAACACTCCCAGGCTTCAGATTCTTCACTGAATTTGATTGGACCATATAGAGTCTAAACATAAAGACAGCGTAATACAAGAAACAAGTAATGGATGAAAACTTTCTACTACAGACATAGATTCTCAGGAATGGACTTTTTAAGATATGCAAAGATATATGAGTGTAAGACAGTATATTGCAAAACACTTCTTAATGTTGGAAGTCAGGATATGTATATTTCTGTGGGTGGAAAATAAGCCATCAGAAACGTGTGATAAGGCCAAAGCATATGTGGTAATAGTTTCTGCAAACTCACAGGATCTATATATATATTTATACATTAAGAAAAAGCACTACTTTTCACTACTTTTATGATTCGAATATCTAGGTAAAAATACTTTACAGACTCTAAAAATGCCACATGCAAAAATTACACCAAACCCCTCTGAGAGTCAAATAAGTAACTCACTAGCCTTACTGAAAATCCTGCTGTAAAGGATAAAAAATACAGAAACTTGATCTTTAAACAGTAGGCAAAACCCTTAGACGCACCAGTAATAATGATTATACCATATTTGAGTCCCTTGTGATATGGAAAATCAATCTTTTGTGCATTCTTAGAAAATTACTGTCCCTTGTCCTCTTTGCCCTGTCACTAGCTACCAAATGTACCTACTGTGTTTTGTGACAGAAGCCATTTTCTTAACATTGCCTCTCTAAAACTTGAAATTCTAGGTTGTTAAATAGCATACAGCCTTTTGCTACCCTGCCCTTATCTGTTGCACTAGATGTGATTAATGCAGACTGCAGCCTACTACATTCTTTCTTCTAATAGCTAGAGTTATTAGCAATTTGATGCCCTTAGTATTTTGACCTGAAGAACATATTACAAAATAGAAAGACTTCAAGAAAGTAAGGTGATTTTTTTTCTTCTTAACTAGAAGGAATAATGTTGTATTAGAGCTGAAAGCCCTGAAATTCTAATCTAAAGCCAAAATCTCTAACTTCATCTCCTTCTTATTACCCTGCACAAGTAATAATGTACAATATGTTAATATGAAAGGAAAGTATGGGGCACGGAGAACTGCAGCATTCTGTTCTGCCCTGCTCAAATAATATTTCTGAAGACACGAATTTTTATATTAATTATGTTTATAAAATTATGTTTAATTATGTTTATTAATTTACAGTAAGCCTGTTACACTTAATCTCAGGAAGAACAAAAAAACAAGCATACTATTTACATTGTATTCTTCTAACTTCAGCAGTAAGCTAATTTTATATAACTCTTGATAAAACAAATGATATTATCTCTGAGACTGAGAGTCTGAGGCAATTGCATGGTATGAAGTGGAAACTACATGGAAAATACGGAGAGAAGATCCACTCTAATTATCATAGAATGACCTAGGTTGGTAGAAACTTTAAAGCCCACCCAGTCCTAATCCCTGCTGTGGGCTGGTTGCCACCCACCAGATTAGGCTGCCCAAAGTCTATCCAACCTGTCCTTGAACATCTTCTTGATGCCTTCTGCAAACTAAAAAAGTCCAGTTCCCTTAGCTTTATTTCCTGATTTTTTTACTTTTTTCTTACATAGGAGAGGTGCCCTAGCACTCTGATTTTCTTCCTACCCCTCCTCTGGACCTGCTCCAACATCTCTATGTCTCACTTATGCTGATGTCCCCCAGATCTGGACACAGTTCTTCAGATTTCAGATAGCTCCTCATCAGGACAGAGTAGAGCAGGTAACCATCTCCTTTCACCTTTTGATACAGTCAGGGTATGTTTGGATTTCTGTGATGCAAGTGCACACTGCTGGCTCAGGTTCAGACTTTCATTTACCAGTACCTCTAAGTGCTTCTTGGCAGGGCTTTTGTCTGTTCACTCACTGTATATTGTCATTCATTCACTGTATATTGTATGTTGTAATACTGTTTGCCCCACTGAAAGTTCAAAAATAACATTTGATTTGGATCAAATCAAACATCTGGATCAAAATGAGGATGTAAACTTCATGATTTTTCGTTTTCTTTGCTGACTTAAAAAAAAAAAAAAGATTCCTTTCTGGTATTGTTTTGTTTTCTTTCTCAGTTAAATTTTGTCCTATATCTACATTTTTTAACTTAATAAACTGAAATCCTGAACATTAGACTTAAGAATATTACTGTGAATATGATTAGTTCAATGAAACATTTACTATCTATTTGAATATATGTATTATGTATGTTCAATTAAAAACTTGCACTGTTTTGATTTCTTTGCAAGTTGCTTACATATAAATCCCAGCAGACAAGCCTGACAGGTTTCTTAATTATATTAAGCAAATAAATATGCAAAATAATCAGCTTATATTGATAACATTCTTTTTTTGTTCCGATTTTATAACGTACTAAAAGTGATCAGGCTGAGGATGAGAGCTACTAAGGAAAAAATAAACTTACCCACAAAAAGAAAAATTGTATTTCTTTCCAAGCTGGCAAGCTTAGATTTGCCAAGAAGCAATTGTTCTGTTAGCATCACGTGAACAACAGCATTAGTATACAGAAAAAATTATAAATGACATCAAGAACAAAATTAAACCCACTGAAAGAAAGCAACTGTATCTCTGCACTGAATGCATAATATTTGTAAGATATCTTATTTCAATAAACAATATAAGATCTAAATTTAGACAGAAAATAGCATATACAGATTGCAGAGATAGTTCAAAGCCTTCATTTACTGGAATGTCAAATTTTGTTTTTCATTGTTTTTGTATCACAGATTTATAATAAAATTGTAACAGTGTCTGTGAAATTTAAAAGCAAGTACATTCTAATAAGTACCGATACTACAAATTAACTTTGAAAATTTTATGAATTACATTCAGCATGACATTAATTCAATGTAGTCAGTGTGGATTTCATGCTCAGATATACTGTGCATGATTTTTTATTTTTATTTTTTTTTCCTGTACAGAGAAGCCTGTAGTCTTTTCCAATTTAATTAATAGACTACACAAAGATATTTCAGGGGATAGTGTTTATTATGAATTCACCCAAGGTATAGTTCTCTCTATGAATTTCTGGTACTGCATCTCTCAGCATCTGCAATCATTCAGTTTTGTTTGTGTGTTTCCATAGCCACAACATCATATGCATATGAATTATTTACAAATTGTATAAAACACTGCCTTTGTTTGCATGGTAGCAATGAATTCCATTACAAACAAAAGAATATTTTAAAGGATTGAAGTTCTTCTTAGAGAGAAGGGACTGCTGAGTATTTTGCAAGCAGCAATTATCAGGAAGCCCCAGGGTGTCTCCTCACTTTCCTTCTCTACTCCCACATATTAGGGAAAAAGTAGATGGTTGATTTCATTTCTTAGGCTTTTGCCAGCTATGGCAGATTCTTTGTCAGGTCCTAAAGGGTATGCCCTTTACCAGAATTTCAAGGAGAAAGTCAAAGTGGCCCTCTTCATAACAGAGGAAAGCTGTTGAAAGCCCTAGGGACAAAGCTGAAGTCTCTTTCCTCTTCTCACCTCACCTCATTAGAGATCAACTGCTAACTCTTAGTTACTCTGCAGCTTAGATTCTAGCAGTGATAACTAATTTCAAAAGTGAAAAAGGAGAAGTGTGTTTTGTATTTTGTGTTTTTCACCATGGCCATCAGACTACTGCTGGTTTGCTTGAATGATGTGACATCTACAGTATGGCAGTTAAGCACAACATTGACGTCTCCATGCCCAGGCAAATGGAGCATGAAGATCATGAATATGCTGGTTCATAAGGATTTTCATTCTGTCATCCTTCTTTCATGAAATTATCTTGATTTTCTTTCCCTTTTTTTTCCCTTCTATCATTATGAACTGAGAAATAATATCTGAACTACGGTTTCAGTTTTTTAATCATTGCTGCAGATATCTGTAGTGACTGCATTAAGGAAGCAAGAATAATTGTTCATTGAAAATTTGAGTGATCAAGATTTCTTAGTTTCTTGATTGGGAAAAAAATATAAACTATCTTCACTAAAAATGGTCCTTAGTTTTGGGAGGTGAATTCTTTTATATCATTCCTTCTACATCTTACAAACAAAAGAAAAGAAAGCACTTCTTGTATGGCAGATAGAAACAGGGCCGCTTCTCTCCCATTGCTCACCCCTCTCTCCCAGCTGCTGTCACACAGTGGTGTTTCCTCCCTTAACTCCGCTTTCCCAGAGCACACCCAGCATCGCTCATGGCTCAGCTCTGACAGTGGCAGGTCCCTGTTGGAGCAGCTGGAGCTGTGCTTCTATCATGGGGCACTGCTGGGCTCTGCTCACACAGACCATCTCTGCAGCCCCCTGCTACTGAAATGTTGCTTGTAAGCATAATACAATTGTTAATGAAAGATGCATGTTAATGTTAAAAACATTGTTTTGCTGATTCAAGTCATGTGCCTACATTCAGTTAGGGTGAGAAAAATATGCAAAAGCAATTACAGAAGGTACAATACTTAAGCTACAGTTAGAATGCACTTGAACTTCTTTCTAAAATTACAAATACTCCATGTGTTCTTCATTACTTCATTACTTCTGTACAAAATTTTAATGTGTAAAGAATATTAAAAACACCATTTGCACTGATGGTTTAGTTTATTTTACATTTTACATACAGGAAATGTGCCAGCTCATTTTGAATAATGCAGTTTTACAACAGATTTTAGTAGTGTTTCACACTACTTCGTAAAGCAGTGAAGTCATTTCACTATGCTTCATTGGGTCAACCTATAAATATTACAGAGGCTGCAAAAAATAAAATGATTATATAGACCAATTTACACAAAATACATTCTAAATAGTCCTGTGCTGCCGCTGTGTGAGCTAAGCAGCAGCCAGTCTTTTTACATGAACAGCTGCTGGCTGAAGGGACAGATGAAAATGGATGAATTGGGTCAACGTTAGCAGGGCTTCCAGTGAAGGAAGAAAGAGAAAGATCTTCTATGTGCGCAGATGTTTCCACAGCAGGTTCCAGTGCAACCAGCTTTTGTCAAGAATTGGGTTTATTTACTTGTTTTAGTTTTATTTATTTACTTCACTGATGGTTTCCAAAGTTACTTTTCTTCTTCATTTCAGTTTAAATTCTGCATATTATTTCAAGTTAGGCATCTGAATTTGTCCATAATTTTGTGTTAATGTGAATTATGCATAGTGTTAGTGCTATAAGGTGGTATGAGTGACTTTATGATGTCAGAATAATGCATGTTTGAAAAATGCTTATCTCTGCCAGTATTGAAACTATGCATAACACTGTTTTCAGAACATGTAAAAGAAGACAAAAGGAGTTTCTGAGTACTATAGTTAACATTGAAGTTGCTTCTCCCACAGGGTATTTTTAATCTTTAAGACAACGCTATTATTATTTCGTTTATACTCATAAAGAATCATAGGTTGGAAAAGACCGTCAAGATTAACAGCCTGACCTACAGAGTCCCATCAGTAAACTGTGTTACTTTCTGAAGCACGCCTCTTAATTATCTTCAGGATTGGAAAATCCACTCCTTCCTAGGGCAGCCTGTTCCAGTGCTTGATCTCTTCTTGAAGAAATTCTTTCTTATATCCTCCAATGGCACAACTTTAGGCCCCTTCCTCATGCTCCATCCTTTGCCATCTGAAAAAAGAGGCTGACACTCACCTCACTATAACCTGATATATACCTACCTCCTGCCAGATAGCTTAACGAGCAACGAGGTCTCTCCTCTACCTCCTTTTCTCCAGACTAAAGAGCCCCAGCTCCCCCAGCTGCTTCTCATAAATCTGGTTTTCTAATCCTTTCACTTTAAATGACTATATTAATTTCTCTATGGTACAGTGAAAAGTTTATGCTTGGCCTTGCAACCAAAGCATTAATTCATAATTTAGATTAAAGTAAACTTCCTGTGTATGTGTTTTGTAAACAGCCAAATTCTCATATTAGATAGTATTTTACCCTAAAAATGGTTCTACCGATCCAGTGCAATCAGGGAATGATGCACTAGTGTATTGGTGGACACTCAAGGTAAGATATTTTTAATAGGAGGGCAAGAAAGATAAAGCTAAGAGGATTTTTACTTCCTTGTTGCCCATTATTGTTGTAATAACAAAAAAAACCTTGATATAACCTTCAGTGGCAATTTTACTAAAATGATGTTTGTCACCCCTTATTCAATTCTTGTATAAGCTATATTGCCATGCTGTTCTTTCTGGCACTGTAGATGTGTACAATTTAGTGTTTAGAATGACAATATGTTGCTGTTAAGCTGGTCAGATCCTTAATGTCCATTTGCTTTCAAAAAGTGATCACCTGCAATTATACAGTCATTCTCAATCATACTTTTCCAAGCTGTTACCTTTTTTTTTTTTTTTTTTTTTAAAGGTCATTTGAAAATTTGGAAGTAACATTAATTTGCTGTTTTAAATTTGTAGCATGTGTGGGTGATTGTGTGTGGTTTCTCTGACTTTTACTACTTATTCTTGAGACTTTCTTAGCCTTTGTGACCAATACTAATGTGTGAGCTGATGACTACTGAAAGTTATTCACATTACTGTGACATTCTTATTACTGCAATGTTTCTAAGTAAGTACAGTCACCCTGGTATTTATCAATGTATATAGATAATTTAGTGTTTTACTTTGCAGCAAGGCAAACTAATCTCATATGGAGTCATCAAGCTTTTTAAAACTTTATTATTTTTATCCATATTTGACCATTTTGATTTTCCTTGTTAAAATTTTATCCTCTTAATCTTTATATTAGCAATTAACCTCCTAGGCAACTTAACTGCTCTGCAATTAATGCTAGAATTACTCCCTGTTAGGTTGCTTGTTGGAGATATGGATTCTGCATTTGACTATTTGCCCTGGATGTTAGATTCTAAAAATCAGTGGGTGCTTATTCAGAGTGTGAAAGGTGAACTATGTTTAATAGACAAAGAGATAAGTAGAGGTACTGTGAAACAAATATATGGAAACAATGAAGAGATGGGTAAAGCTGTATAACTTTTGATAGGGAGAAGCACATTTATCTTCAGAATATTTATCTTCATAAAAGCTGATAAAGTACAAAATTAAATAGTTTAAAAACTGCCTATCGCTTCAAAAGTTGCTGAAGGTTACAGGTCGCTTCAAAAGTAATGTCTCCTATTTATTTCCACTACAACAGATACAATTCCACTACTTGATGGAGAAAATTCTCAGTTACAAAACACCATTTTTCAACACAGTCACCACCCTTACTTCTACATTTTCACCATCAATGAACAAAGACTACATTCCATGCTCTTAAAAATCTGCATGGCGATCTGGAACATGGCTTGCCTTTCACATTGCTGCATTTCCTTACTGAAATGCACTACCCACCACCTCACAGTGTTCACATCCACCAGTTGGTCTCCAGAAACGTTTAGTAAGTATCAATAAATATCAATGGGTCCAATTTTTTCTTCATGGAGGAATCGGATGACACATCTTTGCTTCATGTACACTTCCATGTCAGTTGCCATCTGTCAGACTGCAACAAAATGTAATGAAATATCTAAAGAAATAGAGGTTCAGTGCCTACTGTCATACCACCAACATCTGCCTCTGACATCTTGGGCCAATATCATAAAATAGGAGGCATCATTTTCAAAGCAACCCTCTTAAATTTGTATTCTGGGATCAAGGAAGAGGGATTTCTAGAGAGGAAAAAGCAGCATAGAAAATTCAGTGGATATGATGAGGCTGGAAATACAGATGTGAAGGAATTAAAAAATATACCAGTGTAAATAGAAAAATCTTGAAATTTAGAGAAACAATTTTTTTAGCGAGGTTTTTCATTTAGAATTCTAAATAATTTTGACAAACATATTTTTATCCATTATAGTCTTTGCAAATGATTTTTATTTCTTTACAAGGAACAAAATACCGTGTTTTCCAGTCCAGGACGCACATTTACTTTTATATTAGTGACCTTATTATCCAAAGCAGAATATGAATCTGCATGAATCACTTTGTGGCCAATTTTTATCTGAATATCCCTATCACACAGAACTACAGATTACTATCAAAAACAACTTCATCAGGGTAAACTGTTACTTCAACTGGTACAATGCAACACATCACAAACAGAGGAATACAGTATAACATCCAGGGTATAGCTTTTTTTTTTTTTTTTTTAAATCAAGAACTTGGGGATTATTTAAGTTCAGCCAATGTTTCAGTGCAAATAAACAAAATTAAGGTTATGTGATATTTGATGAAAGGGAGTTTAATTCCTGGTGTTGACTTTTGTCTCCTGGTTCTTTGTTACGTGAAGTCTTCCTTTCCCATTTTTTGTTCGTTCTGCTTCTCCAAATTATCATTCACTTTGTATAAATCCCTGTTCTGCAGACATGAAGAACTGATTTTTTTCTGTCCAGTCACATTCACAAAAGACAGTTGATCATCATATTTTTAATCTCTTCTATTTGTTGTGCTTTTCAGAACTTCTCAAATTCTCATGAATTTATCACTTGGTTAGGCTTAGAATAAACCGTATCTTGATTGTTCCTACATTAGTTTTTCTTAAGATCCTTGTCTACCAATATTTTTTCCATGTGGTCATTGTTTTTGTGTCTTCTTATATTTTCTACAGAAAAATGCCTCTAAATGATGCTGTGAAGTATATTTCTAAATGAAATGTTGCAAGATGCCTAGCAATCTCTAGCTGTATAATTATGTCCTCTTATTGTCCAGAGAAAGCAAATAAGAATAAAGGTTAAAGACCCATTGAAATCTCAGTATTAAAAAGTGACAAAACAGGAAGACATTTTAATAGCATAGCTTTGGAAATTAAGATTTGTTTCTGAAGAAGACTATCTGATCTTGAACATTATGAATGAAATCACAGTAGTTTATACCTCACTAAATTTATCAACAGCGTAATCTATGTAGAAAAATTATTCTACAACCTTTAGATACTTTCTGAGCACAAATACAAGCTAGCTGAAATTTATACTATATTTGTCTTTGAAATCAGCTATTTATTGCTGTAATTCCATGTATAAAAAATAAGCAATTTGTTACAGTCAGTAGTTGAAATCAGACGTTTGGATATATGTAACTTCCTGACGACTTCACTATATATTGGACTTATTACCTTAGGATAAAGCTAAACTCAAAAGAATCAAGTTTATATAAATTAAGGTATTTATACACAAATGGAAACATATTTCCATTTCACTTTAAGGCAAAACTTTCCTAAGCTATTGGGAAAAGTATTACATGAACATAGAGGAAAAGATATTTTATAACAAAATGAAACAAATCAAAATAATATGGAACTTTTCAAATTAATGGCAATAGATCTACATTCTGATGTATCTAAAACAAACACACACACACACACAAAAAAAAAAAAAAACCAAGAAAACTATTTTTCACTATTTTCACTGTTTATACATTTTTATTTGTCATATGGATTTTTTCATTAGTGTGTTCTGTTTTTACAGCAAGAACAGTCCCTGGAGAAAGAAAAAATTCTTAGTGATTGGCCAAAACTGCACTTTAATGTTCTGAAAATCCCTTTCCAATAAAAATACCATGTGTTGTGGGCCTTTTTGTTTTCCCCCACATAAGATGGCTTGGCATCATAGATGATGTACAGCAGTATAAAGTGGGTAACTGATTTGAAGATCAAATACAGCTTATATTACTCATGTGGTTGTCAAAATGACTTATAAGCAAACCATCTTGTAAATGAGCTGTAAAATATTCTATACAAATGAAATTACTAACTACATTTATGAATGGATGTTCTTAAGAATGGAATTTAGTCATGTTTTAACTTCTTCAGTTGTATGCCAATGACAGAGATAGTTAGCAGAAGCCTGGCTGAGTTTCCAAAAAAAAAAAAAGCATATTTCTATTAACTGGATTACTCCTGTTTGCTCAAGATCAGTCCATGCAGGTTAGAAGGAAATTCCCGGGTGAACACAACAGGGCTATACAATATCTTGTTGTTGAGTTCTGTTAAATTATTGTGATTATGAATATCATTTTAGTTAAATTAAAAGCATGCGAGTGAATTTGAATGAGTTTTAACATGATAAAGGCAACAGATGTGCTTGGGAAATAGAAGGGTTCAGTTACAGTCTGTTAGGTTGTTCGGTTCCTGGCAGAGGGCAAGATTGTTTTTTCTTGTTTTTTTGTGTGTTGTTGTTTTTAATTATGGGAAATGGCTGTTCAGTTGAGCAAGATGATGGTAAACTTACTTATCAAGCGGACCAGCAGCATGCAAAGAGACAGTGATACACATTAGCACAATCTGAGAATATTTTTCCAGTTACAAATATTGAGGTCATTTCATGACACCAGATAAACTGTGTCCTTAGGGACTCAATAAATCAGCCATGTATAAAAACCCTCAAAATTTTTTTGTAAGTATTGTGTAAGGTCCTAAGAATAGACAAGGAAATAAAACTGTAACTTCTGTAAATGCTCCGGAAAGCTGGTAGGAAGCTGAATGTCTGCACAGTGTTGTGCATACTTATGAAAATGGCTAGTTTGCTGATTTTCCCCCTCTTTTCTTTGCTAATTTATAATTTTTTATATTAATGGACATTTTGTGCTAATTATTTTCTCCTTTTCTCTCTAACATTTCTTGACAGTAGTTGTCCTAGTATAAAATCACAAAAATCTCCTTGTCTACTGATAGTATTTTCAACAGATATCTTTCTAAGAAATCCTTGAAAAAATACTTTTTCATTATTCCATCGATTAACTTAGCTATTTTTGCAATGTGACTCTCAAACTCTGTGGAATATTTCAGAGAGAAAAAAATCTCATCAGCTGCATTGTCTTAAGAGGCATTCATAATTTCTATTTAATTAGATTTTTTTTCTATTTTTATTGATAAGAGCTTTAAATCAACATGAGAAAAATTCTGACATAGGAATTTGATAAGAAAAGCATTTCTTGGTGAGTTTGAGATAGCCAGCTATGGACGAAACAAAGGGGGAAAGATTTCCTTCCAAATCTTTTATTTTTTTAACATACACGAGGCCCTGCATTTTCAAATATGAAAAAAAAAAAAAAAAAAAAAAAAAAAAAAAAAAAAAGAACAGTTCTTACTAAGAAATAGTTAACGAAGGAAAGGATATTGGTTGTGGTAATAGCTTCAGGTTTGACACGCATGACCGTCAGCCAAGTCGACTATGATGACATTTCATAAGCACTTGGGCAACCTAGACATAACAGTCCATTTTCAAAAGTCACACAGATAATCTACATGAATTTTCAAAGGGGAATAAGCTGCTTTTCAGAATTATGTTTTATAGCTTACAGAGAACTTAGCTAAAATTTAGTTTATTTTCTTTCTTCTAAACAAATAAATAAATAAATAAACCACAATAAAGTGAGTTTAAATATTCCTTAGAAAATGGACTTAGGAATGAATACTTTATCACATAAGAATATCTGATTTTTGTTTTACCTTAACTTTTTGAGTCTATGTTATCACATTTAAAGAGGGAGAGGAATGCTACCAGATATAGATAGGTGGGTTAGGGTAAATTCATTAGTATATGCGAAGCTGTCACAGATTTTGATGAGGATATAAGATGGCAAAATTTTCAGTGGTTATTTGTCTTGTTTTTTACCTCTAGCACAAAAATGTTGTTTGGCTAGCACTGAGAGAAAAATTTACCTTTGAAATATAATCCTGAAGGACAACATTTCTCGAAAGTCCAGAGTCCAAATACATAAGCAAAGTCTACTAAGGACTCACATTATCAGATCAACTGTGTCTTATCATTTCTTTGCGTATAACAATGTAGATTTGTATAAAAAATGAAGATTTTGTACATGATTGTAAATCATATATAAGAATCTAGCCTCCGAACAAATGCAATTTGCTCCAATTAATGAAACAGTAAGTGATGATTGGTTCTTTCCCGTGTTATGTTACAGAAATGAAATGAATCCTCTTGATCTGTAGTATTTTCCTGCGTCAGCTGTTCTTCAGCAACTACTTCTAAACCATCTCCTTGTAATATTCTACCCTGCTTCATAGAACACCGCTAAAATGTTTTGTATTGGAGATATTCAGAATGTTAATGCATCTGTCATTTTCTATCCCCAGTTTCATAAAAGTATTGCACTTAAAAGAATCAAAGTAGAAAATCTGATAGCAAACTGCTCTTAATGCAATATACAGACTTTTATTCCAGTTTCTACTTTATTGTTTTCACTGAAAACCACACCTTTTCCTCTGAAATGTAACTTCCTCCAGAGATAATTTACACTTTTTTTTTCTGCTTCTCAATTTTACGTTATAAATCCCAGATTAGCACTTTCAAATCTATTGCCAATGCTAGGTAAAAAGATACCATTCATTTTATTAGTAGATAGATCTTCTAATATTGTATTTTTTCTTATGCTTTCCTTTATGCTCTATCACTGAGAACAAAAGACCTGTGTGAGGATGTTGAGAGAACTCTTGTTTAACTTTTCAAGGAGAAAAGTTCCTTCTTTTTAAAGAGGCTGTGAAATTTCCAACTCTGAATCTTTTAAATACTTGCATAATTAAACCATTACAAATCTCACTTAGTGTTAACAATGGCCTCCTTTACCATGGGGGTTGCTCTAAGTGACCTCTTAAGATTCCTTAACACCAGCCTTTTGAGAATACCATACAAGAAAACCCAAGTCTGTCCTTAATTCTCAGTTTCTGTTAGAATGAAAAGGTACACGTTTACAAAACAACTTTTTCTGAGGCAAAGCACTTATTTGTATTAATAAGGTAATATACATGATCTCTAGATAAAAAAAGCTAGATGTCATTACGGTGTTTCTGCAGCTGGGAAATGGGCTGTGATAGTAGCACTTTTTCAGCATTTTCCACTGGAAATTTGTACATGAGCCTTTTAATGTCATGATGATGGTTTCAGATTGGCAGAAGGCTGCTCTGCAACAGAAAAAACAGCAGTTTTCATGTGTGAATGGCAGTTTATGTATCAGTATGACTTGGTTTTGTATTTCAGATTTGCAGAAAGAGCTGGAGCAAAGAGAGGTGGTCTATTGTTACTTTGTAGCTCTTATATACTGCAAAATGTGGTTAGCATTTCTATTTATCTTTTTTATTATTTTTTTTTAAGCCCCCAAATTGCAAGATTTTCTGTCAAGCATATGGAAGAATAACACGCAAAAAGAAATACTGTAATTACCTTGATCACAGTTCATTTTGGCTTAATGCTATCAAGAGTGTTACTCCCATCTTGATTCTGGCAAGAAACCAGCATGCAAGGACACTGGCAATAAGAAGAGATGTACTGTAAATAGAGAACTGTATGGTAGCATTACCAGGGAAATTCTAATAACAAAGAATAAACCAGGTGGCAGAGAATGTTGGCCAGATGAAGATGGAGACAGAGATAAGGCAATTATTCCATAGAAGTTATAGTAAATTATATTACTTACATTATTATTGCTTATTATTGCTATTGAATAGGAAAATGAAATAATTCAAATCTTTGAAAGTCTGGGAAGAGCCAGAGATGGACTTTTTTTAGTCCAACTCTCAATCAGTTTCCTGATAGATGATTTTTTTTTTTTTTTAATTTTCATATGAACAAAGAAATGTGTTTAACAGATCATATTGTCTTGAATAAAGAACATCCATTTTCCTGTTTCTTTCTTTCTTTTTTTTTTTTAAGGAGTATTATGTAGTATTATGCTCCAAAATAATACTTTCTATTTATTGCCATGGAAGCTAGAAAAGCACAATAACACTATTTGATAGAGGAAATTTTCAGCTACAATATATTGCTTTTCAATACTGTTACCACCATTGGTCAATTTGCATAGATGAGCTGATCAAGACACTCCTCATTTCATGCTGTGACAGCTGTGCAGGACCATCTGGAATGTGGCTTGTCTTTCACTTCACAGTCACCACTGCTGAAATGCACCCCTCACTGTGCTCACATGTACTGCTTGGTTCCATAAGCATTCAACAAATTAATGAATGTCAGTGGGTGCCATCTTTTTCCACATGGAGGAACTCAGTGACACACCTTTGCTCCAGATGCACTTCCATGCCAGACACTATTCTGTCAGACTGCAGCTCCGCTGCCATCTGTCACACAGCAACAACATGTAACAGGATATGGGTGGGAAGGTTCAATCTCTGCTGCCATAACACCAACATCCACCCCGCCGCGGTGGACCAACATCATAAAATAGGAGGCATCATTTTCTAAGCAGTCTTCACAAAAATCAGGAATCCAAGACATGGGCTGTTTCAACAGGTACAGCCAATATTGAATTACTGTAATATGTTTACGGGATATTGCAGGAAAAAAAACAGAGAGGATAGTTTTTCTGTCTTTTTTAGGACTTTGAACATCACAAAGCCATGAAAACCTGACTATCACAGAAATGTAGGATGAAACAGTTATACATATTATTGTCATAATGCATAGGAAGAAATCTAGAACTCCCATAAAATCAACATCCTCTTCTTGTGGAATAAAATGTAATATCTTTTGACACAACAGTTTGAACAAACTCTTCCCTTTCTGACAATAAATGTTTTGTAGACGTTCCAAAAAGACAACTTAATCCTAACATCTTGAACACATTTTCTTCTAATGAAGAGAAAATCAAAAGTGAACTAGGATGCATCTTTTGCATAAAGGAGTCTAAATAATGCATCAAGCTTTCAGACTCTTGTAAATGAAGGAAAGAGAGAAGATATAAAGATAATCCAGGAATAATAGTGATGATGTCCTAGTCCTCATTGTTATCTGTTCAACAGCAAACCAGGGCATCATTACTTGTCTCTTCCACAAGTGACTTTCTCCTCAATAAAATCCTGACACTGCTAACTTCTAATTCTGTAAACTGAGTCCCTCCCTATTTCACAAAGTTACAAATACTAAATGTACATGTTAATGTATATCTTTTTGAGTCATCTGTTCTATCATATACTCCTATCTTCCTAACTATTAAAAAGGGTTAACAGTAGGAGAAAAACTACATTTTCAACACAATTGCTAAAACTGCTTGCATATCTCCAGTGCTGGAGTTAGCACCTCGGAAGTAGCAATCATGAATATATGCAAGGGATGAGAAAGGAATCTGGGAGTTCAGGCTGATGACAAGTTCGAGATGAGTCAGCAGAACATCACAAACAAACAAACAAGAAATAAATGAAAATATTAACTGTTATGTGCATGGAATTTTAGTTACTGAGTTCTGGCTTTACTTTCTAGCAAAACCCTTCCATACACAGCTTTGTGTGAAGATATTCCTTCTTTACTCTTTCTTTAGCCCCCTGTCCTGCCTCAAGGAACTTCAATGAGCACTAAAGCTCACTCTTCCCCTAAAGAGCACAGTCTGTTGTCTGCAGTTCACTCAGTTCCACACAGATTAATCTCTACAGAAAAAAAAAACAACAAGCAGTAATTAATCAGAATTTCATTCGGTGACCTTGCAGATCTGAAGGATTTGTAGTAAGACTTGTTCACAACTTTGCTATTTGTCTGTATATTGCTTTTTCTGCATCTTACGTATTCAAGAAAAATTAAAGTCCTGAAGCAGCCATTTTGTTACAAACTTCACTCACATGGAAAATTTCACTACCTGAAGCTTACTAAGCCATGGGGATCTTCCCTAAGCCTAAAATGCAAAGCAAAATCCTGTGTTCTGAAAACTGGAAGTTTTGCATCCAGCTCTTTGTAGATGTAACCTTGGCAGTGAGCTTCCCCACTCTGTTCCTTTAGCTATGTGAATTTTCCATTTTAAGCTGGCTGGTCAGATCTAGGTTTGGCAGTGAAATAACTATGACATGTATCATCGCCTTCAACTCAGCTGCAAAGGTTTATGCCACAGGCAGAGCTGCAGGCATAAATAAATAAATATATTAAAGTGGCCCACAGTGGTGTTTGTGCTATGTTGCAGTTGCCATGGCAACAAGCTTACAACTTTTATAATGCCTAAAACACTGGCCCCTTTTTACTATTTACCTTACGCTAATATATTAGCTGACTGTAAACTAATAATTAACTGCTAACAAGATAAAAACTGGTTCAAAGACAATATAGTGACCCTATGCTTTTCCAGGGATTTAGTAGTTCTTGTTTAATGTTTTACATTTGTGGAAATAAACACATCTTTACTGTCACTGTCAATCGATGTTCTGTTCAGCCTTCTTGATTAACTGACTTTGACAGCAGCTGCATGTAAGTTGAGTTTTATAACATTTATTCAGATTCTTGATCTTTGCCAGTATAAAAAGTAGTAAAATTATTTAAAATTTAATGGTTATTGCAAGGTAAGTGTTGATTGAACAAATTAGTAGGATCATGCTTCATTGCTCAGCTTCTGTCATTGTACTTTGAAGTAGTTAACTTTCAAGAAGTTTTAAGGAGATTGAGAAGTTGCTAAGATAAAACATGACAACTGAGATATATGATGATATATGATCTCTGCATTACTGCATAAGAATAAAAGATACTGTTCTATGTAATAGATTAATAAAAATGCATATTGTGGTATTTTATGTATCCTATAATTATATTAGAATATAATATACATATTAAAATATTTTTATTTATGCTCTTCTTAAAGAAGCCAAAAATAATAAAATGAATACACATTTTCAGAATGAGAGCCTAAAACATTCTGTAGATTACTGAAAAGAATAACAGTGATTCATTCACTTAAATATGAGATCCATATAAGATTAAGATTTTCATTGGCTATTATATTAAAGTTTTAGTTTTCCTTGCTAATAAAGTTTGAGTATGCTTTGTGTGCCTTCTGTTCTCTTCTGTTCTTGTATTTAAGCCGTAGAAATATGATGACAATGGTGCTGTCCCATGCCAGGCCAAAAGTGGGAAGCAATGGCTTGAAGGGAGTCTGAATCCTTCCTTGTTCACTGTGACAAAGTCTTCTTCATGACTTCTTAAGTACCTTCAGTAATTGACCATATACCTTCTGGAATGACAGGTAACACTTCGGCTAGTTCTGAATCCTGCATTCATAGTGCCCTCCTAAAGCCAGGTTTCCAAGAACAGCAATGCAAAATGTAGTTTACTATTGCTTTAAGTATGTAATTAGAGTTCTTTTAATGAATTCTTGTAATTCGGTACAGTGATTGCACTGAAGAAAAATGATTTTATAAATAAAAGAACTGCAAGTAAAACAGCACTCCTGGCTTTCCTGAAGCAACTGGAGAAAACCCACATTTATTTATTTTTTTCTCAAACAAAAACAACTTTAAAGAAGCCAGGTAGTCAATCTAAATATTCAATATTGAATCAGGAGATTATGCTACCTCCTCTAGAACAATGAAGACAACTTAAAGCAGGGGTGATCTGTCTATTTACAGCTTCAGTTGAGGTTAAGAAACCATTTTGCAATTGCCTTTCTGTGTTAAGACATTGAAAATGGTGCTTAAAGTGATCTGGTGAATATTTTAGAAGAATCTTGTAGGGGCTTTCACTGAAATGTGTACTCATGTAGGGAACTGCAACTCAGAATTACAATTCAAGCATGCAAAATTTAAATGATCATTAGCACTAGTTAAGATCAGAAGTCTAAAAAAGAGCAGCATTTTTATTTTTAAGATTTAAAGTGTGAATATCAAACATACAAAATATTCTTGTACTACTCCCCAGACTGAAGGAATATAAAACTCTTTTGAACAGACAGTTTAATATCATGAGTCTGTCACATCGCAGTGAAATTTTTAGAATAGTTCTATAGATCTGTATCTGAGCAGGGCAGGATGACAAGTGGAATATCAAATAAGATGATACATTTTTAATAATTTAAGTAAATCATAAGTAGAATGATAGCAATATAAAGTAAGCCTATGGAAAGAAAAATGTAATATGGCTGTACAGCTTATATTCTACTAGGAGATTTTCAATTTCTCCAGTAAATTATACTGAATTAAATCTATTATTATGAAGATGTCATTGAACATGTCTGCCTTCAGCTGTTATGGAGTAGACCAATTAAAACCTATCAAAAACCTTTTATCAAGTGAAAATAATGATTTTTACACTTTATCTTCTCTTGTTTCAAAATAAAGATAACTGTACAGCACCGTGTAGAAACACAGAATCATAGAATCGTTCAGGTTGGAAAAGACCTTAAAAATCATTGAGTCCAACCATGACCTAACCATACTGCCTAATTCTATCAACTCTCCACTCAATCATGTCTCTGGGCACCACAACCAAATGGTTTTTAAACAGATCCAGGGATGGTGACTCAACTACCTCACTGGGGAGCCTATTCCTGTGCTTAACAACATATAGTACATACCTTTAATTTTCTGTTTGTGCATTTGGCAGCATTTCTGTTAGTTTCTTATTTACGTATATTTTTAATATTGAGCAGAGAGAAACTTCTGTAAAACTGGAAAAAAACAGGATTTATTAAGTGCAGTCATATTTGAAAGATTTTTTTTTTTAATTTTGTACATTTTTAGTTTGAAATACTACATCAGAAAGTGGTGAAGTCATTTACATGGCAAAAAATGTATACCATAATTTATTGTCACCAGATCAAATAGCCCTCACGATGTAATTTCCATGGAAAATATCCAATTAAAAAAAAATAATGAAAACAGTGGAAGCAGAATCTTGTACAGGATATTACAACCAATTGCAAATATTTGTTAAAAATAAGTTAAAAATAACAAAACAGTGAAAGCTAGGGAATGTGAAATTTTCTCCTCTTCAGAGTAATCAAACTGTGAAGGTCTGCAGATATAACTCCTGACTATATTAAGCAGTGCAAAGAATTGGAAGAAGGAAGAAAAGTAAGTAAGATGGATCAAGAAAAAAGAAAAATAAATAAGCAAACAAGGATGAAAAGAGAGAAGGAGATTTCCCATATTTCATTTTCAGCATTGCTCTCCTGAGTTATTTCTTGTTTTTCTAGTAAAGGATTCAGAATTGAGCTATTATCTACACTAATATAGCTATGTATTATGTAGAAGTCAGAGAAAACAAATCATTTTAAGTAATATCACCTATGCAAAAAATGTACTGAAAAATGCCTATGGCCATCCTCTACTACTCCTCTGATTTTTATTTTTTTTCATGTCTTTCTGTAAAAGGAAATATGGTTAGATTTGAAATGTTGTAAAGCTGTGAAGAGTATTTTTCATCAACTTCGGGAATTGCAATTTTAGTTCTCATTCTGTATTTAAGCTTTTTTTCAGAAGTGAGACATATTAAATTTATTTCAAAAATGTTATTTTTATTTTGTTCCAAGCCACTTAAAAACATTGCTGTCAATAAGTTCTTTCTGAGTTGGTTGACAGACCAATTATTAAACAAGTTACATGAGATATGGTAGCTATCCACAGCACTGGATTCCTTAGAGTCCTTGAAAAGTTCTATTCTCAAACCTCATCACTCTTTCTGAGAAGAAATTCTCTCTAATATCCAGTCTGAACCTCTCCTGGAGGAGAGGTTATGGCAACTTATGGCCATTCTCTCTTGTCCAATCTCTATTTAAATGGGAGAAGAGTCTGACCCCCATCTCACCACAATCTCCATTCAGGCAGTTGTAGGGAGCAATAAGGTCTCCCCTGAGCCTCCAGTTTTTCAGACTAAACTGTCCCTGTTCTCTCTGCTTCTCCTCATAAGACTTGTGCTCCAGACCCCTTACCAGCTTCATTGCCCTTCCCTGCACGTGCCCCTCTGCCTCAGTGTGTTCCCTGCAGTGAATGGCCCAAACTGAACATAGTACTCAAGGTGCAGCCTCACCAGAGCTGGATATAGGGGTACAATCACCTCCCTATTCCTGCTGACTACAATATTTCTGAGAGTCCTAAGCTCATAGTCTTATTTTACACAGTCTCTTTTCTTTCAATTTTTTGCTATTTTCCTTTCATTTCTGCCATGAAAGCTTAGCACTTTCTCAGGAATAAGAAAATGTAAGACAAAACCTTAGGGTGATATTTCAAAGTGGTATATGGAAACTGAGACGATGAGATGCTGTATGCTGATAGACTTGCAGACAGTTGTGAAAGCATTTTCTCAGTTCTCATATCTGCTATAGTTTGGCAGGGCATGGAGGGAGTCCTACTTAATTTTTAATTCCTTTATGTATACATTTTTGAAGAGAAGTGCATACAATTATTTGCATTCTTGAGCAAGCCAGGAGAAACATCCTAGTTTCCTGAAGCCCTTGTCTGTCTATCGTTTACAAAGGGATTAAATACACTTTGGAACCCATGCTCTTCAAGTATCTTTGCTTACCACAGTCTGAGCATAAAAAGTAAGTGCCTTTATGTAGAGTGTAAAGCAATATTCAGACAAACCAATACCCCAACCTCAAGGTTTTTCTACTGCTTCAAATAAAGTAACTGTTTGCCTGAGTGTATGTGTGTGAGAACATGTTTATGTCTATATATGTTACTTATAATTTTTTTCCAAATATGTGTGATGAAATATCGGTTATATTTAGAAACAGATATATACACTTACACACACATATGCAAATGTTCATTATTTGCCTAAGGAATGCTGACATTCAGTACATTACTATATTTAGATAGGTACACCTTAGAAATTTCATTATACATGATTGTATTTTCCCTGTCAATGAAAAAAGAAAATGCATTTATCTGGCAGGAGTATTCAGTACTGCGCTGTGTGATTTGGTCTGTGAATAGAAATATTTCACCAAATACAAGGGAAGTGATATTTGTATCAGGTGTTGATAAAGAACCACAAAAGGTAAAATATGAGAACAGAAAAGGAGCTCTGAAATTTGGGATGCTTCAAAGCAGCTTCTTTTGATTAAAGTTTTGGCCAATGCTGGTGTGGATTAAAGCTTAGGCAGAGAGTAAGGCAATATAAAGACATTTTTGTTGCAAATTGCTCTTGAGGAGGAACTGGACCCAATAATAGAATATCTGTAAGAGAGAATGAAATGAGGAAGAGATTGACTAAATGATTTAATTTCCATGTGAAACTTCTGCAATTTGTTTTGTCTTGCACTTAAATTCTTATTTTGTTAGACAATTTTCATAAAAATAATGGCTAACAATGATACAAAATAAAGTTGAGTCTTTAAATGTTTCAAAAGACTTTTTGGGGATCCAAATCAGAGCAAATAGAAATCAAATAACTGCTTTCTAAAACTAGTGCTTGTATTAAATTTACACGAATTCATGATTTGGCAGTTTATATAATGTATTGTAGACTCTAAACTCCTATACTTTCTTGTCTTGCATAAAGTGTTTGGAAATACAGAGCATACCTTATGAACTCCATAGAAATAATTAGGCAAGGTTAATTGAAACAACTATTCTGCAGTTCACCATATTAAGAATTCAGTAATAGTTGCTCTGCTATCAAATATTATTTGATATTATAATATCAAATTATGTCTTAGTTGCAGTAGACTGATAAAATATTATGTTGACACTATTGTGAATACCTATGAAGACCCTCCTGTAAATACATATATATGAAGTACTGTCCTGAGGCCTACATGTATACTAAGATTTATGCGATATAATAATCTATATTTTCCTCAAAAATAAAACTTAAGCTATATCAGTATGTTTACTAGCCTGGGAGTAAATGCTAAAACTATTCCAGTCCATATAATTGTAATGCCTGTAATGCCATAACCACAAAACTTGGTTGTATAGCTTTATCCTTCTCCTATTCATGCTGGCAATACGTTGCAGCAGGCCTTCAATTTCTGGATAAGCTGATGTAACAATCTAGAATGTTTATTTAAAAATTTAACTTAAAATTTCCAAATGTCTAAGTGTCATGATTACATTTCATTTTTAATGAAATATTTTAAAAGGGAGTTCAGTTTCTTATTGTACTAAATGTAATTTAGATTTTGAAACGTCTTTAAATTAACAAAGCATTATTCATCAGAAGTCCAGTGGATCAAGATCTTTATTTTAGTAACGGTAACTACTTTCATTCATTTTTGTCAACGGTTTACGGGCTGATTCAGCCAGGTTCCATGACGAGTGGGGTGGAGGGATCCGCAGAACTGCGCCTCTGGAAAAGGGAAACAGGGGACCCCAAAATAATTGAAAACAGGTGAAACTAACTAATTTACTAAATATAGTATCAGCAAAATATAATGAGAGAGAGAGAGTGTGTGCGAAAAGTGGATAGGCCTCACCACAACGCTGAGGTGAGAAGTGCAGTCCAGTTGAGCCAATGAAGAAAAGCAGACAGAGACGAGCAGATGGAGAAGCGCAGGTGAAGAAGAGCAGGCGAAGAAGAGAGCATCAAGTGACCTTGCCGGGAGTTACATCTCCTCGCTGACTGCAAAGCTGCAAAGCCCCCTGGGGAATGTAGTTGTTCTTCTGCGGAAGAAGAAGTTTAGAAGTTTAGAAGTTGATTTTATTTATTTGTTTAAGAATTAGTTAATTATAGGAACTTTCATAATCTTTGAATGAATTTCTTGGGAAAGCACGGAGAAGTCACTGTAGACCTGGATCAGCATAATATTATAATTAGTTAATTTTTGTTAATTAACATCTGTTAAATATATTTGAAGAGTTAACAACAAAAGAAATCCATGATAATTATTATATTATGGAAAATAATATATAAGATCATTTCCAAGTTTTCATGGCAATTTTCCTTTGTTTGTTCTTGTTATTCAGCTTTTTTTTCTTCTGTTTCGAACCCAGTAAACTAAACTAAGTTCTTTAAACAAATGATGATTACAAAATGAGTTACTCTGTATGTCATATTTTTCACCTCAAAATCTATCTTTGGGGGAAAAAAAGCTGTGTTAGAAATATATCTTGTCTTCACATCAAATCATATAACTTTATTTTAAATTTTTAATCTTTAGTCTTTTAATTTTTGTGCAACTTATAACCTGTAGAATCAGAGTAAAATACATTTTACTGTTATTAACTTCTACTGTTTTCATGTATGTTTTAAATATTCTGATTTATTGCTATTTTTTTCTATAAAATGGCATGTAAACTCTGTGGATATAAGCAACCATGGGTAGTCAATAATTAGAATAATCCATAGGTAATGTTTGTTTTAATCAATTTTCATCATTTTTTTTCATCAATGATTTATAAATCCAATAGACAACAAGTCACAAAATCAAGGGTAAATATCTCCTTTGTACACAATACTAATGTATCTCCAGATGCCCTAGAATTTCAGAAATAGATATAACACTTTATAATCTGTCCTAAAGAAAAATGAAATCACTGTCACCTTAGTAATGCAAATCTAAACATAATTAAAAATGTATGTATATATATATAAAGAAGTTTGAAATCTATTATGTGAGAATAAATCATAGAAAATTGGGTTGGAAGAGACCTTAAAGATCAACCAGTTCCAACCCTCTACTGTCAGTGATGTCTCCCCTCAAGCAGGCTGAAGAAAGGAAAGCATCATTCCCATTTTCAAGAAGGGAAGAAAGGAAGACCTGGGGCACTACAGGCTGGTGAGCCTCGTATCTGTGCCTGGGAAGATCATGGAAATGATCCTTCTGGAAGCTCTGTTAAGGCACACATGAGATGAAGATTTAATCCAAAACAGCCAGCATAGGTTCACCAAGGGCTGATCATATGTGATCAATCCGGTGGCCTTGTATGATGAGGTGACAGCATTGGTGGACAAGGGAAGGACAACAGATGTCATCTATCTTAACTTCTGGGTCCCCCACCACATCCTTATCTCTAAATAGAGTGAGATGGATTTGAAAGGTAAATTACGAGGTGGATGAGGAGTTGGTTGTGTGGTCTCAGCCAGAGAGTTATGGTCAACAACTCTATATCCAGATGGAAACTAGAGATAAGTGATATCCCCTGGGAGTCTATTACAGGACAAGTGCTCTTCAATAATTTTATCTATGACCTAGGCAGTGGGATTAAGAGCACCCTCAGCAAGTTTTCTGTGACACTAAGCTGAGCAGTATAGCTGATAAAATAGAAGCAAAAGATGACATCAAGGGGGACTTGAAATTTGGCCCAAGTGAACGTAGTGAAATTCAACAAGGCAATGTGTTGCACATGGGTTGGGGCAATCCCAGATAAGTGTAAAGACTGGGAGAATAACTCCTTGGGAACAACTCTGCTGAGAAAGACTTGTGAGTTCCGGTGGATGAAAAGAATGATGTGAGCCAACGAAATGTGCTTGAGGACTTATGTGGAGTACTGCATTCAGGTCTGGGGCCCCCATCACAAGAAAGATGTGGAGCTTTTGAGATGAGTCTAGAGCAGGGCCATGATGATGATCAGAGGGCTGAAGCATCCTTCCTATGAAGAAAGTTTGAGTGAGTTGGGCTTGTTCAGTCTGGAGAAGAGAAGGCTCTGGAGAGATCTCCCTGCTGCTTCAGGTACTTAAAGGGAACTTATAAAGAGGAGAGAGAGCGACTTTCTATGTGAATAAAGAGGAATGGCTTTAACCTAAAAGAGAGATCTAGGTTAGATGTTAGCAAAAAGTTTTTCAGGTGAGGCGATGACACAGCTGCCCAGGGAAGCTGTGGAAACACCATCCCTGGACATGCACAAGGCCAAGTTGGATGGATCCCTGGGAAGCCTAATCTGGTGAGGTGCAAACTGCCCACTGCAGGAAGGTTGGAAATGAATGAGATTTAAGGTCCCTTTCAACCCAAACCATTATGTAATTCCATAATATGGGTATTGACCTAATTATCATGTCTATCTATTTATTTCTCCTTATCTTAATTGTTTTGTCTCCAAAATAACCACATCATTATCTTTATTAAAGCTATTTATCAAATTTGTTAGGGGAAAATATATTATGCTAGATCCAACCGACCAAGAGAGGCAATGCTGTGGCTTTAGCCCAGGTACAACAGCAAAATCTGAATATTTACTCCAAGCAGGTGCACACAACAGAGCACATGTAAATGCCACATATATACATAAATACATGGTTGGCCATGTATATGACAAACTGACACTCATGTGATAGGTTTCACATCCAGGGACTGGGACCAGTAGCATGGCCGAGACATGAGATTTGGTTTCCCATTTGCCATTGTATCTCTGTGGGTCTTTGATGGGATACAAAATAAACATTCCTGCCTCCTCTTTACCTTTCCACCTGCACACGACACTGTCAGCAGATTCTCCTGTTGGGTAGCAGAAATATTACTGATATCCAGCCTGTGATTTTGACTTGAACCAGGGTAAAAAAGCTGGTCCTTTAGATGGCTATTTTAGATACCACATATTCTTCCAGAACTAATTCTCCTTCCTAATCATTATAATCGTAAAAATGCCTCAAGCTAGGTAAGATCTCACTGAATCTTCCAACACCCAGAGAATGATGCAGGGCCTGCAGAAAGAAAAAAAAAAAAAAAAATCCCTAAAACTTAAATTTCTCTAATCTACATTTGATCAGCTTCACTGTCTTACAGAACTCTTGTGTGATTTATAACAGTGGGGACATGTTTTGGAGTTGGGATAAACTCCACAGCAGATGGAGGAGGGAGTATATGTTACAACAAACACAACTTCCCAAGGCCTCTTATTACTGTGCAGGTAAATTCAAAGCATACATGATTTATAGCTAGAGTTTAATTAATTATTTATGTTTCTATTCAATGAAAGACATCCAGGAAAATTAAAAAGGATCAAAATCTGCAGAAATGAGAGGAAACAAAAAGGAGCTGCATGGATGTGATGAGTACAGCATGAGCAGCTTGAGTGCTGAACAGAACAGAGGGCTGTCATGCCAGGCTTCAGAGGGTTCCTGAATGCCGAGCTGCTAGGAAGCAAGTAAAAGTAACTGAGAAAGTGGCAAGAGAAGACAAGTTTTTGGAAGGAGATAGGGAAAGGTATGCTTTATTTATTTATTTCTCTGTCTTAAAATTCTAGCATCTCACTGAATTCCAATCATGACATAATGACTGATTAAAACAAAAACAGGAAACACCACTAGCTTCCAGACTACTGAAAAATCTGAGAATCACTGTAAAGTGAGGATAAATCAATCAACAGCTAAAGCAATTCAATCCATGGCCCATGTCCTCACAACAAAAATGACCGCAGCAGTGAATAAACAATTTTCTGCTGAAGTTACATATGTCTCATTGTGATGGCATCGCCTCAGATTTTCCAGTCACTACAGAAGGGATCCTATTGTCGGAAGATAATTATGGCTAAATGAGATGACTCACACCTCATGCAGATAGCTCAGCAGAATGCCACAGAAGATTACTGCCTGCAGCTAAAATCAATCTTTAGATGGACTGTCAGTCAAGGAAGAGATATTATAGTTGTTTGGGGGCTATTTAGATTAGGTTTTGTCAATAGCTGAGCAGCTGTATGTTGAATGTGCTGGTGCAGAACCAGAAAGATGTCTAGCATCACTGCAAATTGTAGTAGCCAGCTCCTGTTGAGAGACACAGTTCAAGAACATTTGCACCCCAAGAAATGAGATAACATCTTAGTGATGCCTTGTGTAAGTATAAGAGAAATTTTATTAATTTGATGGTACATACTGACATTTTGATTTCCAGTACACAGAGTTTTGGGGTTTTTTAACTGCATTTTGCAGTAAAACGCAGTCTGATATGGAAATAAGAACTTAGGATGAGTCAGACTTCCAGTGTCTTCTCCATTTTTTAATGCAACCTATTCTGAATAAACGTCTTTTTATAGCTCACTGCTTTTATACATCTGACCAGAGCTGAGCCCAGCTGAATGTATATTAAGCTCTAATGACAGAGAAATCAGAGCTTCAGCAGCCTATCAATGAAAGCTCATCAAATGTTTGTGAATTTCTTGCCCAGTGGCAACATGCAAATTGGAACTAGTAAATAGGCCAAAGGATGTGAAAAAAATCTCCTGCTGACATAAAATGACATCTGTTAGCTAGGTAGGAGCAGAAGGAATGCAATCAGAGTGCTACCAGCATGACACTTAGATTGGGGCTCAATCTAGCATGATGAGATGATCAGTTATATCACTCAAAAGTGGTTCTTAAAGATTTGTTCTATGCTGAAGATGTAGCTTCATAAAAACATCACCATAGGTGTCTACGTTTATTGACTCTAAATGACTTCAGGTCAAAACTGCACATTTAACAGGATCTCTCCTCCCTTGTGCCCAAAGCACTTCAGTTTTATAACAAACCTTAAGATGTTGAAATCAAGATAGGATTTATTTATTTATTTATTTGCTTGCTTGTTTTAGGAGATGTTTACAATTTTGATGTGAAATAGCTATGGAACTGCTGATCTAGAAGATTTCTGGTTACTGCTGTAATGATACAAGTGTTCACCATAGCAGTGTAATTGCTAGACGAAGAGTATGAGAGAGTAAACAGCTTGAAAAGCAGTATAATCTTTGTTTTAAAGCAAAACATACCAAGTATCTCTCTTCTGGAAATGGGATTACTTTTTGTGTTTGAAATGCTAATTAGGAACTGCAAGGAAACAATCCTTGCAGTTGCCAGTTTGTGTGAAGTTAGAGTCAGATCTGAACACACAGTTTGATAGTTGATGATAGTTGAAAGAAATGTTGTATCTTACCTCTTCATTGGCACATGTAGTCATAGTAGTCTGCAGTACTACTATGGCCATGTCTATAAAAGAAATTGTTCAAGGCTTACTTTTGAACATGAGTTACTTGTCAATTCTTGTGTTCTGCACTTTGCTGTTTTTCTCATGCTTAACTTCATACTAAGCCCTTTATTTGGAGAGGCCGGAGAGATATTGAACAAGCAGCTCACACTACAGGAACACAAGAAATGGTTACTTTTAGAAGTGGATGGTATAGAGAACAATTTTGTCTACACAAGCACAAATGAAGGGGAATGTGTGAACATAATGGTATACATCTGCTGCTTCTTTCTGAAGGCTGTTGTAATCACATAATTGACTTTTATTAAAACTCAAGTAGGGTGGTATGGGTTTCACATCTCTGCTTTTCTATTTTAAGATTAGGAGCTGTGCTATATCTTTTGGGCAATGGCTCCAGTGTGCTTTCTTTTAATAGTGGGAATCAAGAATTCAGGAACCCAGGAGACTTGTTTCTGGCATCTGGAGAGGTTACAAGGTCTTTGCAACAGCTTTCAAGACAACCTTAGTCAGAGGTAGAAATACAGGAGAAGCAGAGAAATAGTTCAATGGAAACAAAGCCAGCTGTTCTTTATCTTCCTGTGTAGCTTAGCCCAATAGGTGCCAAACTCCACAGAAATCCACAAATATACATTTACACTCTGCTTCGCTTTATCAAAATACTTTGCCTCAGAATACTCACAGAGCCTTTCAGTAGCGTATAAAGTCCTAAACAGTTGTACACTCAGTGTTTCTAAGCATATTATCAGTTTTTGAAAGTAAACTTCAGGATAATAAGCTGAGATTTTTCATTAGGGAATTAACAGCTTTTATCATCCTTCTTTTCATATATCATTGGCAGCATATAGACGTGACCTAAAAATGCATGTCACACTCTTACTCCTGGATGTTCTTTCATGCATATGTGGAAACATTTGCTTTGTTGGAATAGTTAAATGTATTTTAAGAAATTTTGATTCTCTGTTAAATGTATCTTAAAGTCCAAATTGTACTATGCTTTATTCCAGCCAATCAAATATCTTTTTCTGATCCAATTAGGACATTTAGAAAATTGCGTAGAAGGCTAATGAGATTTAAAAAGACATACCAAAAGAAGTCTAACTGGGCCTACAGTGTTTTCAAAAGGAGATAATTCAGTAGTTTAGCTGGCAAGCACTCTGTGGAATCTCTGGGAGTAGTTGTTAGGAATCAGATCCCTATACCAAAAGTGAAAATGAGCTACTGAGAGTAAAAGGTATGCACAGTCTGGAAAATAAGTCTTGTAATAGATAAACCTTGATTCAGAGAGGCACACAATAGAACAGTCAATAGAAAAAAAATTCATAATTTGCAGAGATGAACTTTTTTTTTTTTAATAGAACTTCAACAAAAATAGTAAATGTGGTCATAACCAACAACTGGAGAAGCAATGTTTTCTAATCAGTTCAGCACAGAGGTGAGTTCTCTTTACTTGAGTTCCTGCTGATAAAATTTAAAAATATTTTTCACATTCTATAACTCTTTGTCTTTAATACATATTCAGTTGGTGTTTTGTTGTTGTTGTTGTTTCTGGGCTTTTTGTTTGTTTCCTTGCATGACTACGTCCCCTACTCAAATGTATGAATTAGACATTGTCCAAATAGTTTCTGCACTTAATTCCCCAACAAATCAACCAACAAGGAAGCTGTGCTGAAGAGGGTTTGTTATTGTTGTTAATAATATGATTTTTGTATATTGTATAATTCGTAGATTAAATGCATCAATAATTTGTGTGGGATGCCTCTGTCATTATTACTACTCTCAAAGTATATGAAGCTTTTTTCATAATATGAAAATATTAATTAAAAAAAAAACCTCAGCAATCTAAAAAAAAATGAAGAATTTCAACCTGCTGAAAAGTGAAATACATTGTCTCCTCCAAATTCATTAGGAAAAGATGTTACTGCTTTTTCTTTTTGTTAGGTTTGAATGTGCAGTATCAGCACGAGCACCAGGAAAGTGAAAAAACATTTGTTGCAGCTCAGCAGTGGCCCTTGTGGAAGTTGTACGGCTATATGTATTTGGCTCAAGTTTGAATATCTTCCCCTTGCTGTATGCTAAATCAACTGACTGACTTCTATTTGCCAGAGCTGAATTTTGTGTCAGGTTAGAAAATTTAACTAAAAATTAACAAGTTACACAAGACTTCAGTTCTGTTATTGAAGTATTTCAGTCTCTGGCTATGGTCAGTAGTTACGGACAGTAAAAAAAAGGCAGAGTGACAAAGAATGACTGGTGACTGCCCTGTTACTGAGGAATGTGGGAAATTCTCTATTTAGAGAAAATAGTTTTGTGGCAGATTGTAATTTTGTTCTGTTTTAAACTGCTTAGAGATTTAAAATGTGAAATCACATTGTATGTACTGTAAAATAATTTTATTATTATTCTTGATTTGTGTTGCCAGATTGTGTTTCGCAGTATAAAAGGTACTTTTTTTCTTAGTTTTTTTTCTTAATGCTGTTTACTGATTCAATATTTCTAAAAGAAAAGGTACACAGCAGTCTTAAAAACAAAAACAAAAACAACAAAACAACCCACATTATCTCCCCATATTTTACAGTTATACTGAACACAAATCCAGAAATTACTAATTATTAAGGAAATATTAGGTATGAAATTCATAGATTCATCCAATCATAAAATACGTTGAATTGAAAGGGACCTTAAAGCCCACCCAGGGCCAACTCCCTTGCCATGATGAGGGTTGCTACCCAGCAGATATGGCTGCCCAGGACCCCATTCAACCTGGCCCTGAGCTCATCCAGGAATGGGGCACCCACAGCTCTCTGGGCAGCTGTGCCAGGACCTCACTGCCCTTTGAATGAATAATTTCTTACTAATATCCAATCTAACTCTCTCCTCATTTAGTTTAAAGACATTGTCCCTTGTCCTATCACAATCAGAACATTTTAGTCTCCCTGAATTTGAGAATATTTATCATGATTTCATGATATAAAAGCTCAGATGAAGACAGAAAATATTTTTACTGTACTTTAATTCTAATTAGCAGAATTCATATAATCTATACTAAGACTAAAATAAAATACTAAATTGTTCCATCAATTCTATAATCTGTCTTTTCAAATCAAATGCTATCATTAAAAATGCAGATGTCTTACTTTGTTATGTCTATTGTATTTTTTTTGTTTTGTTTTATATTTTTTGTTATGATTGTTGTTATTGACTTTTTCGTCTGAAAACAGGCATCGGTGGACAAGGGAAAGGCGACCGATATCATTTACCTGGACTTGAGCAAGGCCTTTGACATGGTCTCTCACCACATCCTTATCTCCAAACTGGAGGGATGTGGATTTGATGGGTGGACCACTCGATGGATAAGAAACTGGTTGAAAGGCCACAGACAAAGAGTGGTCATCAATGGCTCTATGTCCTGGTGGAGATTGGTAATGAGCAGCATCCCCCAGGGGTCTGTCTTGGGACCAGTGCTCTTTAACATCTTTATCAATGACATCGATGATGGAATTGAGTGCACCCTCAGCAAGTTTGCTGACGACACCAAGCTGAGTGGTGCGGTCAACACGGTGGAAGGAAGGGATGCCATTCAGAGGGACCTCGAGAGGCTAGAAAGGTGGGCCCGGGTGAACCTGATGAGGTTCAACACTGCAAAGTACAGAGTTTTGCATGTGGGCTGAAGGAATCCCAGGCATCCATACAGACTGGAAGGAGTAGTCCTGTGAGAAGGACCTGGGGGTCTTGATAGATGAAAAACTTAACATGAGCCAGCAGTGTGCCCTTGTGGCTCGGAAGGCAAATGGTACCCTGGGCTCCATCAAAAGAGGGATGGCCAGCAGGGACAGGGAGGTGATTGTTCCCCTCTACTCCACTCTTGTGAGGCCCCATCTGGAATACTGCGTCCAAGTCTGGAGCCCCCAGTACAAGAAAGACAGGGAGCTGTCGGAGAGGGTCCAGAGGAGGGCCACAAAGATGATCAGGGGACTGGAGCACCTATCCTACGAAGACAGGCTGAGGGAGCTGGGCTTATTCAGCCTGGAGAAAAGAAGGCTGCGGGGTGACCTCATTGCAGCATTTCAGTACCTAAAGGGAGCCTATAGAGGGGAGGGGAATCAACTCTTTGAAAGGGTAGATAACTGCAGGATGAGGGGAAATGGTTTTAAGTCGAGGGAGGGGAGATTTAGAAATTTTTTACAGAGAGAGTAGTGAGGTACTGGAACAGGCTGCCCAGAGAGGTTGTGGATGCCCCGTCCCTGGAAGTGTTCAAGGCCAGATTGGATGGGGCCCTGGGCAGCCTGGTCTAGCATTAGGTGGGATGGTTGGTGGCCCTGCATGTGGCAGGGGGGTTGGAGATTCATGATCCTTGAGGTCCTTTCCAAACCTGGCCATTCTGTGATTCTGTGAAAACATAACATACAGGTAACTCTGTGTGAAATCAAAGTTGACTGTATGCTCTTTCCTTTTTCCATGTAATTCTCATGCATATTAAAGTGGTTCATATAATGAGTGCATATGGTAGCTGAATTTGATACTACTGAAGATCTGATCCAATAACCATTAATTTGCAAGAATTATCATTATTTTTAATAGAGTCTGCTGTTTTCATTGAAACATTTTTTTAAATTGCAATATATCTGCATTTAAAACTCAACTCCTATTTCTCATCACTGAACATTAGCCCCAGGACATCAAAACTGAAATATGATTTAAAAAATTCTTAGTGATATTTCTTAATAATAATATTTGCCTGTGAAAGAGTTCAGTAGACTAATCCATCCTGTATATTCCTTACTATGCAAATAACTTTTGTTGAGGAAAATAGCTTTCTGAGATACTGCTTCAGTGATGAAAATGATATCATTTTTTCAAGAGATTATAAGCTTTGCAGAATAAGTAAAACAAGCATGACCTAATTTTAATCAGTGCTGAACATGCTTAGTCCTTACTGAATTCTTAGAGAGCTGTCACTTTTCATCACCAGTATCTGTCAGTGTCTGTCATGCAGGGTTTATACACTTGTTAGTTTAGTTATAGATATGTGGTGCGACATTCTTGTTCCTGTTTCCACCATCCTCTGCATCTTCTAATGACTTTTTCATGAACTACATGGCTTCAATATTTTTTTCCTCTTTTGAGAGACCATCTCTGATAAGAAAATGATTTAGAAGACTATAAAATGGATTATAATTTATAATACTACAATAAATAGTCTTGGGGTAGCTGGTGAGCCAGAGCCAAAAATTCAATTGAGATAAACAGAAACATTTATCTTAGCTGCATTAGATATGTACATCACAATAAAAATAAATAAATAAATAAAAATATTTTACATTGTTGGCTTGTTATGAATAGCCTGACATAAGTAATTTGCAGTCATATTACTCTATCATTCTAAAGCAAGTTCATCTTTCAGATAAATTTTGACTACTCGCAATGTGAATGTGTTTGGTTTCAGGACACGATAATCTCACAGAATCACGTGGGATAGAGTTGGAAGGGGCTCTGGAGATCACCTAGTTCAGCCTTCCTGCCCAAGCAGATTCACACTAGCACAAGTTGCACAAGATCATGTCCAGGTGACTTTCCAGCAGCTCCAGAGAGGAGACTCCATAACCACTCTGTGCAACCCATTCCTCTACTTTTCACAAACTTACTGAGGGTGTGTTCTGTCTCTTCATTCAGAACATAGGTGAATAAAGGGAAGAAGCCTGCACCTAGTCGTCTCGCTCCAATTTATAGGAGGGAGATGAGGTTCTTTTGATATCCGTACACCCGGCGTGAGATTAAGAAACAACGGTTCATATGTTAGTCCAACCAGTTTATTATAAATCCTAATCAGGGAGACGGGCAAGGGAAGGAGGGCGATAGAAAAGGTAGGAAAGAAGCAAGAATCGCGTAAAGCGGGGATAGTCACCACCAGGATCCAGCAGCGGTCCCGCTGCACGACGTTTCGAAGGTCGGAGGCAGAAGCAGCAGGGGGGAGAGCTGCAGCGTGGCCGGCCTCGGGCAGCAAGCAGGCAGCAGGAGGCAGTCGCAGAGCCAATCCGGGGGGAAGCAGCAGGACTCGGGTAGCGGGCCCAGGAGAGTCCGTCAGCATGCAGGCATTCCGTAGTGAGGACTCTGATGGCAGACACCTTTGTTCTTCTCCAGCATCGTGGTAGAGTGCAGAGCAAGTCCGGGAGGGAGAGAGACAGGTCGTGAGGCTTCTTCATGGCAGAAACTATTCTTGAGGAATCTGTTGCCAGAAAACCTCACCTCATGACTGTAGGTCCCCATTTTATCCTTCTTCTTTTCCTGCCTACGTGACATCCCTGGGTGTTTGAGCAAGAGTCATGTGAGTTCCCCCTGAGATGGCCATCTTCTTCGAGATAAGCCCACACAAAAGACCGCTTCACGGCCATTAAGCTGCAGCTTATCTCTCTCGTTGCCCCTGGCCTTGTCCATCTGTGTCCCTCAGGCAAAGGGTTTCTCAACCCCTGCCCAGGACTTGCCTGAATTTGTTAATCTGTGTCCTCAGCAAGCTTTGAGACAATGATGTAAAAGAATAATCTCTTACACTAGTACCAACCTAGGGATACACAACCAGCTACAGATCTGCAGCTAGAATCTGCACCTCTGAGTTCTGTCATTCATCCAGTTCTCAATCCACCTCAACGTACACTCACTGTACACTCATGGGTTGCGCTAGGGATGAGGAAAATGTGAAGTTTTGTTTCTTCTGTTTTTTTTTTTTTTTTAAATACATTTTTAAAAATTTTATTTTTGTTTTTGCTCTTGTTTTAAGATTCAGGAAACTGCAGGTCTGTGGTGGAATTATGTGACGTCACTTAATAAATTGGTACCTCTGTGTGAACTACCATAGCAGGTAAGAATTGCATTACTATCTGTCAATCCAGGTTATGACCTATAAAGAGCTAGTTAAATCCTGATTTCTTCAGGACCAGATGTATAGAGAAGCAACTTTTTCACCTAACTTTGACTTTGAATAATCTGCATATTATTTTAACTTTTGAAAGAGAGAGAAACTGCAATCTATCTGATGAAACTCGCTAAGCTGTTTTTTTTGTGACTCTTCTACAGTTTTTGGGAGTCAGTTATTCAGAAATGTATATCTGAAAAATAGACTTCTGTCTATTGTTAATTAATTTACTGTTCCAAGAAATGGAATTGTATGATACTTCACAAATGAGAATTAAGAGAAATAAGAGTTTCTCGGGAACGCATAACCACATTTTGAAAGAAGACTGTTATGGATCAATACAGAAGAGTATCCATCTTTCTATTTTCAGACACTGTGGAAGCAGATTAAATGTTTACCTTTGAAAGTTTACCCAGAAGCATAGAGAAAGTTAAGCAGACTTTCTCTTTAGGAGAACAAGTACATTATCACAGTGAAAATACTAAATCTGATGGAACCTGATGACCAGAAATTGCTTGTAAGCCCAAAGCTTTTCTTGAAACTCCCACATGTGCACACACATACACACACACTGCTACCTGGAAAGACTGCAGTCGTAAACCATTTATAGGAACTGCAAAATGCTGCTCAAGGCAAGATTTTCAAAATTTAGACTGAAAACAGCAAGAGCGAGCAGACTACAACACAAAGATTCAATTTAGCCAACAGCCATTTTGTTAGATCCTTCTTCTATCATGAAAGCTTGGCACTGGAGACATGACTAAGCTCTCAGACTCATTAGATGAGTTCTCTCTAAGAGGTTAAATACAAAAATAAAAGACTCCAAGATACAGCAACCCAGTTTCATTTCTTCCAATTTATTCACACAGAGCATACTATATGGCTGAATGCATTTTAATTTTCCTACAGCTGCTATATACAAATGATAGTGTAAAATAAATTGTAAATACAAGTTCTTTTCATTTAATGGCATTAACTCATTCTTCACAGAAAGTGAAGGTGTGGTTGAAATTCAGGCATAGTATATATTCATAAAATAAACCTTCAAGATGACATTATTTTTTTTATACAGCTATTACATTTATTCTGGTTGAAATAATAGTGCTCATGAAGTGTTTTTGCTGTAGTTACTTTTAAATATGTACATTCATTTTTTGTTTCTCTCAGCAGATGTAATTTTTACTTTATGTAGCAGAAGTGATAAATGAATGGTATTAAACATGTGCATGTATGTATGACATTATATGTCATGTATAAGATGGAGATGCTTTGAAATATTTTAAAATGCAAAACACACAAGGTATATTAAACATACTTTTTCTATTAATACATGCCAAAGGAGGATCATGAACATAGTTTGCAATAAAAGATATTGTAAGGATGAGAAAGTTATAGAGAACGTAAATGCATGCTTAGCTTTATGTAATGGATTGCCTTATGTCAAATTGCAGATGACAATGAGAATATTTAAGTTTCAGCAATGTTTTTGAATGGGAATTTCAAGGGGTAAACTAAATATGTTATACAAATGTGGTTATTGTTTTTAATACTCATTCTTGTAAATTTCTCAAGATTTTATACATTTGTGATCTACATAGACAGAAATTGTTACATCAGCAATTTTGAAAAATATTTAAGAAAGGAAATGAACAGAAAATGTTTCAAAAAGAGGCAAAGAAACATTTATAGAACACTGAATTAATTTCCCTCTTCCTCACAATAAGAAAAAGGATGCTATCAATAGACACATCTTAATGGCTCAGGTAAGCCATTGTGAGCATATGGAAATTGTGCATATGAACATGAATAAATTTATTTTAATGCTTAAGTTTTCATAATTAGGAGAAGATGACAATATCCTTTGTAACAGACACTGAATTTCACTTAAACATTTTTATCCACAACTTACAGTAATTTCTTTTTCCATATGCTTTACTTTTCTATTTTATAATTTTTTTTCTGTTTTGAATTCCATATCCTTTTCCTCTCCTTTCATTTTGCATCAGCATTAACTAACACACTGCTACAGAAATACTATACTAAATGTTCTTTACAAAAACCACAAGTGTTATATATGTTTGAATAAGGAACCTAAAAAATGCTGCAGTTATTTCTGAAGGAACAGATTTAATATGTATTCTCATATTGCAAAGCCAAATAATAGTTCATTACTGAGGAAGCATAGTAGAACATTTTGGCTAAAAGAGTCTAAACTACATCTTCAAGTGGACTTTATTTTGGCCTTTAATTCTGGGGCATATCCAAGTAATATGAATTTTACTGTGGTTTAGTAATTAGGCTTGAGAAAAGGGAAATGATTTAGCCTTTGTCACTTCTTTATGTTGTCCTGATTACTGTATTACAGTTTTATAGTTGTGCTTGATTCTTTTCTTTCTCTTTTATTGTTATCTGTTGGAGAAAGTAATGTCATTAATAATAATAATAATAATAATAATAATAATAATAATAATAATAATAATAATAATAATAATAATAATAATAATCCAGGTTAATTGTAACTCCACAAAAGGATTTTTCGTTTTCTTGTTTGTATGCATATGTATATAGACTCAAATACATCACAGCTATCCAGGCACAGGACAGTGTTATGTAAAAGGAGTCCACTAAAATAACCTAAAATGGCCATTGGAATGGTTATTTATTTACTCCTGCTTTCATCCCTATGAGTGTCATGTCCTTCACCAGACAGCAGTGGGCATGGTATGGGCTGCCCAGGGCTGCAGGCACAGCTCCAGGTGCCAGAGTTCAGGGAGTGTTTGGACACCACTCTCATACAGAGGGTGTGATTTTGAGTGGTCTTGTGTGGAGCCAGGGTTTGGACTTAACGGTCCTTGTGGGTCACTTCCAACTCTTATAATAACCTAAACCTGGGTAAAGCAGACTTAAAGGAACACATCAGTGTCAGTAGCCTCCTGCAATGACTATGATCTAATTGTAAGTAACTTCATACAATGATTCCAGCAGGTGATCTCCAGCTCTAAGGTAGAAAAAAAATATATTCAATATATCTATTCACTTCAAGTTTGGGCTAATATATGGACTGCTCAAAATCTTGAATAGTATGAGTTCAAGCACAGAAGAAAGGGGGATTTTTAACCTTTTTTATCATTTTTTGTGCATTACTTTTTTGAGACTATGCTATGATCCAAATTTGGCATATTTCTGTTCTATATTTTTTTCTCAGTCAATTGTAGGTTAACCTAATACTAAATAAGCAAACATATAAATGATAATAATAAAAGTATTTTATTTATTATGGATGCAGTACTTCTGTTTGTAAAGCATGATTGTTTTCCTCGTAGGCAGTGATGCTATCTGAGTACATTAGACCAATAGCTTTACATAAGTATATGTGTATTTAAGATTTCCTGTGTAAAGAACAAATGTTCAGCACAGTGACAGCAATTCAGCACAATCTTCATACTATGCCTGAATACTTAATTACATAATTGAGAAGTGTGCAAATAACTCTCAACTATTTCGCTCAGAGCGCCTGTAATTGACTTTCTTCATCTCTCATTTTTACATTTGCATGAACTAACAAATTAAAAGCAAACATTTGCTTTCAAAAAGTCACATTATTTGCCTGAATGCATTTAAAATTTCCTTTTCTGTTAACATGAGCTGTAAAAGTGTGGGCAAATATATATGATATGCTTCATGAAGGAGTGTCTTATGTTTTTTATTCCACTGAGATTGCAGCTCAGAAATAGATTGCATAAGAGACTTGGAAAAAGTTCCAGTGTGTTTTTGCGTGATAGCAGTTGTACTAGAGAGTAAATATAGCACAAGGGCTGAGAACAGTGTAATGAAGCCTGTTCTTCTGTCAGATATGTTGCACTTCCTAAATATGTACCTGAGACTGAAAGATTAATGCTCAGAGTAGACTGTGGTTTGCACAGACTTCAAAGAGTTGCAGTGTAAGACAGATTTGTCTGAATGCAACATTCCTGTAAAAAAGCCCTGAACCACAAGATACTGGGGAAATATTTGTCAGGATGAGAAGAACATCGCAGTATTTCTGAATAGATATTTCTGCAGAAGTGTAGTTATCAAAGTGAACTTTGTAAGAGTAATTATTAAAACTATACTGTGCCATGGGACTAATCTTGTTTGTGCAATGAGTGTGGTAGTTCTGACAGCAATTCCTTTGCTAGTGCAAAGGGAAATAAATTTGAGCTTGTTTCATGTTTTGTTTTAATGTACTAATTTTCTCCACTTTCTGTTCTAAAAATATATCTTAAAATAGAAATAGGTATATTTCTAGGTGTATATTTATATACACGAGGCAGGGGAAAAACAGTCCTTGAAACTATATCAAATCCAACAATAATAGTAAGTACAACATTAATTGCACTAATTTTCATCCTTTCTTGTGCAGTCTTTGCTAAGTATGATGCTTGAATAAAAGAAGAATAAATCAAAAGTAGGTAAGAAATATTAATGTCATAATTTTATAGTTTGTGATACCTAATATAAATTCACAAATTGTTTCCTATGTTGCAAAATAAAATAATTAAAAAAAAAAAAAAAGATTTCTAGAAAAAGAAAACATTGGGATATTAACAGTTCCATACTTTATTGGTATTATCAAGTTATTTTATATATGTATTTATTTGACTTCAGACATCTAAGGAAGTCTTGTTTCCTTTAGTATGAGACCTAATTGTCTGCTGGTACACCTACACGTGGATATTTTTGGTTTAATTACACAGTGTTATTACTGTGCTAAAATTACCATTTCTGAAGGAGTTTAGTTCTGTGTCACAGTTGGCTCTTTTAGAGAATAAGGGAAGGGTTAAAAGCCACACTCACGAACTGTTAAATTGCTCACTTAGATACAAGTGACCATTATTCTGAATAGACCTGAGAGAAAATCCCATACAAAATAAAAGGTTAGTCTCTTAGCTATCAAGTTTTTAACACATGTTCAATGGAAGGTGTTAGGTTTTCCTTGTTAATTGCATTTTAACTGCTTTTGTTTGAAATAGTATAGTATCAAATTAACAAAAGTAGTTAATATGTAGTTCTTTAAATATTAACATTTTGATGAATATTTAAAGGAGTATATCTCCTATAAGCTGCTGACCAAATATCATGAGTGTTTTTCAGTCATTAACCAGATTTAACCTGTGGTTCTGACGACAGTTTTTATTTTCAGTAGTTCCTTCCTGATGCCGAATTTTTAGGGAAGATTTCGTTAGGCTTCCATTGTCTAGATATTTGTGAAAGCAAGGAGAAAAAGCTTGTAGTAGAGAGCTGAAAGAAAATCCAAGCTATAATGAGATCTTCTGCACGGTAGCTACTGGTGCTGTGTGGTTTTGTACTGTGACAGACTCCCTGGCAGAAAGTAAGCAAGCAGGAAAGACTAAAGTGGTCAGTGTATCGGTCAGTTCAAAAGGTCTGTTACGGCAGTGCTGTATCCACACTCCACACTTTATCTTCCTCTACCTTGATGCAGAATCTATTCATTAAATATGAATTTTCTCTCAAACAACGCAGAATTGAAGAGGTAGACTTGAAAAACTGAAATGGACCTCCTTGAAGGCAACTGGATTTTGACCTAACAATGAAGGCTTTCATGGCCATAGCTACCCCAATAGAGGAAAAAATTTGCTAACCTGGGTAGGTTATCTAATGAAGTGAATTACAGAATTGCAGTCATTTGAGTTGAAAGGGACCCCAAAGGTAGATAATCCAACCCCTCTGGAATGAACAGAGACACCTACCGCTAGACCAGGTTGTTCCAAGCCCTATCCAGCCTGACTCTGAATGTATCCAGGGATGGGGCATCTACTATCTCTCTGGCTAATCTGTTCCTGTGTTCACCACCTTTGTTGTAAATAAAAAATAAATAAATAAATAAATAAATACATGCTTATCCCCTGTCTAAATCTTCTCACTTTTATTTTGAAAGCTTTGTCCTCTTCTGTCCTGTAGCTCCCCTTTACATAGTGAAAGGCTGCTAATAGGTCACCTTGGAGCCTTCTCCAGGCTGAAGAGTCCCAGTTCTCTCAGACTGTACTTGTAGAAGTGGTGTTGCACTCAGAGGATTGTTTTTTGTGGCCCTTCTCTGGATGTGCTCCAACAGGCCATGCCTCTCTTGTACTGAGGACTCCTCAGGGAGGTCTCACAAACACAGAGGCAGGATGACCTCCCTCACCCTGCTGGCCACACTTCTTTTGATGCACCCCAGATACAATTGGCTTTCTGAGCTGTGAGGACACATTGCTGACTCATGTTCACCTTGTCACCTGCTAGTATACCCATGTCCTTTTTGGCAGTGCTGTGCTCAATCCTTTCATGTCCCATCTTGTACTGGTAATGGAAGTTGTTTCAACCCAGATGCAAGACCTTGCACTTGGATTTGTTGAACCTCATGAGGTCCACCTCAGCTTAAGCATGTCTAGATCCCTCTGGATGGCATCCCATCCCTCTGGTGTGTCAACTACACCTCACAGCTTGGTGCCATCAGCAGATTTGCTGAGAGTGCACTTGACTCTGCTGTCAGTGTCTTGATGAAAATATTAAATAATGTCAGCCCCAGTACCAACTCCTGGGGGGCACCATTCATCACCAGTCTCCATTCAGACATTGAGCCATTGACCACCACTCTCTGGATTTGATGCTGCAGCCAGTTCTTCATCCATTGAACAGTTCACCCATCAAATCCCTACCTTTACAATTTGGAGGGAAGGATATTGTGGGGTACCGTATCAAAGGCCTTACTGAAATTGAGATAGATGGCATCCATAGCTCTTCCTTTGTCCATTGATACAGTGACACCATCATAGAAGGCCACTTGGCTAATCAAGCAGGATTTGTCCTTGGTGAAGCCATGATGGTTCTCTCATATCACCTCCCTGACTTCCATGTTCCTTAGGATAGCTTCCATGAGGATCTGTTTCATGATCTGCCCTGACATGAGAAAGTAAGTCTACATCATAAATAAATTTTGTATTTTCATGTTTGATACTCTTTCAAAGAGCATTCATATCTGTCTGAAACTGATGAAACTGAAATCTTTCAATGATCTTTCTGAACATATGAATTACGTAATGCATATTCAGGGCTGTTATATTTCAGTCATTATGAATGAGGTGAGGCTACATCTCAAGTACTGTGTTTATTTTTGGGCCCCTGGAATTGGGGCCCAAGACATTGAGGCTCTGGAATGTATTCAGAGAAAGGCAATGAAACTACGAAGGATCTGAAGCACAAGTTTTATGAAGAGTGGCTGAGGGAACTGGAACTGTTTATTCTGGAGAAGAGGAGGCACAGAAGAGACCTTAACACTTCATAACTACCTGAAAGGAGCCATGGCAAGATAGGGGTCAGTGTGTTCTCCCATTTAACTAGTGATAGGATTAGAGGAATGGCTTCAAGTTGTTTCTGGGGAGATTCAATTTGGATAATAGGAAAAAATTGTTCCTCCGAAAGAGTGGTTAAGTGTTGGAATGAGCTGCCCAGGAAGGTGATGGAGTCACCATCCCCAGCATGAAATATTTAGATGTTGGGACATGGCTTAGTGGGAAATATTGATGATAGATGGACAGCTGGACAAGATTATTTTGGAGGTTTTTCCAACTTTTGTGTTTCTGTAATTCTATGAATGTGAAATGAGACAAAAGAAAAAAAAAAGCAGAAAAAAATTATGTATCTGTAATATCTCTGTATTGTGTATGTAGTTTACTTAAACTTTAGAAAAACATTTGATACCATTTCCCATTGCATCCTCCAGGAGAAGCTTACTGCTCATGTTTTGGATAAGTGTGCTGTTCACATGACAAAAAAACTGGATGTTGACTGGGTTCAGAGAGTCACAGAAGAGAGAGCTGAAAATTTTTTTCTTACGAGACATTTTTGAATATATTTTACCTTAACTTATCTGATAAAACTAAGACATTAAATTGGAAAGATTAAGTGTGTGGTGTTTTTATTTTTATTTTTGGAAATAAGCTGAAAATTCATTACTTTCCATGACTCTGTCTGGAAAATTATTTGTATTTTCTCTCTATTGAATATTTTTTTCTTGCAGGTATGGAATTTCTAGCACCTATAGAATTGTTTGAACTTCCATAGTCTTCTTATGGACAACATTTCTATGTGATTCAAGTTTTTTCAATGACAATTTAGGGAAAACTGAATTTTCTTGTTTTACAGATAATTTACACTGTAGTGGTCTCTTTTAGCTAAAACTTTCCTTAAAGCTCCAGGATTTTTACAGAAGTACAAGAGCAAGTGTAGTGGAAATACATTTCTATCTGTTTCAGCCTGGAACATATAGAAATATTTTGCCCTAGAAATTTCCCTTGGAGAGAATGTAATGATACTTTCATAAATATATGGCATAAAAGCAGTTCTACATAGTTGCACAAAAGCTTCCTCAGTGTAACTGGAGAATAATCATGTCTTTACCAGACCAAGAACACTTTTTATGTTACCATGAGACTGCCATTAGAGATTTGTATGTATATTCAGTTATGTGTTTTTCTTCAGTTCAGTTACCGCAATGAAAATACTAATAGAAAATGAGGGGGTGCAGTCTATATCTAGTCAGCCATTAATTTCAACAGGAAGAATAAGTGGAAAAAAAATCATTAAGGTCATACAGTGTTTTAAGACATTGTAGAGTACATGAAAAGACAGCATGAACAATGCTTAATGGAACAAGCAAACTGTGCAACATTAAAATCTGAATACTTAATGTCTAAATGACTGAAGGAAGGAAAATTATACGGAAAATAGTTGCTTTCTATGAGCTTCAAATGAGAAATTTCTCTGCTTTGAACTCTGCCATCCAGGTATTTTCTGCTTGAGGGCAAGGATCTTCTGCATTGCTGTGTCTTGTATAATTTTTCTTTAAATAAATAAATAATAGTTAAATAATCAAGGTAAAATTACAAATGAACTATCAGATATATATAGTGTCACTGGGGTTCTGAAATGATAGCTGCTATTTTAGTTTGTTCCATTATTACCTACTACTTTAAAGCAGATGCTGTGCCCTCACAGGACAGAAGGCAAGACAAAAGCTTAAATAAGGATTAATGTCTCAAGAGTCATCTCTCTCTCTGTATATTAATGCTGTGATATGAAGTTTTCTTGTTGTCTTATCATCATTCTTGGCCATCCTTGTAAAATCTTACGTAAGGGAAAAAACAATGCAAAAATGCACACAGTCTTGCAAATGGAATAAGCATGAAAACAAAATGACAAAACAGAATGACAGAAAAAAGAAAAGAAAAAAAAGACCCAACAACACTTAAACACTTTTAGCTGTACAAACATGAAGATAGGATTACAGTATTATGTCCAGGAAAGTGAATGACAAAATGGACCAGGTCTTCAGCTGGTGTGTCGCAAATATGACAATACTGGGAAAGTAAACCTACGAATGTTTTCAACAAATCCTTAAAGCTCTTAGGATGTGCTGATAATGTCCTCATGTTTCATGATGTTGAATTACTCTAAATTAAGGTGGTATTTTAGATGTATGAGTATACTAATCAATAAATGCTCCATATTACCCACTGAATCATTTAATGACATTATACCTTGTGCTGAAATAATTGTAGTGTATAGCTGCTTGAACATAATGGTTGATTATGTTTTGTGCATCAATGGACTGATAATCAGTACTCATGAAGGTAAGACTGTAATTTATATTGCCCATTATTATAGTATTCTAAGTATGTAAAATCTTCAAATTTTGTCTATCAGAATCTGTTCATCTTTGCTCATCTTACAGTTACAAATAATCTCCTTGAAACTATGTATGAAATTCCTTTACAAGATTGTTGAAGAAAAGTTTCTTCTGACAGAAAGCAATTTTATTTCTTGATAAGACAACATTTTAAATCAGAATTCTTTTTTTTTTAAATTACTTTACAAAGAGCATGTTTTAAATGTCTAGTTTGTTATAGTTCTTACTACTGATACCACCGATAACCTGTAAGTATTTAGAAGTAATTTATTGTAGAAATTTGTTCAGAATTTATTATGACTTTTTTGTTAGCTATAAATGTTGAGACAGGCAATATGCATATTGTGCATTCTTATTCTTTATTAATGCAAGTGAGAAACATAAGTGTTTTATTTATTTAATTTCAAAATTACTATGAATGAAAACCAACAATTCTTTTACTCTTTAAGGAACACTTTGGTAACCTCCACAGGAGCACAGTTTGTGGCTACAGCCTATATCGACAGAACAGATTAATTAAAATCTATCATTGCAATAGCATTGATAGTAGTGGAAGCTAGCACTACATTCCTAAAAATGCTGTAGGGCTGCTTGTCAGATAAATGTCTAATTGAGTAATGATTTCAGAATGTATTATGTAGCTTTGGTATCCATACTTCCTTGGAAGGGATTATGTGGCTTTGTTACAAATTCTGATATACTGTCCAGAATCTAAGGACCCATTTCTTAATTCTGGGATAATATTTCTGGTATTTATCATGACATGTTAATCTTTTTGTTCAATTTAGTCATCCATGTGTTTTATCCAATAGCATTAAGGGCAAACTAACTGGCATTGTCTGCTTAATATGAAGTAATGTTTTCAAAAAATATGAGAAAAACAGGGTCACAAATAGTAGTATTTTCTGTTTATTCTGTTATTTCTCTAACTCAGAAAGTGCAGTTGATATAACAGATTTAGCAACAGTTCTTCTTTTTTATCGTCTTTTGTCTTTTAATGAATGACTTTTAAACTTTCTCCTAAGGATAACAATTCTTCTAATGTACACAAGCTTGTATTTGCAAGCTTGTAATTTGTATGTTGCTACAGATGAAATATACATGAAAATTGAAATTGCATGAAATGCAGAAGCCCTTAGAATGCAGAGTTTCTGAAAAATACTTCATACTTTCTGGGTTGCTTATAGATTTAAGGGTGATATTTCATTTATAGATTTTCCTGATTGGACTAAAAAAACATTTACCTCAGGTGTATAAACATGAATTCTATCTTGTAATACTCTCTATGCTTCAGAAAACTTCAGCAATGATAGTAAGGCTAGATATTTATTGTTACAGAAAGCAGAGCTTGGAGAGTGAGTCCAAAGACACACACAAAACTTTCATGACCTACTTCACTCCATATTATTTATTTTCGAAGTGTTTGGAAGTAGTTAGTATTTAATGCTTATGGCTATTTATATAGATGAACATTTTGTGGATGGAAAATATGTAGTTGGATCTGATAAAAATATATACTCTCTTCTTTAATTTGTTTCTTGCTATAGATTGCTGGTGCAGAGAGACTTTTGGTTTTATCTTGAATAATTTTATTTCCAGTTAGAATTTAGAAAAACTCATTTTTATATTTCAGAAACAAATACTGATCAGCTGCTACACAAGCATTTCAACAACACATTGATGGCAGAATTTTTTTGTGTGTGTGAAATATTCCTCTATACATCTTTCTATATCTAAAAAGCTAGGGAAAAGAAATCTGCAGTCCTAGATGAAGTTGAATCTTAGATATAACTGTTTACAATATTATTAACAATATTGATTAATTCATGGTTACTCACAGTATTCAGTGTTAATCATCTTTGTAAATGTAAGTCCAAGTGGTATATTATTGAGCTATTTCTGTCTAGACTGAGATGGCACGGAAACATTGAATAAGAAGATATTGTTTGTAGCACTATCTATTGATGAGTCTTGTGAAAGATTGAATATTTAAATATGTGTTGCCTACTAAAACACATAGACTGTGTGAATATGTACACACACAAACACAGAAACATATATCTGACTACTGCAGTCTTTTTTAGAAGTCTCTTTTGAGTATGTGGGTCATCAGGTCATACTTGATTTTCTCTTTGAGGGAAGAAAGGGAAAAAGCACTAGAAAGTGGATGGAAGACAGTAACTATGCCAACAACAGTATCTTTATTTTCCTCTGAATTTTTTTCAACTTCCACATCTCCTTGATTTTGATCTTGATTTCCAGTACAACTAATTTCATAAGCTGTCTGGAACCAAGTTCATTAAAAATTCTCTATAATTAAGTACTGTTTCTGCAAAATATTAATTCCTGCTATCATTTGGAGCTCATTTGTCCAGATGTTGGTTGATTTTTGGTTTTATTTATTTATTATTTATTTATTGGTGGATAGTTTAGATTCATTCCAACACTGGAATATTTTGAAAAAATATTCCACTGGGGGGAAAGTATAACAGCATAATGAAAACCCATAAAGATTATGAACAGAGGGGCAAAGTTAGTTTCCCTCAACTCTTCAGTTTTCAGAGGGGTGGAATATCAATGTAATGCTTTCTTTCACATTTAATCTGTAGGTATTGCAATAAATAAATAAATAAATAAATAAATAAATAAATAAATAAATAAACTGGATCTACAGCAATTTCAGCAAAAGTGTGTCCATTTCTTAACTGCCTACCAAAAATACAGAAAATAGTCTGTCCTCATAGAAGAGATCATTTCTGATGGACATGCTCCAACAGGTCCATGTCTCTCCTGTATTGAGGCCTCCACATCTGGACACAGTTTTCCAGGTTAGGTCTCCTCTGCACAGAGTAGAGGGGGAGGATCACCTCCCTTGACCTTCTAGCCACAATTTTTTCATGCAGCCCCTTTTTCTTTTGTTTTGCTAATGTCTCACATAAAGTCTTATATTTAGTTGAGTAAAACTGGACTATTTTCACTGATAGTATCATAGCAAAATTTCCATTTCTGCAGAAAGCATTATATACAAGAAACAACTTTAGTTGTCTATGATGCTTTCTGTAACATTTTTAGGCTGATTTTTTTTACCTTTATTCTCAATTTATCAAGAAAATTAACAGTACTTTCTGTTTTGCATAAAAAATGTTAAGCAAGACTCAAAGGGGACATGTTAGAAAATACTGGGTTTTTTTGCAGGTTTTGAAACAACTGTACTTCATCTTCAGACATAATTTGGAACAACTGACCAATATTTAACTCAACTAAAACTATAACTTTTAAGTATGAAGAGTTTGATTTGATGTAATTATTCTTGTGCTTTACAATGTCAAATATTTAAATCACATAAATCAGTTACTCACTAAATAAGGGTTTACAACATTGTCACTTTTCACTGAGAGAGTGGTGAGAACCTTACACAGGCTGTGCAAAAATGCTGTGGATGCCCCATCCTTGAAGGTGTTTAAGACCAGGTATATGGGGCCCTAAGCAGTCTGATCTGGTGGTTGCCAACCTTGCTACAGCAGGTGAATTGTAATTTGATGATTCTTGAGCTCCATTCCAATCTAAGCCATTCTGTGATTCTATGATTCCATGACTCTCTTATCTTCTCACTATACATGAGAAAACTCATCCTGTGTGATAAGACATTTACATTTTTTTTGTCAAAGATATTGAATAACATCTTATGAAAATAGCATCTGCAGAATCAATTTCCACTCACAGAAAATATCTCACACTTGCACCTCAAATAGAAAAGACTGGGAAAAATATAGAGATATCAACTGAAATACAAATTAGTAATTAAAGACTCAATCAAAATCAAATGTGTCATTAAGATCTTATTCCAAGCACTTATATTTACACTGCTATTACAGTTTTTGATTTTCTATCAATATTTTAATACATTACCTTTATTATTTATTTATTTATTTTAGATGATAATCTTAAACCATCTAGATCTTCGCTAGTTTCTCTAAAGACGAGATGAATCCTTCCACTCAGATCAGAAATGTATTTCCCTGGTACCCTAATTTCATAAGTGATCAAGAGAAGCGGAAGATCTCTTCCCAGCTCTGGCTGCCTCTGGATGTGCTGGCTGGTAACATCACATTTGTTGTTAACACTTTTACTCCTGTTGTCAAATCTCTGCCATTATTACTGCTGTAGCTGTGCCTTAGGTACTGCTGCACACTATCACTCCACCAGAATCACTGCATGGCTGCTACCACTGACACTTGCACTACCAGCAACAAGGGTGGACCTTGAACCACAAGACAGGAACCATGCTTTGCACCTAGCCACAAAATACGTTTGTAGAGCTAGTCCTGGTCACAGATGAATGTTTTCACATCTGGTATGAAATATGTCTCCTATTTCGTTCAGATTGACCAGAATGGTTGCTCAGGTCAGACAACCTAGTCTACCCACTGTGTAGGTTGTATCCCTTCAACACATATTGGTGGCAGGAGCCCTTCCTTGCTTTGAGAGAGATCTTAGTATACACAAGAACCCAAGTTATAAAACTTTTTCAGAACTTTGTTTTTAAATGTTTTTTTAAATTATTATTTTATTTTCATTAATCCAGGTAAAGCAACAGCATAATCAAGACCTCCTCACCAGCCTGCTACCAGCCATGACAATGCAGCTACGCTTCTCATGTAGAGAAGGAAGTTTGATTAGGAAATCTAAGTGATTTGGAGCTTATTTGCCTTCCCTCCATCTGCCTTGAGGTAATGGTTCAAGCCAGATTAAAACTTTGGAATCCATGGTAAATGAAATGCAATTATTTGATCTTTGTGCTTTCTCTGTCTGTTAGTAGCAGAAATGTCCTTCTCTCAAAACTCTGTGGAAGGTCATCTCTTTCTACTGTTTGTTAAAATATTTTGAATTTGTAAGATAGAAACCAAAATAACTAAATTTATTCACTTTTGTTTTAAGGTGATGAACATATACTTAAAAAGGCATCACTGTTAAATTTATGATGTTTGGGATATCTGAACATCTCTATGGAGGAAATCTAGCTACAGAAGGAAGATGCAAAGTATGACATTAGCAATTAGGAATTTTGCAGATTTTCTTGTTAATGTATTGGCATTGTGCTTTATAAAGGAAGCTGAAACTCTGCCAGTCTTCTCAGTCTCTTGAAAATCAGTTTCTAAAAGATCCTACTCTTCAATATGAGAAACTACATCACCGAAAATTTGTTATTGATCTTTTTAGCTTTTACGTTTTTGAAGCCAGAGAGAAATGATCCAGGGAATAAAGGCAGATTTATTTCAGGGCTCAGGTGACATTCATTTTATTCTGGCATATCAACAAATATTTTCAGTCTGCCCAGCTGTTTCTTTAATCCTTTGGATGATTAAATCAGGAAACATGTTAACAATGACCTTTTCTGCTAAGATTTATTGTTGATTTTAGATGTTTTGCACTAATGAAAAATGCTGTGCTGCTTTTTAAATCAAATGAAACTGTATCAAATAGTCCAAAATCTGCATAGTTGCGATAGTCCAACAGAACTAATTTCAGTTGGTATAGACTAGAATTAATTCCATCAGATTCCAAATTGCATTTGGAAACGTTGCACGTTATGTACAGAAAACAGTGGAATAATTTGTTTTCTAATTCAGTGCAGGTGTACATTTACAATTGCACCAGACACTCAAGAGTAAGACAGAAGGGCAGTGAGTAATGGTTAGCTGAGTTGAACAGATATTTTAAATGAATAATTTCAAGTTGTCTTCTTTTTTTTTTTTTTTTTTTAACTGTAATATTGAAGCAAAATGGCAAATAAGTGAAAATAATTCCCTCTCTCCACCACATTAAGAGTTTCTTTAATTAATAAATGGGAGGTAATGTATCTGTTTTGATGAGAAGCCATTTGCAGTGCTTTGAGTGGAAAACAGAGACAATAAATTGATGCAGTGAAAGACAAAACAAAAAAAAAAACAATTAGAATGAACAAACAAAACAATAATGAAGAAAGGGCAATGAATGAATTGGCAAACCACTCTGAAATGCAGATCAATTTGGTCATTCACCCACCAATTCAATGAAATCTCACAGCTACTTTCAGTTTAGAAGGTATTTAAGTGTTGGCTATGGGAACAGTTAGAATCATGGCTTGGGAAGATGCTGAATTCTACATATACTTCTGTGGCTCTGGACAGGTGCACACTGGAATTGCCTGAATGCCGTTCTTCACCTCCCTCTTGATTTGAACACTGAAAAGATTTTAACAGCAGCTGAGGAGAAGATAAAGCAAGTATGCAACTTGGAAGGTGTCACATCATTTTCTGTGCAGATGGAACAACTATAGCCTTTAATCTGAGAAACATAAAAAAACCCTTAGTATTTCATTCTGCAGCCTAAAGATTCATAAGAATTGATATAATATTTCTGTGATTCCTGAATAAATCTGGTACAAGGCTAATCACTCACTTTTATGCTCAGTTGATCATAATGAATCAATTCTCAAACAGTGAATTCCTAATAACAGAATGAATCTACAATCAAAAGTGGACTAATAGCTATGGTTATGACTGGGACAGTGTTGAATATCAGGTTCTTCATCTTGATAGTATTGATCCCAGGAAAATAATAGTAAATCCTTTCGTGTACTAAAAAGAAGAGCAAAAAAACATAGCCCCATGGTACTATGGTGTAAAGACAGGATTTCTAATAAGAAAATGTATCTCAGGTGAATTTCGCTGATGGTTTGAAGGTTACCTGTTTCATAAAAAGCTGTCATCATATATTAGATTTTTTTCTGACTATCAGTGCTTACTTAGAGGATCTCACCTTCCTAAAATATGTGTCCTAGTAGGCAATCTTCACACTGCTGTGAGCTGACTAATACCAACTGATGGATTGACAGGAAATTGTAACTCAGAGTATAGTCAATTCTGCTTTTCATTCCAGGCAAGTCATGCTGCTGTATGATTAAAGTACAATCGTGGATGCTACTTAGAGTTTCAGGCATTACATGTTTTTATAGTGACATGATAATTTGTCATCTGGGCAGGAAAGCTTTGATAAATCCTTATACAGCTAGATTTAAGGAATCAAACTTAATATGAATTAAATTATTCATTGTAGAGAGTGCTCATTTATTAGTGATTCAGACATTATTCCTTAATCCAAAAACTCAAAAGCATGGCCCTGTAAAGAAATGCACATGCAGAAATGAATACAAAATAAAATTCAAATAGGTCCCATAAGGAGTACATATTGGTCCAACTTGGCATATATATGACTAAAATAGATAGTCAGGCATCTTCAGGGATGAAAGGATGCTGATCGAAAGAAAAAATACACAACAGAGCAGTGAAGAATATCAGGGTAAGATCTACAAGAGTTTGATTTTGTTCTCTATAAATGCCCTACCATAAGCCATCAGAGTTCTTGGTACTGGTGTTTAGAATTTGCCAAACTATCTACTGCCTTTATCATGACCAAATTCAAAAATTTCAGAGACTGATTGATAGAATCATCACAGAAATCAGCAAAGATAAGTATAAAAATATACATTCCTGTGTAACCAAGCAAGCTGGTCACCGGCTGGATAGAAAGCAGCTTTGTTATGCATGGCCACTATGATGGAGTGATGGCACTGGTAGACAAAATAAGGGCAACTGATGTCATCTACCTGGACTTCTGCATGGCCTTTGACATCATCCCACAGAATCACAAAATTGCAGGGGTTGGAAAGCACCTCAAGAGATAATCAAGTCTAAATCCCCTGCTAAAGCAGGTATTCTAGCATAGGTCACATAGATGGGTATTCAGGAGGGTTTTGAATATCTCCATAGAAGAAAACACCACAGCCTTTCTGGGCAACCAGTTCCATTGTTCCATCACTCTTACCATAAAGAAGTTCTTCCACATGTTTGTACAAAAGTTCCTAGATTCAAGTTTTAGGACGTTACTCCTTGTCCTATCACTACACACTGCCATGAAGAGCCCAGCTTCATCCATTTGCCTTCCATCTCCCTTTAGATATTTATAAACATTTATCAGATCCCCTCTTAGTCTTCTTTTCCACAGGCTGAACAGATCTGGGTTACTCAGTCTTTCCTCATGTGGGAGATACTCCAGGCCCTGAGTAACCTATGTAGCTCTCTGCTGGACTCCTGCTAGGAGATCCCTGTCTTTTCTGAAATAAGAGACCAAAACTTGACTCAGTATTCTAAATGGGGCCTAATCAGAGCACAGTAGAGCAAGAGGGTCACCTCCCTTGACCTGTTGGCTATGTTCTTTTTAACATGCTGCAGGATACCATTGGTTTTGTAAGCCACAAAAGCATACTGCTGGCTCATGGCCAATCTGTTGTCCATCAGGACACCCCAGTCATTGTCCACACAACTCCTCTCCAGGAGGTTATCCCTTAACATGTACTGACACATGTGGTTATTCCTCCATAGATGCATGATTCTACACTTGCTCTTGTTTAACCTCATCAGATTCCCATCTGCCCTGCTCTCCAGACTGTCCAGTTCTTGTTGAATGATAGGACAGCCTTACAGTGTGTCAGCTACTTCTTCCAGTTATTTCGTCAATAAATTTGGTGACGTGGACTCTATCCCTTCATCCAGGTTGTTGGTGAGGATATTGAACAAGACCATGCCCAGCACTGACCCCTAAGAAATACTGCTAATTACAGGCCTCCAACCAGACTCAGCACTGCTGATGACAGCCCTCTGAGCTCTGCCAGTCAGCCAGTTTCAGTCCACCTCACCATCCACTCATCTATCCCATACTTTCTAAGTTTCATACCAAGGATATTATGGGAGACACTGTCAAATGCCTTGCTAAGGTCAAGATACACAACATCCACTGTTCTTCCCCCATCTACCCAGCCAGTGAGAAACATAGAAATCTACCAGGTTGGTCAAGAATGATTTCCCCTTGGTAAATCCATATTGAATATTCTTCTTAACTTTCTTCTCTTCCAATTGCTCGCAGACTGTACTGAACAAATTGTTCCATCACCTTTCCAGGGATGGAGGTAAAGTTAACTCACCTGTAGTTTCCCATATCCTCCTTCTAGCTCTTTCTGAAGACTGGAGTGATACTGGCTACCCTCCAGTATTCAAGCACCTCTCTTGCTTGCTAAGATTTTTGAAGATGATAGAGGGGTTCAGCAATCACCTCTGCCAGTTCTGTCAGCACACATGGGTGCATCACATTGGAGTCCATGGATTTGCATGAGTTGATTTTGGCTAGATACTCTCTGACCAGATCCACCAATGCAAAGTCTTCCTTTGTGCAGATTCTCTCTCTTACCTCCAGGAACTGGAACTTCTGAAGGCTAGTCTTAGCAGTGAAGACTGAAGCAAAGAAGGCACTCAGGATCTCCATTTTTTCAGCATCCTGTTACCATGAGGGACCCTCATTTTCCCTAGTCTTCCTTTTAATGTTGGCATACTTAAAAAAAAAAAAAAAAAACCTTTCTTGTTATCCTTTACCTCCTTTGCAAGTTTTAATACCAGAAGGGCCTTATATTTCCTTGTTGCATCTCTACAGTCCCTGTCAACATTTCTGTATTCTTCTCAAGTTGTCAGGCCATTTTTCCAAATTTCATGGACCTTCTTTCCTTTTAGGTTATCCATGAGCTACTTGCTTATCTATGCAGGCCCTCTGTCATCTTTCCATGATTTCTTACACTGCAGGATGCAATGATTTTGAGCACAGAAGTGGTGTTTAAGTGCTAAACAGTTCTCATGGGCTGTCCCCTTATCTTCAAATGGTTTAGCTCAAGGGATACCTTTAAGCAGGTCTTTGAAGAGGTCAAAGTTGGATCTCCGAATGTCCAGGGTAGCAATTCTATTTATTACTTTTCTTCTTCCACACAAGATCTTGAACTCCACTGTCTCGTAATTGCTGCATCCCAAGTTGTCCCAATCTTCACATTGCTGGCCAGCCCTTCCTTTTTAGTAAAAACCATGTCAAGTAGCACAACCATCCTCATTAGCTCCTCCACCACCTGTGTCAAAAGTTATCCTCAACACATTGCAGAACCACATGGACCTTGTGTGCCTGGCCCTGTTGCTTATCCAACAAATATCACAATGATTGAAGTCCCCCATGAGAACCAATGCTGGGGATTGAGCCCTATCTGGAGGACTGTGTCCAGATCTAGGTCCTTCCACACAAGAAAGTTGTGGAGCTGTTGGTGTGAGTCCAGAGGAGGCTATGTGGATGATCAGAGGGCTGGAGCACCTCTCCTATGCAAAAATATTGAGACAGTTGGAGTTGTTCAGCCTGGGAGGAGAAGGCTCTCAGAATACCTCAAAGTATTCCAAAGATCTTGGAAATAAAGTGGACCTAAGGGAGCACAGAAACAGGAGAGAGATTGACATTTCATATGGTCTGATAATGATAAGGGAACAAGGGAGAATGGCTGTAAACAAAAAGAAGAGAGGTTTAGGTTAGATGTTAGCAGGGACCTTTTTATTCTGAGAGTGATGAGATGCTGGTGCAGCTTCCCAGAGATACTATGGATGCTCCATCCCTGGAGGTGTTCAAGGCTGGGATGGGTGGGGCCCTGGGCAGCCTGGTCTAGTGAGTGGAAACCAGCCCAATGCATGCGGTTGGAAACAGATGATCCCTTCCAACCTAAACCATTCTATGATTCTATGAAAACTGAGCAGGGTGGAATAATCTTTTGTTTCATACAAAGTTTTACCTGTAAATACTAATGTAACATTTAATTTTTATGTCACGGTGCCACATTGCTGACTTTTTCAAATGTATACAACATCCACTTTAAACTTCAGAGCATTTTCTGCTGAACGGTTACCATTTATCCGTTTGATTTCTCCATCCCATGAGCAGCACTTATTATGCACAGGTATCAAGGAAAAAAAAGTTTCTGAGGAACAAACATGAAGAATATGAAGTATTTTAAAAAGCCCTCTTCTTTCAGACTGGTTGAGCAATTTCAAGATCAGCTTCAAAAATAATCTGTAAAGATCCCTGCCAATTAAAAATTCTATGATTCTATAGCCTCTGATTCACTTTTTCCTCTTGTAACTTAGAAAAATTAAATGCAAAACACTCAGAGTAACATACAAAGGTCATAATTTCTTTCTCGACATCTAGTTATTAAAAATTCAATTCTTGCAATTAAAAAGTGAGATCACAGTAAAAGACATAATGAGAGAGGTCAATATCCAGTGTAATTTTATTGTCCTTTAAGTAAGGGGAGGAGGATCTTAGCTGAGGAACTAGCAGGACTCATTGACAGGTCTTTAAACTAGGTATGAAGGGGGAAGGGAGCAAAATCAGGGACGTCGAGCTTGAGCGGGTCATTCCAGGGCTCATACCGAACCTGCTGGGCGACGATGGTGAAGTACAAAGGGATGGACTGGGGTAGGGGGGTGTTGGGGATGCTGCTGTTCTAGGGGAACCTAGACCATCTATAAAGGCGGTGAGACGGAAAGCCGAGCTGAAGTGCCTGTATACCAATGCACGCAGCCTGGGAAACAAGCAGGATGAGTTGGAAACCGTGATGTGCTTAGAAAATTACGACCTTGTTGCTATCACGGAAACGTGGTGGGATGATTCCCATAACTGGAATACCACCATTGAGGGCTATCAGCTCTTTAGAAGAGATAGGCTATGTAGGAAGAGTGGGGGAGTAGCCCTCTATGTCAAAGAGTGGATAGACTGTGAGGAGCTTCCTCTGAGAAACAGTCATGATCAGATTGAGAGCCTGTGGGTTAGAATTAGGGATGGGTCTAACAAAGGCCAGCTGGTGATAGGAGTATACTATAGGCCACCTGATCAAGGGGAGACTGTTGACGAAGCTTTCTTGCTTCAGATGTGGGAGGCTTCGTGCTCACGGGCTCTTGTCCTGATGGGGGACTTCAACCATCCAGATATCTCCTGGATAGACCACACGGCAAGTTGCAAGAGGTCCAGGAGGCTCCTAGAATGTGCTGATGATAACTTTCTGGTCCAGGTGTTGGACAGACCGACCAGAGGTGAAGCGTTGCTGGACCTGCTGCTCACCAAAGTGGAGGAAATAATTAATGGTGTTAAGGTTGGAGGTAGCCTGGGTTGCAGTGACCACGCTCTGGTCGAATTTGTGATCTCGAGACATGTGGGCCTGGTGAAGAGTGGCATCAGGACCCTGAACTTTGGGAGAGCAAACTTTAAGCTGTTCAATGGACTGTTGGCCGAGATCCCCTGGGATGCTTTCTTTAAAAACAAAAATGCTGAGGAGAGCTGGTTACTCTTCAAGGATGCCTTCCTAAGAGCGCAAGAACTCTCTGTCCCTCTGAACAAGAAAGCAGGCAGAGGAGGGAGGAAGCCGGTGTGGCTCGGTAAGGACCTGCTGAGAGTGCTGAGGGCGAAGAAAGGTGCGTATAAACTCTGGAAACAAGCGCGTGCCACCTGGGAAGAATACAGGGATGTTGTTCAGACTTGCAGAAGTGGGATCAGGAAAGCCAAGGCGCAGGTGGAACTGAACTTGGCGAGGGACGTGAAAAACAACAGGAAGACTTTCTATAGATACATTGGCCAGAAGAGACAGGCCAAAGTGAGTGTACCTCCTTTGGTAAATGTAAAAGGAGAACTGGCTTCAACGGACGAAGAGAAGGCTGAGGTACTGAATGAGTTCTTTGCCTCGGTCTTCACTGGCGGCCAGGACTCCAGTACTCCTCCCGTCCCTGAGCCTTGCATCCCTACACCTTTGGGTGGGGACTGGGGTGGTACATCCCCTCCTGCTGTGAGGACAGAGCAGGTCCAAGACTGCCTCATGAGACTGAATGTGTACAAGTCTATGGGGCCGGATGGCGTGCATCCCAGGGTTCTGAAGGAGCTAGCTGAGGTGGTTGCCGAGCCGCTCTCCATCATATTTGAGATGTCGTGGCTGTCAGGTGTGGTCCCGGATGACTGGAGGAAGGGTCACGTCACTCCCATTTACAAGAAAGGAACCAAGGAGGACCCCGGGAACTACAGGCCGTGAGTCTCACCTCTGTGCCTGGGAAGATCATGGAACAGATCATCCTGGATGACATGTTTGATCACATGAGGAAAGGGCGTGTGATCCGTGATAGCCAGCACGGCTTCACCAGAGGAAGGTCATGCTTGACCAATCTGGTGGCCTTTTATGATGGAGTGACGGCATCAGTGGACAAGGGAAAGGCGGCCGATGTCATTTACCTGGACTTGAGCAAGGCCTTTGACATGGTCCCCCACCACATCCTTATCTCCAAACTGGAGGGATGTGGATTTGATGGGTGGACCACTTGATGGATAAGAAACTGGTTGAAAGGCCGCAGACAGAAGGTGGTCATCAATGGCTCTATGTCCAGGTGGAGGCCGGTAATGAGTGGCGTCCCCCAGGGGTCTGTCTTGGGACCGGTGCTCTTTAACATCTTTATCAATGACATCGATGATGGAATTGAGTGCACCCTCAGCAAGTTTGCTGACAACACCAAGCTGAGTGGTGAGGTTGACACGGTGGTAGGAAGGGATGCCATTCAGAGGGACCTCGAGAGGCTAGAAAGGTGGGCCCGGGTGAACCTGATGAGGTTCAACACTGCAAAGTGCAGAGTTTTGCCCTTGGGCCGGAGGAATCCCAGGCATCCCTACAATCTGGAAGGAGCGGTCCTTGAGAGCAGCCCTGTGGAGAAGGACCTGGGGATCCTGATAGATGAAAAACTTAACATGAGCCAGCAGTGTGCCCTTGCGACTCGGAAGGCAAATGGTACCCTGGGCTCCATCAGAAGAGGGGTGGCCAGCAGGGACAGAGAGGTGATTGTTCCCCTCTACTCCACTCTTGTGAGGCCCCGTCTGGAATACTGCGTCCAAGTCTGGAGCCCCCAGTACAAGAAAGACAGGGAGCTGTTGGAGAGGGTCCAGAGGAGGGCCACAAAGATGATCAGGGGACTGGAGCACCTCCCCTGTGTGGACAGGCTGGAGGAGCTGGGCTTGTTCAGCCTGGAGAAAAGAAGGCTGCGGGGTGACCTCACTGCAGCCTTTCAGTACCTAAAGGGAGCCTACAAACAGGAGGGGAATCAATTCTTTGAAAGGGTGAGTGACAGCAGGACAAGGGGAAATGGTTTTAAGTTGAGGGAAGGGAGATTTAGGTTGGATGTCAGGGGGAAATTCTTTACAGAGAGAGTGGTGAGGTACTGGAACAGGCTGCCCAGAGAGGTTGTGGATGCCCCAGCTGTGGAGGTGTTCAAGGCCAGATTGGATGGGGCCCTGGGCAGCCTGGTCTAGCATTAGGTGGGATGGTTGGTGGCCCTGCATGTGGCAGGGGGGTTGGAGATTCATGGTCCTTGAGGTCCCTTCCAACCCTGGCGATTCTGTGATTCTGTGATTCTGTAATTATAGCAAGGCTGTATGCGGATAGCTGGTTTATAATAAGCTAGTGACATTACTGACAGTTTCCATTTTGTAGTGACGCTCTGTTGTCTTGGTTTTAGAAGAAATTTCTTTTTTATTTATTTTATTTATTTTATTTATTCAATTATTCATGATAATGCATATTCAAGTTCTGCAATGCACCTACTACCACTGAATGAGAGAAATCTGAGTGATAAAATGAGAGAAAGGTATAATGTGGAGTTTAGCAACTTAGACAAGGTGATAACTACATCTCTATAAGGTTCATGAAGATGTTTGCCATTCTTCCTGTTGAAGAAATGTTGCTGAAATAAGGTGGATTTTGGAGTTATGGCTGCAACTGAAATAGAAATGTGATTGTTAGAAAATAGTGTCTCTGTATCAAAGCAAACCACTTGAGTTCACAATTTCTTACAGTATGAGAAGTGTAAAAAAAAATTGCATGATGGTAACAGGAACTGACATTTTTGTCAGAAGGCGTGAACAAGCATCCTAAGAAGAGAATATTTTTGTCATCCAGTGTTTCTGTCATTATGACTCTTTCATGTGGCTGTTGAGTAGTGACTGACTACTGAGAACTGTTTCCCACACGCACCAGTTTGTGTGGTTAAAAAAGAACTGTCTTTTCAGTGATAATCTGCTTTTATTTGTGTTTCCTACCTGCAAGTAAATTATTGTATGTAGATCAAAACATCATTCTTTGTATCTCACTATTTCACTTCTTCTATAAACAGCCTTTTATTGTACTACAGAGTTTAATAATGTCTATGGTTCTGCTGTCATATCTTCTTCTTCTCTTTTCTTCAGGACAAAGAGTAGATCACCCCTTTATGTTCACAAATTTTACCTCTTTTGGTTGAACTACCTCTCATAAGTAACTTTATTAATTCTCAAAAGAAACAATAAAGACTCTTATGAACACAGAGGTTTAATAGATCACAAATGAGAACTGTGGCTGCCATTCTTTAGTTTTCATTCTTTTATTACATTAACTTTTATTTTCCCATCTTATCTACAAAATTATCCATGCCTTTTTTGTTGTTGTTTTTATTATGTTGTTGTTCGATTGTTTTTAATTTGCATGAAGTTTTTTTATCCTTTCTATTAATACTTCTTTATATTTCAATTTCTAGTTATTTTATTGTATGATCTCTTTAAATATATATATATAATTTTATAAAACATTTATCCATTCTAATTTAATTATATTTCTCAGTTTTTATTCCCACTTTTATGCCAGAAGGCACTGCTAGATTTGTGATGAGAAGTTATTAATATGTTTAGCAAGAAGTCTTAAGTCCAAGAGGCATTTTAATAAGCCATCAGCTGAACAAAGACTCTTACCTCTCATAGTAATGTTCAAAAAATATGAAATAGAAAATCATATATACTGTGATTTCCAGAGTTCTTTAGAATATGTTTTGACACATTCTGTTGAGGTTCTACATAACCAGTCTTTTTAAGAAAGTCGAATAACTGCATTTGGTACATTTGATTACCAATTTATTATCTCAAAGAGAAGAAATAGTTATCTTTCTTTTTTTCTGTTCTTTCCTTTTTCTTTATTTTTCCAACAAAAATTTATTCCTCGTCTTTCATAACTTCCCTAAAGAAAAGTAGAGTACTTATTTAAAGCATAAATAGAGGAACTGTGTGTATATTCTTATTCTCCTGATAATGAAGGAAACTAATGCAGTATACGCAGTGTACTAAATTGCAAGATTAAGTTGTAGAAGGGAGTGTCTTCTTTTAAACAGATTTTCACTTTCCATCATCAAGCAAATTCCTTAATTCCTACATCTTTCCAATGTCTTTTGTCTTCAGCTTCACCTCACACTTGCTTATTTTAAAACTGTGTGCACCAAAACCCACAGACCAAAAGTAAAAGGCATGTGTGGGTGAAAATTACATCTTGTAAAGTAGATGTGACAGTCAGTTAATTGTAAGATTCAATTGCTAATTATTTAGCTCTGTTAACTTCATGACATTTTTTATTTCCAAGTAATATTTTCTTTAACTTCGAACCAACATAAAAATCCAGATTTTTTTTTTGCAGAATATTGTCCTTAAGTATAACAACAGTTTTTCTTGCTAATGTATTATCTGCTCTGATATTTTTTTGTTACTTCCTAAAAAAACCACTTTAAATAGCTCTTTTGAAGGTTTCATATTAAATGATCTGTGTCTGTATACACTTTAAACACGAAAGCACTCTCACCTTTTCATTCATTCTCTACTAACATCCCTCCTAAAGGAAAATGCAGGAGTATGCTGAGTATGATGAGTCAAGGAAAACCTGACTGTTAGTGAAAAGAAATCTAGTGTCCATTCATACTTGATACTTTTCTGAAATAAGGATATGATTTTCTTACTTGTATGTATATGCAAGCAAGATCATAAAGTGACATTTCATTCTTACTGCTCTTCCTTACCTTTCTTTTTCTTTTTTTTTTTTTTTTTAAAGAGAATTTTCATTACCTGGAATTAAAAAAAAAAAAATCTGTAAAAAAAAAAAAATCTTCTCACTAGATAAATCAAAACTCCAGGTACATGAAGACACGTTTTCTTCTTCATAACTTTTTGTGAGATTTGAAATGAGTAAAAAGTTCTAGTTAGATAGTGATAGCTTAAATCTTTTCCCCTGAGGTCACTTATTAGACTTTAATTTGTAACAGACCTACTAAAGGTTCTATTGATTATGAAGTAGCATGTTTTAGGATCTTTTTTATGGCCATGACCTAGGAATAGTCAAATAGAATGGTCAGATCTCAGAAAAAGATAAGATAGCGGAAAATTTCCTTGCACCTGCAAGAATCTTTCTGAGCCTTTATTTCTAATTAGTACTACATTTCTCTTTCCCAGATTATGACTCTTTTTATCTGTGGACATTTGTTGTAGTTAACTTCTGGCAGAACAAGTGCTGAGCAGGCAATATACATTTATAGTGCAGTGTTCTGAAAGGAGAACTTGATCCTAAAGGAATATGTATACAGCATTTATAGTTATTTCTTTGAGAAATACATTACTCATTTGATACTACTCTTCTACTGACAGAAATGTCTTTGTTCTCAGCACTTTCAAGTGAAACAAATTCACACATTCATTTATTTCAGACTTCTGCATGTAGAAAACCTAAAATATTTTTGAACAGCCTTAAACCATAAGCCAATGTGAGATCTGTATTACTCTTCATGGGAGTTCATTTTTTCTTTAAATTGTAGATAGCAATTGCAGTTCTAGTTTCGGATTTTCTTTGCAAGCTTTTAACTTCTTCAGAATCTTGAAAAACTTTGATTCTTTGAGCAATTCTTTTGCTATTGTTGTTTTATCCATGTTTCTACTTATCTCAGTTCTCTCGGATCTTTCACAAGCACATTTCATAACTGTACCATATTGGTTGTATTCTATATGAATGGAGACATCCAGTGATAATATTTGGAGGCAGGTATGATCATCATTATTCTACTTCGGTTTCTCCAATTTCTTAATTCCTAGTAGCAATTTTTAATATACTCGTTTCTCTTGCAACAAGTTATTTTTTGGATTTGATATCTAGGAAAAAAAAGTTTGTTGCTAAAAATTATATTTGGACATGTATATATACTATTTTACACATTTATGTTTTTACCACTTCTTCCACAACGTTTACACACAATATGTTATCGAGACAGTAAATAACGTATCACAACTTGAATTGCAGAAAGCTGGCATGTGAAAGGATAGTAAAGAGGTTTTAAGTGTCTCTGATGATCTTTCTGTATTAGTATACATCAGGTTCTGTATTTTTTAAGGTGCTATCTATTTCATACAATGGTATCACACAGTTCAAATGTGCTCATATTTAAATTAGTGAAATTAACTGACCCAAAGTTATAACTGTAACTTTATGTTCTAGTTACTGGCAAGTGCATTTGCATACTTCCTTCCCTCCTTATTGCAGAACTTTGTGTCTAGAAAATTATTAAGCCGCAGAGATTAAAAACATGAGCATTAATGTTAGCCCCTGTAGGATTTAAATTTTTACATGGAAAATACGTATCATTCTTACAAAGAGCCTCAAAGTTTTCCTAATATGTAATATAATGTGTGCATTTATTTCAGCGCATGGTATTAGAAATCACTGTGTTACTAAAGTAATATTGAAATACAGTTTTTATTATAACTTATTTATTATTTTATCAGTTAAAATTAAAGAAACAACAACAACAAAAAAAAGAGATATTAATCATATGTACAATTATTTGTTTGTTCCTATCTAAATGTATGGATATAAACATGCGAAATTTGGTTCTTGTCCATAGCCCATTTTCCTCTAACTCAGAAATATTCTTTTATATGTGGTAGACTTCCCTTCACTGGATATTGTGCTGCAACTGTCCTCTGCTTTGGTGAGTGGAGTGTGGAGTTCTCTATTTTCTCTAGCACACTGCTGTTATGGTAGAGCAGATTAACAATTCCAGGATTAAAATAACCGTGTCTCATAGGACCACATGACAGTAAGTCATCATTTTCATTTTTATCATGTTCTTCCTCTAATATACTAACACAGGACATTTGGAAGCTGTTTTCCAGTGTATATCTACTTTGTAATTTTCTAAACAAATGTAAAGAGTTCCACTAACAGGATTACCTGTGATTTTTGGACTATTTTTTCCCTTAATATTTATAGTGTCTATTAAATATATTTTTTTACATCTCTTGCATATAAACATATATAAACATAGGTTTAAGTCATTTCTGAAAGACATACTATGTTGCTAAAGGTTGTCTTTTTAAAACTGAATGTCACTGTTCTTCCTTTTTCATTAATGATTATCTTTTCAGGTCTTTTGTTGTTGTTATTGTTGTTTTTTTAATATTTCTCATTATTTATTTGTAACTTCTGTTTTCATATCCAGTGTAGAAAATGTCAAAATCAATACATTCCAACAAAAGGCTGTTATTGGGGCATGAGAAGAAAACATCAAAAGATATGCAATACTTCTATAAAACATCTACTGAAATATTTGACCTTAGGAATAATTGTACTGAACTAAGCTTCTATTGCAGGGTAGCAAAACTGTCTTAACTTTTTGTTTGTGTTTGCAGGAAGATAGGAAGATCTCAGACATTACAGATATATATATATATATATATATATATATATATATATAAAATAACTAAGTGAATTAAAATTATGTAATGTTGTCTTACTGTAAAGTTTTGCCAATACAGTTTATGATTGTACTTCTTATTTTTTTATTCTACCCTGAATAGAATAGATCTCTTCAAAATAAGAATGCACATTTACATCTAACTGGTATTCCTCTTTTATCAAAAATCCTCAATTGGCCTTTTCTTGTTTTATTTTGCTTTGTTTTGTTTCAGTACTTCTCTATTCTGTACACTTATACATGTAAATACACATATCCTTTTCCTTTTGTGCATGAGTGCGTATGTGAAATATCCACCTACAATCTGTAATGGAAAGCGAACAATATTTTTTTATATTTTCCTAAAATTAGAGTAGATTTATTTGCTGTGTGCTCTTGTTCCAGTAAAACATTATTTTCTATCAAATAATGTAGTGAAGCTTGAATTTGATCTATGACTTGTTGCAGCCAATTATGAGTACCATTACATTTATGAAAGTGGTAGCAAATTCTGTGCTTAGATTTTATGTTTTTTTTTACTGTTCTCCAGTTTTTCATTGATAACTGTCTATTTAAACTAGAAACTTGAAGTAATTTGTCATAGTGTAACAGTTTATCACATGTGAACGGTAACGTGCTTTTTGGAAGATGAATAACATCATTGGTAAGTGGACTTGCTTTAAACCTATTTTACTTTTTTTCTTTTTTTTTCTTTTTTTTTCCTTTTTTTTCTTTATTTCTTTTTTTTTTTTTTTTTCCTTTTTAATATAAGCATAGGATAGGTTTACAAAGAAAACCGTGAGTGTACAGCACATACTGCATTTGAGAAGACTTTACAGTTAATTCTATTTGACTCTTTCAATGATAATCTTTGCTTCCACCTGCATGCCCAAATATATTGAAATGCAGCCAGAGAAAGGAAAGGGTTATAAATAACAGATTAACTGAATAGGCAGTGTTGCCATCTTTCTCTAATTTTGGCAAGACTTTGTCCCTCTCACACTGCCTGTTGCTATTCCCGTGCTTACTTGGTAGGCTTGTTAGAGTTTGGCTATTCAGTCTCCACAGATGCCCATTCTGCTGTCTAGACTCTACATAACTGGCTGCTGTACCATTGCCATTAAATGGATTAACTCCACTGGCAGAACAGGGATACCACCTTCTCTCATCTCACAGTTCCTGAGGGCTGGCTGCTCAGAGGAAAAGTCTGAGCTTTTCCTGGATGATTCTCCTCTAAGCTCAGCACATCCATAATCTACCAAAAACCTGCTTCTATAATGAAGAAGACATTCCATGCCATACTTTACATTCATTCATATTAATTTTCAAACTTGCGTAAATCTACTTATATTAGAAACATTGTATCTGATCCAGTCTTATCCATTCAATTTTCTGGTAAAATTTCAGTTTTTACAGCTTCCAGAAAATCTATGAGAGGTTTTGGATTTCTGATCAATAAAAATACTGTTATTATTGAATGCCATTGACTGTGGCTTTTCATTTTTCATCTTCATATCATGGAAACCATAAACTGGAGAAAGAAAAATGACTGCAGGCTGTATAAACAAGTTAGCTTGATATTTATGGGAAAAAAAAATAACATTAAGGTTCAATCAAATGTCTGCAGGTCTCAGAAAATTTTATCTTCATTCAACCATCTTTGCCATAAGTTTCTTTAAAACATAGCTGGACAATATTCCCAATTCTTCTTGTCAGAGAAATTCCTAGGAATATAGGCCCTATCTGCTGAAAGTCTTAACAAAGGACTTACACTGATTGACAGAATGTCACCAGATGAAACAGTGGAATAGATTTTGAGGAAGACAAGGTGGATAAGAGCATTTTCCTTGTATATTTTCATCATCATCATTAGGATAATTGCATATAATTATGCATTTATTTATTTTAGAACTGTCTAAGTAAATGCAGAAATCCAGCAATTTCTGAATGACCAAGCTGGGGAATTCATCATTTGTACAAATGTCTATGTATGCTTATTTACAGACGACCATGTAAATGCTCAGCTGCAGTTGAATAGCATCCATCAGTGTCTTTTTTGCAGAAGCCTTCTTCATTTTTAACAAATACAGGTTTATTTTAATCAATTTAGATTTTTTAAAGTCCATGCATAAAACAGGTTAGTAATAGTAAAATAAAATTCAGATTGATAAATTCAAATTTACTTTCTTTAAGTATAGATTTTTTATGTAATTTGTTCTTTTGCCAAGCAATACATAAACCTAGGACATGTAATTTGAATGGTGTGAGTCTGTCACATCATCTAAAATATGTGGAGAATTCTTGTAAAGATGAGGACAGAGATGTGAAGCAGTAAATATTCTGTGCATCGTAAAAATAATATTTCCATCTAATACTATTTTGGACACACGTAAAATAGAATTAAATATAAATTTCAGTTGACAAAAAAAAAAAGCAAAAAACAGCAAAAACAAACAAACAAACAAACAAAAACGACCCCCCCCTCTCCCCCCCCCAAAAAAAAAGCAATGACCCAACTTGGTCATCAAAGGCATGTGGGGATATTCTCTTTCATCAGAGTTGTTTTACGAGTTTTTAAGTTAAAAATTATTTTGCCTTTCAAACTCCTTTTGAAGTGGGGCTCAAATAGAAAGCATTTTAAGTTAAATTGGTTAAGAACTAAGAGAAACAACTATTAAACAGTGGTAATGTTTTTTCTTCTTTTAAATTCAGTAACATGTCTGGTGGAATTGTCTATCTTGTGAAGTGTGACTTTTTTTTTTTTTTACTAATCCTCCCAAGTAGTGTTTTAATTATAAAGTCATTCATCAGATTGAAATACAAACCTAGAAAATGAAAACTAAGACTTTAATCTATTTTAGAATTAGTATTTGAGGCCTAATGTACAGAAATGGGCTTCAAGCTATGACTGGCTGCTTTTGCAGGTGTCTGAGTCTATCATGTAAATTCCTATTTGCTGTTAGCTTCCGGTTAACCAAGATACTTCTTTGAATCAACAATGGCATGATTTTTCACTGCTGTAATTCCTAAGAGCATTTAATGTTTGCTTTGTTTATGTCCAGAAGTGCACAGTTTTAACAGCTGGTAAAATACCTTTGAGCATCCACAATATGTAAACTATGTTTATTATCTCAGTTGTGTGCTCATAGAATAGCCTTTCTTTTAATACAATTTCTATAAGGGTTTTCTTGAAGAGGAGAATGGGTTGATGACACTCATTTTCATTTTACAGCAGTAACAGGAAAAGTTAGCACTGTTTTGTAAATATGTTGTGTGAAGTAAGTTATGTGGAGCCAACATCTATCTACAGCAGTAATCAGTCATGTACAAGCAAGATTAGTTTAGATGTGCCTTCAACTAAGAGCAAAGATATTTGAAGAAATGAAGACCAACTGTGCAAGAAAAGTTGAGAATTACTTGTTTTATGTGCTCCAGATAAATAAACATGGTTTTATTCGCTTAAAATATCCAGTCACGAGTGGTGTTTCCCAGGGTGCCTGTCCTCTTCAGTATTTTTATTGATGACCTGATGAGGGCATTGAGTGCACCCTCAGTAAGTCTGCAGATGACACCAAGTTGGCTGGAAGTGTTGATCTGCCTGGCAGTAGGGAGACCCTACAGAGGGATCTGGACAGGCTGGATAGCTGGGCTTAAGCCAATGGGATGAGGTTTAACAAGGCCAAATGCTGGTTCCTGCACTTTGGCCACAACAACCCCAGGTAACATTACAGGCTTGGGGCAGAGTGGCTGGAAGACTGTGTAGAGGAAATGGACCTGGGGGTATTGATTGATGCTCAGCTGAACATGAGCCAGCAGCGTGCCCAGGTGGCCAAGAAGGCCAATGGCATCCTGGCTTGCATCAGAAACGGCATTGCCAGCAGGAACAGGGAAGCAATTGTTCCCCTGTACTCATCACTGGTGAGGCCGCACCTCGAGTACTGTGTCCATTTTTGGGCCCCTCACTGCAAGAAAGACATTGAGGCCCTGGAGTGGGTTCAAAGAAGGGCAACAAAGCTGGTGAGGGGTCTGGAGCACAAGCTTTATGAGGAATGGCTGAAGGAGCTGGGATTGTTCTATCTGGAGAAGAGGAGGCTCACGGGAGACTTTATTGCTCTCTATAACTACCTGAAGGGAGGTAATAGTGAGCTGGGGGTCGGCCTCTTCTCTCATGTAACTGGTGATAGGACTAGAGGGAATGGCTTTGAGCTGCGCCGGGGAAGATTGAGGCTGGACATTAGGAAATACTACTTCTCTGAAAGAGTGTTCAGGCACTGGAATGGGCTGCCCAGGGAGGTGGTGGAGTCACCAACCCTGAAGGTGTTCAAGAAGCATATAGATGTTGTGTTGAAGGACATTGCTTAGTGAGAACTATTGGTGATAGGTGGATGGTTGGACTGGGTGATCCTGTGGATCTTTTCTAACCTTGGTGATTCTAGGATATTCTATGAAAATATTTACCTCTCATTCTTTTATTTTTGCCTATATAAATTACTTAAGTGTTCTCTGATGCTATTTTTTTTTTCTTTTGTAGCTCAAAAAGCCTGAAATAGAAAATACTGTATTGTGAGTTACTTAAAGTAGATATTGACAGTATCTGTTGTTTGTCTAGAGATGAAGGGGGGGAAAAAAAAAAAAAAGGAAATTTTGGGTTCTTGAAAATATATTGTTTTGTAGGGTAATCTTTTACTCAGTTTGTGCCTGTACTTAACAAAATGAGCATCCACTACACATCCTCACATTAAGTAAAACCAAATAAACAATCTCCCCAATATTGAAATTACATCTGAATCTCAGTAAGCATAAAATATCCTGGAGGGCTGAGTGAAGTGTCTAAGTTTTGCTCCTCATTCCTTAAAGTTAATACTGTAGAATAAATGCTTTATACTTTCCTGCTTGATCTAGAAATAAAATTGTTATTCAAGGACTTCACACTCACATACGTATATATAAAGGAGAATCAGTGAGTGATAAAAATTATTTAAGCAGTCTAAAGCAGTCTTCTTGCAGTCTAAAATTTAATCTCTGGTACAGAAGCATAAATACTGTCACCTGTGGACTATACCTAATTGTAGAGGGACATCTCAGTGATCTAAGCCTTGGTTGCATGGATGATGATCATCAGGACTCTAGCTTTGCTTTCTTTCATATCTCTTGCCCACTAAAGCTGTGGAACAGAATATGTGTATGTACAGTTTTTTTGAAGCTGTAGAAAACATTGACTCTCAGATGCCCAATACCTTGCTTTGCTTTTTTTGTACTGTACTAGGTTGGAGATTTTGTTAGGTGAAAAAAATCTGAAGATACATAGAATTTCCAATGAGAGATATATAACTACAAAAAGAATAACATAACTAATATCACAAGACAAGAAATATGCTACTTACCTTACTCTGTCAGATTTCAGGTACTATGAGAATTTAACTATTCCATATATTTATCATTAAAATGTATTCTGATCATAAAAATATTATGGATCTTACTCTAAAGTTTAATGTTGCAAAATAAGGCTCTTTGAAATACAGTGAAATCATTGCCCAGCTTTATTTGTTCATTCTTTTTCTCATAACTACCTCTCCCAGTCAGTACTAATTTTGTTTAGTAAACTGAAGTTGGATTGAAAATGTTTATTAAATTCATATTCAAACCCTGAAGTCACAGTCAAACTGCTGCAGTGTTCACATATTGCAGTTTGGCTACTTTGTATTAGATGCCTTTGTATTAGAAACTACTTTTCCCAAGGGCTGCCTATAATGAAGAAGTCAATGACCTGTAAATTACATCTAAAATGCTCAAGCTGATCTTGCAGATGAATGCTTTTGATTATGGTTTACAGTATGGAGAGTTCAATTTCTATTTAAAGCAAAGAACTTTGAGTTTATTTGTATGTGTGTGGCTTTTATTTTAAGGTTCGATATTAAAGTGCACTGAACAAAACCTTCTGATTTAAAGTTTTATTGAGAACTTTTTGTTTCAAAGCTGTTTCAAAAACTGTAACCACTTAAAAGGTGGAAGGACATTCAAGCATAGATCCAAGTATAAGTTAGGAAAGATCACTAAGATCTTCTAGTCTAGATGTCAATCCAACACCACCATGCCTACTAACTGTGTCCATCAGTGCTACATCTACCCTTTTCTTAGAGACTTCCAGGGATAGTGACTCCATCACCTTCCTGAGCAGCTTATTCCAATACTTTATCACTTTTTCAAAGAATAAATTTTTCCTAATATCCAATGTGAACCTCCCCAGCACATCTTGAGGCCATTCCCTCTAATACTATCACTGTGGGAAAAGACGCTAACCCCCACTCCTTTCAGGTCCTTGTAGAGGACCTTGTAGAGTAAAATTTCCCCTGACCATCTTCTTTTCTAGACTAAACAATCCAACTCAATGTGAGGCTGATCAGCATTTGCAGGATGTCAAGGCATAATGTTTCTTACTCTGCATCTGAGTGAATAGAATGGTACCCAAGAATAGGGTGGAGGGCAAACCAAACAAAAACTATCTCCACAAAGATGATCATGGAGCTGGTGCACCTCTGCTACATAAAATGACTGAGGGAGCTGGGCATGTTCAGTCTCGAGAAGAGAAGGCTCCAGAGGTACCTCATTGTGGCCTTCCAGATCTTATAAGCAGAGGAGAGCAAATGACTTTTTACGTGATCTGATGGTGATGTGACAAAGGGGAATGTTTTTAAACTAAAAGAAGAGAGATTTAGATTTGACATCAGGAAGAAACTCTTTACTCAAAGGGCGGTGAGGCCCAGGCACAGCTGCCCAGAGAAGCTGTGGGTGCCCCATCCCTGGAGGTGCTCAAAGCCAGGTTGGATGGGATCCCGGGCTGCCTGATTCCCGCCAACAGCAGGGGATCGGAACAGGATGGGTTTTAAGTTCCCTCCCAACTATCTCGCTCCAATTTATAGGAGGGAGATGAGGTTCTTTTAATATCTGTATACCCGGTGTGAGATTAAGAAACAATGGTTCATATGTTAGTCCAACCAGTTTATTATAAATCCTAATCAGGGAGACGGGGAAGGGAAAGATGGCGATAGAAAAGATAGGAAAAAGCAAGAATGCCGTAAAGCGGGGATAGTCACCACCAGGATCCAGCAGCGGTCCCGCTGCACGACGTTTCAAAGGTCCGAGGCAGAAGTAGCAGGGGGGAGAGCAGCAGCGTGGCCGGCCTTGGGCAGCAAGCAGGCAGCAGGAGGCAGTCACAGAGCCAGTCCAGGAGGAAGCAGCAGGACTCAGGTAGCGGGCCCAGGAGAGTCCGTCAGCATGCAGGCATTCCATGGAGAGGAATCTGATGGCAGACACCTATCCTCATGGTTTTCGATTCCTCTTTTATCCTGCTTCTTCTCCTGCCTACGTGACATCCCTGGGCGCTTGAGCAAGAGTCATGCAAGTACTTCCTGAGATGGCCATCTTCCTTGAGATAAGCCCACACGAAAGACCACTTCACAGCTATTAAGCTGCAGCTTATCTCTCTCTCGTTGCCCCCGGCCCTGTCCATCTGTGACCCTCGGACAAAAGATTTCACAATCCTTGCCCAAGACTTGTCCATCAAACGTCTCCAGACAAACTATCTCTCAACTCCTGACCAGGACTTGCCTGAACTTGTTCGTCTGTGTCCTCAGCAAGCTTTGAGACAATGATGATGCAAAATAATAATCTCTTACACCAACCCAAGCCGTTCTGTGATGTTATGCTCAGCAATAAAAGAGGAAAGAAAGAGTTTAGGAACGCTGATCATTTTTTGCTGAGAAACAGGCCAGGAACTGATCTGCCACACTTTTGTTCTTACACTTCTCCTTTGCTTATTAACATTTTTTTATTTTGACACACAAATTTTCTTGCTTTTACTCTTCCTTTCTTCATCCCCTATCCCACTGCAGATATGAAGGAGCATGAGCAAAAGGAAGCACGTGCTTAGCTGCATACCAGGTTTAACCCACAACACTAGAAAACAAATATGCTTTTAACATAGAAGGGGGGCAGTTTTATGTAAGAAACAGTAAGAGGAATGTTGTCGTAGGCGTTAACGAGATATCGGGCTGTAATGTGAAAGGACCCCCTGCTGTGTTGTAGTAGGCGATAATGGGGTATCGGGTTGTGACGCGATAGGACCTCCCCCGCTCTGTGAGTAACGTGTGAGTAACACGTAACGCATGCTTAGGGGGCTTAGGCAAAACGGGATGTGTATTTAAGGGGTTATTATGCCTTAATAAATTGCCATTTGCTTCTTCATCATATTGGTGTCAGTGTTGCTATGGTCCTAGCAAATGCAGATCGCTAGCCCCTAGGCAGTGCGGCCTTTGACACGGTGGTTGCCGGAGGTAACAGAGGAATGCAATGAAATATGATGTGGCAATCTTTATTTATTACTGGTCTCAAAGAAGTAATAGCAGAGAAGCAAGATAGCAGTGACAGAGTGGAAATGCACTTTGATTCAGTGTCAGAAGGATCCAAAGGCTAAGGAACTCAAAAGGGAGGCTGTATGGAGATCTGGTACATGCTTTTATTTCCTTCAGTGAACTACCTTGCTAATCATCCGTTGTCAGGATTGTGTGTTCTCTTCTATTCTGGTTTGAACTGTCTTAATACTCTCATATTAGATGTGTGTAGACAGGCTCTGTGTTTTGGATTTAAGATGAAAATAATGTTGGCGATACACTGATGTATTGTTGTAGAACAGTGCTGCACAGAAACAAGGATATTTCAAATCCCTGCGCTGCTCTAAGACTGTGAGCAGCTGGGGTGCACAAGGCGCTTGCAAAGGACAGAACCGGGATAGAATCAGAACAGCTGACTCAAAATGGCCAAAGAGTGTTTGGAGAGACAGCTTTATATTGATATTATTTGAATGTGTATGATTAAAACACAATGATAGTCAAAAGAACTGTCAAAGCTAAAGGCATAATCTGTTAACACTTTGCCTAGAATCATAAAGGTGACTGCTGCAGTGGGTTACTATTACATTTGCTTAAATGAAAAGAAAAAAGCCTTAACTTGCATTCATATATATACCTAATAACATGAACCAGTCCAAAAAATGTTTTTCTTAATCATCAGAGGCACCTAATTGTGATTGAAGATAAAATTTTCTCTTATTTGAAAATAATCTTAAAAAGAGATGTTCTACATTAAAAATTAATTACTTTTCTAACAAATTAGTAGTTTTTATGTTATTTATTTTTTTTTTTAAGAAGAGGTATGCTTTTATTATTGATAGGCTTTTTTTACAGTTTTGTGTATGTTTAATCATAAACAAAAGATATATTTCCGTAATGCTGAGAGATATTTGAAGTCTTCCTCTTACACAAGTCTCTGTAAAATCTATGTTAAGTAGTTTGTGTTGTGCACTTGGACAAAATATGTAATGAAAAACAAAACTATATTAAAAAAGCTGGGCAGTGTGCTACACTAAAAAGCAGTCTTGAGATCTGAAGTGATACAAACAGCTCAACATGTGGAACTTATAAACCAAGCTTAAGAAAATTGAAGGAAAATTGTATTCTCAGGAGATGGGACAAAAAGAATACCGAGTTACTGTAACTTAGAATTCTATCCTTCATACTGAACACCCACAGTTCCCTAATGCCACACAGAGTCAAATTAACCCTTAGCTTTACATAAATATCACAAAGAAAAACAAATCCATAGCTGTTTTGCAAAGATCATGATCCTGCAAAGAATTATGATTAGTTTTCTTTGCTCCATCTTCTTCTTCAAGAGAATGCCTTCTTCCTTTGTGATAAGAATTTTTTCCAACTTCAGGCATCTCCAAAAACTGAAGAATAGAAGGCTGAGTAGCATTCCCTTTTATCTTCATCTAAGCTGAATTTGGTCACTCTTTTGTTTCTTTGTTCTTTACTTGCTTACTCTGTCCTACTGTGGCAGAAATTTCTTAGTTTATTGTTCTTGTCTTTCAGACATATTGAATTATTCTATGCTTTATTCTATGTGGCAGAATATGTTTTACCCTGAAATTAAATTAAATTAAATTTAAAAAAAGCAACAACACAAAACAAACAACAATAAAACATGGAATTTACCCACCATGATACAAAATGTAAACAGTCCAGAAAAAAATTTTTGGGTTTCAAAAACTTAATTTTCTTTGACTCATTGTTGTGTACTTGCAGGATAGAATTTTAAATTAAAAGAAAAAAATTGTTTATAAAAAATCTTTTCTCTTGCTAGCAGTGAAAACAGCAAATACATTACTGACTTGTATTAGTTCAGAGTGCTGAAACAATAACATGTAGTATTCAAATGGGAGCCAGCAGTTAACATAGCCTGGAAAGTATTTCTTTTCCTTGGAGGGGGTTGAGAATAGATCTTTCAACACTGAAGTCTGGATTTCTCCTGGCTTACAGTTCAGTACAGACAATATTGTCATTGCTAGTAAGATCCTCTGTATAGATCTGATCATCCAGGTCACAGGACTTGTCCAGGCTTATGATGACCTAAGCTTACTTTAACCAATTTTTGTTGCAAGAAAAATTGCCTAGGTCATTTGATTATCATTCAACTTGTTTTAGCTTAGATCTGAGTACAACATATACAATGAAATTGTATTAAACTTGCATAATCACAAGGTGACAAACATTGTGTCAGTTGTAGGAAGCTACTGTGTAACATCAATAATAGCCAGGAAGTGTAGTTAGTAAAAATTTATCTGGCAACTAAAGACAGAGGAAGTAAGAAGACTGTCTTAGGAAACATTTTAAATAAACCCAAGCTGGCCAGGAGGATAACGTGAACAATGCACTTCTGGTGACAAGGTTATGATGCTGATGTGTTGTCTCAGTCCAACTGCCACCAATCTACGCATCATCTGCAAGAAGGTGGCAGTTGTACAGAGAATTGGAAGGGTGCAGATATCATCGCAGAAACAGGGGTAGATAGAAAAATGAGTGTATTTGCATTAACAATCTGCATAGCTGTATTACTCCAAGTGCACAAACGTCTTTGTAACTTGGTTGATAATAGTTGCTTGTTGCTTTCTGATAGGACAGTTGGAAAAGTGGCTGGAGTAGGAATTCTCTGGACTATTTCTGTATTATACTTGTTTCAGGTGTGACAAATGGTCTGTCTGAGAACAAACCATTCTGTTATGAGAACAGTGAATATCCATCCAGACAAAGTGCAAGTGCCCATGAAAGAATACTTGAGAAAAACCTACACATGCCCTTGTAGCAGTCTCATATTCAATTATTATCAGTTCACATTCTTCAAAAACATCTACAAGCCAATCTCCTTCCTTTGCAGTATTATACATTGAATTCCCATCCTGTAATGATGTAAATATGTTTAGTAATGATGTAAATATGCCAATGGACAAGAGTTGCCAGCCTAGTGATTGGTCTAGTGATTGGCCAGTGGCAGCGGGGTTGAAACTAGATGATCCTTGAGGTCCTTTTCAACCTAGGTCATTTTATGATTCTGTGAAGAGCCACTGATGTCATCGATCTTGACTTCAGTAAGGCTTTTGACATGGCACCCCACAATATCCTTCTCTTCAAATTAGATTGATGGATGGACTGTTCAGTCGAGGAGGAACTGGCTGCAGGATCAAGTCCAAAAGGTGGTGGTCAGTGGTTAAGTGTCTGAATGGAGGTTGGTGATGAGTGGTGTCCCCCAGGGATAGGTGTTGGGACTGTCATGGTTTTGTGATTTTTGGTTTTTGGTATTCCACATCATAACATCATGTAGGGCAGTGGGAGCTTAACTGTTAATGCTCAAGTTCTGGGTACCTGGGAAGAGAAGAAGAACTACATTCTCCAGGGCACTTTGCGGTCACAGAGAGTCTCGAGATATAACTCCTGGCAAGGTCTCTTCTTCTTCGTCTGCTCTTTGTGGTTGGTTCTTTCCCCATCTCCCTGCTGCTCCCTGGACTGCGCATCTCACCTCAGCGTTGTGGTGAGGCCTATCCACCTTTCAGACATTTTCTCTCTCATTATATTTGATTTATTAGCTTCAGTTCTAATTATATTGTGTTATGGTGTGTTATCTCGCATCCCAATACTATATTTAGTAAATTAGTTTGTTTCTCCTCAGATCGTTGCCACTGTTTTTAATTATTTTGGGGTCTCCTGTTCCCTTTTTCCGGAGGCGCGGATCTGCAGATCCCTCCACACCGCTAGTCACGGAACCGGGCCGAACCAGCCCGTAAACCGTTGACAGGGACCAATATTTTTAATATCTTCATTAAGACATAGACACCAGGATCAGGTGCACCCATGGCAGGTTTGCTGATGACACCAAGCTGTGGGCTGCAACTGACACAGTAGATGGAGAGGATGCCATACAGAGGGACAAGCTCAGTCAGCGGGCCCAGATGAACTTCACGAGATTCAACAAATCCAAATGCAAGATCTTGCACCTCAAGATCAATACAAGCTGGGGGAATTAAAGGATTGAGCACAGTCCTGCCAAAAAAGATCTGGGGGTTTGTGTAGATGGCAAATTGGACATGAGCCAGCAATGCACCCTCACAGCTCAGAAAGGCAATTCTATCCTGGGCTGCATCAAAAGAAGCATGGCCAGTAGGATGAGGGAGTTGATCCTGCCCTCTCTGCTCTGCGCTGGTGGGGCCTCACCTGGAGTACTGCATCCAGATGTAGAATCCTCAGTACGGGAGAGATGTGAACCAGCTGGAGCATATCCAGAGAATGGCCACAAAAATGATCCTCTGAGTGGAAAACCTCTCCTGCAAAGACAGTCCAAGAGGACTGGGGCTCTTCAGTCTGGAGAAAACAGAGCTCTGAGGTGACCTGATCGCAGCCTTTCAGTATGTAAAGGGGGGCTACAAGACAGAAGGGGACAGACTCTTTAGCATGGTCTGTGGTGACAGAATAAGGGCAAATGATTTCAAGCTCAAAGAGTGTAGGTTACTATAAGGAAAAAAAGTCTTGTACAGTGAGGATGGTGAGGCACTGGCAAGGGTTGCCCGGAGAGGTAGTGGATGCCCCATCACCTTTCAGGGTAAGGCTGGATCAGGCTCTGGGCAGCTTGATCTAACTATGGACATCCCTGTTCATTGCAGGGGAGTTGGATTAGATGACCTTCACTGGTCTCTTGCAACTCTAAGGATTCTATGATTCTATGTTATAGAATTTAAATTGGTGTATTATTCTAATAGAGAATCAATACCATTTGATGTAATTCTTGATTCTAGGAGGTAAAATTGTGGTTTTGATTCTTATTTCTAAAGTAATCTGATAATTGTGTCTGTCATGTAATTTGTAGAAAAGTATACTGTTGATATAAGCTTTATGCATTATATCAAGCTGTTATTTAGTATAACATCACTGAACTCAGTTACATTTTTGAGGATCAGTTCACAGATAATAAAGAATAAAAAGTAATGATGTTACAGTTCCCATGAATTTCTACTGAGATAAAATTATCCTCTATCTTAACAATTATTTTGGCTAATGTCACTAGGGGAGCCATTAGAATTCATTTCATGCTGTGTCAGGTGTGAAATTCCACCTCATAAGACACGAGTTTACCAAATTTAGATCACATTAGACTAATGGGAAATTCTTCTTCTAGACAAAGGAAATGATTTAGATCTAATCCATTGGAATTTTGATAAAAAATATACTAATTGACATAAGAAATATAATTGGTATAGCAGACAGCTACAGAATCATCTGAAATATGGATTACTCTTTCCTGAATAGAAAACAAACTCTCATGCTAGAGAAAGTCCATAATCAAATTGTTAAAAGAGATACTAGGACCAATGCTGTGTGCAGGATAAAGCAGATGTCTATTATGATGAAATTTCCTGATATGGTAGAGATGAGAGTCTCTAGACATAGAGAAGGACTGGAAAATCTGCATCAGTTCGATAACATGATATCAGTACATAGATGAAATGTACTGAGCAGAATTCAGAATCGTATTTTTAAGGACTAAGAATGTAGATCATTTATTGACACAGCTAATGAGAAGAAAAAAAATCTGAGCCACCAGCTGAATGGCTATTTCCAACACTTATCAGGTACAGTAAAGTTCTATTAACCAGTCCATGAAAAAAATGTGTCTTTTCCCATGTGAACACTTGTGAAAACTCCTTATTGTTTTATCCCTTTGTCAGACTTTCTTAAAGGTAGATTAAAATGCTTTATTTCACTAAGTACAGTTATATCAAAGAAGCAGTTGTTTAAAAGCAAAGGAATACAAAATGGCTGCGTAAGTTGGGAGAATATCAGAAAGGATGGGTCTGGAACTATTTCCAAAACATATCCCAAAACATTACAAAAAAACACTACATTTTAAGATGCAATTTAATCATTTTTGAGGGAAAACTAAACAAAACAAAACAACAAAAAGAAAGGAAGGAAGGAAGGAAGGAAGGAAGGAAGGAAGGAAGGAAGGAAGGAAGGAAGGAAGGAAGGAAGGAAGGAAGGAAGGAAGGAAGGAAGGAAGGAAGGAAGGAAGGAAGGAAGGAAGGAAGGAAGGAAGGAAGGAAGGAAGAAAGGAAGGAAGGAAGGAAGAAAAGAAAGCAATATATTTTTGCCTGTAACATGAGATTAGTCTTAGAGGAGATAGATTTTTCCAGTTTTATTTTTCTAATTTTCACAACTACCAAATCTGAAAATACTTATGAAATCTAATTTAGGCTCCAAATGATTACTTTTGGTGATCTTATTGCAAAAAAAAAACCCAGTGTTTTCATGCCTTTGCACTAGTAAGGATTAAGGCACCTGTATATTTGTTCACAGCTGTGTGTAAGTGTGAATTAGATAGGTCAAGACCATTTTCTGCAATACAGCATATTGCAGAAAGTGACTTATAAGCAAGTAAGTCAGTGTTACCTAAATTATACTGGACCTCATGACATATCCTGGCTATGTACGGTTAGAAATGTACTATACACTGAACCAGTATTTCTTTCAAATAACTGTTAACAGTGTGCACGAGTGGACTTCACTGAACAAAACCAGTTAAGTAGACACTCTTCTCCATTGAAGAAGTCCGTGTCTTTCAGGTGTATGTGGTGTTTTCTTCCTTTCACTTTTTCTTCCTCTCCTTAAGATGAAGGAGGTATTTGAAGCAAAGAAGTATTGTTCCAGATAACCTGATGGCTGCACTTAACATGTGGACTGCAGAAATCTTACATGAACCACATTTTCTTGGAAATTAATGGCAGCCTAACTGAGGGTGAGATGAAGAGCACATAAAAGGAGCCCTCTGGGTATAAACAGGCTGGGGTGATATACATTATCTGAATGTAGCAATGGATTTAATAATGATCTGTAGGCAAGAGTGAATGGTGAAACACTTCATCTACATCAGACTTTTTTCAAGCTGATCACAGCATGAAATGACAGGCAGCAGCTCTTTCTTCTGTTGCCCTTGTGTAGAATATCCTGCAGGGATTAAGCCTATCCCCTCTTCTCATTAACACATCTAAGATCCGCATGACAGGACATTTTACACTGGTCTGTTATGCTTTCAGTAATTTCATAACCCTTCATTTTATGTTTGAACAGTGACACAGTTGACAGCCTGGCAGATATCACCATGTCTGATTGACAAGAGTTAAGCACCTAGACAACTGCTGGTTTTAATATTAACTGTTCCAAGATTCAGAAAATGCTTTAAGGAGGTAACTGAGAAGATAACATCTTCCCTCCAACAAAGAAAATCTTTCCTTTGTTGTTAGCAAGAAGACTCAAATGCTTCTGACAATGTATTTTTTTACTGCAACAGTATTGATAGTATAATTTTTTCCAACCTCTTGTTTGGGATAAAGTGATTCTAGATTTGGATCTTTTTAGCAGTACAACTGTTATTTATTTCTGCCACTTATGAAAATGGAGAGGTTCAGTTTCTGCCAAGTAGTTTATCTGTTGGGCAGGACTCTTTTCCTTTTAAGAACAGAATATGCCCACATGCTGTCTGAATATTTGAGATTATCCTAGTGCTAAAGAACAACAAATCGATAAAAGAACTTCTGGTAAGCATATGCTTCTTTGGCATAGCAATATATTATGGATGTTCTAATGCTATAGTAGCAGATAATTACTCATAATTAAATAATGAGATGAAGGGAAAAAAAAGAAAAAAAAAAAGTTGTATTGCTGTATCAGGATTGTACTTTTTTCTTTTTATTTTTTTCCCCTCAAAACAAACAAGCAAGCAAGTGAACAAAAACAACAACCACAACAACAACAAAACACCAGCGAAACCTCTACAAACACTAAAATACAAAGTTTCACCAAGCAATGGAAGTTCAAGAAGAAACTGATGCCATTTTATCTATATGTTCAGTAGTTATATCTGTAGGCGATAGCAGCAATGGAAACTCTTCTTACTGAATAAAATGGTCATCCAGTTATTTAAAAAAAGAGAATGGTCTTTTGGTCTATTGGATCTCAGTCTTTTAAAAGACAGTTTGCATCAAAATAGTTTTGTCCAATTAGAAACAAGCAGTTAATTGGATTTTTTGGCCTTCTCTATGTTAACAATATCTTAACTACTTACCAAGAACTGTAAGAGATACTTAAATTTCTTGTTGCAACTTATTTTGATCATAGACCATGGTTCTTGTTCCCAATCTTATTTATTCTTATTATACTGAGAACTTTTATTCCAAACACAAATTATTTCTTTAGAAGCAGGCATGTTCACTTCAAATACCATATTTTATTTCAACACATTTCTGAGAAATTTAGATAGAAATCCAGATATTTTATTTTATTTATTTTTGTTGCTGTTGTTTGTTTGTTTGTTTTGTAAGGAAGAATGTTAATATCAAATAATGTTTGAATTCTCTTCTGCAGTCATCTTACACCAGCACTGGAAGGAGATTTTCTTGGCCAATAGAAAATGAAAAAATCTTTTTCACCTACATTCACTGGTTCAGTTCCAGTGGAAAGCTACTTTATTTGACACTAATATTTTGTTAAGGTAATTCAATTACATCTGTCGTAGCACAACAATTTTTTTTTCACTAGTGCAGAATATTTATTTTCTCAAACAAGTGGCTTCTGGTGTTGAAGGCCAGTTTGGAAGGGGCCCTAGGCAGCCTGGTCTAGCATTAAATGTGGAGGCTAGTGGCTCTGCCTGCGGCGGGGGGGGGAAGGGTGGGGGCTGGAGATTCGTGATCCTTGAGGTCCCTTCCAAGCCAGGCCATTCCTTGATTCTGTGATTCTGGTTTCTGGGCAGCTTTCATGTTGTTCCACTCAGTTTGATGTGATGCCAAGAACTTGAGTTTTACTTCTGTAAGATCTTATCTTCAGCATATTTTATTTCTATGTGAGAAGAGTGGAAGCAAATAAAAGAAGTTTATAATGTGTTTTCTAGAGGATAGCCCATGTGAATCATTATACTACAATGTCATTGAAAAAAACTAAGTCATTTATTGGTACTCTACTTATGGTTGATTTTTTCTTTCAATCTTAAGACATTATAAAGATAAGAGCAAAAGTCCAGATGCCTCTGTTATCAAGCTGCAGAAAATAACTGTGAAGAATCCAGCTGAAAGCATAAAATAACTTTCAAATTAGCTGATGGGATTTTAGGTACCTGAGACGCATTATTAGCAAAGATAGCAAAATAAGACATTGTTTTTTTTGCATAAGTAAATACTGAAGACTTATTTGATACAAGTTTTCATCTCCTGTAGTCATAAAATTTATAAACCAATTAAAGAAACTTCTCACTTACTAGGAATACATTTAATTTGTCTTATTTTGTTAAACTTACTTTAATGCCATGTTTCAAGCTCACTAATTTCATAGGGATAAAGGATATAGATATGGTAGATATGGAAATAAATTGTATACACTTTTATTTATTTATTTATTTTTTTGACCAGAGCCATACCATACCTTTTTCCAAAAAGGATGAAAAAAAAAAAAAAAAAAGAAAATAATTGATCATTTATTTCCCATTACAATTATAAGTGGATGCCCTATTTATAATATTAAAAAGTTCCTTGTAAGTACCTGAGTGTTAAAAGAGTCTTAATCATAACATTCATTGCAATACCTTAGAGGAGAAGATATTCAATATGGTACCATCGGATTACTAACCAGAACTTAAAACAATTTTTTTATGAACCAAAACAGTCAGCCAAATATCAAGCAAAGAAATGAAGCAAACACAGCACCCTGGAAGTCAACAGGTTTTGGGAGGAGAGTTACAGAGAAGGAGTGATTATTTAGTTACCAAATGTAACATCCTACTTGAGAGTTTTCTCTCAATGATTTGAAATCAAGTCAGAATTTGTATTTTGTTGGAGCTGCCAATTTCCTCTCCAAGCAGAATTATCAACAATCACATGAAGTTTAACAAGAGTGATGGCTGGATTCTGCACCTAAGACAGAGCTGAGCTTTGCCCTCTGACAACAGCGACAGGGCCTGAGGCAATGGCATGGAGAGGGCAGGTGGGGGCTAATGAAAGGGCTCCCCAGGGCAATGGGTACAGCCCTAAGCTGCTGGAGTTCAAGTGGCATTTGGATACCACTCTGATATAGGGCTTGAGTTTGGGATGGTGCTTTGTGGAGCCAGGACAGATGATTCCTGTGGATCTCTTCGAACTCAGGATATTTATTCATTCTCTACTTCTACTTTTCTATCATTTGAATCCATGGTTTGATTCTAGATTCATTTCACACACACACACACACACATACAAGTAACGGAGTTAAAAGAACTCCTAATGCATTGACAGATACGTAATGGGTTCTACAAAGCTAATCCAGATTCTACAGAACATTGTCCTAGGAATGTAAATTTAACATATTTGCTAGAATATTTCAAACTAGATTAGCATTTAAAAGAATGAACTTCAGAGCAAAGCTATGTTCCCAGGTTGAAAAATATAATAATTCAAAACATACTCTGTTGTAGGGAATTACGTTTGTTGTGATTAATATTATGAGAAAATATTTTTGTTTTATAATTTTTTTTCTATTTTAGTGTTTCCTGTAATACTTTACTTAAAAAAAAAAAAAAAAAAAAAAAAAAAAAAACACCTGTAATAAATAGGTGGATTTTTTGAGCTTGAAATGGACTGAACCAAATTACTTTTCTTTCTCCTTTATTAAACAACAAATTATTTTCTCAGTAAAATAGCTTTCAATGTCAAAGAAAGAAATAAAGAAATGGGATAGATTCTCTAAAGATGGTTATTTCTGGAAAAAAGGCAGGCTGGGGAGGAGAGGAGAGGGAAAGAGAAGGAAGGGGAAGAGGGAAAGGAGTGGGGACAGGGAGCAAAGGGAGCAAAGGGAGAGGAAGAGAGGGAAACTTTTTGTCCTTAAATGAAAACATTTAACTTCAACATGACCCTATGTAACAAAATCTTAAAACACATTTTAATTGTTATTCTTATAACATTGCCATCATTTTTCATAGCGTTATGGAGAAATACAGGTATCTTTTATGCCAAAACCAGCTTTTGGCATGATGTCAGAGAAAAAAGGTAACTGTTCATCTGCTAAAGTAAGGGGTACAATTAGTTTCTGAGTATAAAATTGCACTATCAAATATGGGCATTCCTTGGATTTTAAAGAAATACACATTTCTGTCCCATCTTACATTTGAGCAATTGTAACCTGCTTCTGAACTCTGCCTCAAAGATGGTAACAGTGAGAATTAAAAGCAAATTGGCACTGTCCCAAACACACTCTTCACTCAAGGGTTAACCTATGCTGAGCTGGTAGGTCTTTTATTTCATTTTTGGCACAACAGCTGTCTGAGACTTTATGCAGCCACACAGTCTTTCACCAGCTGAGAAGATTATTGAGCACATCCATGGAACATCCTTTCATATTGATTTTAAAAATAAGCTTTTCCCCCTGTCTCAGGGCCAGGATATTTAATCTGAAGGTCTGGAAGGCCACCTACAAAGCAAAAAAATCAATAAGACTGAGTGCTTTGGAAGATCCATGTTTTTTCATGCCATTAAGGTGCCTGTGAGAACAAATAAAATCCATAAAGGCACAACTATCAAGTTATATTCACTTCATTTATACCTACCTTTGTGATCATTCAGCCAGAGAAGTAAGTGCTTAAATGAATGGGGAACATGCAACTTGTTTAATAAAACAGAAAGAAAAAGATATTCTGGTTTCTTGGCAAATAATGCAATAATATGTTGTTCTAAAAGTCCTGGTTAATAATATTTAAAATGCTGCTATAAATCACATGGAGAAGATGAAGGAAATTATACAGCTTGAGCCTATTTGTTCATTCTGCAAATTCAAAAGACATGTTCTTACATAGCCATCATATGTAACAATATATATGCACATATATAATAATTTCCAGATTTTTATTGGCTATTGTAAAAATATGATCTATATTTAATAATGTGAGTTTCAGAGAGGTGAAGGGTAGAAATCATCCTGCTATATTCTCAAAGATTATATATACCATTTTTTCCCATATTTTCCTAGTTCTTCAATTTTTGTTTATAATTCCTTCAAAAATAACTTTTCTATTTGCCCTATTTTTTTGGGTAGATGAAGGTCTCACACATTACTGTGTTTGTTGCATTTTCCAGAACTAGGCAGGAGGTAAGTGAAGATGGATTGTATATACCTTAACTAGAAAGAAAACGGACCTCATGTGCTGCTGGAAATGAGAGAAAAGGAGGCCTTATAATTGCATAACCCAGGAGTAAATTTTCAACAGTATTGCTCTGCAACTGCTTAGAAATTAAAATCAATCAGCTATAGTAACTCTATCTTTAAGAAAGCAGAGTTAATTATTTCCAGTTCTTATAGAACATTAATTCTCTGTAAGTCAGATTTACTGACTACACCTGCGCTAATAAATAAAACATACTGAGAGTTGTTATCTGTCCATAAAGCAAAAATAGCACAAGTCTCATCCATACAATTAAAATTTCTTTCCTCCCAAAACAGAGTTCCCCTGTGAACAATATCATCTATTGTGAGACTACCCTGTGCTCTTGAACTGTGTCCAGCAGCTTCCTGGAGGAGTACTGGCAGGTACAGAGCAAAGCTGTGTCAGAAAACATGTAAAGAACTTAAAAATATATACAATTGCCTGTTTGTAACTGAGCTGTATGCCTGCCTTTTTGGGATAGGTTATACTACTGTGTATAGCCATTCCAGGAGAATCTGAAACACTTTATATACTAATATAATTTGTGAGAAATTTGATCAAATTGCTGGATTCAGATTTGCACAAGCTGGGATTAATCTCTACCAAATTTAGTTATTTAAAATCTAACCTATATAAGTTCTACACTTTCTATAGTAGAAGACAGTAAACTACTTGATGTAAACACATTGTCTATATCTTTATAGTGTTAAAAGAAGCTTTTGAATATTACCTTGCTGACTAATTCTCTTTCAGGTTTCCATAAGCAAGCCAATTGTGTCTTCCATCCTTACTGTTTTCTGAGCACAGAGGAAGAACATAACTCTCTTTTCTTCAGCCTTTGGAGTGTGCTTGAAGTTTAGAGCCAAATCCTTCCATGCCTCACATTTTATCCCATGAATTTTAGAATTGCTGATTTCCATCCTTCAATTGAGGTTCATCAGGCTATGTGTGATTAGACATAGCTTTGCCTTTTTCATCCTTTCCACCTTATAACTATAAAAGCCCCATTTGACATTCTCTCTTTCCCCAAGCCCACCAGAAGGCTATTAATCATTAGCTCTTCGCCATTTTGAAAGACTGACATTAACAGGTTTTGAGTTTAGTTTTCCAGTTCCTCAAACAGCAGAAAATATAAACTCAAGTGTTTTTCACTGGACTTCAGGTGCTACATTGTCCTACTTATGAACTGTATTGTAATTAATTCCCCAAACTGCAGCAGGTAATGCTATCAGTAGGAGTCCTGAAGTTTTCATAGATCATTTCACTTGTACAATTTTTTGTCCAGTTCCTGTATTAGATTATTTGAGTGTGTGTGTGTGAGGTTTCCTCTCCCAGCGAAGACATTCTGGCAGCGAAGACACTCTTCTTGTGATATAATGATGTGATTTCAGTTTATTTTTTGATAAAAATTATTAGTTATTGTGGTGTTTGCATATAATTTCTAGTACGTGCACAGGAATTATTCCTCTAAAATCAAGGTAATAATTAAATACAGGTTTATATGTGAATCCTCCAAACCTTGTTCATTTCCAATTCATGAAAGTTGCAATGGTTTTAGCTTACAATGGTTTAGAGTTTCTGATACGTATTTTGAAAATACATAGGTCAAAATACATATGCAATGTTAGGCTATTGTATAATCATAATTTAAATACTGGGATTATATATATATGATTAGTTGCATGTCTGAAAATTGCCTCAGTGGCATGCACAGATGATAAACTAAGAGGGATCTCAGACTTTTCCCTAGTATTCTTTTAAACAAGACCTTTCCACAGCCATAAACATATGGTTTAGAAATAATTGATTTTCTCTAGTAGGGTACTTGGCTTGCTTCCTAAGATAAAAAAGCAGTGCTAAACTGTAAGTTATGTTGAATAACTGCTTTCATTGCAGTAATTGTTTTGGTTGTCTTGTTGAGATGATTTTCATCAATAAACCAGTAATTTTGCTTTGATCTATAATTATTAACCATTTTACCTTGTCTTTAACTTTCTATACATTAGCAGTGTGAACATAGCTGTTTTATTTTTACCACACTTACATAACATTTTACAGGAGAAATTTTTATACAGCAGATACTTTTCTTGCTGTGTTTTGATTAATCACATTGCATATTATCAGCTCCCTCATAGCATTTCACACTTTTTGCTCAATACAACAGTATATCATAAACTAAGTTAGTAGTGCTCAGATAAACACGTCTATATTTTACTACTCGTATTAACAACATTTCCATTTGAATTTCTACACTTATTTGTGCTATTATGAATATTTTCTTCTTTCACAGTAGTGTTTTCCTTGTTGATTTGGTAACACTTTATTTCAACAAGTTCAGACTGCCTCAGAAGTTAGTCATTTAAGAGTATTTAATGGTCATTTGTAAATACATAGCTTCAGTGATCCCTAAACTTGAAAATCTAGTATTTTCTTACGCTGTGATATTTTTATCTTGTAATAATTTTCCTCTTCTGACCCTACCCATAGGGAGCTGCCAGGTCCCTGAGGCAAAGATTAGGGACGTTTCTAGGGAACACCTGGTGATAGGGGTATACTACAGGCCACTGATCATGGGGAAATGGTTGACGAGGCCTTCTTGCTTCAGCATTGTGCTCACAGGCTCTTGTCCTGATTGGGGACTTCAACCATCCAGATATCTGTTGGAAAGACCACACAGCGAGCTGCAAGAGATCCAAGAGGCTCCTGGAATCCATTGATGATAACTTTCTGGTTCAGGTATTGGACAGACCTACCAGAGGTGAAGCGTTGCTGGACCTGCTGCTCACCAATGTGGAGGAGATCATTAAAGGCATTAAGGTTGAAGGCAGCCTGGGCTGCGGTGACCATGCCCTGGTTGACTTTGTGATCTCAAGGAATGTGGGTCTGGCAAAGAGTGGGGTCAGGACCCTGAACTTTGGAAGAGCAAACTTTAAGCTTTTCAAGGAATTGCTGGCTAAGATCTCTTGGAATGCTGTCCCCAAGGCATGTTGAGGAGAGCTGGCTACTCTTCAATGATGCCTTTTTGAGAGCACAAGAGCTCTCCATCCCTCTGAATAAGAAAGTGGGCAGAGAAGGCAGAAAACCAGCATGGCTCAGCAAGGATCTGCTGGGCAAACTGAGGGCAAAGAAAGGTGCATACAACCTCTGGTAACAAGGGTGTATGTCATGATTTTGTGATTTTTGGTTTTTGGTATTCCACATCATAACATCATGTGGGGCGCTGGGAGTTTAACTGTTAATGCTCAAGTTCTGGGTACCTGCCTAGAAGAGTAGAAGAACTACATTCCCCAGGGGACTTTGTGGACACAGAGAGGATGTATAACTCCTGGCAAGGTCACCTGATGTGCTCTTCTTTGTCCATTTTTTTTTGTCAGCTCTCCTCCTGTCTCCCTGCTGCTCAACTAGACTGTGCATCTCACCTCAGCGTTTTGGTGAGGCCTCGTTCTTGGTGGAGAATGCGGGCATCGATCCCGCTACTTCTCACATCATTGACAGTGTGTCACCTGGGAAGAATACAGGAATGCCATCTGGAGTTGCAGATGTGGGATCGTGAAAGCCAAGGCGCAGGCAGAACTGAACTTGGCGAGGGATGTGAAAAACAATATGAAGACATTCTGCAGGTACACTGATCAGAAGAGACATGCAAAAGTGAGTGTACCTTCTTTGGTAAATGTAAAAGGAGAACTGGCTTCAATGGATGAAGAGAAGGCTGAGGTACTGAATGAGTTCTTTGCCTCAGTCTTCACTGGCAGCCAGGATTCTAATATTTCTCATGTCCCTGAACTCTGCATCCGTAAACCTCTAGGTGGGGACCAAGGGAGAAAATATCCCTCCAATGTAAGGTCTGAGCAAGTCCAAGACTGCCTCATGAGACTGAATGCGTTCAAGTCCATGGGACCAGATGGTATGCATCCCAAGGTTCTGAAGGAACTGGCTGAGGTGGTTGCCGAGCTGCTCTCTGTCATATTTGAAAAGTTGTGGCTGTCAGGTGAGGTCCTGGATGGCTGGAGGAAAGACCATGTCACTTCCATATATAAGAAAGGGAGCAAGGAGGACCCAGGGAACTACAGGCCAGTGAGTCTCACCTCTGTACCATGGAACAGATCCTCCTGGACAACATACTTAATCACATGAGGAATGAGTGTGTGATCTGAGACAGCCAGCATGGCTTCACCAGGGAAAGGTCATGCTTAACCAATCTGGTGGCCTTCTATGACGGAGTGACAGCACTGATGGACAAGGGGAAGGCGACAAATGTCATTTACGTTGACAATGACTTGAGCAAAGGACTTGAGCAAGGCCTTTGACATAATCCCCTACCACATCCTTATTTCCAAATTGGAGGGATGTGGATTTGATGGGTGGACCACTTGATGGATAAGAAACTGGTTGAAAGGCCGCAGACAAAGAGTGGTCATCAATGGCTCTATGTCCTGGTGGAGATTGGTAATGAGCAGCGTCCCCCAGGGGTCTGTCTTGGGACCAGTGCTCTTTAACATCTTTATCAATGACATCGATGATGGAATTGAGTGCACCCTCAGCAAGTTTGCTGACGACACCAAGCTGAGTGGTGCGGTCAACACAGTGGAAGGAAGGGATGCCATTCAGAGGGACCTCAACAGGCTTGAAAAGTGGGCCTGGGTGAACCTAATGAGATTCAACACAGCAAAGTGCAAGATTTTGTACTTGGACCGAAGGAATATATATAGATTAGAAGAAGCAGTCCTTGCGAGCAGCCCTGCAGAGAAGGACCTGGGGGTCTTGATGGATGAAAAGTTTAACATTAGCTCAGAAGGCAAATGGTATCTTGGGCATCATCAGAAGAGGGGTGGCCAGCAGGGATAGGGAGGTGATTGTCCCTCTCTACTCTGCCCTTCTGGAGTACTGTGTCCAGGTCTGGAGCCCCCAGTACAAGAAAGACGGAAGGTTGTTGGAGAGGGTCCAGAGGAGAGTCACAAAGATTATCAGGAGGCTGGAGCACTTCTCCTACAAAGACAGTCTGAGGGAACTGGTCTTGTTCAGCCTAGAGAAAAGAAGGCTGCAGGGTGACCTAATTGCAGCCTTTCAATAACTAAAGGGAGCCTACAAACAGGAGGGGAGTCAACTCTTTGAAAGGTAGACAACAGCAGGACAAGGGGAAATGGTTTTAAGTTGAGGGAGGGAAGATTTAGGTTGGATGCCAGGGGGAAGTTCTTCACTCACTAGGAGAGTGGTGAGGTGCTGAAACAGGCTGCCCAGAGAGGTTGTGGATGCCCCATCCCTGGAGGTGCTCAAGCCCAGATTGGATGGGGCCCTGGGCAGCTTGGTCTAGTATTAAATGTGGAGGCTGGTGTCCCTGGCTGTGGCAGGGGGGTTGGAGATTCATGATCCTTGTGGTCCCTTCCAACCCAGGCCATTCTGTGATTCTGTAATTCTGTGTAACAAGGAAAATCAGTGGAGTTAAACAGCACTCTTTTTAAGACAGTCAGAGTTGGTATTGCTTCACCTAGAGAAGGTTCCAGGGAGAAATCATAGATGCTTTCCACGACTTACAGAGGACCTACAGGATGGACATAGAGAGTTTAGTGACAGGACAAGGGTTAACAGTTTTAACTAGACTAAACAGACTAGAGTAGACTAGGAACAGAACAGAACGGAAGCAAAGAGAATACATTAGAAAAACCACAGGTCGAATCTCTTTACATGGAAGGTGGTGAGACACTGGAATAGGCTTTCCAGAGAAGCTATGAATGCTCCTTATCTCTGGAGGCATGGTTCATGGCCAGATTGGATGGGGCTTTGCACAATCTAATCTTGGGTGGAAGACGTCCCTGCCAATGGCAGTCTGTTGCACTGGATTGTCTTTAAAGCTGCCTTCCAATCCAAACCATTCCAGGATTTTACATTTTCTATCATCAATTACCTTATTAATTTCTAATCAGTCCCTACAAATGTTTGATCCATTAAATGTCTTAGTATTTTAAGCTTAAAGTTATTAGATGTTATTATCTTTTTATTCCAATAATTATTATCTATTTGATAATGCTTGAGTATTTGTGGAGGTAAAAGCATCAAACTATATAAGACATGCAACTGTTCATCTGAAATAAGAGATGTAACTTAATGTGATATTCATTTTGTTGAATAGGAAATGATAGCAAGTCTGGGCTGCAAAACTTTATCTGTTGAAAACGCATAGATTAGACCAGACTAGACTAACTTAGTTCAACAGTATTTTGGTAGCTTTTTGTGTCTACAAATTTATGGTTTTACAGAATTGGGCAAAGAAGATCCTGAAAAAATCATGAGGAGAACTCCTAAAAAAGGAATAGCACTCAGAACTCAATCCTATCTGTATAAGCAATTTGTCTGTATTATTATCCCTCTCAAAACTCTATTCAATCAGTTCAGTTACTTCATTCCATCGTCATTAATGGCCCATTGCTTTTACTGTGTTTTCAAACTGTTGGTTTCAGACAGCCCAATTTCACTATTGGAAAATACCTTATTAAATCATCCTCATTATCCAGTTCAGCACATTCCAATCCAACACATTAACACATGAGAAAGTTTTATATTCTTATTACCCAAGTAACAACAACAAAAAAACAGATATATAGTAGCATGAACTAAGTCTAATAGTGTGAACTCCCTGCAACCTCTCGAGTGGGTCAGCTCTTCCCACAAGTATCCTTCACATGCCTAATAGTTGTTAATGATAGCAGTTAACCAGTTCCCTCTTCAAAAGTGCCCATAAACCTTTCAAAATGATCTAAATTTCCTATATACTTTAATGTGTTTATTCTACCTAAACTGTAAGAAGGATATCCAACTTCTCAAAGGGTGAGATGAACAACATGACAGCGCAGAACTAAAAATAAGAATTTCTCAGACCATGCTGATTTGATTCCCTGGTCTGCTACCTTTACTATATACTTTTTTAATGCCCTTGTGATGCAATTTCTGCTGGATTCCTCCTATATGTTCACTTTTAAGTCATAAATTGGAGCAATTACTGTTTGACTATTTTTCCTTTGTTTTTAGTTCCCTTCCTTCATCTCCTCTTTTTTTTTCATCTCCTTTGCATTCCTATTTCTTCTTTCATCTTTTCTTCTCTTGTGTTGATCCCTAATTGAGTTGAGAAACTGTTCTTTAAAGCTCTTTTACAGCCAACTGCTCTGTGTATTAAGAACTATAATCAATCTCAGATTTCCTCAGTCGTGTACCTAAAATATCAGTAATTTCCTGCAACTAGGGTGAAAAGTAGATGGATCACCTTCTTTAGGAACTACTTTCCCACTTTTTTTTTAAAGCCACTAACCCTGGTATTGCTTGTGAATGATGCTATCAGTATAGTTAAGATATTACTCAGGTTCTGAAAAAGACAAATTGATCAGTTGATTCCTGATTAAAACATTATTAACTTCTATTTATCAGAAAGCAATTTAACAGAATGCAGGATACTGTTGACTTTGATGACATTTGGAGGTAACCCAGTCTTCTGTGAAATAGTTTCATTCCGTTACTTCTGTTGGGACTAATACTCAGATGCTGCTTTAAGAAGTAGGTATCTCAAACCACCACAGAGATCATTTCTTTCCATTTCACTGGGATGGATAGGAACATGGGAAAGCAAATATGTGGTTAGGAAAGCCAGGAAAAGAAGGCAAGAGAACAGCATGGCTGAACTGGAACCTGCTGGTCAAACCAGAAAGGAAGAGGAAAATGCACAGGCAGTAGATGTAGAGACAAGGTATCCTGGAGGAATTATATGAATGGTATCTTGGGATGGGGTTAGGAAGGTCAAAGCCCAACTGGAACTGGACATAGCAAGGAGTGCAAAGACAGGTGTCTACACATAAATCAATCAGAAAATGAAAGGCGAAGAATGTGGATTACTTCTAGTGTGCAGTACAGGCAGTCTGGTAATGACAGACAAGGAGACAACTAATGTCAACAGCATTTTTGCCTTGGTCCTCACTGTTAACTGCTCTTCCCACACCCCTTGAGCAGATTGGTCACAAAACCAATGCTCCTTCCACTGTAAGTGAAAATCAGGTTCACAACCACCTGAGGATCCTGAACATCCATAACTCTATGGATCTCAATTAAGTGCATCCAAGAAACCTGAAGGAACTGGCTGTTATCATCAAGACACTGTCAATGATATTTGAAAAGTCATGGTGTTCAGATAAAGACTCTAATGACTGGAAAAAAGCCAATCTCACACCAATTTTGAAGAAGGGTAGAAAGAAAGACCAAGGGAACTAAAAATCTATCAGTCCCACCTCTTTGCCAGGAAGGTCATGGATCCTGGAAATTATTCTAAGGCACATGGAAAAAAAGGGACATGATATGAGACAGGCAGCATTTGGAAAAGTCCTGCATGACCAACACTGCGGCCTTCTATGATGGTATAAAAGCATCAGTGGTCAAGGTAAGAGCACTTATGTCATCTATCTGGACTTCAGTAAGCCTCTGATGTGGTCCCCCATAACTTCCTTTTCTCTGAATTGGAAATATTTGATGGATGGATCATCTGACAAATGAAGAACTGGTTGCAAGTTTGTACCCAGAAAGTGGGGGTCAATGCCTCCATGTTCAGAGGAACATCAGTAACAAGTGGTGTCCCTCAAGGTTCAGTACAAGTGTCCTGGTTTTATCAGTATTCTGTATCATTACAACATGCAGCAAACCATTTAGTGTTGGAACACAGTGTCAGGGAGCTGCACTTCCTGGGTCAGCTCCTAGCAGTCTTGGCTATTTGCTCTTTCCTTGGTCATGACAATCTCATCTATTCTTACATGAGTTCCAGCACTCTGAGAAGGGTATTAACTGAGAAGAGACAGATTACAGTCCCCAGGAGTCTCTGGTACTCTCCATGAGATTTCCAGTTCCAGGTGATGAAGGTGAACTGATCTCTTCCATTCCTGACAGTACAGTGGGCAACACAGTTGAAACTCATCTCTCTCCCATTTATTTGATTTACTACCTTTTCACATCATATTGTCTTACATTCTTTTATCATAGGTAGTAATGTAATTATCCCACTTATATTGGTTGGGTCCTTTATGCTTTTTCCCCCAGGAAGAGGGAAAGTGGAAAGGGGAAGCCCTGTTGCCTGTGAAATAATAAACTAAACCATGGCAACTGGAAATGATGTTCTTTAACACCTTCATCAGTGACATCAGAAGCAGGGTTTATTGCACCCTCAGCAAGTTGGTAGATGACACTGAGCTGTGTGGTCCAGTCGACATTCTTGTGAGAGTGTCTGCCATCCAGAGAAAGAGACCCAGGTGAATCTCATGAGGATCAACAAAGCCAAATGCAAGGTCTTGTACCTGGGGCGTGGCAACCCCTGCTATCAGGACAATCTGGGGGATGTAAGGATGGAACACAGTCTTAACAAAAAGTACTTTGTGGGAACCTGGACACGAGATAGCAATGAGCCCTTGCAGACCAGAGAGCTAACTGTATCCCAGGCTTCATCAAAAGAAATGTGGCCACCAGAGCAAGGGAGGTGATCCTGCCCCTCTACTCTGCACTGGTGAGACCTCATCTGGAGTACTGTGTTCACATGTGAAGTCCTCAGAACAGGAGAGACATAGACCTCTTGAAGCACATCCAGAGAAGGGCCATAAAATTGATCGGAGGGATGCAAAACTTCTCCTGTGAGGACAGGCTGAGGGAGCTGGGGCTGTTCAGACTGAGCAAGAGAAGACTCGGGGAGATCTGAGAGTGGCTTCTCAGTATCAAAAGTGGGGCTAAAATAAATTAGGGGACTTTACTGGGGCTTGTTGTGATAGAACAAGGAGAAATGTTTTCAAACTAAAATGAGGAAGAGTTAGATTGGATATAAGGAAAAATATTTTTACACTAGTTGTGGAGAACCACTGGAACAAGCTGGCGGTGCATGTCTTGTGCCTGGAGACATTCAAGGTCAGACTGGATGGGACTCTGAGCAGCCTGATCTATCTGTAGCTGTCCCTGTTCATTGCAAGGAAGTTGAACAAGATGATCTTTCCTTCCAACTCAAACAATTCTATAATCCTATGATCCATTCTGCATGGTGCCCATGGACTGCACCATGCAGCCCAGGGGTGGGCAGCTTGCTTCACCATGGGCCTCTACTGGGCTACAGGAAACTTTTGCTCTGCTCCTGGAACATCCTTGAGTCTGACCTCGGTTCCTGCAGGGCATGTTTCTCACTCCTTTCTCTCTGCTGCTGTAGCACAGTAGTTTTTCTTCCTCCTAAATCTGCTTTCCCAGAGCACACCCATTTATTCTCAGGCTTTGCTCTTCCAGCAGTGGGTCAGCTGATGGAATGATGTATCAAGTTTTGAGTAGACACCTGGAATTTTAATTCTTCTGCTAACTGAACTTCCAGTATTTAAAATTTCCCAACTCAGAGACAGTTCCACCAATTCATGATTGAATTTTACAAAAGTAATTGCACTCTCTATAACCACTGTTCTTGCATGTTTTCAAGAAGTGCTTTCTTTAAAAGGTGAAATTGCAGTTGAATTCAAACCATTATTATATTAAGTGTGTCAGAATAAACAAAGATGCATGATTGATGTTCACAGGTTTCATTTGACGAATAATAAATATACAGACTATGAACTGTGCTAAATATTCTCCAGTTTTGGTTTTCATAGCACAGCCAATATTTCAGTGATGCAAATTGATTAAGATTAGTGAAAAGAGAAAAGAATGTGATTATACCATTCTGACATTCTTGATCAAAATGAAATCTGGAAACATAATTGTCAAGGAAAACTGCAAAATGTCTATGCTACTCTGGACTTCCTTCAGGTATAAGGTAGAAAAGAAGCAGTTGCAATGTCCAGCATACGCTTTGAGCTTTTCAACTGTGGGTTTGAAATGAACAAACTAGTCATTTGGGGCTTCAGGGAGCAGGATGGTTTATCTTAGTGAATACTAAAGACATGTGGGAGCCTTGTAAAAGGAAGGTAGTGTTCACTTAAACACATGGGTAGCAAGAAGGATTGTGCAGCTATTTGTATCTTTTCCATTAAGGATTTTAGTTGGAGGTAGAAGTGCCTACAAAATTTATTATTTTTCATTAGTAAACTGCAGTGCGAGTGCTGAATTTGTAAGCAGAACAGCCATTTCTGTAGGCATTTTAAATCTTGATTTTTTTTCTCTCTTATGTAAGAATCTTATTTACTGTCTCTGAGCAACAAGGCTACAGAATTTTGCTTCCCATCTGATGAAATATTTGTTTCGGTTTTATAAAATTAAACTAAAGTCTGTATAAAACTTGTTATACAATAATGAGGCTGGAATTCAAATTTACTTCCTCCCTTTTAAGATTCATCAACAGCAGCCAACCAGAACCTAGCTGGTAGTTTTAAAGAAAGATAATTTAAGTGTAAGTAGTGCCAGTGCATATATTGCCTGGAAAAAAAATCCAGACACACAAAAATGCAGACACAGACAAATGGATTTGTAACCAGGGTACTTACAGCAATAACAAAGCTCTGGAGCTGGTTTTCTTCAGGGGTGAATGCCACAGTATTTATAAACCTTGAAAGGGCGCTGGATGAAGCAGTATGTGTTTGTGCATCAAAATATTTCAGCTGGGGTCTGGAACACTAGTAGCTACCTTGAGATGCATAGATCAAAGCATGGAGGTCATGCCAGGCACTGAAAAAAATTGCAGAGTGATTTATGACTGACTAAGACCTCATGCAACAACAAAGTTCAGAGTCACAACCGCAAATAGAAATACAACTTAGCAAATCCTATTTTCACTAAATACTAAACTGTAACACTTGCCAAGATTTTTACTTTAATACAGCTATAATTCTTTTGGAATTTGGATACATTTTTTAAGATATGCTTTTATATGAATACTAAGAATGAAATGAGTATAAAATAGCTAAGGAAGAAATGAATATAAAATAGCTAAGGTTAACTATGATGTTACATTTTAGAAGACCACAGAGTCATAGAAGCATAGAATTCCTTGGGCAGGAAGGGACTGTTAAAAGTCATCAAGTCCCTTGTGATAAACAAAGATATCTGCAGCTCAACCAGAGCCCAATGTAGTCTGACCTTGAATGCCTCTATTTTCCATGTAAATTCTGCGACCTAACACACACACACAAGGATAGGAAGAGGCAAAACTTAAAAACATATAAAAAGAAATATGATTTTCATGGAATATAAAATATATTTTAAGACCTAGGGCATTTTCTTCTTTCTCCTTAAGTTCATATCTTCTTATCCTATGTTTGTTTGTTTGTTTCTTAGTCTGGATCCAGATCACTGTCTTAAAAATGGTGTGTACTGACATTTGTCACAAAGAGAATATTTGTAAGGTAACATTATCCTTTTCCTTAACATCCACTCTCATACAAGCAGGGCAAATGAAATACTGAAGATGCATAGACTCAGACTGATTGCACTTCCTGCAGTTCCTCTCACAGCTTCTAGGAAGTATCTCAAAAGCAATAACTTTCCTTTTACCATCCTGCCTTTGATACCATGAAGATCACAAACTCTAACTCCTGAATCAGTTTCGCTCCTCTTCTCTGCATGCTGACAGCACAAGTCCTCACCAGTCCTAGTTTTCTACCTACATGTAAGTGAGGCTGCCGCTAATTTGAGACCTGCTCTTAAAAGGATCTGACAGCTGCAACTCTCATTAATACCAAATGAGGTAGAAAGAACACAAAGCTTTGAAACATCATTGCTGCCATTTTCTGACAGATTCTTAACAGGGTTGTCACATCCCCTCTACTCTAATCATCAGCATTTTCTTCTAGCAATTATTGTCCTGTCTCTGTGTTCATGCACCAGAATATTGAAAGAGTGTATTTTTCTGAGTAGGCACATGAGTCGACATCACCCAGGCCACTGAAACATCTTTCACGTTTTTTTCTTCTATTCATGGTCCAAGAAGCCTTTTGCACTCCAGCTATTTTCTTTTATTCCATGTTACTGCAACTAAGTGATGTTTTGATAAGCACAGTCATGTTTTTCAGATTAAAAGAAACACAGCTGTCAGGGCTGAGACTCAGAGGGAAAAAACAAACTGTAGAAGCTAACCCATACCAGCTCATCTGTTTCACCATTTTGCCATTTTCACCACTTTAAGTGGTTTAGTGCTTAGTGTCTTAAAACTCTAACTTGTTCTGTTTCCCTAATTTCAGATTTTTGCCTTCCATACTTCCTAAGGGATGATTCAGTCCCTACAAATGGCTACAAATTCTTAATACCTTACTAGGCTACAGTTTATTAAAATGAATGTGACTTGGAGAAATATCTCACCAGATGTATTTTCTGCTGACTTTGAAGTGCTCTATATACTTCTCTGACCTTTGAAATATAATTGTGCTCAGTGAGTACATGACTACCTATATTTTTCAATATGTTATGAAGAGAAGGAAGGTTTACTGGTGTCCTTTAAATAAAATTCTACACAACCTATTAGAGAAAAAGGCTAAAATCAGTTAAAAAAAATAAGTAAGCAATGTTAATCAAGCTGCCGTAAGAATGAGGATAAATATAATAAATTCCTTATAACAGATTCATAAATAAATAAGGATTTATTATTATTACTATTGTTAATATGATTTGAATGCCATCTTAGCAGAGTTCGGGGGAGAGTCCTCAGACTGTCTATTTAATTAAATAGAAAATTATGGTTACAGGACACCCTTCTCTTCATCCTGTTGTTCAATGAAATCTCTGATTAGCATATGACACTGCTGTTACTGAGAACTGTACTGAACCTATAAGGTTATGTTTCTAAGCAAAATATTCAAGCACATTCACATTGGAAGAGTACATTTTTTTTTTAGAAAGAAAATATGATAATGTTCAATTATATATATATATGTATATGTATGTATGTATATGTGTATATATTTAGTTTCCTATTAACAATGCATATATATGTGGAAATATACATACATATGAAAATTAATAAATCGTATAACAACAAAATTTTTTAAGTATACTATGTAAAAGCATTATCTACTATATTAGTAAGTAAAGAAAAGCTAATCTCAGAAGGGCTATGATTTTCTCCTGATACAAGGCCAATAACAGGATTAGAAATCTAGAATTTCTTCATCTCAGTCCACAGCCTGATCCGCAAGATTGTATTGTCCCAAAAAGTAACTCCAAACTTTCATGAAATCCAATATTATACAGTTTGCTTCAAAAGGTATGGTATTAGTGGTTACATGCTGCACTGTGATATATGGAAAAACACTTCTGGGTTAAAACTTTTATTCATTTGCATATAGGTCAATCTTCTGAATAATGCATGTGCTCCTGCAGATATTTTCACAAAGTACCTGGAGTGTGTCTCTGGATAAATTAAACACATATTGAGAGCTCACAGAAAGAAAAGAAGCTGCTCTAATTTTTTTTTTTTTTTTTTCCTTAAGAATCCTTTTGGGTAAGAATAAAAATGAATGTGTTAGATGCCTGAAAATATTTCCCATCAGAAGATAAAATGTTTTGCATTCTATTGTAGTTTGATCTGAAATTTGTTATGTGATTCCAGTTCACGTATATTTATAGTGGATGAGGAATCATTTCCCACATGGTTTGTTTATGATCATTTTAAATAAACATATTCAAAATAAAATTTTGTATAAGTACTTTGGAAGTATCCAATCTACCTTGTACCAATTGTACCAATGTACCTTGGTACAATTAGAAAACGGGAACATACTGGCATATGTTATACCAATTTATACCAGTATACATTTATAACAACACAGATGTAGTGTTTTCATTGTGTATATATATACATACATATACATATATGTACATATATAGTGTGTATATATATATATAGTACATATATATAGTACATATATAGTGTGTATATATATATATAGTACATATATATAGTACATATATAGTGTATATATATATATATTATATATATATACTTATACATGTGTATATATATACACATATGTATATGTATATATGTACTTCTGTATACTATATATATATATATACACTCTATATATATATACTTATGTAAAGGTACTCCTGAATTAAATATTATGTTGAAGTTAATTCAGTCAAGCTTTGTTCTGAAGGTTTTTGCAGGCATTATAATTAGTGCAAGATTGATGAATAAAGTAAATAACATCTTGATTGCTTTAGTAACATTGACTCCCTAAAGACATTTGGTGTTTGAAATAAAGAGAGTGGTCTGCATGCTTTTATTATTATTATTTTAAGTAAAAGAATAAATGAATGAATGAAAAAAACTTCATGAAACTTCTGAGAGGAGAAGAATCTCTGTAGGTAATGAGATCAGAGATTTTCTGTAAGCCATAAATTGCTGGCTGTTTCCAGTAGTGATCATTTACTGAAATAACTGTCAGAACTACATTTGTTGTCTGTGTTGTGGCTGTTGTATTAATATCCTGTTAAAATACAGTAGTGAAGACGTTATCATTTTTGGTTATGAGTCAGAACATCATTTTGGGAAGTCCACTATCAATTCCTCAAGCTGATGAATTGAATTTTTAATAAAATCATACTTTAATGGCAATGTCAGTTGTGTACAGAAGGCTTCGCTTAAGCCTAGAAAAGCAATCTAAAGTTCATAATGACAATATATTTGCTATTATCAATCACTCTCTTTCCAAGATTTTGGTGGATAGAGGGAGACAAGTTGTCTGCAGAATAATCTGCAAGTTAATTTGCTCTCCATGTTTTACAGTAAGCCCTGAGTGTACAGAAGACTTCCTTTTATCTTGTCACTGGAAACATGCTGAAATATGACAACATAAAATGGCAGTAAGCATCCTGGCTACTGCCAGCCACACAACTATGATGAATGGTATAAAAAATTTCTTGCACCTTTGTAGAGAAGTACATGATTTTCTCTAATTAATCAGATTGACCAAAAGAAAAAGAAAAAAAGGAAAAAACACAACCAAAGAAAAACACAACTCCAGGGAGAATGCTTCTATTGAAATCTCTTTTATTTTTATAATTACACTTTGCCATTTTTCAAGACCATCCTGCAGCTAAAAAATATTTCCATATCAAATAAATTCCAGATCTGCTTTCTCTGTAGTAATATCAGTAAGATTTTCTTCCTCAGCTAGTCAACAAACTTGCACTAGAAACAGTATTTAAGAAAGATAAATAATTATGGGGACTATTTCAAAAGTAATGCCTTCTATTTCATGGTGCTGGCCCATGACCATCAGAGACAGATGCTGGTGGTATTACAGTAGGGGCTGAACCTTCCCACTAGTATCCCCTTACATTCTGTTGCTGTGCAACAGATGGCAGTTCTTCCCCACCAAGTAGCCCAGCCTGCATCCAGGCGCGCATCCATCACTCAGCAACAGCTAAATATCTGTGTGTGATTGGCCCTGTCTGGGCTGAACCCAGGACACAGGGAAGGCACAGTGAAGGGCTAACTCCACCTGTCATGCCTGCCACACTCAGTCAAACTGAAATATGTGTGTACTATACATTTCATGCACTTGTGCCTGGTGAGTAAAGCACAGTAATTGCCAATAATTATTCTTTCACCTACCTTGTATCATTTCAAAAGCAAACAGAACCTCTCCTAAAAAATAGTGGATGAAGGGAGAATGTTCAGTGAAAATGATCAGGTGAGTATTTTTTTGTTGAGACACATTAGCACTGTACTTTATTTGCAAGGATGTCATGTCAATTTTCCAAAATTAAAATTTAAATAGACATTATATGCAAAAACATGCTGCCAAACTTGATGTATATATAGGAATGTTTTATAAAGACAAAATAGTAGAACTGAAAAAAAATCTGTCATCATAATAATTTTTTTTTTTTTAATTTTATAATTGCATTGTGGATATATACGTAGCTATCATTTTGTTGTTGTTGTTGCTTTATTTCCATTTTCTTTTTCTGTCTTAGCAAATAATTTTAGTCTCAATCCACAAGTTCCATTTTATTTCCAGTTCTCTCTTTCAACCTACTTGAGGAGGAGTGAGTAATCCACTGTGTAGTGCTTAGCTGTATACCAGGTTAAATCACAATGAACAGCTTGATATTTTATGTTAATAAAGAATCTTTCTTGTGGTCATTTCCCTAAAACCATAGGTTTAGAAATTCTAATCATTAAGATACTGGTGTCATCCTTCTAAAGTGGATTTATTTTGTTGAAAGAAGGAAAGGAAATTTGTGCATAGATGCATAGGTGACCTGTATACTTTTGCATTATTAAAAAAAAAAAAAAAAAAGTATCATCAACAAGAAGTCATTGACACTTCTTAGCTGAATTGGATTTGGGCTGTGTGCCAGTGATGCCTTTAGAGTATTCCAGATAGAAAAATAAAATAAACTCTTATCTAACTAATCTGTAGTTAGACTACAAATATTGTACATGGCTACAAATACTATACACATCAACTTTCAAGTAAGTAATCAAATTCATGTAAAAAAAGGTTTGTAAATCTCAAAAATCAATTTTATTTACAAAAAAAAAACAACAAAAAATAAACAAAAGAGAGGTAGCTTAGTGGGTTGTTGCACAGAATCAGTGAGACTGATGAAGAAATCTCTTGATTTTTCTTCAGATAATTGCAGGAAGCATGGGCTCTGCAAATTCTTGGGTTTTTTAAAATAATTTTAACACCTAATGTCAGCATGCAAATATGTTATATATTTGTCCCTTAACATGCATGAATTGCTCCCTTTTGAGTTATACATTTGGGCTTCAGATTTCAGCATTTTTGAGTTGTTTTCAGACTTGAGCACATAAAAAACTATGAAGTAGCAATATCTTTGTTAAAACTAAATCAATTTGAGATATTTAAAGAACACAAAAGTACACCAGTGATTTCAATGTTAGCGAGTTACTGTTCCCAGTTTTGAAGCTCATAAACTAGCTACTCTTCATCTGTATAACTATATACCACCTCTGAAATTACTACATTTTACAGCCTGTCCTCTGAGCTATAAAGTCCAGGAGGTGAAAATAAAATGACATGTCAGCCTCATACAATAATCCATATCGGTATAGTCTCTCCTACCCTCAAGAGTGATTTTCTAGACGTGTACTGACTTAACAGATCTGCCACTGGAAAGCTCCTTATTGAATGACTAAGCTGCTGCAAGAAAAAAAATCTATCTTTCAAAAAGTGTACAAATCAGAAAGTAGAATGATTCCTGCGTCTTGGCTGGAATACATTTTGGTGATAAAATAGTTATTTTGTTTAACAACTTCATGCACCAGATCTCCCAGCTAGACATCTGCTTTCATCTGTCATAAAATCCTTGATTCTGATCAACTATTTTTTACTTTATGGCCAAATTGAAGCCCAAAAGAACATTAGTCGGAGATAATCAATTCACAGGCTGTGCACATATTTGAGGAAGATAATGCTCACCAAGAATACTCAGCTAGAATATTTATCATACTGTAAACTCTTCTCCCATACTCAAGATTTTCTTCTAATACTCAATAATCGCTGATTTACACTTGGGCTGTCAAACCCAGGAAGCTAAAATCATATTGAGGTCTTGAAAAATGCCCTCCCTATTTCTCGACTTCTTAAGTTTGTTGCTTTGTTGCTCAGCTTCAGTGAGACTACATACAACAGTGATGCTCTGTACAACATCAATACTACATCTGGCATCTGTCTTCATATGAGATTTTGGTAGCTTGACTACTCATAATTTGCACTTATAATTACAAGCGCAAAGATATTCACCCTGTTTTTTAGCACCTAATAGGTGGACAAGGCACACTGATTTCTTTGCATAAAGCAATTCTCTTCTTTTCTTGCTACCAACTCCATTATATCAAAACTATACCTATTGCTCATTCAATTGAACAGCTTCCTAACCATTTGCTCCAACAATCTTTTTCGTGCAGCGCTCTCCTTCTTAACTTAGTCTTCATAAGACTCACTCACAGTATCCTCATCCTTTTCTATTCATAGAACAAGAAAACAATTTTCATATTTCTGTTGTTTAGATCATCAAAGGATTAGTAAGACTCCAAAAGAAAAAGTGGTATGAACATGCCCGTTGAGATCAAGGGTCTCTACTTAAGGATATTCTCACTCATCTACGTCAAATCTAACATTCATAAGATACTTCAAAATAGTTCCTGTGTAGTTCTTCTGATATGTGAAAATAACGTGAAAATAGTCTTGTTTGAGTTGTGCTGTAATTCTCAATTCTTTCATGAAGTTTATAACAAACTAAGTTCCTCATGTTCAAAAATATGACAGTGATGGAGATATTTCAGAGTTCTTCTTATCTGAGAACTAAGACAAAAATCTACATAGCCAAAAATAAAACATATTTTAGTAAATTTGTCTATGGCAAACCAAGATGATGGGACAAAAACCTAAATAAGATGCATGTGGGCATCAATATAGTATATGCGTAGCAAGATCGATACTCACTTTTGGCACAACAATGAGAACGGTGTGTAAACACTTTTTTTTCTGAAAGCAAGGGTACAGAGCTGAAGGTACAATTGGTAATATTACTACATGAATGAGAAAAGTCCCTTGAGGACTGAAAGATTTGATTGGAAGACATTTGCATGATCTCTCATGTTACCTTTTTATTTATGGCTTATCTGTCAAAATCTATAATTAAGGGTCAGGCTATGGAGGAAAATCTACCTCATGTTGCATTGGGTGACTGAACTAGGAGTGAAGAAATCCTGGAATTATACACTTTATAAAACTTGTGATATGAGAAATGAAAATATAAGCTTTACTAGAATGATATTTTAGAATTTAACATAAGGAATTTGTTTTACTAAATTCTGAGAAATAATGTGAAACTGCAGTTCTGTTTCTTCCCAGATGAGTGAGAGTGTGTCAATTTCTCTTACTCATTCTCACATCCCAGCTCTTCTTGTGAAAAGTTTGGCTCAGGCATTTTGCTTGACTGAAAATTACAAAATCTCCCAAAGTTTCAGGCTAGGCAGTGTATGAAATCTTTCTGCATATCTTGCTGCTCATCTTGGGATAGCATCAGGTGGTTACTGACTCATTTATAACATCTGCCACTGCTTCCCATTCTGGTGATGGCCTTGGTATGGAATAACCTCATCTCTTCCTTCTTTCTTGCTAAATGAACAAGCTTCTGCTTCCATTGTTTCTGCTTCTGGACAGGTGTGATGGATGCTGGCACAGGTTGGTTCAGTGGCTGGATTGGGTCAGATCCAGAGGCATTTTCTTCCTTTTGAGGGTACTTAATTGGGTTGAGTAGTATTGAATATATGCAGGCCAGACCCCAGCACAGTGCAGCAATCTATAATTCTTTGGCATTGCAAGGATCAGGGCATATCTTTCTAAAACATTCAGTCAGCTTTTTAGGATTCCATGCTTGTTTAAGAGTGAGATTCAGACCCATCAGAGATGACAATCATTATAAATACCTGCCCATATTCTCCTTCACACCTTGCGACCCACAATAATCCTGCCTCAGTGTAGATCTCTGGGTGGTATTTTTTAATGGTTTCTAAACCATAAATAAAACCAAAAACATGTGCAGAAGGGATAGCAACAAGCTGATTCTAATTTGAATATGCCACGTATATTCAAAATTTTCAAGAACAGAATTTGAGCTTGCCTAAAGTAAAGAGTTAACTTGTTAAGAGTTTCTGCAGTGCAGTTCCTGACATACAAGAATGTACTATTTGTGCTGCTGAGTACAAGAACCAAATTAAATCCATGACCACAATAGCATGAGTAGATTCTATATACAAACAAGCAAAGCCATAAATAAGCTTAAGGCATCCCTCAGAAATGATAAACAATTTAACCAGAGTAAAGAAAAAAACTTTGCAAGCTAATAATACCACATTGAACAAAAAAAGATCAGTATTGTGAGCAGAAGCTATTAAGTTACCATACTAATTATAACAATTCTTTTTTAATACACTCAGGTCAGATCTGCCGTTATCTCAGCCCTCCGATCCCCATGTTGGGTGGCAAAAGGACTGTTGTGGTTTAACTTGGCAAGTAGCTAAACACCACACAGCCTTTTGCTCACTCCAAGTTCTTCCTTCCCAATGAGGTAGAGAAGAGAAGCAACTCATAAGCTGGCATAAAAAAGTACTTACTAAAATGGGAAAGGAAAAGAGAAATAATAGTAATGAGTATAATATATGTACATGTATATTTATAAAACTAGTGAAGAACAATACAAATGCTCATAACCCACCAACCAGCAGCTGTTCGCCCAGCCAAATCTCCAGCATCTTTCAAGTTATTTTTTTCATGATATTGTGTGGTATCAAATTGTATAGTCCTTTAACCAGTCTAGATCAGCTGTCCTAGCTCTGTCCCCCCACAGCTCCTTGTGCCCCCTCAGCCACTTTGCTGGCAGAAAAGTAAAAGCAGTTGAAAAACTAAAATGTCCTTGACTCTATGCAGCACTGCTCAGCTAAAACATCACTGTGTTATCAACACCATTTTTCTCCTAAAGCCAAAGCATAGCATCGTGCCATACACTATGAAGAATCATAGAATCATAGAATTGTCTGAGTTGGAAGGGACCCTTAAAGGCCACTTAGACCAAATTCCTGCAGTGAACAGGATCTAGATCAGAGTTTTCAGAGTCCCATCCAGCCTAATCTTGTATGTCTCCATGGACAGAGCTTCCACCACGTCTCCAGGCAACTTGTTCCAGTGCTTCTCTACACTTACCATAAAAAAACTTTTTCTTATATCCAATCTAAATCTTCCTCTTTTCAGTTTGAAACCATTTCCCCTTGTCTTATAAACACAGACCCCACTAAAGAGTCTATCTCCTTCTTTCTTACAACCTTCCTTTAGATACTGTTAGACCGCAGTGAACTTTCCCCAGATTCTTCTCCTCAGTCTGAACAGCCCTCAGCTGTCTCAGCCTGTCCTCACAGATAAGGTGCTTGGATCATTTTTGTGACCCTTCTCTAGACACTTGCTTTCCAACAGGTCTACATCTCTCCTGTACTGAGGACTTAAACCAGATGAGGTTTAACAAAAGCAAGTGTAGAGTCTTGCATCTAGGAAGGAATAATTGCATGCACCAGTACAGGCTGGGGGATGACCTGCTGGAGAGGAGCTCTGCGGAGAGGGACCTGGGTGTCCTGGTGGATGACAGGTTTGCCATGAGCCAGCAGTGTGCCCTTGTGGCCTGAAAGACCAATGGCATGCTGGGGTGCATTAAAAAGAGTGTGGCCAGTAGGTCGAGGGAGGTGATCCTCCCCCTCTACTCTGGCCCTGGTAAGGCCTCATCTGGAGTACTGTGTCCAGTTCTGGGCTCCCCAGTACAAAAAAGACAGGGATCTCTTGGAAAGAGTCCAGCGGAGGGCCACAAAGATGGTGAAGGGCTTGGAGCGTCTCTCCTGTGAGGAATGGCTGAGTGAGCTGGGTCTGTTTAGCCTTGAGAAAAGAAGACTGAGAGAGGACCTGATCCAGGTCTATAAATATCTAAGGTGTGGGGGCAGAGTGGCGAGGCCAGACTGTTTTCAGCAGTGTGTGGAGACAGGACAAGGGGAAACGGCCAGAAGCTGGAGCATAGGAAGTTCTGCACAGATGTGCGCAAGAACTTCTTTACGGTGAGGGTGACGGAGCACTGGAACAGGCTGCCCAGGGAGGTTGTGGAGTCTCCTTCTCTGGAGATATTCAAGACCCACCTGGATGCCTACTTGTGCGACCTGGTGTAGGGAACCTGCTTTGGCAGGGGGGTTGGATTCGATGATCTCTGGAGGTCCCTTCCAACCCCTACAGTTCTGTGATTCTGTGGCTCTACATGGAGAGGAGCTCTGCAGGGATGCAGTACTCCAGATGAGGTCTCACCAGTGTAGAGTACACGGGCAGGAACACTCCCCTCGCCCTGCTGGCCGTGTTTCTCTTTGATACAGCTCAGGATATGGTTGGCTTTCTGGGTTGTGAGGGCACATTGATGGCTTGTGCCCAGCTTGCCATCCACTAGTGTCCCCAAGCCCTTTTTCGTCAAGGCTGTGCTTTATCCTTTTGTCCCTCAGATCATATTGATAATGGGGATTGATGCAGCTCAACTATAAGACCTTGCACTTGGCTTTGTTGACCCTCTGAAGTTCACCTGGGCCCACTGCTCAAGCCTGTCTAAGTCTTTCTGGATGTCATTCTGTACCTGGGAGTGTTGACTAACACCTGAGGGACATCAGTTTTCATTGACCTCCCTCTGAACATGGACCACAACTTTCTGGTTACAATCTTATGACAAGTTCCTCATCTGTCAAATGATCCACCCATCAAACCTATATCTTTCCAATTTGGAGAGAAGGATGTCATGGGGGATCATGTCAAAGGCCTTCCTGAAGTCCAGATAGGGAACGTAAGTGTCTCTTCCCTTGTTCATTAATGCAGTTATGCCATAATAGAAGACCACAATGTTTGTCAGGTAGGACCTGCCCTTATTGAAGCCTTGTTGGCTGACTCATAAGAAAATCAACTCTGTGTCAGCTGAAACTAGGACAGGCAGTTTAAAAACATAGTAACCTGGCCTATCTATCTAAGTTTACATGAGAGACAGTAACAGCCAAAAGCCTGCTCTGTGTGAATATGCTATGGCTCACTTTCATCCTGCTAACATGTGGCCTGTTGATATGCATAGGTATTTATGTGTAAGGAATCCTTTCTTGTTTGCTCACAACCGATAGGCACAGTCAGAGACTGTGGATTGCATTGCCATTTTATCTTTCAAGCAATACGTATCTAAAGCACAACTTCAAGTTCAGCAATTTTTAAAGTAAACTTTAAAAGAAGGTAAACAGCTTTCTTTGTCTGTAAGTACCATGGAAATCTTGCCTTAACAGTATCTAGTATGAAGGTTCTTTTTCCTTATAGGTCTTTGCCAGAGATGTAGAAAAGAGGCCTAGGAAAACAGTTCATCATTGCAAAAATCAAGGCAAAATCCTCAAAGCCCTGTGGTTTCCTTCTCTTTATGTTACAGCTTGTCACCTTCTCAGGTCTATTGTGTAAGTGCAATTTTTAAAGCCATTTGAAACGTAAAGTCAGCAGTAATTTTCTGCAGCAGTAATAATCAAAGCAAAAGACAAGATGTATTAATTACAGATAATGAGTAAAATAGAAATCAGCATCACTAGCTTTTCATTATTAAATTTAATTACCAGATTCAAGTAACCCCAGGTTTATTTGTGTACAGCGAAGAAAAGAAACCACCCAAAATCAAACCCTATGCAGAGCATTATCCAAATGCTCCTTGCACTCCATCATCTTGGGGCCATGCCCACTGCCCTGTGCATCCCATTCTATGCCCACCGCCCTCTGGTGCAGACCCTTTCCCTGACCCCCAGCTGCCCCTCCCCTGACACAGCTCCATGCCGTTCCCTCGGGCCCCGTTGCTGTCATGCAGAGCAGAGCTCAGCACCGCCCTCTGCTCCCTGTGAGGAGCTGCCGCCGCCATCAGGGCTCCCCTTATCTCCTCCACTGTAGGCTGAGCAGCCGAGCAACCTCAGCCTCTCCTTATACACCTTTCTCTCCAGAGCCTTCACTGTCTTTTCATTCCTCCTTTTCATGCAGTCTAATAACTTTATGTGCTTCTCATCTCGTGGAAGGGAAGTAGATAACTGGACTTTAACCTTGAGATAACAGCAGCTCTTAAGTGAAGGGACCATTAATAGAACATCAATAAATATGAATTTGCTGAAAAAAAAAATCACTTTATCACCTTTTAAAATGTCAAACTCATTATGATAACAAAATAGTAAATATAATCATTCAGAGGAACTCTATCTAGGATCAGACACTCACAAGGATGGCAATTTACATATAATTTAAATAATAAATACACTTTTTCTTCAAGAAAACCCAGGCAACAACTAATAGGATTTATCAAGTTATGTCAACTGTAGCTTATCTTCTAGCTGATTATGAGGAATTTTGCAGCTTCCATATATGCCTTTGTTATCAACGCAGTTTGAAAAGATGATAAATGGGAAGACAGAGCTTGTACTGTGAACAGATCTCCCATTTCAAAGTTCCTGGTTGCTTCAGAACTGCTTTGACTAAGTTTTCTGGGATAGACTAATTCACTTGCAGGTCTAAGAAGTTTATTGAAACTCCCCATGTCCAAAAATAAAGGGCTGTATCTTATTAGCACCTTAATTTTAATACTTGAACTCTTTATTTCCATTTATACCAGTTGCTTTCTCACAGGTAGGTGAAAGTATTTGGAAATGTCACAGTTTCACACTAAATGAATTTACATCTGGAAAAATGTTTTAGTTAAAGGCTTGTCATTAAAAAAAAAAAAAAAATGTTGCCATGTTTTTATAATTTTCATTCCTTCTGCTTATAGGATGCCATCAGAACTTGTCAGACATCCATTAAAGGGAAAGATGACGAAAGGGATGAAGGCTGCTTACATGAAGACAGAATTTACTCTAAAATAGAAATGACATCTAATGTCACTGGGTGCACTCCAAAGAAGATCTTGAGTTCAATCACTTACGTTCATGTCACTGCAATAAATGTTTAAGGAACAAGGACAATATATTATGTATTTAAATGTCTAAAACATTCTCAAATTTGATAATCAACATCAAGCAAGCTTTTTTTGTAATTTCAGTTCTGACATAAATACATATACTCTCATACTTTCAATATATGCCTTGGCATATACGTATACCCAATCAGCATTGTCCCATGAAAAGTATTAGATTTTTACACTTTGAAACTTCAGAGATAAAGATTGATCAGCATCTAATTGGTAGAAGAACCAATGGAACTTTTTCACTACAGTGCCTTGCACAATGAGAAGAATCAATTTTTTCATACTATTAACATTATAAAACAATATGCTGTGACAGAAAAGCAATAGAGACAGCAGATAGGAGAAATGGATCTACTGCTCTACATGGCCTACCTGTGTTTCTCAATTGAAAGAACATGGAGAGGAAATAACTCTTGCAATTGCAAACGCTTGCTCATGGCAAATCAGACAAACAAATCTCAAAAAGTAGTGAGGGTTATTTGCAGTGGACAACAGGGAAAGGACACAAGGGTTATTGAAAGGTTTGCTGGGGTTAAATCAAAGTAAGAGGAGAACAGCTGATGGTCTCTCATCACTGTAGTCATCAGGAGTCATAAGAAAAACTGAGTCTGCTCCAGACAATGTTACCTTCACTGCCTCTCTGAGGTTTCATAACAGTATTGGATAAAAAACCCAGAGAATAGAGTATGCTTTCTTGTTCTGCTTTCATTAAATTAGTATGTATTTTAAATGACTACAGCATTCTCTTCTAGTAACTTTATGTACAAAATACTATGCATAGTAAGATAAAATTATGTAACTTCATAAGGAAAAATTCCACTCCCACTTTTCTTATAGTGTATCAGTATCTCTTTGTTACTGCCATTGTCAAATACAGTTTATTTATTCACAATAGAGGATATGAGAGAATATACATACTGATTACATAGAATGTCAAAGGAAGATGGTTCTACACAAAAAAAAGATCTTTTTTATGCTATGATAATGCCCTTCCATTCTAATCTATTTTGTGTCACCATTTAGATGTTTTGATTAGACAAGTGTTTTGTTATTTGTAAAGAGACTAAAATGACCTAAATAATAGCTGCTTTTATATAAGAAAGTAGAGAGAAAGGATTGCAGATGCTAATATATTAATGTCTTCTTCCTGTCCTTTTTTTTTTTTTTTTTTTTGACATGAATGCGTTAAACATCTATCTAATTAAAGACTGCTTAAAAGTGAATATAAAGTGGATTGGGTGGGTTTTTCCTAAAGACATATGAATTCCAGAATACTTGTCTTTTTCCATATATATCTTCAAACCACAAAGTCTCATTGCATGCCTTTGGCCTTGTCAATTCATGAAATTGTCATACTGGGAGAATCTTTAATTGCCTCTCAGAGACCTTTCCATTAGCTTTGCAGTGTTCTCCTGGCTTTGAGAGAGGGAGCTACCTGGTGGTTTCTAGTTTCTAAGCCTTCCTGCTCTGTTTGTTGTCTTGATGAAAGACTACAAAACCTGAAATCATTGCTTTGTCTTCAAGAGACACTAGCAAAATCAGGGTGTTCTTTGAACACGCTTTGTGACTGTAACTAAAATTTCATACTTCTGAGAACCGTGTCATTATATGCTTAACTAAACGACTATTATTATAAATATTAACTATATAAAATGGCAAATATGGTGAATTTTGCAGATGTTTCTTCATTTTATAGTTGATGAAGTTGATTTGAAAGGAAATATTCTGCCCTCTTTCCATTTCTAAAATAGTTAAAAGGCAGACTTGAACTGTGTTTCTGCTATCTGAATACTTTCATACTTATGTGAGTTCAAAGAAATATCAGTATTTCTATATTGAAAGGATAAACTGAAAAACAGGAAAAAAAAATCAAATAGACTTTCATTGCCTCTTCTAGTATTCATTCTAGCAGGCATTTATCTTCCATGGATGATTATTAAAGAAATAAAAATAAATAAATAAAATAGTAAGAAATACAAAACTTTGTCCCTACACAGTTTTAAGGTTGCAGTACAAAAAATAAGCAATCATCCATTGTGGAGATAAACTCAGTAAAATTAACAATACTTAAGAATACTATATTGTCTCCATAAATTATTTAGCATCTTTTTCATCATGGAGAGTGAAAAAAAAAAATAATTACAAGGTGGAAAGTGAATGTTTCTGTAACTGTCTATTAGTCACAGTATGTTCTTTAATCAGGACTGAGAATTCATAGTTTTCTTTCTATTTTATAACTTCTACTTCCCTTAATCTCTATTATTAGTATCATTATCTTTGTCTACTTGCATTCTAGTTGCGACTCAAAGTCATCAGTATTGAACTCTGTTTCCTTGTGGGCCCCTTTCCCCATGCAATAGAGTTCCTACATGTCCCACATGTGAGTACTTGAATTTAAGTACTCACATGTACTCACATTGCATTTCTTGGTCTTTGCTGCATGTATCCCATCACATTTCCTAAGAAATACCATCAACATCCCTCATACAGGTATACTTCCTTTATAAACCATAGAATTTTTTTCCTTGTATTACGAAGAAAATATTTTTGCTGACAACTTGATATTTTTCCCAATCAAAATCTCTATATTTTGAAAACAACATTTTGCTTTTGCTACAAAATATAGAGCTAAAATGACTGAAACACTGTTGATACACAGGACACTATGCATACAATGCCTCCTATTTTTTCCATGGAAATTATAGCAAATTAACTCTGTTTTGTAGAACAAATTCTCAGCTACAAGAAACTATTTTTTCAACACAGGCATCACCATTAGCTGTGCATTTTCACAGCCAGCAATGAACAAGAGCCTGCATGCCATACTCATAAAAATCTGCATGGACATCCAGAATGTGTCTTGCCTTTCACATCACTGTCATCACTGCTGAAACGAACCACCCACTGCCTCACATTTCCCATGTACACTGTTTGGTCTCCATAAACATAAGCATCAGAGGCATGTCAAAGGCTGCCATTTCTTCCGCATAGAGGAATTCATTGATATACCTATGCTCCATATGTACTTCCATGTCAGAAGCCATTCTGCTGCCATCTGTCACACAGCTACAGAATGTAACAGGATACTGGTAGGACGGTTCTATTTCTACTGCGGTATCACAAACATCCATCACTGACGTTGTGGGCCAACATCATAAAATACAAGCAATAAAATAAGAGCCATTACCTTTGGACCAGCCGTCATAATAGAATAGGAAGGAATTTTTATTAGTTTTATTTCGTTCCTCTTTGATTACTGCTCCTAATATTTATGTTAATATATTTATGTATATCGACTACTTAAATATTTGTGAGCTATATTTGTATTGTTCTTTGTCTTATAGGTTCAAATATTTAATTAATTGATTTTAATAAACTGGTATAAATTCAGTGCTAAAAACAGCTACCATATGACAAAAAAAAATCCTAATTCATAAAAATAGGCCTATTACTTTAGAGCAGAAGAAAAAAATATTGTCTTCATGTGTGGGTGACTGTAAAGCAATGAGGGTCATTGATCTTCAGTATTCTCAGAAACAATTATTAATATGTTATCATTCTGAACATTCCCTCAGAGGTGCTGTAGAACAATTTAAACTTTTTGTTTGTTTTGTTTTTTCCAATCTGATATGGTGTATGATTTGAAGGCAAGGACGCAGTTCCCAGCTGATGCATATATTTTCTCCTTGGTCCATTGAAACTATAGGTGCTATACTATTTTAAACATTAGTCCTCTGGTCTGTTTTACGTGACAATGCCACAGTAGACCCAAAGTAATTTTTACCACACAATTTCCATGTTTTCTTGCTTTGCACTGTGATGTCAAACATTCAGCAATGCTAGCTAAATTATATGCATTTATGTGTTTAAGTTAAAATCTGGGTAGTGCTGAGAACTGAGTGTTCCCTATAGTTTCACAAATACTAATAAAAAACTGCTGTGGACAGTCTAAGCACTTAATTTATTATTTCTACCTATTAATCAATATAATACATATTTTAATTCAGAGACTAGAAAATACTTTTCATGGCTCCAGAGTACCGCATAGAAATAGGGAAAAAAAAAGCCTTAAGATAACAAAAAATATTTCCGTGTAGCTCTTACTCTTAAGTCATTTAAGTGTATTAATATAATTTCTCCATACAAATGGTGGGCTAATAAATCAACAAATCTAAATATAGCTTTTTGTTGTTGTTGTTGTTGTTGTTGTTTTTTGTAACGGTTATTGTGTGACTTTGTTCCTTCATAAGTAAACCTATTTATTCTTTTATCTCCCTCGTAATTCTTCAGAAATTTTATGAGCTTTTGATCCAAGCAAGTGATGTCAATCTAATACAATTTTTTCACTAGCAGAAGTACCATAGCCTCCAAAATATAATTTTCATTAGTTTGTTTGATATATCCATTAGCTGACAAACAAGAAAGAACTATAATGTTATTTTGAAATGTGTGTATAATACCACATCAGTTCCATTTCAAGCATAACAGTCACACGTAAATTGTTGATATATTAAACAATCCTAAATGACAAATACTTAGATGGTAGACTGAAGACAGTGTCTTTGTTAAGAAGAGTTTGAGTCAAAAGTATTCAAAGTCTGGAAATATGCAGAATATCTTTGAACTAAAGCTAGATTTTATTGATGCAGACATTATGTCAAACAGCTGTCTACGTATTTTCTAGATTTTTTTTTTTTTTTTTATGAATCACCATTTCATGTAATGGATATTTTACTATCAGATCCATAGGATTTTCAAGTTGTTTTGTTTTTCATGTAATAAAACTAAATTCCAGTATATTTTGTTGCTAAGCCATTCAGAATATTTTGTTGTTGTTGACGATTAAGGGCTATTTTTGACTTACTATCTGCACTGTAACTCAGTAGACCATTTGTGTTTCTGCATAGAGAAAGACAAGAAAAAAGAAAATAATGAGGATACAGTGTAGAGGGCAACAGTTTGGAGGCAAATATGGAATGTTAATAATTGGATTTGTAATGAGTGCGTGGATTTAATGACAATGAATGCTGTTCTACTCTACATTCTCCGAAGAATTTTAAAGAACTGTATAATACTCCATCAGCATTAAAATCTCCCATAAAAATCTAACCTCAAAGCAACTTGGAATAGTGGTACAGATTTTCATAATATTGATATTTACAAAGTACTTTCCAACAGAACAGAAGGTTGTACAGATCATAAGGGCTTTATAATATGACATTAGGGAAGGGAAGGGAAAAGAAGGGAAGGGAAGGAAACAGTTTATGTTAAAAAAAAGTTTCAAATAAAATGAAAATCATATGAATAATATTGTTTTTGTTCTCACTTTTTGAATAATTTTTTTAAAAATTCATTTAATTCCATGGCACATGGACTTATCATTAAATCATTTCATTCTTTCTCATCAAAACATATACATATGTGAATACATACATATTGTATGAAAGAACTAAATACTTAAGGGAATTAATTATAATAAATTAATTTTTTAAAACAATAAAACATTAAGTTAATATTCTGGCTGTGTCTGAGGTTTTGATTTGTGTATAATGCAAAAGAAGGACAATACAATAGCAATGATAATTTTATAAAATCTAATCATTCATACAGTCTCCTTACTCAATAACAAATGATATGAAATTAATTTATTTGAGTGGAAGTGGTGTAAAAATTGAAACTGAGGTTTTCTAAGGAAAAGAATGTTAACTTGGGAAAGTATAAAGTGAAATTTGCCTCTCAGAACTACATGTTGAGTTTTATATAGCTACTGATCTTTGTTGAAAATGGTATGACAAACTTTTACAAGCATAAAACATGATGATACACAAGACAACAAAGACTGGAATGCATTTGAGGTGTCATTTGCTTAACCAGAATGAGATGGAATAGGAAGCTGGGATTCTTTTATATTACATATTTATTTGTCATGGTTCAAAGTATTTAGTAAAGCAACATTTATGGTTCTTACCACTTAAGATATATATTCTGTGAAATGGTGCTTTCAAAAGAAATGAAAATCAGTTTCCAATCAAGTCTTAAATGCCATCAAAGACCTCTCCAGAGATGTTCTCTTTGTCTTATTGATGTACTTCAGATGTTCTTCTCTGGTTGTGGAATACATGGAAATTGCAAATGATTTCCTACACTGTTGTTATCTATGTTTTTTCCATATTGTTAAAGGCCTAATATTGCCTTCTTCTTGCCTCCATTTCCCATGGAGAGATAGTAAATGTTTTAAGTGGCTTCTTTAAAAAGGCAGAAAAAAGAAAAGGAGAGGAAAGAGAAATAAAAGAAAATTTATCATAAGTGAAGAGTTTTTGTCCCAGGAGAGCTTTTATGCGTTAAAAGTGGCTGATATTACTTTTAAAGTGGAGAAATGTAGCTCTGTATTTCAAACTTCACGGTTCATACTTTCTCAAAATCTTGGCAAAGTGCACAAAATCAATATGAAAGGTCAGTTCAGCACTTTGGGGATTGGAATATTTACATTTATGAAATTGATATTAGGAGTCTATGCTGCAGTGGACATCAGATTATTTCACAGAAGATCCCCAAAGGATTTTCATTCAAAATGATTGCATGTACTGTAGCTTCATTCTGAAAACAGCTATTTCTTAAACAAAGCCACTCAAAACACTTTAATTGTGTACAAAAGCAAACAAACAAACAAGCAGACCACCTTACAAAGGGTGTTAGATACAAAGGGTGTTATGATTTCTGCATGATCATAAATGAGCTTGAAAATTCCCTACTTTGTTTGGAGTCCCTGTTGGTGTATGGTATACATTTTATCCTCATGCTACCAAAGTGCATATTTTCATCTAGATTGATCATATTGGTAAACAAACAGGATTAAATAGGTGGTGTTTGCCAAGTTGTTCAAATTCATAATTTGGTGCACTAACAATATGGAACAAAATAAAGATGTGGCTATCCATACTGTAGCATGGACATTTCTAGCTATTCTAGATAGTCATAATTTTATTCCAGCTGTTTCTGGGCTGTTCTTTCGGAGCTCAATTCGAAGATTACTTTTGAAACTTCTACCTGCTTTATGCTTCTTCTTTTATGTACTAATATTTCACTTTTTAATTTAAATTCTATTATATGAAAATTTGTTTACTGTTTCTACAAAATGAATCTTTTCTCCAGAGATTGTCACAAACATTATAAAACCTAATGGTTGTTCAAAGCTCTCTTCAGATAGCTCTTTGTCTAGATCTGAATATTTCCATAATTATCATGTGGTCAGATTTGGCATTTGCATTGGTATGATTGTATCTTTTTGACTGCAGCCTACATCTGCCCCTGTGGTGATTTCATACTGTTAGTACCAGGAAGACAGGTTAGATACAAGTCGAAAAAGCAGCATACAGACAGACAGAGCCAAAACCATTCTTTGATGTCAGTTTTCCAAAGCAAAATCAGATTTTTTTTTTTGCACCAAGCAAATGTAGACTTACCTGTTTTTTTGTTTTTGATAGCAGTCTAACATTTATGGTCAAATAGCAATCCAGATGGAGATACTGGAAGTATAGTTAATCAATAGGTATATGTACAATATATGTGCAATAGCACCACTGATGAGAGATGGATTAACACTGTCCAATGTTGGTATTGTGGAAATGTACCCATGTTTGCTTCAACTATATTCAGATAAATTAAATTCAGTATTCTAGAAGTTAAAAAAAAATGCAGTAAATTGTATAACAATCTAATCTTATACAGTTTTAACAGTTAAAAAGATTTTCAACATCATAAATACTGGCTACTTTTAACAATAAATTAAGAGTCATCTGAGGTGGCTGTAGATTATAGCCAAACAAAATGAAAATAAATAATTATTTTTCTTTTCAAACATCTATCTGTATCTTCAATATCTTCCAACATTTCTTTTTGTGGATTTAACTTGACAAGTATCTACATCAAATAATTACAGACATCTTTAATATGGATAAGTATTTCTAATATAGTCTTCAAGAATCTATGTATTATCTATGTGGAGAATGTGGCATTTTCAGAGTACAATCTATCATATTTTGAAATGAGATTGTTCAGACAATTTATCATGACATTAAATCACAGGGCTGACATGAAATGACATTTTATGTAATAGCTGCTAAGCTATGGCAAAGGAAAAAAAAAAGGTCATTTTTTCTTTTATTCTTACATTTTTTTATTATATGTTCTACTTCCAGTGTCTTCTTTTTTGTGAAATCTAAGAATTTGTCTATTAATTGAAAGGCTTCCTGCAAAATTGAGGAAAAACAAAATCCAAGTGATATTCTAGCAAGTCGAGACCACATCCAGATGAAAAGTATTTTCTGTAGCTGAAAACTTTGTTCATGAGTAATGAGTGGCACAATTTCATGGGCTCAGATAAATATAAGTTTACTTGCTTCAGACCACTGCTTACATCCTGATTTTCTGTTTGCAGTGAAATAAAAAGTGAGGAAAAGACAATGTTATTTTTAAAACAAACATACTTTCTTCTAATGGTGTTTCAATCACCCTTAAAGTAAATTCTGCCAACTTATCTACATTTTTAACTAAATTAGAGGTATTAAATGCATTAAAACTGGTTTCCTTGAATTCTGAGAAAGCCTCAGCAAGCTCTATATCAACCCTTCTCAAGACTCCCTGTCTACAGATGGCTTGTCTGTTCTCTTGCAACTGTAAGATATTTTGCCACAGATCACCACATGATTTGGCCTGCACTAGTGTTCTTGAAAGCAAATTAAAAAAAAACAAAAACAAAAAAAAACAAAAACAAAAACAAAAAAAACAACCATTACATAGCAAACAACACAAAAACAAAACTATTTGGCTTGAAACAGCTGGAACAAATATGAGCACTAAGAGAGGCTGATAAGCAAATACAAACAGGTTTACAGCTTTGTACATTGCCAAAATATTAGCTGCCAAGATACATAAGTCGTGTTCCAGGCTCAACTGATGAATTTTATGTCAGACCGGGCCAGCTGTCTTAGTAAAGCATTCTAACAGCACACAGAGCCCAGATCATCATTCTCCAGGGACTTAGGGTTGACATTTTTGTTTGGATTCATAAAGGCCATCAAAACCTGGCAAAGTGCTGCATACTGAAAGTAGATCTGTGGCTGATGACACAGCATGTGTGTTATCATACATCTGTAAATGAGAAATTGTGAAATAACCTGAATCAGCAAAGTCTTGCTTCAGGCAAACAGTGACTAATTTCCAAATAAATACTTATATGATAGGATTTTAAGAAACAATGAAACCATAATATCATTATGTTGTGCTGGTACAACCAGCCTAGCATCCGCACTTCAGAAGGGGATGCTAGGCAGAAGGAAGACATGAAAACATGTCAGCTGCTGGTATTGGGCAGATTTTTGTTCCACAAATGAATTCAGTCATATTTTCAATCTATGTTCACTTTATCATGTCACACCAGGAGTACTGAGCTTCTCAGTTCAAGGATAGCTAACTTCTAGAGACAGTCCAGCAGAGGAACATAAAGATGACTCAGGACATGGAGCACCTCGCTTATGATGAAAGGCTGTGAAAACTGGGGCTGTTCAGCCTTGAAGAGAAGGCTGAGAGGGGTTCTTATGAATGATTATAAATAACTGCATGGAAGGTCTCAGTATGATGGGGCCAGGCTTTTTTTTGACAGTGTCCAGCAACAGAACGAGGTACAATGGGCACAAATAAAGGAAATTCTATATGAACCTGAGAAATAACTTCTTTATTGTGAGGATGACAGAGCCCAGAGAGGTTTTTCCAGTGGAGTACGAGGTTTTACCCTGTGGAGTATCATGTAAAGATGATTAAAATCCACCTGGACAGTTTCCTTTGTAACTTACTGTAGGGAACATGCTTTAGCAGTGGGGTTGAACTTCATGATCTCCAAAGGTCCCTCCCAACCTCTAAAATTCTGTGATTGTGTGATTTATGGGAGATGAATAGTTTCATGATGTACCACTGTATTCTTTTAAAAATATTTAAACCTATTTCTATTTTTTAACAATTTTGTCATTAAACTAAGCCTTATATTTTGAGTCTATTACAGAGGAAAATTTTGGATTCTTAGTTTTCACTTTACATTGCAAAATGAAGTTTATGATGTAGTCTTGATCTGATCTACCCTGTACAAGTACTTTAACATAATCACTTAGACAAACATTTCTGAAACACCAGAGTCTCTACTTTCTGTATTCTTTTTCTTTCTTTCTAATTAATTCCTCTGAAGCCAATTTTAAATTGCAATAATAATAATATATAATATGGTTTCTTACTGAACAGAATAATATTCTCAGCTTCCATAGTACTTGCACTGGTCTGTGGGTTGGATTATATAAATAAGTATTTCCCAGCTCACTTAACACTTAACATACAACACTTAAAACATTGTGTACAACTCCCAAAAGCCTCACTCACCAAAGTCATCCCATGAGAACCTAATGAGATTTCCATGAGAACTGAATGAGGTTCAACAAGACCAAGTGCAAGATGTTGCACTTGGGTCTAGGCAGATCCAGATATGTGTACAGACTGACAGAAAATCTTACTGAGAGTAGCCCTGCTGAGAAAGACTTGGGGACTCTGGTGGATGAAAACTTAAATGAGCCAGCAGTGAGTTCTTGAAGCCTGGGAAGCCAGCTATATCCTGAGCTGCATCAACAGAGGGGTGGACAGCAGGATGACAGAAGTAATTGTCTCCCTCTACTCTGTTCTCATGAGGCCCCTTCTGAAGTATTGCATCTAAGCCCAGGGTCCCATCACAAGGAAAACATGGAGCTGTTGGAGTGAGTCCAGAGGAGGCAACAAAGATGATCAAAGAGCTTAATATTTGCATTTTTAATATATAATTTTAAATGTCTTATTTCAGTTTTGTTAAAAGTTTAACACTTTTTAAATGGATAATATACCATACTTCTTGTTTATTTTGTTTTAAATCTTCAATAAAATCAGTGAAGTGTAGATTGGCCTTTTTCTTCCTTTTTACTTTTTCTCTAGAGAAAAGAAAGTATTTTTATTCTGTATTAAACTACATTTGAGGCAAAGTATCAGATACATCAGTCAAGGTCACATAAAGAAATGTTATTCTGTTCATATATTCAGTGAAGTGTGTTTAAATGACAAACACTTCACATTAGCCAACCCTTCTAAAGAATTTGTTCTTACACACATAGCAGTGCTCCTTGAGGTCTCTAGGTGAAACATCACTATGCAGTAAGGGCTAATTTTTTAACTTTAATACCAGTATTTTAAAATGCAGACAAAATAGGGTGAATGAAAGATTGTGCTGGAATCTAGCAAAAAAGGAGTGTTCAAGCTTTAGTCCAGTAATGGAGAGAGAGAAAGAGAGAAAGAAAGAGAGAGATAGAGAGAGAAAGAGATCTTTTATGTATTTCTGAGATTTGATTTAGATCTTTTCGTGTAGTAATTGAAGACAACAGTAGAAGACATTTTGATTAGTTTGTGATAACATGAGAAGAATTCTGCTTTTCCCTACCGTACTTTAAATTTAAAATCTTAAGGATGGACACTCATTTAAAACAAAATGAAACAAAAATAATAACCAATAAACTAAAAAACTGTCAAGGAGGGTAAGATAAGTTTACTCTGCTCATATTATTTCCACTTCTAGCTACATAGTTGATCTAACACTTTGAATGTACAAATGCCTCAGAAATTTTTCTACATTTGGCATCATCTTTGAACAGAGCCCAGAAAACCAATTTTAGGCTCTCCCAAAGAGGATGCATCCAAAACTTCCAAAAAATGAAGTTGTTTGTATGGACACTCTTGATTATTCAAGGCATCATTCTTTATACATCTTTCTTGGCAGTTTAGAAATATTCCAAATTGTTTTGACAAACATGAGACTACAGGAAGACAGCTTCTTGCTGAAATCATCTCTCTGCCCCACAGAAAGATTCTGTATTTTGTCACTTTGACCAATCCATTCATGTACATTTGTTTCCAGAACTAAACACTCACTTGAACTGATATTTATTTCCCAAAATGTGGATTTTCAAAGATCATATCAGAACTTTATAAATTTTGGAAACTCAGTTCCATCTCTAAAATCCATATATTCTGGAGGTCAAAAAAACTGGACTTAAAGTGGAATGATAAAACATATAGATAAATGAATTAAAAGCTACTAAATGCTTCTGTCAGGCACTAATAACTTTTTCCCCCTAATACAAGTTGCAGATTAGGAGTGTAATGAATAGACAAAGCCTCCCCCATCATTTTCAGTTTGAGATGTTATACATTACTCATCTTTTTGTGTGGGGGGGGGGGTGAGGGGGAGGGAAATTATATTATTTATGACAATAAAACCATGTTTATTATTGTAATCTTTGTTATGACTAAGCACGCATTGATATTACCATACATTTTTTAAAGTTTTTTAAAATCACAACCTGAAATTTGCTCCATTTCCCTCATTCGTGTCTTTTCTTAGAAAAGAGAGAAAATGAAGGAGCGGAACAGAAAAATCATGTGCTTGGCTGACTGTAGGATGGGCCTGATTAGGTGAGTAACAAATTTAATGCTGTCCAGTACATCTATTGCTACCCTACTGTGACTGATGAAGCTACCTGAATCAGTAAAGTATTCTGGGGAAAAAGAGCTTTGTGAGATGTTTTCCTGCAAAGAGTTAAGTTTTTGGGTCTAATAAAGGAGGGAAATATTAAACCTCAGCTTCACAGCTAGGATCTTTTCTTCAGATTTTCTAATGATTAGGCAAGCATACTCAATATCACCACAGAAAAATCCGCTTCACTGATGTGAGCCTTTCCTTTTCTTGGTTTTAATTCAAAATAGAAAGAAAACAGAGTGAATTCTAAGAGTTCAGCTTTTGGGATGCTATGTAAGACTACGATGGAGAAGAAGATCTGATATATTAAGATTTTATCAATATTCACATCACAGAAGACTGAAAATTGAACTAAGTATAGAAAAGCTGTATAGTGAAGCAGAACTGATAAAAGTACAAAATCATATGCCTCCAGATTGTGCCTGGCAATATTTAGCAGCTGAAGTCAGTGAACCTGAGACTGTATTGAGAAGTCTATTGGAAAAGAGACAAGCCAAGAACTTGAAGAGAAGTAATGCTTGCCTTTAAATAAATATCAGAGACAATATTTTCAAGTTGATTTGGTACAAAACCTTAATTCAGTGTACTGAAATAGGAATAAAACTGGAAAAGTGATGTATAACCTCACTACTCTGCATTGGTGAGACCTCACCTGGTGTACTGTGTCCACATGTAGATTGCCCAGTTCAGGAGAGACGTGAACCTGTTGGAGTGTGTTTAGAGGAGGGCCACAGAAATGATCCAAGGGATGGAAAACCTTCCTTACAAGGACAGGCTGAGAAAGCTGGGGCTGATCAGCCTGGAGAAGAGAAGGCCCGGAGAGACCTGATAGTGGTCTTTTGGTATACAAAGGGTCCTACCAGAAGGAAGGGGACAGACCTGTTTTGATCGGACAAGAAGAAATGGTTTCACACTAAAAAGAGGAAGATTTAGATTGGATATTAGGAAAAAGGTTTTTATGGTAAGTGTAGAGAAGTACTGGAACATGTTGCCCAAGAGGTGGTGGATGCCCTGTCCCTGGAGACATCCAAGGCCAGGGTGGATGGGACTCTGAACAACCTGATATAGCTGCAGGTCCCTGTGAATTGTAGGAGAGTTGCAATAGATGACCTTTAAGGGCCCCTTCCAACTCAAATGATACTATGATTTTATGACTTTAAGAAAATAAAAGTGGACCTCTATCGTTTTCCAAAGCAGCAAACCTCTGGCAGTGGGTAGTTTGCACACATGAACCCAAGTATGTGGACTATGGTAATTGGCACAAATTACCACAAACAGCTTACACTATTCAGAGCAGTCCCCTGTAAGTAATGATGATAACAATGTAAAGTAGAGTATCTCTTTCACACTAGGCAATGCTTTTGAAGATGAACAAGATTTTGAAACATCTGTGAAGCACATCCTTTGAGATAAGTAAAAGACATATATATGAAACATAAAATATAGTTTATTCTCTTTTAACGTGGCAGAGTTGCTGTCATTTTGTTAGGTAAAGAGTGGACTCAAATACACTTTTTAAGTGTAAAATGAGTCCCAACTTGAAGTAGGGCAGGTAAGAAGAGGAGGGATAAACCAAACAGCCAAACAGAGAAAAAAAACGTATCAGATTAGCAAAAAGCATTATTGTTTTTTGGTAGACAAACCAATCATACATATTAAATATCTTTTATATTTGCATATTTCACTTCAAAAGCAGTGACCACACTCTTTTGGTTTAAAAACTTCAGAAAGAGCAGTATCTCCTTTAGGAAAACTTCAAAATATCTTAGTTGTCTGTTTCTTGATAACCTCTTAAGCAGTCTTTAAACACAGTTTCAGAACTATACAAATAGCAGTATATCAAAGGACTGGAGAAGACTGTACTGCACATAAAACACAGCTTGGAACTGACACAGAGAAAAATTGCAGACATTGATTCTCTGAGGCAAATAATCTCAAGTCATGTTGTTTTCCAGCCCTGCAGTTCTCATTTGGGAAGAAGCCAAACAAGCTAATCTAACAGATGTCTGTGCCACTGATTTAAAGTCAAAGGTAGGACACTTCCAATATCCATCTAATTCAAACAAGGAAGGTTTCTTCTGATAGGCACAAAACAGCACAGAACAAATATATTGTCTCTAAATCGAAGGTCAGTGCTTACTGCTCCAACACAAGGATCGACATAGGTGATTTTAAGTGATTGAATGATTTCCATCCTAAGCAAAACAGCAACCTAGCAGGGCTTACTTACTGTTTAAATTTTACCCATTCTATGAAAGTAATTAAAATAATAGGAGATATTAATGTTGGCTAAATGATAAGTCACCACCGAGGAAGTCATCTTTCAAAGGTCATTTAAGATAAAGTGATACCCATGGCTAAGAGATTCAACACTTGTTACTAGGATATGCTAACTAAGGTTATGCTAGCTGTAGCTGTAAACAAAATCTGTGCATTTCTAGCATAGGTCAACAGTTTAAATAATGCTGACTGGCCACAACGTGACAGACCATTTGTCTGGTGGCTGAATCTAAACTTTCTATTAAAACAGTATAATGCTTGAGCACTTTGTTTGTTAGCAAAGCCTTTGGGATGTAAATCAAATATAAATTCACAGCTCAGCATGCCCTTGTGATTTCTGTAGCTTGAATTCACAGCTCTAAGGAAAGTGTTCATGTTCATTTTGGAGTGCTAAGATATAAAACTAGGGATAAAAAAAACTGATCAAGAATATTATAAACTATATTTTCTTGATCAAGGAACACAAAGAGGAAAGATGTCTGTGTCACAAAGAGAAAATAGAATTTGATATTTGCATTAGAAATAGGCATGTCTAAAATGGACATTTTATTTAGAGATGGAAACTGCCTCTTTACTGGAAATCTATTTGTTTAACTTGCCCTTTCCTTTCTTTCAAAGAAAGTTATAAAGTAGGTCCTATTAAACATGTGAGTTTGTACTTCTGTAGCCAGGGCAGACAGTGCACTATGGCTATATAACAATTGATTATATTAAATTATACAAAATCCATTACCTGCACCCTACAGCCCACTGGAACCCTGAATCTGATTGTTAGATCAGATTTGCCTAATAAAGTGGGTAAGAAAGACTATGCTCAAGTTTTGTTTTAAATTTTAGCTATAACAAATATTAATTACTGTTATTGCAATCAAGCTTCCTAATAAATAGCTTTGAGAGAGATTTAGTCTTGGCAGAATTCACAGCACAGATTGTTAATGACAGTGTACCTGTATCATGTATGGGATGAATTAGTACCTAAAAGGTTGCTGTGAATGTCTGAACATTCAGCATTCACTAGTGAGTGGTACATATCACAGAATCATAGAATCATCTAGTATCAACCCCCCTGTTATGTGCAGGGTCATCAACCACTAGTCCAGCCTGCCCAGAGCCACATCCAGTCTGGCCTCAAATGCTTCCAGGGATGGGGCATCCACAACATTCTTGGGCAACTTGTTCCTGTGTGTCACCACTCTCTGTGTGAAAAAACTTCCTCGTAATATCTAACCTAAACCTCCCCTGTCTCAGTCTAAAACCATTACCCCTTGTTCTATCACTATCCACCCTCGTAAACAGCCATTGCCACTCCTGCTTATAAGCTGCCTTCAAATATTGAAAGATCACAATGAGGTCTCCCTGGATCCTGCTCTTCTCTAAGTTAAACAAGCCCAGTTCCCTCAACTTTTATTCCTAGGAGAGGTGCTCTAGTCCTCTGATCATCAATCATCAATCTGATCACATAACTAGGTATATGATGATGCCCAAGAGCAGACTGAGCTTTAGGCAGATAAGCTTTTTGGGACCTTTTTTCTTCACCTCTGAGTTTAACAGGCAAGCACTCTTCCTCCTTTTTTTCCTGATAAGTAAAACATGAAATGGGATCAGTGGTGGTGATGAGAAACTCAGAGGAAAGCCTCTCTTCAACCTTGATGAGATAAAATCTACGCATCCTGCATTAAGGGAATTAACACGCTCTCTCTCCTGCACAACAACTTCTTTGTCTGTAGAAGCCTCTTAGATTACCACTTCCTGAAAATATATTCACACTTCAGATTAGGTGTTTCCAAGATGAAGATGCCAAAAAAAAAAAAAAAAAAAAAAAGTGATTTGATGATTTAAATCTCAACTTTAGGTGTATCTTTGCACTTCAGTAATTCTGTCAATCCAACACTTGCTGCTTAGAACCTCTATTCTCACAAATTACGGAAATACTTCTGTATACTTCTACTGTATTTTGTATCAAATAATATCCAGTTGTAAATATGTTATTCCATAATAAATACATGAAATTATGTAATATTCCCTACAAATTTGACAGAATAAACAGTCTTTGAAAGTCATTTATGCTATGCAAATATATTGTCCAGCAGAAATACTTGCTTGGATTTTCATTTCTCCATAGCAAATCATGTATAATCTTCTATTTATATATGTTCTTACCTTCCCTCCTTCTTCCCTTCTTCCTTCATACTGCAGTGAGGTTTGTCTGGATACTAGTTAATTCTACCTGGATACTGTAAAATTAAAAAATGCCTTTCACAGTAAAGAATGCTTAGCTGTTTAAAATTGAGTACCCTCATTTCTTGAAAACCACTATCTTTCCTGAGTAAGAATAAGAAAATTCTAAGACATGCAGATGGAACTGAGAAAGAATCTGTGGCTAACTGAAACACTAGAATTAGCTTATTGTTTTTCTCTAATGCTTAAAAAAAAAAAAAAAACACAACTTTTTTTTTTTTTCTAGGCTTATATAACATTTTCTTTGCTTATGTGTGTTTTTTAAAATATGGCATGTGCAAAATAAGAAAATGTAATTAAAAGAAAACAATCTTTAAGAAGTAAAAACAAAACTAACCAAAAACACACAAACAAGCCAAACCATAACAAACATATTATATGACCTTTAAAAGATATTTTTGCCTCCAATCTGAACAACAAAATATTCTTACATTCGTATACATTCACAAGGCCCCAGGCAGTTCCAATACAGACTTTTCTGTACTGTGTTCTTTCCAACAAATCAGTAATTGAGGGTTGTTGCAGAGTACAAAGTCCCAGTAATTTAACATTTTCTGTAAATGTCAGCAGAAGGTTATTCAGTTTCTGCAGGTCTCAAGGTCTCTTATACACCATCTAGCCTAAAATCGTGATATCATAAGAACTAAAAAAAAAAAAAACAAAAAACAGAAAGCCCTTGCTTGTTCATAAACTCAGCAAAGCCTATTTGACGTGTATCAATATAACAAATTGTGTGGCCAAATATCAGTAGCATGAAATTAGATGCTGTTTCCTGTAAGGACAGTAGTTAGTACATATAATAGCAGGAGGAAAAGTTTGAGGTTGTAGTTATTTATCTAACCACATTGCTAAAATATGAGTTAAAGTCAATGGTTGAGAAGAATAATTAGATGACCCAGAAATTTGTCTTCACCCTTTCAGTAAACAATTATCCTAACTTCCAGGAACAAAATAGAACATGATTAGTTAATTGCATGAATGGAGAACACAAAGAAACAAAAACCATAAAAACACAGTGTTGACAGAATTAAAACTGATATAGAGATACAATGTTCACAGGCTGATGAAACTGTTAGCTTTAATAGACATTAACATGGAAAAGAGATACAACTAGATATGTGATATTACATTATTTTTTAACGATTCAGCAGGGTTTTCCTTAAAGTTGGAGATGGGAAGAACTGAAGAATGGACTTCGTTTCTCCATTGCTCACTATGAGAGTCCACTTTTCAAAGTAGATTTAATTGTAGAAATTGTTAATACTTTAGTTACAGTGCAGCCTGCTCCCAATAATAGACATTTGGATTCAGAGCTAACAAGAGCACTGCATATGATGCTCTCTGAGTCACAAAGCCCTGCCTTGCTCAGTCAGTTTGTGACTGCAGCTTGGTTCCCAGCCAGGCACACCTCGTATCCCAACTTCACCCTGGATGGCTCATGTGAGACAGCTCCATAACCCAGGACCCTGTTGCCTGGCTTCCAAGACAGTGAAATCTATGTGAGCAGTCTGGATGGGATAATAGAAAATTTCCCTTTTCTAAGATGAAATGCTAAAGACCTGAGTGTTTTCACACATTTTCCCAGGAGAGCCTTCAGTATCTTGAAATAACTCAGAATAAGGCTGTAGCCCAAAGGTATGTTCCAAAAAGAGTAAAGTGTAGCTCCTGGACTGGAATAACTTACTGTACACCAGAGATTTTATTCTTTTGTCTGTAACTGAAAGAATTGGAGAGTGGGAGAGCATGAGCTAGAGAAAACGTGTGGAGGGACTCTTTATTGACTGTACCAAAAGGACAAGGAGTAATGGCTTTAAATTAAAGAGGGGAGATTTAGATTGCATGTTAAAAGGAAATTCCTCACTATGAGGGCAGAGAGGCCCTAACACAGCTGCCCAGAGAAGTTTGGGTGTTCCATCCCAAGAGGCATTCAAGGCCAGGTTGGGTGGGGTCATGGACATCCTGAGCTGGGGGGGTGGCAACCTGCCCATGACAGGGGAGTTGGAGCTCAATGATCTTTAAGGTCCCTTCCAACCCAGAACATTATGTGATTCTATGATTCTATGAGTGTTTAAATACACTCTGTGAATTTGTTTTTGCTTTCCTTTTAGTGTGTCTGCATATTAAACAGTATTGAGGACAAACCCCTCTGAAATACATTACATTGCTTTTTGAAGCCTGATTTCAGCAGGCATATACATAGAAATTTTGGAAAATTTAGCTTTCATGTACTGCTCAAACACGCTGAATTCATTCTGTCTCTCATTTAGACACAGATGAGGACTGAAAAATAGCCTCCGATACCTTGATGGCCAAGAATAATATAGGTATGTGTGAATCAGCTTTTCTAGACCAAAGATCTGGAAAGATCTGTAGAGAATAACAGTGTGGTGAACAAAGGGTTGTTTGAGCTTGCGCTGAGTATTATTTCTTGGCTAAATTTTCACTTTTTCCCATAAGCTGTCACTCTTAGATCAGCAGTTTTGTTGATATGATAATGCCACTAAATATGGCATTTATTTGTGGATAAATAAATAAATAAATAAATAAATAAATAAATAAATAAATAAATCTCTGTATGATGCATTGTTCCTGCCTTCCCTTAGCCACCCTTCATGCATCAATAATACAGTGAATTTCAGCTTCCTCTTTTTGCACCTCTTATATGCATCCAATAGTACTAAAACTAATGCTTGTACCATTAAATTAAATTACTTAAATATTGAAACTGTGATATACACACACTTGTTCTAGTAACAAGCCTACTGAAATAGCAAAGAGAAAATTACAATCTGAGCATCACATTGTTTGGTTTCTATCACTTCTAAAAGTATCTATAATGTAAATGGAAGGGAAATCAATTTCTTAAATTCTGTTTGGATGTAGTGGTAACTTCTACAGCTTAAATCAGTACTTACTGACATATTACATTTATTTTTATGATACCTGTTAACTTTCTATTTTGTGAGTATTTCTATTCTTTGCATTGGTGTTGGTTGTTTTCTGACGTGACAGATCTCTTGACCTATATTGTCATTTAATTTTAGTCCCATGGTGATAAATGTTTAAATAGAAAGTGGTAACATTCAAGTGGGTATCCCTAAAGATTCTATTTATAGCCTACACAGAATAAATACGTTTTGCTGATCAGAACTGTCAGAAATTTTGTTCACTATAGAAATCAGAAATGTTTCATTTATTGCATGGAATACAGAGAATAGGAAAGCATTTTCTTATTAAATTAATCTGTAAAACTCCTTATAAGCATAATATCTAGAGCTGTAGTATGTAAACAAATTGCCTCTTTCATGTCTCCTAAATCTTTGAGGTCCTATGGAGAATGCTCCCTTTTAAAAAGCCATAAATATTTTAAATTGTTAATATTATTTTAACTTACTATTACAGACAGCTATGGAGTCAAGCTCTGACATAGATGGTAAAAGTGAAAATTTGGTGCAAACCAAAGTATCATTTCCATAATTGAAAATGTAACAATTTTGTGCTTCATTCTACTGCAGGTCAGCAGTTTAAACTGAGAATTGAGATAGATATTCATCAAAAACCTGAGTAAAATGTTTGGCTAAGATGTAGTGAGATCAGGTAGTTGGCCTTGGTAATTATTGCAGAGAGTTAAATCCAATAAAAATAAAGCTAGAAGTCATCTTTTGAATGACCTAGTATTTTCCTGCATTTAAATATATTTCTCATTCTGTCTCATCTGATTTTTGCTACAAGAATGCATTAAAGTAGAATAAAATAGCATTCTAGTCCCACAGTGGAAGGCTACACCCTTCTTGCAACTCTCCTCTATGGGAGTATTTACATCAAAGTCGCAGTATTATTAACTGGCAATTTAATTCATATTTTGGACTACATAAAAGACAATTATCCTTTGATTTGACCTATTGCATGGCTGCAGAATTATAATCAGTAATTATTTTCTGAAAAAATCCATGGTATTCATTCTGACATTTGTCCGCTTTTGTGCGTCTACGCAGGCAGGCTGTGAGACAGGCCCTCCATACCAGCACTGGTGTATGTGTTTGTCATCAATCTACGACAAACTCAGACAAGAGGTGGAATATATTCCATGAGGCTTGCTAAATGGCTTACAACTGCATTCACCTAGTTGAGAACTTGGGTGGAGTGATGGATAACTGCTTACTATAGAGCGTGTAAAAATACTTTCCATCCTTAATTTCATAAACAAGAAGAATATTTGCAGAATTCTGATCTCAAATTTCCCTATCTAATACAAAATAAATCCAGACAGCTCCATATGCAAAATTTAACATACTAAGAGGATAACTGTCAGTTTCAAACATAAGTATGGAAAAGATACTCAGTGGTAGAAATCTTGCTCATTTAACGCATCCATAGAGTAGTAAGGATATTGAGAACAGAAACCTTGTTTTTTACATTTATATTTCTTAATGCTTATATACTTTAAAAAGTATTTACTGGTTTGAAGAGCATATATAATAGAACTATTTCTAAGAAAATCTAAGGTTCACTGTACCTGAGAGTATGGCATCTGCAAGTGACAGCAAGTAAGAGGTATAGCAGCCTACAGTAATACAGCATAACATATCATTTGCACTTCATTAAATCACTGTGGGTTTTGGGACCTCTCTGATTTCTCTAGATCTTCAAGAATTTGCTTTGCATGCAAGGTTTCTGATACTCTTTCCAGATAAACATTTAAACTTTTATTATGATGTTGGCTTTTACAACAGATGATTATTAGGACCTATTTTTTTTCTAGTTTCACCTGCATTTTCTTCCTTCTGTAGGACTAATTTTAAAATAAAAGAATAAGATGAATACCCTTCCTTAGTGTAGCATGGAATGAGGATTGATAATCTTTCAACATTCATGGATAGCTGTGGAGTGCAGCTATTGAAAAGATAAGGCAAATTCAGGTTGGGATGGTCATGGTGTAGCATTCATTAACTGCAAAACAAGCAGAGAAACTTCCAATGCAGAACTTAAGGAAAAATTAACTGGAGAGAGCCTCCCTGCACCAACCCTACTATATGATGAAGCTGTGAAAAAAGCAAAGAAATACAGGGAAAATTGTGCTTCAGCCTCAGGAAGAGACTCTTTGCTCTTAAAATCCCACTCTGCGGTGTTATTTATGTAGCACCCTACTTGAGGTTTCAAGACAGGTGCCTGAAGGAATATTTATGCCTGAGAACCTTCCACTGAATGTTAAAATTAATTCATAATGTTCCTCACAGAGGAAAAAAGAACACGTGAATAATTCCTTGTAAGTGTGGCCTTGTAATAGCTCTTGCATTGGGTATGAAAGAAGATACCAACCCCTGAGGCTTATGTTCTATTTTGATACAACCTGTTTAACATATTTAAGGTGTCTCCTAGTGAAAAAAAAAAAAAACAACATTCTTTGTGCCTGTGTCATGCTTTCATGGAGAGAGAAACACTGTGAACCTTTTCAGAGTAATTCAGGTAATTAATGTAAGATAATGTATTTTCATATGGTAGTTAGTATGTATTATGTGATGCTATCATTAGATCTGTATCTAATAATAACTGCTCTTCCCAAGCCTATGAGTATAGGGGACCACAATTATCATACTAACAGATAGTTTATGAACTGTGTGCATTTTAATGTGCACCATTCAAATTAGACCCTTGTTATTTTGATAAGATCACCACAAATACATAATCATTTATGAGCTGAAAAATACTGATCAAAGTATTAAAAAATATATTACTGAATACAATACAATACAATATGCAAGCATATATCCTAACATATTGCTAAAACAGCAATAAGCAAACAGGGATTACAGACAGTGCTATCACTGTATTTCATCTGTTAGGTATCTGCTTTCTGCAAGACTTTGAAATGTGTTTGAGTTGACTTAGGTTTATGTTTATTAAAAGTTCAGTTTGGTGATATATAAAATTAGATCTCTTCCTCAGAAAATTAGTTAAATGAAAGACTGCTGGACTAACTGTATTGACAGTTATTGAACAATAACCGAATTTTACTCTATGGATCAGTACTTGTTTTATTCTGAAATCAATTTGTCTTCTCAACAATTTTTATTTAAAATGAAGTTAGCTCTATTTATCTGACCAGTCACTCTATCTGGGAAACTTAAAATTTTGTTTGAAGAATATATTGTTAACCAAAACACATTTATAAGAGTTACTTCTTGTAATTAAACTTTCTGCTGTCCTTTTCATAACTGCATCTCTATCTGTTCATTTTGATGAAATCTGTTGCTTTCTGTATTCTTATCGGGAACATATGGAACACAACATTGTCACAGTGTCACTCATAAGTAAAACATTGGGTTATTTGCCATATCCTTCAATGTACAGAAATCAGAATTGTTGGATAAAATTGGCACGAAATAGTTCTTCATAATTTTTTTTTTTTCTGAGATAATTAGCCATTATTGATTTTATAACTCTCCCTGCATTGCAAAGTTTTTTCCAAGCTGCCTTTGAATATGACATAAATATTACTACAGAAATGTTCAATGTAGACCTTTTTTTTTTTTTTTTTTTTTTTTTTTTTTTTTTAAATTAGGAAGAAAAAAATCATTTCTGCTTTTCCTCAAATCTTTTATAGCAAATGGGTAACAAGGTAATGACAACAGCAAATGGAGTTGGATTTTTTTCACACTCTGTCTTCATTTCCCAACCAAATCCCAGTTTTCCAGAATTTAAAAGTTTTAATATGAAAATTAAATGAAAATAGTTTTAATATTTGAAATCAATGTTAATAGTTCTTCTCCATGTTTTTTTTTCTTATCACTAATAATTAAAAAAATGTGAAAAACTCAGTTTCAGCTTTTCTGTTTGAGAAGAGATGTTAAAGTTTTTCAGCTGACAAAATTTCAGCTTTTATTAGCTGCCAGAAAAATAATAATAATGAAATCAAACGATCATTTGCCAAAGGAACTACACTTAGAGGAAACCACTATCAAATATGATTTTTTTTACATTTTTGTTGAAGAACCTTGAAAAAAAATGTCATAAGAATTTGAATTTTATGTTATTTATAAAAATTTTACATAGAAACAAATTTAAATATTTTTAATATTTCCACAAAATGGGAAGACACTTCCTAACTAAGTCTTAGACGAAAAGATCAAGGCCGATATTTCTTGAGTTAGGCGCATAGGTATTAAACTTTAACCACCGATCAAACATCTATCATTACTTTGCATCTATTACCCTTTATAGTTCTACTTGTCAGGTCAGTAAAGAAATCATATGAATGGAAGTATACCCTTAAAAGAGTTCAAGACTATACATTCACCTTCACTGTTGCAATTGCTCAGATGAATACTGTCAAGCGGCACTACTCACAGACATACTTATCTTTAGCTATGCTTTTGAAATAATACTACTGCGCTCCTCAGATGAAAGCATTTCTTTGCAAGATGTCAATTAAGCCTCAGATTGACTTTTTATCTTGTATACCTATAAAAGTTTGGAAAATTACTGATACGGGTTGATCTTTCCTGGATGCCAGGCACCCACCCAGACACTTTGTCCGCAACAGAACACAGTGGTGTAATAAGTGGAAAAGCTAGTGGGTCCAGATAAAGATTCTTAGCAACTACCAATATGGGTAAAACAGTTTGTTAGAAATAAATTTCATTTATTGAGAAATAAAAATGAGTTGAGTTGTGAGAAACAAAGACAAAAAAAAATGCATTTTACTTCTCCGGTCCCACTTCTCCACATCTCAATTCTATTCTTTCATTTTGATTCTCAGCTGACACAACCTCTGCATTGTGATGGGCAATGAGCTCTTCTCTGTCTCTCTGTCCTCCTCATACTTTTTAAGCTGCTTTAGATTCATGTTCACAGTAGTGCAAATATTGAAAACGACACCATTAAAATGACAACTTATTTTTCTCCATTGTTGAACTCGTCGGATTTATCCTTTGTTCTTTGCTTCTCAAAATGCTGTTGTTTATTATTACTGAGTATAATGAGGACTATATAGTGAGCTGAGCTCTCCTCACCTGCATATCTTATTAACAATTTACACCTATGACAATTATGAAACAACATCTCTCTGAATAAGAAGTATAAGAAGCATTTATAGCCTCTGCTTTCTGTAGAAAAAGAAACAAAAAGCAGAGAGGTGACCTAGCACAATGACATGGAAAAATAATTCCAATATGCATCAGATGTATTTTTATTGGTGACAAACCTTTCTTTACTTCAATGCCTTGATAGAAATTTAAATATGTAACTGTACTGAATACATTTCACATTAAATTAGGGGGAAAAAAAAATTCTGTTTTTTTAATGGTAATCATTTTAGGCATAAATAATCCCCTAGGCCTCTAATATATTGATTTTTGACTTTCCCAGCAATTTGTAAGAAATCATTCTAGGGCTCTGAGTGAGAACTTTATGTGTATTATTTTTATGGGGAGGAGGGCAACGTGGAAAAAAGCTGCAGGAGATGAGTTGCTTTTATGAGTTTCTTTAATAGTAATTTTTAAGATTTTAACAATAAAACTAGATGAAAATGATGAATATTAAATTATAGCAATCTGTTGGAAGCATTGTGCAAAGAAACTCTGAACAATTCAGGAAAAGAAACGCAGATGGCTATGTTTAGTATATTAGGCTATAGCTAGAATTTGGTATACTGTAACTGACGTTTACATGAACAACGAACCACTGCCAACAACATTAGTTTATAAGATGTATTACTTTGCCAATCTATTGTTTAATAAGGATGGAAGATTTTACTGAATTATGAACTCAAAATGTTAGTAATGAATATTACTTAAATCTGTTATCAGAGAGAATCTTAGTACAGTCATACTTGTGTATTAATCATAAGATATGGTTAATGTCTGTAACTCACCTCTTTTTATGAAGTCATTTTTTTTTATGAAGTCATGGCACTGTTAATAACTAGCCTAGAAAGATGAAATTTTTGGCTTACATTTTGCATATTTGTTGTTCATTTGTTTGCTTATTTATTTTTCTTATTGAGTAGGACCTCTGAAAACATTATTTTTTACTAGTAATTTTACCTCTGGATGTTAGTATGAGCTATTTCTGAAACTGCCATAAGTAAATAATAAATACTATCAGAGAGATGTGTGTTCATCATCCATCATAATACAGTTGCTAATGTTGTTGTAAGCTGGAGAAAAAGCCAGTCGCAGTACTATGACTATATCTTTCTTAGTCATTTAGTATTTCCTGGACATGAAACAGCCTGTGTTTGTGTTACCTAACACTTACCAAGTGCAGTGTCTGCAAGAGTGTCCACTCTAGCTTGTGAAATTTTTTTTTTATTAATCTTGGGAATTATTTTTTAGATGCTAGTTTGTCGACGACAACAAGAAACTCCAGAAACAATCCAAAAATTTATGGTGCCTGGCCATGCTTTTGCTACTTTTTTAATACATCTCCTGCTAGTCCATAACACATCAGGAAATTCAGTCATGAGCCATATAACACAGAACCACACAGAATCACAGGATACTTGAGGTCAGAACAGACCTCTGGATGTCATGTGGTCTAACACTACCTTCAGGTACCAGGTCTCTAAGGAGAAGATTCCACAACCTTTCTGGATAGCCTGTGCCAGTGCTCTGTCATCCACACAGCACAGAAGTGCTTACTGATGTGCAGAGAGAACCTCTAGGGTTTGTGCCCATCACTGCTTGTCCAGACACTGGGCATCACTGACAAGGGCCTGAATCCATCTTCTTTACACTCTCTCTTCAAGTATTTATGGACATGGATGAGATCCCCTTGAACCTCCTCTTCTCCAGATGGAGCAGTTCCAACTCTCAGCTCTCTCAGCCTCTCCTGAGAGGAGAGGTTCTCCAGGCCTTGATGCATCTTGATGACTCTACACTGGACTCTTTCCAGAATGCCAAAGTCCCTCTTGCTCTGAGGAGCCCAGTACTGGACCAGGACTGCAGGTGCAGCCTCATCAAGACTGAGCAGAAGGTAAGGATCACTTCCTTTGATTTGCTGGTGATATTTTGCCTAATGCAGCAAATAATACCATTAGCCTGCTTAGCAGCAGTTGACTAACCTGTTCAACTCTGAGCTCACTGAGACCTCCTGGTCCTTTTCTGCTATATTCCTATGCTGACTGGCCCCAAGCATGTACTGTTGCGTGGTGTTACTCCTAGCCATGTAAAAGAATTTGTATGTTTATTTGACTTAGTTTCATATTTGTTGCATAACTATAAGTGAAGGACATTTCAGAGTAGAAAAACTGTTGATATGAAATACAATGTACAATGCTAGCTGTTCTACAAACATATACTTCATCAATCTATGCACCATCCCACTAACCTTAATCTACAACAGATCATGAGGCAGTGAAAAAAAACAACAAACAGAATCCTGTCTTTGTAGAATAAACAATTTAAGTAGATGAATGCTAATATTTTATCATAATCTTCCAGTTGAATATCCTATAATTCCATAAATATGGAGGAAAAGGAAGAATAGAATATTAATTCATTGAAAATAATGATTGAAAGATCACAAATTCAGTTGTTAGGGGCTTTTTTATCCTATTCTTTTGTATGCTCAGATTGACTTACTGAATATGCACAATTTTGCATGTATAAATACCAGCTGAATTGTGTCAGTATTTCCACCCTTCTACTTAAATTAATTGAAGAACATGCCCACAGTAAGATCCCTAGGTGAAAACGTGGATGTATCATTTGTACACACATAAGTAGATGCTCCAGGGTAAATAATCAAACCATTATTGCCACATTATTTTTGTCTTCAGTAGCTAATTATGCTGGGACCGTACATGAAACTCTGTATGTAGATCTATTTAGCATAAATTTATGCTACAGATTTTAATGACCATAGTACAATCACAAGAAGAGAAAGTAGGTAACAAGAACACAGGATATAAACAACCATATTGCAGAAAAAATTAACACCTTGAATATCAGCAAGATTCAAATGGGAAAGAAGTCCAGCCCATTAAAAAAATGAATTAAGTTCTTTACTGTCTTACTGCCACAATATAAGGACAATTGTAATGCCAGTTCTGTGCTATCAGAAGCTCTTGAGTAGCCCTAAAATCATAAAAATAACATTGATAGCTTAACATTTTAATGTCCCACTTTAAAAGTTCATGCCAGGATATACACAGGGTCACTTCAATGGCATTCTCTCCCATTCCTGTCCTTCTTGGCAGGAAAGAATAGTCTAAATAAGAAGATCATCAGGTCAACTGTGAGACCAGTCAAGGTCAGGTCAGCTGAGGAGAAAAACAGTAATTTGCATCATCTGTGGAGAAGTAAAAAGAAAGCACGAAAGGTAATTCGTAAATAAATTTAGGGCAATTCTAATTCTTTTCATTCAGAACTGAAGAGAGGAGAGAAAGGAAATAATTAATAATACCCCAGCCTTTAATTCTTTCCTTCAGTATACCATCATCTTCTTAACAGAATGGAAATGCTATACTGTGTACATTGCATCTTACAGACTATAGAGCGATACACCTTGGAAGTTTTGAAGCATTAAACATATACTGAAAACAGTGACAGCCACTGAATTTTTGATGAACTTTAGCCATTGCTCAGTATTTCCCATTTCAGAGAAAGAAATTTGTTACAGATGACACCCTGGAGCAGACTGAAATATTTGCCTTTGTTTTACCTATGACTTTCTTTCACTTAAACTATGACATATTAAAAACAAGCACAATTTTAATTAAATACCTTTTGCTGTGTTTCTGCTTAACACGGTGTTCAGAATTTCAAGCAAATTACTTAATCTTCAGTACTGCAGATGTTTCTATTTAGTTTGATTACCTAGGAAAAGAAAATCATAAGGAAAATTTCTGCAAATGAAAATACGCAAGCTAGCATCACTGATGATGACAGAGAAAAACAGAAATACTCTTCTGTCCTTTGACTTATTCAATATTATTTTAGTACTACTTACTGATATGAGGAAAATTTTTCATTGTTTGAATTAATAGACATTCAACAAACATTACTAGACACTATAATGAACTTTAACAGAATTCAATAATTCAATAAACAAACTGTACTAATGAAAAAAAACACATTTATTTCCAAAGTTCTTCACCAAGTGAAATTCAACAGGAATACATCCAATTTTGTGATTATTTAAGATGTATTTCAAAGTGTGAAGAAAATTCTAAGAACTGGGTGTTGTTATACTGGAAATGGTAAGCATATATTGTATTTTTTTCCACATATATGTTCTCCCCTTTCAAGAATCTGTGATGAGATACTTCTGTAGCCAGAGCAGGATGCAAATTACTGTTTTACAACTTTTAATGGATATTTTCCATATTAATTCATCTAATGGTTTTCTGAAGGCATTAATATTATTTTGCATCCACAACATCCTGTGGCAATGAACTCCCCAATTATGCATTTTGAGTACTTTTTGCTTTAAACCATCTGCCTGCTCATTTCATTTGATGCTTCCAGCTGCCTCTGTATGAAAAATAGGGAATAGCTGTTGCTTGTTGACCTATCCTGAGCCATTAATCATTTTACTTACCCCTACCATATCCCAGTACTGCCACTTCCTTTCTAGACTGGAAAGTCTAATTGCATTTTACTCTTTTATATATTCCATTCTCACGTTCTGATCTTTTTTTTTTTTTTTTTTTTTTTTTTTAATCTGTATACCTTCTGTAAGTTTTTGGTTGTTTTTTTCTTCTTTCTGTGTGAGGAGACAGGACAAGGGGAAATGGCCAGAAACTGGAGCATAGGAAGTTCCGCACCAATGTGCGCAAGAACTTCTTTACGGTGAGGGTGACGGAGCACTGGAACAGGCTGCCCAGGGAGGTTGTGGAGTCTCCTTCTCTGGAGATATTCAAGATTCGCCTGGATGCCTACCTGTGTGACCTGGTGTAGGGAGCCTGCTTTGGCAGGGGGGTTGGACTCAATGATCTCTGGAGGTCCCTTCCAACCCCTACAATTCTGTGATTCTGTGATTCTGTAAATGCCTCATGACATGTTGCAATACTAGCTACATCAGCATCCTTCAAAACTTTCCAAGATGCCAAATGAAAGAAAGTAAAACAATTTAACAAAAGAAAGGTAAATGTATGTCCAACACAGGTACAGTGAGAATAAGATCTAGAAAATGCTGAAGAAAAACAACACTGAGCCTCATAAAATTAAGCACAGCAAATTGTAGTTAATGGACTTCTCAAAAATGTTAAAAGCCACTTTGCAACCCTCCAAAAAATAAGCATTTTATGAGAGCATCTTTTATTGGGATCAGAGACCTGAAAACATGATCATATACACAACCTCTGAGTATGAAAAATTTACTCAGTACAGACAATGATAAGCTACTAACTTCACATCAGACAAACCTGCAATTTACTCACTACCCTCAGTGGAGTTTATCAATAAATCTGTACCAGAGAGAACATCACCCAGCCAAGGAAAAATTGACTACTGCTGATTTGTTTTTATGGGCCAAATATCCACCTTGCTGAGCTGTTATGTTTCCTTTTTTGATTTCTTTCCAAGAACTTCTTGATTTTATTCCACTTCTTTTTCTCCAGATCCTTGTTTGAAAGTTTTACTTTATTTTCAACCGGTATAAATTATTGCCAGTCTGGCTGTCTGGCCTTTGTTTCTAGTTTGCAAACAAATATGACTTCAGGAATCTCGTGGTCCCTTGTGGACCGATGTTACAGTAATAATTACAGCATCACCTTCACTTATTTTCATACACCAGGATCACTGCTTGACAGAACTTTGGGCTGTGGAACTTTCTGCACACCTGCTCATTAGAGTGGGATACTAAGGCCTGGTATGCCGCATGCCACATCAGCATCTTGTCCATTCAGGGCATGAGTACTCTACAAGGAATGCTGGAGACATGTACTGATGGTAAAGTTAGGATATCATGTGTAGATGGTTCTGTAGAGAATGCTAAGGAAAAGTTTACAGCTAAAAAATCGTCAGACGTGCTCCTTCACTTCAACTGAAAGGCGTAGGTTCATTTATAAGGTTGAGTCTAAATCAGCTTGCTTTTTGTTCTCACAGAAACCATCTGGAGTTACAAGGAGAACCCCAGAGCGAAGAAATTGCAACATGCCTGGGGTGGCAGATACACCACTTAGAAGAAACATCAAGCATGAGGGTACTGCAAATCTTTAGTCTTAGTTGTGTTCCTAGTCTGTTCGTAGATGAACGAAAACATCATTCAGACAATGCAGACACTGGTTTATGAAAACTTAAGAGTGTTGCATATCTTAACAATTATTTTGCATAAAATAGTTAACATTATCATCAATTACATAAGTATATCAACATACATATTTCAGTGTATCTTTGGTGCCTAGTTTTGCAATTCTGCCTAGTGGCTGATTTAAAACCTACATGAAATAAAGTAATTCACAATGAACATGAAAATACAAGCAGACTTTTTTCCTTGCACAAATAATCTTTTCATATTTTCTTTCACCCGTCATTCTCAGTTCTGACTTATAATATCTTGGCTAATGGCATTGCTCACAGCAGAAAGGAGAAGGCTTGTAGAGATCTTAAGATCACAAGAAAACAGAGCTTACAGGAAACTCAAGAGAATATCTAGGTCATCCACAAATCTGAAGGCAAGATCAACAGCTTTCCATGTCAAAAATAAATTTGTTTTTTGAAGGTTCCAGTGGAAGAGGTTATCTAGCCTTTCTGTCAGTCTATTACTTTACTTTTCCTATCCCATCATTAACGAAACTTCGCAACTCACAACAGCTTAATCATTTGTTTTGTTTTTAAACTGTCATTACCTGCTTAATTGCTTTCACATGATAGAAATACATTAAATGAACTTCTTTGTAGTCAGAGTATGAAGACCAGATGATAAAACTGACTTGTCAAAGAAAAAAATACGTATTCATTTAGCATGTCTCCACATGCATCACTGTACCTCATTTTTGCTATCAAATACTGAATGAAATCAATGTATGCAAAACAGACATATGGTCTTTATAGAGAATGACAGAGTCTCTTCTCTGTAGTGGGAATGAAAGAATGACAAACACAGAAAATGAGCAGATTAGAAATCTCAGTATTATTGATAATCCATGATAATTCTTTGAAAAGTTTCATAATAGTTCCAATGAGGATTACAGAAAACAGTTATAGCTTTCAGACTTCAAGAGCAATCTATCAGTGTCTTTCACAGTTAGTTTGCCAGAATACTGAAGATAAATTTCATATTCACACATGTGATGGCTTACTAATTTTCAACCTGATCATTCTGAAAGTATGTTCAAATATACACTTTGATTTTCAAAGAAACTCACACAGATTATTAGCAATTCTAACTTCAAACAATTTCCACGAGGAGATAAACATACTTTTCATTAGCTACAATTCACAGTTTCGGAACTACAATGATCACATCTAAGCTCAGAAGTACATTCTGCCAGACAATTCATAGTGGAAACAAACAGATTATTATACCTGGATTTGTGCTAAACACATCTTATTAGTAGAGTGATACAGTTGACAGCAGTAAAGACATAATGTAGATGTGTTTTACATTATGGTCTGCCACTATTTATCTGAGTAGCTTTGAACAATATCTTGTTTATTCCTACATGTATCTATCTGAAAAATCAAGGTTAAGATGTAAAGTGTTTTAATGAATCGGATGGAAATCTGCATATTAAAACCTAAAACAAGCTTCAGAAGAAGACATAGATACCTGCAAATTAGAATCATACAGAATGTATAGATTGTTCTGACTTGAGCTAAAGTAGATCTTAAATGGAAACAGTACTGCACATGGGTAGAAACAGAGATGTAACACTGGAGAGGAATCTTCTGGATAGCACTAAATATTTACAGATTAGAGAACAGATGGTTGTGATGAGTCCACAGTTTTACTCTGAAGTGCCTTTTCTCCCATAACATTTTCATTACATCCCAATTTCTTCTCTTGGCAATACCTCTACCTATATTTATTTATACTGTCATTCCACATAAAATCTAAAACAAGGGACTTTTTTTCCTCAGTAAATATCATATGATATGATATGATAAAGCACATGACATATGATATATGATATCATATGATATGACAGGACATGACATGATGTGATAGAACATGACTACAAATTATACTTCATTGGCATCTTACACTTCATTGTTATTGAATGGCTTAATGTTTAAATGTTTAAAAGTTAATTTCTGTTCTTAGACAAATTACACTTTCTCTGTCTAAAAAAAAAGAAACACAAAAATGCATCCACATAACTTCTGAAATACAAACTACACTAAATACTGAAAAAAAAATTGTTCCATTAGCATTTCACCAAACAGAATCACATGCAGATATTCTTCCTTTCTGTGCATCACTTTTTTGTGACTAAGTGTGCCACAAAAAAAGAGCTCAGCATACAAGTAATGAAGTATGAGTTCTTTCAGAAAGAAATCTCCTTTCTCATCTATGCAGCAGAACAAGCTAGTAAGATACACAGCCCATAAATACAGGAAGATATTAATAGTGTTTTCTTACTGTAACGTCAAACCCTGTTTCTACACTCTCTTTTGCTATTTGAAACATCACTACAATAAGAAAAGCAAAAAACAGTAGTTCTTACAGGAAAAGTATCAAGTAACCTAGTTTACAGCCTAATTAAAAATAAGAAGATGTAATTGTATGTCTCAAATGTTAATTTAAAAATCACTTAGAGTAAAATAGACGCTTTCCCAACATACAATATTTGATTTTTCTCTTGACACACTGCAAGGACATTTAGCATCGAATGCCTTCAACGGTCACTTCTGCTAAATTGAAAAAACCAAGCATGTGAGATAAAATAGAATTAAGGTCAACATTTGAAATGCTGTGTATCTATAATTACCAGATTAAAAAAATATTGGTCATCGAATATATAATCATAGAGTTATTTAAGTTGAAAAGATCTTTAAGATCACCAAGTCAAAACATCAGCTTACCAAGTATCATTACTAACCCACATTCCTTAGCACCATATCCACACATTTCTTAAATACTACCAGGGATGGAGTCACTTCCCTAGGCAGCACATTCCAGATCTTGACAATCTTCTCTGTGAATAAATTCCTTATGACATCCAATCTAAACCTCCTCTGCCACTACTCAAGACCATTTTCTTCCATCTTATCATTGTTCACCTGACAAAAGAATACATCAGCCCCTCCTTGCTGCAACTTCCTTTCTGTTGTGGAGTGACGGATCCTCATATGGGGGAAAAAAAAAAAAAAAAAAGGTCATGCTACTTCACAGAAGATTGTGACACATCAAAATTTACCTCCTTCCAAACACAGCAGAAGATAAAAAAATATCAAAATTCATTCTGAGGTAAATATAAAATCTTTTCAACTTGGCTTAAAATAGAAATTGCCATTATCAAAGTATTATCACAAAACAAAATAGGCTTGTAGGAAGGACATGGCATGTATTTACCCAAGAAATTCTGCTCACGTTTTCTGATTCATATATCTACAATGTAGTCAGTGCACAAGCTTTTGATAAATCACACTGTTACTGTATGAAATAAGTGGCTTATTTATCTGTCTTTGTGTGGCTTGGTTGTGTTCACATGCACGCTTGCAGATGATAATCACACAGAGCTTGAAACAAATTGGTTTGTTCTAACTGGTATAGTAACTAGAAGAAACTGGTGAGGCTAAAGGTTCACAGCCTATGAAATAGCGAGTGATCCAAAAAAGAAAAAATAAAACCAAAATCCTCCTCACTGAAGAGTACTGTTCAACCTAAATCTTTGAAATAAAGTTGAAAAATATAGCAAGAAAACTGGTGCCATACTAAACAATGTGCAGGCTATGGTGATGGAGTTCTCACAATACAGAGAAACTAATGCTTGCGCAGAAAATATACAGGTGGTAAAATGACAAAAGGGATTACTTCTGTACATCTTACTCAATCCCTCTCTGCACCAGTAAGTTCAGATCATACTATTTTGGTTGTTTTTTTTTTTTTTTTTACCTAATATTTAACAATAAATCTTAATGTCCTACACAGATTCATAATTGATATTCCTCTGACTGTTTCTGAAGACTATTCTGACCAATACACATTGATATCTAGGAACCATATTATAATATTTTGACTTTCTGTACATGATCCACTGAAGTTTCCACAACCCATAAGGAGGTTCCTGAACACTATAACTTTTTCAACACATGATCATATTTTAAAGAATAAAAAATCCTTCTTTATACCACAGCTGTATTGCTCTACATGCCTAAAACTTAAATAATTACTGCAACTTGTGAATATAAACTTAAAAATCAGGGGTGGGTGCTGTGGGGGCGGACAGCCCATTGTGATGTCCCCGAGCAACAGGCTGTGACATCACCGGGTGACGATTGTGACAGCTGTGCCCTCACTGCTCATAGTGGGGTGCCGGCAGAGCCTGGCTCAGTCTGGCTCGTTCCTGGACCGTGCTGAGCAGCTCTGCGAGGCTTGGAGGTCGAGCAAGTTCTTGGCTGTGCTGTGCTGGGTCGTGCCTGGGGCTGCTCGCAGCATCTCAGTGCCTGACCCCGCAGTATCGCTTCTGTTTCCCCGGCCCTGCCTAGTGCAGACAGCCGGGACCCTACTGAGCACACCCGCAGCAGCGGAGGTGAGTGGTGCGGGGACTCCTGGGTCCCTCAGGTCAGCTGCAGGGAGTTACATTCACATTGTTAGGTTTATGCTTGAGCCTCATTCTGAGCCTCAGTAGATAAACACTGAAACTGCCTTTTGCTCAGCATCCTGTGTTGTGCCTGAAAGCCTGGATGACTGGCAGGCAAGGACAGATCTCCCCCAGGAATCCTCCATGCCAGCTGGGGAAGGGTCAGGAGAACAAGTCTTGTGAGAAGCATCACAGAGAATTGAGGTTATTCAGTCTAGATGAAAGGTGGCTCAGGGGAGACCTTAATGCTCTCTACAATCGCCTCAGAGGAGGCAGTAAGGAAGCTGGGATTGGCCTGCTCTTCCAAGAAATGGGTGACAAGATGAAATGGTGTTATGCTGCATTGGCAGATGTTTGGGTTGGATATTAGGAAAAATATATTTAGTAAAATGGTTGTGAAGCATGGGAACAGGCTGCCCTGAGTGCCCAACCCTGAAGGACCTGTAGATATGGTCTTTAAGGACATAGTTTAATGGTAGATTTGGCAGCGCTAGGTTAAAGTTTGGACTTGATGATCTTGGAGGTCTTTGCCAATCCAGATGAATCAATGATGTCACCGAGCAACAGGCTGTGACATCACCGGGTGACGATTGTGACAGCTGTGCCCTCACTGCTCATAGTGGGGTGCCAGCAGAGCCTGGCTCAGTCTGGCTCATTCCTTGGACTGTGCTGAGCAGCTCTGCGAGGCTTGGAGGTCGAGCAAGTTCTTGGCTGTGCTGTGCTGGGTCGTGCCTGGGGCTGCTCGCAGCATCTCAGTGCCTGACCCCGCAGTATCGCTTCTGTTTCCCCGGCCCTGCCTAGTGCAGACAGCCGGGACCCTACTGAGCACACCCGCAGCAGCGGAGGTGAGTGGTGCGGGGACACCTGGGTCCCTCAGGGCGGCTGTGGGGAGCCTGGCCCTGTGCCAGCGGGGAGCACGAGACGGCCCAACAATGGGCTCAGGGGGCTTTCTGCAGAGGACTCGCACACTGTGGGACAGCGAGTGACTGTGACCTTCCTTCCTCTTGCAGGGCGAGACACCACCGCTGCAGCTGTGTTGAAGGAGAACAACTCGTCATCCTCGGTTCTCCCAGCGCCTGCAGCGAGAAGATCATGGCTGCAGAAGAGGCATGGATGTGTCCCGTCTGCCGCGAGGTGCGGCAGGACGTGGCCTGCGCGATTCCGTGCAGTCACAGCTTCTGCCTTGGCTGCATCCAGCGGTGGGCGAGGCTGAGGGACAGCTGCCCGCTGTGCAGGACGGCCATGGAGACCATCCGGGTCTCTGTGCGGGGAGACAATCACTACGTGGATTGCATTGTCTCCCCGCCCGCACTGCCGGTGCCCGTCGGCTTCGGCACCGCCACTGCCACTGTCCCCGACAGCGACGAGGACCTTCTCCCGCCCCTTCCACCACTGTCCCTTGAGCCCACGGCCGCGGAGCCGGAGAGAGTGGGCGGCCTCCTGCTGGAGGAGTGGGCGGCACTTTTCAGGGTCCGACCAGACATCCTCGACCCGGTGCTGCTCTGGCTGGAGCAGGAACTGCGCCGCAACGGGGAGCTGCGCTGGTGGCAAATGAAGTGTCACAAGAGCATGATCGTGGCATTCCTGTGCCAGGTGGGGCCGGACAGGGACGTCCTGGTGGACTGCACAGAGCACGCCCTGGGACCCATCACTGCGCCGCTCATCGAAGGCCTCATCACGACCATCGAGAGCCGGTGCGGCCAGGCGGCCCGGAGGCTGCTGGGCCTCGAAGAGGAACTGCAGGATGGGCCCGAAGACCCCAGGGCTGCCCAGTCGCAGGAGGACGGCCCCGCGGCCCCGTCCGGTACAACTACCACTCCTCAGGGGACCGTCGACCCCAGCGCCGTGCCCTCCGGCAGCTCCACCAGTCCCGATGCAGATGAGCTCCCTAGCACATCCAGCGGGGCTACTGGCGGGGTTGCACACGACCTCCCTGCCGCACCCAGCCCCGGGGAGAGGGAGCATCCCGGCGAGGAGCCGGCTCCCGAGGCAGCCGGTCCCTCTGCTCAGCACCGCAGCCGCGGCCCCTCCGCTCGCGGCCGGGGCAGGAAGCGCTCGGCTGGGGGGCCCCGGCGCCCCACCAAGAGGAGGGCCGGCAGCGCCCAGCGCGATCCTCCGCCCTGCAAGAGGCGGCGCCCCCGGCCCCTCTAGCGGGGCTCACGCATTTCCAATAAAAGATTAGAACGCAGAAGCACGAGTTGTTCCCAGTGTCTGTTCTTTCCGAGGTTCATTCTTCACGCACACACCCTACACACACTGTGCCATAGGAGAGCGGTGCTCTCTGCACCCAGTGTGGATGTGCCACCGTTAAACAAACCCTTCTCCTGGGCCTTTTGTGGGGAATGAGCTACAAATCATATAACCGTGACACACACTCATGGATAGACTGCAATATCATTCATGTTTACCTTCTCAGTCCTGAGTCCATCTCTATTTTGTATCTCTTCCTAGCTGTATCATGTGCCCACCAAGACAAAGATAATTCACCATTATGTTGCCATTCCAGACCCACCTGGGAAACTTCAATCCTAGTAGCCCGATCCAGCTGACAGCTGTTTTGATGTACTTCAGTGGCACAACCCTTTGGTACATCAGCTGCAGATTTCTGCACTCGGCACAGTTTACAGCTGCGCAGGATTTCTGGGACTCTGAGTCACACAGGCTTTCGGTCACCTGGGCAAACCCTCTGCAGATTGGGTCAAATTCTTGTTAACCAGCATGTGATGCAGTCGTTACCCAGATTCAGGCTCTGCAGAAAATAAGACAAGTTCTTGACTTCAGAAGGAAGATGATGGTGGAGTGTCTCGCTCCAAGTTATAGGAGAGGAGGTTCTTTGATATATGTATTCCCAGCATATATTAAGAAACAATGGTTCAAAAGTGGATCTGATCAGTTTTTTACAAATCTTAAGCAGGTAGATGGGGAAGGGGAGAAGGGCGATAGAAAAGATAGGAAATAGAAGCAAGGAGTCTTTGTAGGAAGCAAGAGGGAGATAGTCACCAGCTGGATCCAGCATAGTCTGTAGTTCAGTCATTGATCGTTAGTAGTGGTGGGTCATCGGGCATTGTTGTTCCATTGATGACGACCACTTTTCAATGGTAGTACCAACTAATTTATAAGTTTAAAGTGGTCGAGTCAGCTCTCTTTGGAGTGGCAGCTCCTGGCTCTGGGATCTCAGCAGAAACTCCTTTGTTTCCATCTTCCGGGCCTTGCCAACAGGTAAGAGGTAGCAGGGATGCCCACCTGCATCCTGTTTGTCACCGGACACGATGGTATCATTCCCCAGTTTTCCCATACCAAGCTGGAGCTATTTAATCACAGGCCAGATCTTCTGCCAATAAACACTCCTGACCACTCTCTTCCCGAGGCAAACACCTCTGGAGGAACGTGCTTCCATTATCAAAGTGATGCTGATTATCACATGGTAGCACTCATCACTTGCCTCCTCAAAAAATCAGAGTTTCATCATAAGAAATACCTCAGGAAGCAAGCTTTGAGCCAGAAAACAAAGAAGATTTCTCACATGGAGGCATCCCTGCCCACTGGGGGATCATGTGTTCTGTCCAACAGCAGCTGTGGCAGTCTGAGCCCCTGTTAGGGCTTGCAGCTGCCTGGTTTTAGTGTTCCCTGTGCTATTACACTTCCCTGTTCCAGGACAGATGTCACCTCCTCCTTGCAGCCCCACACCTGGACACTGAAAACACTGATAGGTTTAACCACCTTGCCAAACAGTGCTCCTCATACCCTCTTGGTGGCTCAGCATTTGGGTCTTGATAGCACAGATGCCCTTTATCACCCTGACCATGGGTGTCCGCACACCCTGTGCCAGAGTGGGGAGGAAGAAGGGCACAAAGGTACACATCAACTGCTTACACATTATGGATATCTGCCTTCTTGCTGGTGATACTAATCACACTGCCAGGGGCCAAGAGTAGGGGGCATTGGTCACTGCCTAGTGCCTGCAGCTGGAACCCAACTGAGCACACCCACAGCTGTGAAGGTGAGTAGTGCAGGGACACCTGGGTCCCCACAAGCAGCTGTGAGGAGTTACATTCACATCATTAGCTAACGTTATGCTTGAACCTCATCCTGAGCCTCAGTAAATAATTTCAGAAACTGGCTTTGGAAACTGAAGACAAATTAGCTTTGGCAGTTGTTTCATCCATTGTCATGGGTTTGTTTTTTTTTTATTTTTAATATTCCACATCAAAACATCATGTACTGGAATTAAGGTGTTAATGCTCTCATTTCTACGCACCTATCCCTATACATTACGGAAGTCATGGGATCTGACCCTTCCGGGGAGGCGGTCTCTTACTGCCTGGCAGTGGGTGCTGGAGGGTGCTTTCCTGGCCGTTCCAAGCTTTTTTCAGGTTTGATTCAGTCTCGGGAACTCTCTCTCATATCTTATTTGATTTATTAGTCTCAATTTTAATTAGGTTGTATTATATTGTATTATTTTGCATTCTGATATCATAGTTAGTAAAATAAGTTTACCTCTATAGATTGTTGCCGCTGTTTCTCTTCTTTTTTCCCCCTTCCTCCCTCCGTGGGGCCAGGCGGGGGGTGGGGAGGGCAGGGGCCTACTGCCCCCCTGTCACGGGCATAAACTGATCTAGTTAATTCTGTGACATCCATTCATAGAACCTGTAACAGAAATTGTTCCTACCTTAATTTCATGTGTATGAGTATCAAAAAACAGTCTGCCACACATATACTCAACATTCTCTATGCATATTCATAGAATCATAGAATTGTTTGAGTTTGAATGGACCCTTCAAGGTCATCTAGTCCAACTTCTCTGCATTGAACAAGGGCGCTTACAACTCAATCAGGCTGCTCATAGCCCGTCCAGCCTGTCCTTGGATGTCTCCACAGACAAAACACATACTACATCTACTGGCAACAGGTTCTAGTGCCTCACCACCCTTATTTTAAGAAACTTATTGCTTATATCCAATCTAAATCTCCTGTCTTTTTCAGTTTGACACCACTTCCCCTGGCTCTATCCTATATTGCCAGCACATAATATACAAGTGGGATGAAGTATGTTTTAGGGAGTGTTTTAGGGAGTCATTTGCATATTGCCTGTACCCTAAAAACCCTCCACAAGTGTATACAGAATGTTTTCATTAATTCAACAAGTAAGACATAAAAGCTTCTTAAGTCAGTTTTGATTTAATACTTATTGCTTCTTCTAAGCTGCCTGTAAAGGAGTCAAGGATTTTTGCTCTGATCATTTTGGAATGTTCAGAACATATAAATGAACATATATATGCATATATATACATATATATATACATTTCAGTGTGATCTATTCTATTTCTTTCCTCTCTCCTCAGAAATTACAGAGTCTACCTAACTGACTGATGCCACAGACTCTGCTGTCTTACTCCCATAGTATACACACCATCTGGATTTTATTTGTGCCATGCGGGCTCATGCTAATCAGAACAGTTATAAAATTTATCAGTGACTATCCATGTAATTGTGCAATACTGCTGCTTTGTCAGTGCCTTCGTGTGCATCTTCAGTATGTACAATTTCTATTATGTTAATAGAATTAAGTAAAAAATGATGGAGTAGCTGTCAGCTGCCAGTTTAAGGTTGTTTTTATGTGTTTTATTTTATTTCTCCAGAGTTTTACAGATTTTCACTGATGTTTGCAGCTACAGCCTTCTCAAAATTATCAACAATTTGAGAAAATTGACAACTTCTCTAACCTGGCCTGAATGACAAACTACCTACCTTAATTTACATCAGGAGAAATCAGTTGTAATCCATAATTTTTGGAGAAAATATGTTTCAAAATGAATGTTAAATTATGCATGTTACTGTGACTGTGCTGTCATATGAAAACAGAAATAGTTAATATTTTTGCATTTGCCATAAAAAAAAAAAAAAAAAGAAAGAAACAACAACCCTATCTTGTTTAAAAATATGGATTGTTTTCATGGTTGTACTTATTTTATACATTTCTGTTCTAGTGACTGTCACTATTATGAAATACTGTCCTTCCTAAATGCTACAGCTAAAGATTTTTTCAGCAGTATTTCTTAGTGAATGAGATACATCTGACATGGCAGGTGGCAAAGATTTCACAGATCAGAATCAATATATTAAATTTCACCTTGCATATGAGCTGACATTTGCTAATATTTGTTGGGGTTTTTTTTTATGAAACGTTTAAAAATTATATTTCATTAATTTATTTCTAGAAGAAAGCAAAAAGCTTCTGCAGAGGCTTAGTTATGCATTCTAATTTCTAAATAACTTTTTAGAAAATAAATTAACTTTTTTGTGCTGCTTATATTAAAAACTATAAAGGAATAGCTCTTTGATCTTCAAAGTATGTCACTTCAAAATAACTCTATAAATTGTATCTCTTCCTCTGCTCAAATTCACTGCCATTTAATTACTTTTTCATAGGAATTGTTTGTAAGTTCCTGACACTGAACTGTGTGTGTGATGCATTGGGGAACAAATTTTACATATTGTTTACATTTCATAACTTTCTATCCAGAGCTAATGAACTCTCCCAAAATAGTTTAAGAAGTATATGTGCATTTTCAAAGGTGACTGATTCCCCTCTGAAGGAAACAGAGGGCCTGATATGCTGACCAATCTCTTCGCACAAGGACATCTGCTGTCTCTCTGGACTGTGGGTCAGAGACACCACAAGGAAGCTCCCTAGTCTGATATGGTCTGCTGACTACCTGCTTTTGGTTGTTCACATCAGCAGCAATGAAGTAGATGAGAAGCTGGACATGAGCCAGCAGTGTGCGCTTGCAGTCCAGAAAGCCAACTGTGTTCTGGGCTGCATCAAAAAAGAGGTGGCCAGCAGGGAGAGGGAGGTGATTGTTCCCCTCTACTCAGCTCTTGTGAGGCCCCATCTGGAGTACTGCATCCAGGCCTGGGACCTCCAGCACAAGAAAGACTTAGAGCTCTTGGAACGGGTCCAGAGGAGGACTACCAAGATGGTTAGAGGGCTGGAGCACCTCTCCTATGAAGAAAGGTTGAGGGAACTGGGCATGTTTAGCTTAGAAAAGAGAAGGCTCCAGGGAGATCTCATTGTGACCCTCCAGTACTTGAAGAGAGTGTATAAACAGGAGGGGCAACGGCTGTTTACGAGGGTAGATGGTGATAGGACAAGGGGGAATGGTTTTAAACTGAGACAGGGGAAATTTAGGTTAGATATTAGGAGAACATTTTTCACTCAGAGAGTGGTGGCACACTGAACAGGTTGCCCAGGGAGGCTGTAGATGCCCCATCCGTGGAAGCATTTGAGGCCAGGCTCGATGTGGCTCTGATCAGCTTGGTTTAGTGGTTGGCGACCCTGCCTGTGGCAGGGGGGTTGAAACTAGGTGATCTTTGAGGTTCTTTTCAACCCAGGCTGTTCTGTGATTCGGTATGATTCTATATGATTCTATGAACTTGTGGATAGAAGTCCAAGGGCATACAAAAAGGGACTTCAGGGCACTGGGGAAATCAGATGAAGGAACAGAAGAACAGGTAGTTTCTGCAACACCTTCAGTAGGGAGAAATACTGAAAGGAACATGAAAACACATCTGATCAACACATGGCTAAAAGTCTGGTGCCATCAGTGGAATTTATTTTTATTTTTATTATTATTTTTTTTTTATTATGTATCCTGTAGAAGTAGACCTACTGAAGAAAGTTTATACAGCACCAGGGCCTACTGGAGACAGAAGAGGTTCACCTGCCTGGAAGGGTGAAAAAGATTCTGCCCCAGGAGTTGACAGGACTTGCTGAGGGGTCTTTATACTAGATTTGAAGGCAAAGTGGATAAAACTAGGCTCACTAGAGACCTAGGGACAGTATGCTGGGCCTGGGGGTGAGATTAGTAGCCCAGCTAAGTGCGTATATACCAATGCATGCAGCATGGGCAACAAACAGGAGGAGATAGAAGCCATTGTTCAGCAGGAAAACTATGACATAATTGCCATTACTGAAACATGATAGAATCACTCCCATGACTGGAGTGCTGCAACAGATGTCTGAAAGCTCTTCAGAAGGAAAAGGCAAGGAAGGAAAGGTGCTGGGGTGGCTCTGTATGTTAGGAAGTGTCTTGATGTTGTAGAGCTCAGTATTGGGAATCATAAGGTCAAGTACTTATGGGATCAGGGGGAAATCCAAATAGGCAGATATCCGAGGGAGAATCTGTTATAGATCACCCAAGCAGGATGAAGAGGCAGATGAAGAATTCTTCAAGCAACTGACAGAAGTCACCCTTGTTCTCACAGGTGACTGATAGGGGACTGAAACTTAGCAGATATTTGCTGGAAGTACAATATAACAGATAGAAATCAGCCTAGGAGGTTCATGGAGTCTGTGGTAGATAACTTCCTGAAACAGCTGGTCAGCAAGCTTACCAGTGGAGATGCCCCTCTAAAACTGTTGTTCACAAACAGAGAAGGAATGATTGATGGTGTGGTGATCAAGATCTGTCTTGGGCATAGCAACCACAAAATTTTTTTGAGACAACTTTCTAGTTTCTTAATATGACAGAATTAATATTGGTTACCGTACATTGAAAAGGAGATTGAAAATATTTTCCAGGAAAGGCTATGCAGCATACATTAATCAGAGGGTAATAATTAAGACATAAACTGGACAACAGCTTATGAAAATAAGTAATCTGCCTAAATGGATTCAAGTTGTAAAAACATATAAAAATATCTATATAGAGAGGTGTTTTTTTGTTTGGTTGGTTTTTTAATTCATTTTTCTCTTTACATTGACACGAAAAGGAATACCTATTGAAGGAGATAATTTTGGAGGTTTTGTGCCAACCAAAATTAATCCATAGAATGAATAGGAAGAAAAGAATATTAAATCAATGTGATACAGAGATTACATTTTTTTTCCTTGTGTGTTCAATAAATAACTGATTTTAGAGCTCAATTTTTGCATCTTGTTGATAGGACCTGTGCTGTCCCTCTGCAATCCTTAAAGAAAATGATGCTAGGCATCCAAGAAGGAAAGGAGAAATGCCAATAAACAGTTTGAGATACTTACAGAGCATAGAAAGTGTGGAAACTTATGTTCATCTTAAGCAAATCTTCCCTTATACTTAAATAAAATGAAATTAAATGATATTACCGTATGGAGCATAGATTGTGCAACATATCTGTGCAAGAGCAAACACTGTGTGACATCTCCCAAATATCTTCCTGCAATGGCTTGTTCCTATCACTTCAGTAAATGAGTCCTGACTGCTGTGGAGTAAGAGGTGTCTTAATCCTAAATGCTTCTTCCTTTGCAAGTAAAGGTAAAGCTGATTCCAATTTGTTAGAGAAAATCAAAACAACTTCTTCCTTTATGTAGATGGTTTTGTCACACTTGATTAGCTCCAAACAGGACTTCTATCTCAATGCAATTTCAGGTTGAATAATTGGTACCAGCCTACTTCCTAAAGGCAGGAAATGTGAGTCTATGGGCTTCTGTCCATTGAATCACACCATTTAAAGGGAAGTGTGTTTTTTAAAGAAGAATAACTGGTTAGCATAGATTTGTTTGACGATAGCATGCAAATCCCAACCAAAACTTATAAGAACTCCCAGGTCTCAGAATTACTGGAAAATACATAATAATTACGTTGTATAAGTTTATTTCCCATTTGGAGGAAAAAGTAACCAGAATTTAGCAGAAATTTGGGATCATGTGTAGATTTCCTTTAAATCATTATCTAAATATTCGTATGACATCTTGAAAATACAATAATGTTTTCTGACTTTTCTTAGGAACCAGATTTCTGGTTGGAAACTCCTACCATCCAACTATTCTCAGGAACTTTTTAAACAGATGTGTTTTCTGTCACGTTGTCAACAATATTATTGTTAGTGGTAACACAAACTAGTAGCAACAACACAACTGATAACAACAACAGTTTGTGAAGGATGAGCCTTTTGTTTTGAGAATCACTTCACTCACAGTAACAGTAGGCTTAATTTTGTTAGCTGGCAGTCCTAGCCCTCAGCAGTACATGATAAAATACCCTCTAATTCTTGTACCTCTCAGTAGCTTACAGTAATCTGCAGAATGTCAGGGATTGGAAGGGACCTCAAAAAATCATCCATTTCAATCCCCCTGCCAGAGCAGGAAGACCTAAATCGGGTCACACAGGAATGTGTCCAGGCAGGTTTTGGTTGTCTCCAGAGAAGGAGACCCCCCATCCTCTATTTCCAGCCTGTTCCAGTATTCTGATACCCTCACCATGAAAAAGCTTTTTCTCATATTTATGTGAAACCTTGTATGTTCCAGCTTGCATCCATTGCCCCTTGTCCTATCACTGGATGTCACTGAGAAGAGCCTGGCTCCATCCTCCTGACACTCACCCTTTACATACTTATAAACATTAATGAGTTTTCCCTTCAGTCTCCTCTTCTCCAAGCTAAAGAAATCCAGCTCCCTCAACCTTTCCTTGTATTGGAGATGCTCCACTCCCTTAATCATCTTTGTGGCTTTGCGCTGGACTCTCTCAAGCAGTTTCCAGTCCTTCTTGAACTGAAGGGCCCAGAACTGGACACAGTATTCCAGATGAAGTCTCACTGGGGCAGAGCAGAGGCAGGGGAGAACCCCTCTCAACCTGCTAACCACACTCCTTCTAACACACTCTAGGATGCCATTGGCTTTCTTGGACCTCAAGGGCGCAGTCATGATCCCATGGTCATCCTGCTGTCCACCAGTACCCTCAGATCACTTTCCCCTACACTGCTCTCCAACAGGTCAGTCTCCAATATACACTGGTACCTGGCGTTGCTCTTGCCTACATGCAATACTCTACACTTGCTGTTGTTTTATTTCATTAAATTTCTCCCTGCCCAACTCTCCAGCTGGAGATGGCAGCTGGATGGCAGCACAGCCTTCTGGTGTGTCAGCTACTCCTCCCAGTTTTGTGTCATCAGTAAACTTGCTGACAGTCACTCTATTCCCTCATTCAATTTGTTGATGAACATATTGAATAGTACTGGTCCCAGTATTGACCCTTAAGGAGCTCCATTAGATACAGAACTACAACTAGACTGTCCCATTGACCACAACTCTTTGTCTTCTTTCCTTCAGCCAGTTCACAGTCCACCTCACTACCCAATCATCCAGACCACACTTTCTCAGTTTAGCTGTGAGGATGCTGTGGGAGATAGTGTCAAATGCTTTACTAAAGCCAAGGTAGATCACATCCCCTTCTTTATCATCGTCTGTCAACCTGGTTATGTCTTCATAAAAGTCTATCAGGTTGGTTAAGCAAGATTTCCTCTTGGTGAAGTCATGTTGACTGCCTCTAATGACCCTCTTATCATTGATATTCCTAAAGACAGCGCCAGGGGTAAGCTGTTCCATCACCTTTCCAGGGATGGAGGTAAGGCTGACTGGTCTCTAGTTGCCTGGGTCCTCCTTCTTGCTCTTTTTGAAGACTGGAGTGACATTTGCTTTCTTTCAGTCCTCAAGCACCTCTGCCATTCACCATGACTTACCAAAGATGGTGGAAAGCAGTCTAGCAATGACAGTCTAGCAATCATCAAGGATGACTTATGCCAGCTCCCTTAGCAACTGTGAGTGCATCCCATTAGGACTCATGTTTTTATGGATGTCCTGATTGCTTAATTGGTCCTTAGCCCAGTCCTCATCAACCAAGACAAACCTTGCCTTACTCCTGACTTCTTCTGGGACCTTAGGGCCATACCCCGTTGGGGTGTGGGACTCCTCAGAACAGCTCCCAGAAATACAAAGAAGGCTAGTAACTCCACCTTCTCTGAATCTTCTATCACCAGGGCACCCTCCTCATTCATCAGTGGGCCTACGTTGCCTCTAGTGTTAGTTTTATCTGCAGTGTATTTGAAGGAGCCTTTTCTGTTGTCCTTGACCCCTCTTACAAGATTTAATCCTAAGGAGGCATTAGCTTTCCTAGTTGCCTCCCTAAATCCTCAGACTACAGTCTTATATTCCTCCCAGATGGCCACTGTGTTGATGTCCAGTGTTAATTATGATTGAAAAACTGGAGGGGCATGTAAGAAATCAATTTGAAACTTCAAGACTTGAATATTTACTGCAGTTGTATAAAAGTGCAAATTATGATTTGTAACTACTGAAGTTGGTGAAGTACTCTTAGGAATCTCTTGAGCTTTGCCTGTGTAACTTCCGAAACTAAAATAATTATTGAAAGGAATTAGTTTCACTCTTTTCCTACATGAAAATTATTCTGTGTATGCTTCATGGTTTATCTTTGTAATTAGTGAATTATTGCTGTAACAAAAGCCTGACTAGAAATAAATACAGATTTTAACCAAATAAAAGCCTTTTGAAGAATTTGATTTACAGCTAGGTGTATTCACAGCTACAGTGAATCTACTACTGTTATATACACAGTATATAACAGAGAGCTGCCAACTTGCAGTTTTGTTATGCAGTGCACCTTCTTACATAGTCTTCACTTTACCTTTGGTACAAGAATTATCTTGCTAGTTTTTTCCCACAGGTTAGTGGAGACTGCACAAAGGAGTCATTCATATATGGTTGGGTTTAGAGATGAGCAAATGTTTTTTTCGGAAGACTGTCTCCGAAACACCAGTTTGCTGCACTTATTCTTATAGATTCTATTATAAATGTTTTCTCCGCTTCTGCAGTCCAATTTTTTCTGTTCACTTTAATTAATTCTCTGCTTCTGTTTGTTTTTTTTGTTTGTTTGTATGTTAGCTTTGTTTAATTTAATTTTGTTTTGTTTTTGGTTGGCAGGTTGGCTTGATTGTTCCATGTTTTCCATGAACTGACTGATGAAAAACCTTGTTATCTTTTTATTTTTTGTCCTTCAAAACAAGACTTTGCAACCTTTAACCAGCTCCTTCACTTTTATCTTTCTTTTTTTTTTTTTTTTTCAATTAACTTAACACATAATTATGTCTCAAAAGAAATGAAAAAGGAAACAGCACTACAAAATGGCATAAACAGGAATACACTTATCCCTCATCCCCCAGGCAGGGAAACATGTCAATTGGTCCCAGGGGTGAGAGTAGCACTGAAGAAGAAGGGAAAGATGCTGGAACAATCTCAGTGTGCATCATTTCAAGTGGACGTACCCTGAGCTATGAAAGCGTTAGTGAGATTTTGGCAAATAATGGATTAAATTGCTGAGACTCCAGTTAGAGTAATATAAACATTGGACTCTGCATACACCATGTGTTTCTTCTTTTTGCAGCAAGGTTTTGGATGCAACAAATTGGTTGCAGTCAATTCTGTTACTTGAATGCTACAAATTGGTAACATCTCATGGTGGTAGGTCTGACAATGAGGCAGTAAATAGACTTATTAATGTGAGAAAACCTGTATTTTCACTGTAACTAACTGTGGGCACAGATGGTGACAGCTAGTCCTCAGCGTGAGAAAGAGCGCTAGATGCTTCAGCATCCAATCACTGTTTTTTGCTTTACAAAGTAACTGGGCAATCAAGTTGTTTATCTATATTTTTTTTTCTTTCTTAGAATCCAGTAGAAAGAACTGAAAGACTGCATGCTCTTTTGAAAATGTTTTGTGACAGTGTACTCTCACTTGTAAGGTTAATAAGAAGTAATAGGGAAATTAAAAGGACTTAACCATATGACTGCTCTTGTACCGATAGTCTGATTAATATTCAAGCCTTAGAAATTTCCGTGTGATCATAGATTGCTTGCATATTGGTGTCATTATTTCTATCTTTGCAGCTAGAACAAGGGAGTCTGAGATTAAAAAAAGGATCAATGTCTCTTGTCACTGGTTTTTTTATGCTGATTTTCATGCTTCTCTGCTTATTATTCACTTCCCTTTTCTGTTCATGGGTGGGGACCCATGTGGGACCTTATCTGTATAGCTGCTTTGCATTACAAAGCAAGTGATGTAAATGGAGAGCCTGATTACCTGCAAACTGTGGTTATGAATGTTAAGTCCTAGCAAGACTGCAGGATTAAAGAGAAGCAGCTGACAAGAAGATTACACTAGCCTTCACCACCGCTTTTGTAGCAACGGGAGAGCACTGTGTTATTTCAAAAGAAAGTGCTTCAGTATGCATTCACATTGGTAAAAGAAGCAGTAGGTAGTACTGCCAAATTGTCTTTCCACTGTTTCTCAAAGATTATTGGAACGTTTACAAATATGTAGGGCATTTTAATAAATCTGCCCATATGCCCATATCCTATCATTTAAACAGAAGATCTGCACAATGAGAGGTGTTTTCACTGTAATACTTCTCTTTTTGAAGTTTATTAAAAGGAAAAGTCAACACTTCATGGAATAAGGACCTAGATTAAAATAGCATTATTCTTAAGAGGAAAAAAAAAAAAAAAAGAAAGAAAAAAAAATAGCTTTTGAAACAGAAGGCTGTGAGAGAAATGAAATCCACAAATCCACAAATGATTGAATTAGTTGGAGTTTTGCTATCAGAACCTCAAATCATAATTTCACCAAATGGATGCCTCTCATCTACTCATATTTACAAATTCCATAAAGGGTGGTAAATTTCTTAGATTAAAGAGCTCTTTTAGAATAATGCGCCTTTCAATACAAAGCTATCACTTATTTGAAGAATTTTAAATTGATCATCCAAGAAATATAGTTTCAGAAGAAAAAGTCCCAATATGCTGTTTTCATAAGAAAAACAATATACAAGCATCATTTTTAAAAAGTGTTCAAATTTTATATGGATTCAAATATGAAAACAGATAATGAAGTACATTCCCTAGACAGAGTTCTGGGAATGTTAATGAATACTTATGAATGCCTACAGATGCACATAATAAAAACCTTAGTAAGTAACTAATGTTGCTGTTGTTGTTTTGTTAAAAGTGAAACTATTATTCTGAGATTTGCTTTTCTGTCATGCTGATTGTTACAGAATAAAATTTAACTTTTAAGTTTTAAATAGACATTTAATGAAATTAAATAGTCATCAGAAATCATTTCAAAACTGAAAATTTCAGATTTTTTTTCTTCTAGGTTAAATTTAAGTAAAATTAATACTTCTATGAAACCTTTCATTTCTGACAAATCAGTAGGTGTAGCAAGTTTGTATTGAGAACATTTTCAGCATGCTCTGTATGTGTGCACGTGTCTGCGTCATACAGTTATACAGCCCCATACTTTGTCAGGCACATAAAAGTAAACATGATAAGGGATTTTGTTCTCTTTTAAAGGCTACATTCTACAATGTTGAAGTTGGTAACAGGGAAAACATTTCTAATTAAAAATAAAGACAGTGAAAAATATGAGCCTGGCTGGACCTTAGCACTCTGTCATTTGGTTCACATTGATTTCAATGGATTTGGATAATATAATCGAAAGAATGATGAAGTCGGTATCTCTGAACTCATACTAACTTTTAAATATTTTCTCTCACTCACTGCTCACTTTCAAGATCACTCTTGAACAAAGTAATTTAGAACTAGTAAACTCTGGCATGTATATGTAACTCAGAGGAGACATTAAAACACAATATAAAAAAAAAAAAAGAGAGAGAAACCAATACAGTTCTTAAAAATGAAACACAGAATTCATGTAAATGTATTCAACATTATTTTTCTATTCTAATTAAAATAATTTTCTGATGTCTTCTGATAGCTGTAGACTCTCATGGATCTGATTCCAGAACTTCTTTGCATTTTACTTGCCAATTTTGAATGAGTCAAGAGATTACATATACTCCTAGGTATATATAAATATATAAATATGAGCCTGTCAGGGCTTATCAATCAAAAGATAAATGCAAAGTGTCAGTCCTTGTAACATTAAAGAATTTAAAATGAAATCTTATTTTATGATGGTGGACAACATCTGTTCTGTGGTGATGATTGATTCAAATTTTAGCTATAAAAGATTAGATGGCACACAAATATATCATTGAAATTAACCTTTGATTCTTTTACAGAACATTTACATGATTATCAAAAGCTGAATTTAAAGCTCTCTCTTATTGTAATCGTGGCTGTAATTGATTATAAAACCTCAGCTCCAAAGAGCATTTTGGTTTTCCATTAATATGCATATAATTTCTTCCCTGTACATTCCACATAATTTGCTCCATGTATTTTCACACTTGACAGTTCAAATATACTCTCTGTATCAACTTTAATTAGAAAGGATGTTTAAGACACCTGATAATGAGCTAATGTCTCTATGGATTTGAGTTCATTCTGTATTTCAAAACTGACTTAACATGTGATATAAAAATTATACACATACCTTGGCAAAAGCAGAACATGATTGTACTCTGTAGGAAAAACAAGGAGATGTCTTACTGTATGTCATGCTCATAACATGTCTTAGTAGTCCTTCAAAGCCGTATTTCACAGACATTTTACAGGAAGAAATGGCTCTCTGAAATATAGAACACTAAAGAAAAGAAATAAAGTGATTCTTTCAGATTGATCCAATAGTCACACCTCCAGTGTACAATCATGACTGAACAACTTAATATGCTCTTCAGTAAAAATGACAATTGGAAGAGGATGAATCTGAAATAAAAGTATGTGCATGCATCGTCTTTCCCCAACTAACATGTATTGCCCATTTACACCCTGTACAACTACTTGATGGGAGTGCGGCAAAGAGGGTGTTGATCTCTTTTCTCGAGTAAACACATCATAAGGCAAAAGGAAACAGTCTCAGGTTATACCAGAGGAGATTTAGATTAAATATTTGGGATAATTTATTAATGGAGAGGATGATCAATCATTGTAATGATCTGCATAGGGAAGCGGTAGACACCCATGGAGGCATTTATGTTATGTGTGGATACTGCAGTAAGGGACACAGTTTAGTGATGAGACACTGTATGTTGACATCAGCATTTTTTGACCCCGAAAGTCTTTTCCAGCTTAAACGATTCTATGATCCTGATTCAAGAATAAACATACATTAAAAAAAGCAGTTGTACAGAGGAAGGAAAGCTCACCACTTTTCTAAATAGCACAATTTTAATTTTAAAAATTGAAACAGATTCCATAGAAGAAATAAAATCCTGAGAAACAAGTTTGTAACTCAACAAAGAAATGATATTTTACCAGTACCATGTTCAAATGCTTCAAGCACCTGAAAAATGTCACAAATTCAGGACCAAATTTAAGCTACTTAATTCTTCCCAATCAAATATAAATAATAAGTAACATGAAACACTTTTTGAGTGTTTCAGAAACAGCTTGCTGAAATATGCTCAAAAAATAATGTTTTAATTATAGTTGAACACCTTAAGTAAAGTTATTTCAATTTTGCCATGACATCACTATGAAAATCTCCATGTAGTTAGAGGAGTTATCCTGAGGAAATTTTGTATGAATTTATATGAATTTATGGTGTTACTTGTATGATAAGAAGTGCTAAATACCAGTCAGCCTACAGAAAATATTGTTCAAGATTAATTTAAAGCATATTAATGTGCTGGAAAATTTGTTTATTTTCTATGCATGATACTGAATTGTACTGGATTATATATTTATTGTATGTTTTACTTGTAACGTAACTTGGTAGTCATTCAGGGACACATTTCCCCAGTGCTCTGCAAGAATGAAAGGCGCCATTTGCATGAAAATTTTTTGTTTTTTTTTTTCCTGATTGCGTGCTAGGTAAATAAAATGGTATAATTACATAAAATGTGTATGTTTAATAATATATATGCTTCTTATAAATTAGATATTACTTTTCACTTGAACACTCTATTTTCATATTTTCTTTTCTGATAGACCTCAGTCCACCAAAGTGTCACTGCTGAATAGTAAACAGAAAACAAGTTGATTATGACAGAAAAAAAAAAAAAAAAGAAATGAAATTATATAATTCTGCCTTTGATGAATATATATCATTTTAAGCAAGAATCTGTAGCATCTTCATGATATATTGCTGTACATGATCTTTCTGTGGCAAGTTTTTCTATACTGCTTTGACAATAAGTTCAGAGTATGCTATCTAGTTGTATAGTCAGTAAAAGCTTGTGAATTCAGCTAAAAAAAAGTATTTGCTATGTGTTTTTAAGATCTGCCAGATGACTAGTGTTCATTTTTATTCAGTCATCCTTTTAATTCATTCATTAACAGTTCAGTAGTTGTAATTCATTAAAGAAAGTTTTTCTTTAAATTTTATTGGAAAAATAAAAATTCTCTAAAGGATTTTTCATGTTAAAGTGCCTATAGTATACTCTGCCTGTGTAGTTTACGTTAACTACCAAAAAAGCAAGATGTTGGTTGTCAAAATATTTTTTAATTTACTTGACAATATGCAGTTTTAGGATATAGCAGTCCATCTGTTTTGAAACACAGACTTATCTTTCTCAAGACAGATTATTTGGTTTTTCTTAATGTGTTCTGTACACATAAATCAAATGCAGTAACAGCACTCTGAATGAGATAATAACAGAACATAAGAAAAATGAAAATAATTTTCACAGAATCATGGGAATTGGAAGAGATCTCTGGAGATCATCTAGTCCAGACCCAATGGAAAAAGGAAAACTGTATTTTCATTAATTTATCAGGATAAAGTACTCATAGATGAAGTTTCCATTTTTTTTAATTAGGATGTATGGCATTGCGTGGTTGTAAATGGAGACTGTATTGCTCTCTATAATTGCTTGAAAGGGGGTTGTAGTAAGCTGGGATTTGGCCTTTTCTCTCATGTAACAGCAATAGAATGAGAGGTAATGGCCTCAAGTTGCTCCAAGGAAGGTTCAAGTTGGATATTAGGAAAAAATTATTCTCAGAAAGAATGGTGAGGGATTGGAACAGGTTGCACAGAGAGGCAGGTGATAGAGTGAGTAACTGTCTGTGCAGGTGTTTAAGGAAAGGGTATGAATACTTAGGGACATGGCTTAGTGGGTAATAGTGGTGGTTGGTGGACGTTTGGACTACATGATCTTAGAGATCTTTTCCAGTTATGATGATTTTACAGTTCTATGGCATGAAGCTGCATCAAGTGAAGTTCACACTGTAGAAGTTTCATTAGTAGTCAGGTATTGGAACAGGATCTCTCCAGGGAACTGGTTAAGGCAGCAAGCCTATCATAGTTCAAAAACCATTTTGACAATACTCACAGGCATAGGGTATAATTTTTAATTTTTTAGCCCTGTGTGGAGACAGAAGTTGAATTCGACATTCGCTGATATACTTCTGTACAACATGCTGTACAGTGAAATAAAGAACTGTCACTAGCTTTTATCCCATGAGATGATGGAGCAAGAATTTGATACTGTGTTACTATCGACGCAAAACTAAAATACTTGTGTGTAAAATGTTTTTAGCATCTCTTTTCCAACTTTAATATTTATTTGGGAGCTTTCAAAGTCCCTAGGCATAGGTTTAATTACTCTCAGAGAAGTGAATAGCAAACTCATTCTGGATATCAGCTGAATCATAAAAAAACCATTATGCTGTACTGCTGAGTCTTGAGACCACCAGAAATCAAAGTCCTTACTTATTTCATGAGCTATGGTAGAAAGCAATTAATTTACTTGGACAGATTTTCTTCTTACTTTATGTCCTGTAGAACAGATAATTATCTAGGAGATTGGACTAGTCTAAGATCACATGTTTGAAGCAGTTCATGCTACTTTTTTTAAGACTGTGTATAATATTAACAATTATATGACTTTCTATTTGTTCAATAAATTGCTGTTACCATAATAAATTATTAAATGCTAGATTCCTGTCAGGATTTTTTTACTGAACTTTTATGTGTGGGAAAAAAGTAGAGAAAACCTGTTTCTCTTTGAAAATGGTTATTTACTCATGCAGGAATGGAACTGCCATTGACAGAGTAAAGTTTTAAAAGCTAGAGTCTCATATTAAAAAAAAAAATAAACATCAGTGTTAGCAGTTTTTCAGTTACAGTTAATTTGAAATAACAGAGTTTTTTGAACTGTTTGTTTCCTTTCTGAGTGAAGATTATTACATTAGGAAATGTAAAATTCCTCGTAACTACTTGAAAAATAATTAACCAACCAAAACACTGAAAAGAATAGGAAAAATTAATTCCGTCATATAAAACAAATTTCAGACTTAGGAAGCAACATGTTATTTCCCTTATCAAGGGAATTATCTGCACTATGAATAGGAAAAGAAAGTCTTGACCTTTTTTATCCTTATTAATAGCATGTAATGAACAGAACATGAAAGAATCATAATTTGATGTTTAACACATGAAAGTTAAGAGATCATACATCCTCTGAAAAGGAATGAATTAAAAAGAGGAAGATGACCCAAAAGGTTTTACTCGATTTAAGAAAAGGTAAATGCTGCTTTAAAATGTGGTAGCAATGGTAGTGGGAGGATGGTTGGACTAGATGATCTTGCAGGTTGTTTCCAACCGTGTGATTCTATGATTCTATAATTCTATGATAAAATGAGGAGTGATCATACTTTCCCCAAAAAAGACTTTGCTCATAAAAATCATATCATAGACAAAGCACGGTTTTGTTTGCCTCATTAATTCTGGTCCTAAGGACAAAAGATGGTCATCAATACTTGAAGCAGTCAATGCTTAAATTAGTTAAAACATGTTGTACTTCTACTCTTTAGATGTCCACAGCCCAGCTTGTCCATCCAGACTGTCTTCATAAGAAATGGAGAACAATTGACAGTACTGCTTTATTCAGTTTCTTCTAGAGATCTACCTGAGGATGAAATTAAATATAATTTGAATGTGTCATTTTTTCACTCAGGATCATGAAGAGAATATAGATAGATCTATATAGTAGAGATGTCTGCAATCAGTGGTATGAATTCCAAGATGCTAAAATGTATATCCAAAAGTTACTGATGATCACTTTAACAGTTTAGAAAATAAAAATTAAGGAATGATGGCATTATTTATATAGCTGCATTTTTGTTGTTTTTAAAGTTTTTTAATAAACTTTCTTCAGTAAAGAATCTGTAGGAATCCATTTTATTATCAATTACTATTTTACAATTCTGAAGCTCAAAGTAATTTCTGATATAATTTCAGATATAATTTATTCACTTTCATGAATAAAAGTATAATACAAATTCGTTGTCCTTGAATTAAAAAATATACATCTTATAGTACATTTTCCTGTTATTTTGCCATGTGATTATTAAACCTCTTGTACAGAGGTTTTGCAGCAAAATACTCATCTGAACATTGTTTATCAATTCTCAGAGAAGAATTATCAGTTTAGATTCATTATTTTCTTACTGGTTACCTTGCTTATTGACAATATAGGCTATAATCACTAAATACCTTCTAGAACTCACCATGTGATGGCTAATTATTATTATTAGCTTAGTCAGAATATCACTAATCAGTTCCACAGCAGTGAAAACCATCATTAACACTGCCTTTTTAATTTTACATTTTTTCTTTTGGCCTGCCATATCACAGAATTGTAAAATCATAGAATGGTTTGGGTTGGAAGGGACCTTTAAGATCATATAGTTCCAACCCTCCTGCTATAGGCAGGGACACCTCCCTCTAGACCAGGTTGCTGAAAGCCCCATCCAGTCTGGCCTTGAATGCTTCCTGGAAAGCAGCACTGACAACTCTCTGGGCAACCTGTTTCAGTGTCTCACCACCCCCACAGTAAATAATTTCTTCCTAATATCTAGTTTAAATCTCCCTTCTTTCTGTTTAAAGCCTCTTCCCCTCATCCTATTGCTATCTGCTCTTATAAAAAGTCCCTCCCCAGCTTTCCTGTGGACCCCCTTCAGGTACTGGAAGGCCGCTATAAAGCCCTCCCAGAGCTTTCTCTTTTGCAGGATGAGAAGCCCCAACTCTTTCAGCCTGTCTCCATAGGGAGCATGCTCCAGCTCTCTGATCATCTTCATTGCCTTCCTCTGGACCTACACCAACAGTTTGATATCCTTATTGTGTTGGTGACCTGAGAATTGCCACAGAATTCCAGGTGAGGTCTCACAAGACCATAATAGCGGGTCAGAATCATCTCCCTTGACCTGCTGGTCATGCTTCTCTTGATGAAGCCCAGGATACGGTTGGCCTTCTGGGCTGCAAGCGTACATTGCACCAACTGAAATTCATTAATAGCTCTACTTTTTTTTTTATTATTTTTTTAAATTACTATTATTTTTTTCCTAACTAACATAAAATGTGATGGTCTAAGAAAACTCAAAGAAATCATCAGTCTTTAATTGTCACTAGTCTCAGAAATGTCAAATACAGCAGAATTCATACACTGTAAATCTTACAATGTTCTTTCTCTACTAGCTATTTAAATACAGAAAGAAAATTGATTACTTGAATAATGAACAATGTTTTGATCAACTACTGGAATTCTACTAATCTGTGATGGAATACATATCTATGAACAGGAAGATCTATCACAACTAGACCAATATGTGTTTTTTGATTATTAATATCTATTCATTCAAAACAGTAAATGAAAATGTTTATCTTCTATAAAATGTTGTAATAGAGAACAGTTTAATATTATATTAAAAATGTGTGTCGTTCAGTTGGTTTGAGAAAGAATTTACATACAAAAAGTGGCAAAATGTAAAATTTTCTATTTAGAGTGATTTATTTTTCAGTCTCTATCCTCTGCCTTCAGTATGAAGTATGTTCTAAAGATGCTGTACTGATGGCACAGGAATCAGTTCAAACAAATAAACATAGAAAAAAAAAAAAAAGTCAGATTTGGCCATGGGAAATTATAAAAATCAGAAGCTACAAAGAGCATTCACACCTACTAGTGTTCCTAGAAGTTAAATTCACTGAAAACAGTGAAAAAAACAGCACACATGAAAATCAGACCAACTCTTCAAAATCCAAAATTTACTGAAAGATTTAGGCAGTAATGAGCAGGCCTTAGACACTGCTCATGGTTCAGCTTTTGCAAATGTGTTGTTTTACTTGCAAAATTAGGAATAAAGTATACATACATGCATGACCTTCAGGATCATAAAGTGAAAATGTGTGTAACTTTAAGAATAGTTTCCTAAACTTCAATAAATATTAACCATAAACATCTTTGCAGTGTTCAAACTGGCCTTTACTTCATTTATGTGGACAAATAAAACAAACAGAAAAATCCATGCAAAGGATCTTAGGACTTTAGTAAGTTGTCTATATGGGAGGAAGAGTTTCTGCCATTTTTCTGATGAAACTGAGAACGGCATACTTGACTGATTTATGAAATATAATTCCATCAGTTAATTACTGTTCCATTAGTTTTTTTTTTTATTACCTTACCTGTATAGATTCGTATATATATTCTGGTCCCATATATTCATGTATTGTGTATATAATATTTAGCACGTTCTAGCTACATGAAGTGCTTGTTTAGAAATGACCATTAATCAAATCTCATGTTTTGATGAAGGTGGCATCTTATATACATATTATTTCCTATTGTCTGTTGACTTTTCTACAGCCTGTTAGACATTCAAGAATTCTGGCATTTTAAAACAGGAAAACGAAGGACTCTACTTTGTTTAATGTATACAAAGCATCCATTGTAATTCAGTAACCTGCTGATTTTTAAATACCAAGTCACCAGGATCTTATACTGAGAACTTAATACAAAAGTTTTTGATACATGTAAGGCCCCACAATGGAACTCTTTTTTTTTTTTTTTTTAATTGGACTTTTATTGTAAAAAATGGAAGAGAATTATTTCAATCAAAAGAGAGATCTTGATGTTCACGAAAAACCAAGCAATTAAGAGAGAGGGAAAGAATGGAAAAAATTGAGATGTATTTGAAGAAATCTTTCATTAAATAGTTTTCATCAGAGATTTCCCAAACGATTTGAAAATCCTAGTAGTTTATTAACTCACTCTAGAAATGGCAAAGCACCACAAATAACATAACATAAATTCTATATAGTAACATAACATAACAATTCTATATAGTAAAATTAACTGTGCATTAATTTTGCACTACCTTTTTAATCAAATGAAAACTACAAAAAATACAAAAAGCACTGTTTTCATTGTTATTTTTATCTGCATAGCTTTGCTATGAATATGTATGTGAAAATACTATTTACTTGCTATGTATATGTATGTGAAGATACTATTTACAAATGCTTAGTAGTTTTGAAATCTAATTTTAAAAAAACATTGAATAATATACTTACTGGATGGAGAAGAATTTAAGTATATTAAATAAAATGCAAGATTTAACTAGACAAATGAATTGATATTCTAGTATCAAATGTAGCTCAATTTAGCATATAAAAGAGTTATATGGTGTGAATCTCTGGAGAGCTTACTTATTTGGATTTTTCACTTTGTAGATTGATCTGTCTTATCTATATTTCTCATTTTTCTGTTAACACAGAAGCCAGTAAAAGTTGATCTTTTTAAATTATGTTCAAAATTTATGTTATGTATTTTGAAGTAGAGGATTTATGTAAATGAAATAATGTTTGCAAAAGAAGGAAACTTTTTTTTTTCCCATACCATTACAAAAGAAGAGAAACATATTTCTGGAAAAAATTCATGATATTTAAGCATCTTATTTTGAAGTTTTTTGAAGCAAAAAAGAGTTGGGAGAAAAATTTCTTACAGGTTCTTACTCATACTTATGTCAAACAGATGTTCTCTCTATATTTTGTCCAAATTCTGTGGAGGTGTAGAATTAAAGAGTCCCTCATACTTTCAATTTATTCTTCTATTCATTTATCCTAAGTAAATATATCCTTTGTGAATGTGGACAAAAATAGTACTTGAGTACCTCCATGAATCAAGACTCCACAGTTCTAGTTACAATACAGACTTTAATTAAGACTATTGACCTCTGTGTACTAAGTTCTATGTGCTCTATGCTTTTTCCCTTTTTGAATCTCATGCTACTTTTGAATGAACTATATTTTTGGCATTTCTGAACTTTACTTTTTTTTCTCCTTTTTTTGAACCTTTACTCTCCCCACCTTTAATTTTATTCTATGTAATATAAAAGAGGCATGTAAATAAAAAATAATAAATTAGGTGTTCCAGGCATCTTATTCGCAGATATTTGGTCTGAATGATTGTTTACAACTTACAGTAAATTCAATACTTTGTAAATTGACTTTGACTTTTTAGAATCAATCTGAAGCCGTCTTGTAAAATTAACGGACACGTTTGACCATTTAGTTCCATGGAAAATGCATAGTATTGTTGGCAATGAAGAACGTGGTCCAGAAAACTGAACACCTGATTAAATATTTGTTTTTACATCTAGTAGTAAATTCTGGTTCTGATTTGTTTGTTTTGATTTCCCTTTATTTTTTGTTCACTGAACAGTTAGTTGCAAATTAGATTAGATTATTCATTTAAGGTAGGAATCTGAGCCTGAATCTGTCCATAAAAATATGTGCTTAAGATCTGAAATCCATGGCTTCCCGAAAGTTACAGAGAATTATGGTAAGTCAGGAAAAGCTTCTCTTATGCAACAAGGATAAGTTCAAAAAAGTGTCACTGACCCAAACAAGCTGACTAGGCTGTATATGTATTTAATCCCATCCTACCATTCCTACTGTTATCCTCTCGTAAGTGAAACGGACAGGAAGAATGGAAATAGATCTGCAGCAGCTGGAATTGAGTCCTCAAATTAACATAACATCCTATATTTCATGTCCTTCATCCTTCCAAAGCAGCAGAGACTTAGCAGAAATGCTGCAGATGAAATTTACTATGAAAGGAACTAAAGACTACCGAAAGAAAATAAATGCTGTTGAGCAGAACTCTATATGGAGACTTATGTAAATGTACATATAAGTGCATAAATTAAGGACTTTAACTTGGGAATGAGGTTGTCCAAGTATGAACACATTTAGAAAATTCAGTATAATCTGCATCTGTAACCTGAATATAGGAAATAAATAAATTGATCAGTAAATTATTAATATACATTAGTTTTGATATCAGATGCACTCATTTTGAGGAGAACAGATGTTATTACAAAAAAATAATTTATATGTGAAGAAAATTTGCAAATATGCTCTGGGATTACAAGATAATATTGCATTTATTACAACATGACTGTTATATATCCCAACTCACCTCTGCAAATTAGCCTTCTCTGTATCTATTAGGAAACCTTTCCTTCTTAAATGACTTAGGCACTGGTAATGAGAAACAGTTACTCAAAGCTGCAATGACTGCTAAAATAAAATTAATGGTACAAAAATGCAAATCTCCCATATCTATAAGAGCTGATTACTTAGAAGAAATAGGCAATCTGGCAGTTTATAAAAGTATCTCTCTCAGACTGAAAGGTAAACAGAAACTGTTCAGTTAGCTTTTCCTTGATATTTGTAATGAGAAATATGTAAAAAGTATATGTATGTGTGTATATATATGTTTTGGCATATTAACATCAATATTATTTCACTTTTAGTATTTGATTAAAGAAAAAAATGACATTTTTTTGGCTAATCGTCACTGCAGTCTCATGAACTGTTGTACAGATTTGTCACTTGAGCTGAGGAAAAAGACTGAGTATGTGCATGTTTCTATCATGCATGATGATAAGAACAAAACATTATTAATAAGTCTGATGATGATGATGGTGATGATGATAAAAGAAAGGTCTTTGCCCAATACAGGTCAATTCCACACTCCTGAATAGGGCAAGTGTAAGATTTCTAGCATGGCTCTTTTTCCATTTGGAAATGATTAGCATATGAACTCACCTAAATATATGTAGTTTGGAAACATCATTAGAGAACAGTGCAAGAACTACAAACAAGTTTTTGAAATAGTTAAATTCAAGCGGAGGAAAACGATGACAACAGCTATGGCTTCAGAGAGAATCAAACTCTGAAGTTAGGTATTTCCTCGGTATTTACAAGTGAAGATGAAAGCCAAAGCATGATCTAAAGATTATTTTCAGGTAGCCAGCACAAAACTCACAATACTGGCAGTATATGATTTCCCCAAACCAGCTTACTCAGTGAAATCTCAAAAAAGCAGTCTGTCTCAGATATATCCCTGTCATTGCCTATTCAAAATCTGAAAATGCAAAGATCTATTTTGCATGTAGCAGCAGTGTTAAATGAGTGCATAAGAAAATGTTCACGCTAGAAAAATTGTATATTCCAGCATCTAACTTATTAAAATGCAGAAATACTATGATGAAGGTGTTACTGAAGACTGTAGAATCCTTGCTTAGACCAGCTGTTTAAAAACAAACCAACCAACCCAACTGTTGTTTGTGTGAAATTGTAGTGGTAGATAGTATTTATATTACTGATGCCTGGAAAAAAAAAAAACAACAGAGTATTTTCTTTCAGCAAAGCTTAACATTTAGCAGTATGTATGCCTTTAAGATTGTGTCATCGTTTCTGAATTTGTTCAAGTAATGATTAAATTAATTGAGTGTAATCAAGCATAAGCTTTTACTCAAATATGGTCAACTACTTCAATTTTAATTTTCATTTTTATCTTGCCAACAGACAGATATCTGGGCAGGGAGGTCATACCAGTACAGACATACTATTTTTCTTCTTATCCCAAGACTATATTTTATCACAGAGTTTCAGCTTCTGCTTGTTCAATGTTGTGGTGTTAGTAAAACGTTTCAATTAGAGCAGCTGGGAGTAAAGGAAAGCGACCTGGGCTGATATATCTTAAAACATTTCTTTGTTACACAATCTAAGTCTACGCTGAGCCGGATGAAAGACAAAGTTTTCTAGGACACAAGAATGATAAAACTTTTCAGTATCTTATATGAGCTCTTTATGGTGTTTAGAGTGCTCTTTTTTCAGACTTAGTAGCTCTTTTCTTATTTTCTGACTCTTTACAAAGAAACTTCAGGGCAATAGTTTATTATCATGTGATAGTCAACAGAAACTTTCTGGTCTTTCTCTTGCATACAAAAAAATCAAGTTCAGGTTGCAATCAAGTTGAACCTCACAGGTATTGCTAGATACAGCATGAAGAACATATATTTTAATTTCTTATATTGAAGTCAGAAACATAATGCTTTTCTGACAGAAAAGGTAGAAGAGAATGTGAGATATAATGACAACTGCAAATACCTATACTTGTGTATGTATTTCCTGTAAACACGTATTTTAAAAAATATACTTCTGACTATATTTTCTAACTTATCATTGACCTCCAATCTACTCACCTACTCACTGAATTATTCCTTTAATGTAATGACACAGCTGTAAAGTTTGTACTGCTGTTCACTTAGACCAGCTGCACCAAGTATAGCAAATGTAAAAATGTAGAATATATTAGCATATATATTCCTAGGCATATCTCTTAGTTTCCACAGGATAATGCTTTGAACTGTTTTTTATTTAAATTAAGAAAGATCATGCCTCATTCTAGGAATAGAATTCCTGTTCTACTAAAAAAAAAAAGAAAGAAAGAAACAACCTTTTTTTTTTTTTTTTTTTTTTTTTTTTTCTCCCTGAATATTCAATATAATCAGTTGCCTTGGCAAGTAGAGACTCTGTAAAGATTCAGTGAAACCCAATTAGGTGGAGAGACTGGAGTTGCTCTAACCAGCAATTTCTGTTTTGGAAAAATAGAGATGAAATGATAATGAAAACTTGGATTCATATACATATGATTATTGCCAATTCGAAGAAATACTTCAAGGTAAATACTCAGTAATTACTACAGTCAGAGTAGGGATTATACAGAATAACAATAATTTATGTAACGATTACATCAGATTGTATAAAATATAAATTTCAGAAATTAAATTCTACTTCTGAAATTCATGATTTCAGCTACCAGTTAGAGGTTAAGATTTTAAATTGCACTGGGAATAAACTTTATAGACATTTTTCAGATAAGCTACTACTTGAGAGCAAGAATAATTGCTGCCTAAGATTTTCAAGCAGTGTCTGATTATGTTATGCAAATATATGCAGATTACATTATAATGCCAAGACAAAACAATGTCATTGTAGGTCTATGGAGATGAAATTATGAATAATAAGTTGAAATAAAATGAAATCCATCCCAGTGTGTGCCTACTGAAGTGATGCTACAATGTCAAGATTATATTGGTACATTTCCCAGCTGACCAAATTGTGATGTCCAACTTTAAATAAAAATGTTAAAGTAACTAAAAGTTCTAATGCTATAGAACATGCTTGTAGTGACAATCTTTTCACACTATAATTTCTAAATCACACCATTTTCTTACTTCATGATAAAAGTTGGAATTGTAACAAGTTAGATGTGAACAAAAAAATATCTACATCATCTGTAATCTGAAACAAAAGATGCAGAGCCAGGCACTTAGTTTGGAAAATAAATAAATAAATAAAAATCCTCATTAAAGTCAACAAGCAGATGAATTTCTGAAATGTGAGCCTGTGAGGTTCTCAGTGACTTTCACGGCAGAACAACGATAGCCAAAGAAATGAAGTGAAAATAGCTATTCTTTCATCGACTGAGATCTTGTAGCATCTAAGAACTGCCAGAAAATATATCTGACCAACAGTTTTCAAAATATTTGAAACAGGAAACAGAATGCAGTAATGGGAAGGAGACTGCCAAACTCTAAGCAAAGTCTGAGTCTGTTGGCTTGTTTCAGGAAATAAGCTACACAGCAATATTTAGCCAGCAGACTGCACTTGCACTGTAGAAAGGTAACAGTACTCTGCACTGCAAAGTACATCAGCAAAGGAGTGGCCTGCAGGGAGAAGATCGCTCCCCTCTGCTCTGCTCTCATTAGGCACCATTTGCAGAACTGCATACTTTGGAGATCTGGGGCCCCCAGTACAGGAAAGACGTGGAACTGTTGCAGTGGGTCCATATGGGGGCCACAAAGACCATCAGAGAGCTGAACCACTTCTCCTAGACTGACTGAACTGGGTTTGTTCAGTCTGCAGAAAAGAAGGCTGTGGGATGACCTCATTGCAGCCTTCCAGTTTTTACAGGGAGCTTATAAACAAGTTGGAAATTAACTGTATACACAGGTAGATAGTGACAGGGCTAAGGGGTATGATTTTTAAATTAAAAATGTGGAGACTTAGATTAGATGTTAAGGCAAATTTTTTTTTACACTAAGGGCCCTTGCACAAGCTACCCAGAGAATCTGTGGATGCCCCATCCATGGAGGTGTTCAAAGCCAGCTTGAATGGGCCCTGGGCAGCCTCACTGCTGGATGGCACCCAGCCCACTGCAGGGAGTTGGAGCTAGATGATCTTTAAGGTCTGTTCCAACCCAAACAATTCTATGATTATGATTATCCTTGATCTGAATAGACAGTGCTGAAGGCCTGACTTAATAATTCAGTCTGACATACAGACGGTTCTAAACTGAACACAAAAATGTTCATCATTCATCTTGGAACATTTTAATCTGGGCAGAGTATAGAGAAGAGGACACTACTGTCTGAATGTGAGACTGAAGTCCAGATGATCCAGCAGGGCTGAAGGCAAGCTTGCTAGTATAGTCCAATGTAGTATGGTACAATGCATGTATATCAGTATGTATACTTACCTGATAAGGAGGAGGAAGTGGATGAGGCCTTCTGTGAACAGCTGGAAGTAGTCTAACAAACCCTGGCACTGGTTCTCACGGGAGACTTCAACCATCCAGATGTTTGTCAGATAAGCAAGACGGTCAGGCACACAAGGTCTAGGCGGTTTCTGCAATGTGTTGATGATAATTTCCTTACATAGTTGGTGGAGGAGCTGCTGAGGAATCGCTGATGCACTACTTGACACTGTTTTTAGTAACAAGGAAGGGCTGGTCTGGGATGTGATAACTAGCAGAAGCTTGGGATTGTCATGGGTTTGGTTTTTTTTTGATTTTTAATATTCCACATCAAAACATCATGTACTGGAATTAAGGTGTTAATGCTCTCATTTCTACGCACCTATCCCTATACATTACGGAAGTCATGGGACCTGACCCTTCCGGGGGGGCGGTCTCTTACTGCCTGGCAGTGGGTGCTGGAGGGTGCTTTCCTGGCCGTTCCAAGCTTTTTTTCAGGTTTGACTCGGTCTCGGGAACTCTCTCTCATATCTTATTTGATTTATTAGTCTCAATTTTAATTAGGTTGTATTATATTGTATTATTTTGCATTCCGATATCATAGTTAGTAAAATAAGTTTACCTCCATAGATTGTTGCCGCTGTTTTCTCTTCTTTTTCCCCCTTCCTCCCTCCGTGGGGCAAGGCGGGGGGTGGGGAGGGCAGGGGCCTACTGCCCCCCTGTCACGGGCATAAACTGATCTAGTTAATTACGTGACAGGGATGCAGCAATCACGAGATGGTGGAGCTCAAGATCTTGAGTGGAAGAAGCAAAGCAAATAGTAGAATTGCTATCCTGGACGTGAGGAGAGCCTACTCTGATTTCTTCAAAGACTTAACTGGAGGTATTCCGTGGATTATAGTGTGAGAAGGTAAGGGTGCCCATGAGAGCAGGTTGGTGCTTAAACAGGATTTATTCTAAGCTCAAGATTGGTGCATCCCTAAGAGTAAGAAAGGTGGAAAGGTGGAAAGTGGCTTGCGTGGATAAGTAAAGAGCTCATGTATAAACTAAATGGAAAGAAGAATGTCTGTGAAATGTGGGAAGAGGGCCTGTTCACCTGGGTAGAATATAGGAATGTTTTCTGGGACTCTAGGGATGCAACGAGGAAGACTAAGGTCCTTTTTGAATTAAACCTTGAAAGGAAGTAAAAGATAACAAGATTTTTTGAAGTATGTCAACAATAAAAGGAAGACCAGGGAAAATGTGAGTCTTCTACTAAACAAGGTGGAACCTTGCTAATAGAGGACACTGAGAAGGCAGATAATGAATGCCTTCTTTACTTCAGTCTTTAATGCTAAAACTAGCCCTCAAGAATTCCAACCCCTGGAGGTGAGAGTGTCTGGGTAAAGGAAGACTTTCTGAGCTGGATCTAGTCAGACAGCATCTATTCAAAATTAACACACACAAATCTAACCAATCAGTTCGCTTTCTTGCTTTCTGTCACCTTCTAGACTGCTTTACTCTCTTTCTCCTTTCTTCATTCTTTTCAGCCACTTACTATTAGAATAACTGTTGTTTCTTTCCAGCTATTTTTGTTTAATCTTTACATACCATTAGAATAACCATCAATTAACAAATGAACACCGGGGAATTAATGTGAATTCAACCATATTGGCTGAAATTTTGGCACTATTAAAATCTAAGGGAGTTTGACAACTGATTTCATCTGAACCAAGAGTTCACTCCCACTGTATTGTAGTAACATCAAAAACACACAGAGCTAAATTTAAAAACAAGGTTTTCTAATTAAATGCTCTCTTTCAGGTAATTGCCTTCTACATCAAACAAACTGCAAGAGTTCCAGTGACTTGGAGAATACTTTCATGCTATCTCACGCCCATCACCTGCTGTCAATTGACAGCGTCTAATCTACAGTATTTGTTAAGATGTCACACTTTTTTTTTTTTTAATTAGCAAATGCACAACCACTAATCTATTTTTACAGTACAAACACTGTAAATAAAAGATATTCCTTCTGTTAAAGATGTCCTTCCTGATAGACAACATACTGTGTTCTGCTAAATAAAAAGCATTGTTTACAATTTACATTCAACTATCTGTCAATTATAGTCTTTTCTTGCTCTACATTAGTATCAGTTTTTTGTCCAAACAGGAATTTTCTTACAGTAAAAAAGGGCAGAGTGTCTTATTAAGTTCTGTAGGGTGCCAAACATTTTTCACAGCTGAAACCATAAATAGCCAAGAGAATCCTTTTATACAGGTTGTCAGTGGTATAACATATATCATTTTACAAAAGAAAATTATTTCCTTTAATTTGGATGTGTACTGACAACATATTCTCCATACAGTCTCACAACACTCAGTTCTCTGCAGTCTCACAAACAGATGCAGAAGTCACTCTGAGCAACCTGGGGTAAGTTCCAGTTTGCTAGATGCTATGGTTTCATATCTGTATGTCTTTGCAGACCCAACTCTTCTAAGGGGAATCCAGAATGAAAAGAAAATCAGCTCTGACAGAGCTCCTCTCTGTAGCTGACATTTGGAAACAATATAGCATCATTTTTCCTATTAATACTCTGTTCATCTGCAGTTGTGTTTTTGTTGTTGTTGTTGCTGTTATGGTTTCTTTTCCCTTTTTTTTTTTTTTTTTTCCCCTTATGTTTACGTCTTCCTTCCACAAATTATCTATTGAGTTATATGTTTCCTTTTTTCTCTCTAGGAAAAGTTTTATGCTTCATTTCTGTTCTAGCTGTCTAAATACTATTTTCCTTGTCCTACTGCCCCGAGCAGTTTTACTTTAATAGACCTTATCAAATCTTGTTATTTCCCAGCTGATTTTCAGTTTTAAGTCTAAAATGCAGGAGGTGATTTTGGAACTATTTCTTAGCTTTAGGGCATATCTAGGAAATTAGGAATTTTTTAAAAGGCTGATCATACCATGAAAGAAAAAGTGGTCTAAACCACAGAATAAAATGCTCAACAAAGTAAATAAGAAGCTGAAACATAGACTAGATGTAGACCAGGTCTTATGTAAAGAGCAATAAAACTGGAAGGCTCAGACTGCTGTTTCACAGCATCTCACTGTCTTTGCACTGGGCACAGTTAGAATGTGGACACACACTAAGGTCGTGATGAGGGCAACTACAGTTTGACTTCTCCATTCCAAAAAGTGAGAAAAAAAACCCCACAAAACTCACACAGTCAGCACATTATGCTGAACAACTCATGTTTGTTAATTGAAAGTTGTTTTCTCATTTATTTTCTCTCAGTCTAATATCCTTCTGCCAGGTCAAAACTGCTGATCTGATGATTTCCTTCAAAGTGACCGGCCTTACTGTAGAGGGAGGCAGAATTCCTGTTACCTTCAGTGAAAAAGGTATTTCACCCCAAGTCCTCAGAGTGCGCATTCCACATACCCACAAAACTAATAAAAAGAGGCCTGCAAATTAATCCACACCAATGTGATGCCTGACCTCTGTTTTCAATTAACTACATTTACCTCATGGTGCTTTTAATGTGCATAAGCTTTTAATCTCCCTTCTAAAAATGATGTTAAGCCATTTTTTTTAAAGGTGTGGAATACTTTATCCTGTATCTATTCAGATGCAGAGCACTTTCTCACAGAATCTTAGTCACAGAATGGTTTGGGTTGGAAGGGACCTTAAAGCTCACACAGTTCCAACCCCCTGCCATGGGCAAGTTGCTACCAGCATCAGGCTGCCCAGGGCCTATCCAACCCGGCCTGGAGTGTCTCCAGGGATGAGGCACCCACAGCTTCTCCGGGCAGCTGTGCCAGAATGTGTATAAAGAATTTCTTTCTGATATCTAATATTCCAATATCTAATTTAAATCTATTTTCTTTTAGTTTAAAGCTATTACTCCAAACAAAAACAAAAAGTTCTTCCCCAGCTTTTCTGTAGAATCCCTTTATGTGTTCTTCAGATTCAACAAGCTCAACTTGTTCAGACTTTCTTCACAAGAGGGGTGGTCCAGACCTCTGAGCATCCTCATTACTTACCTCTGGACTCACTCCAAAAGCTCCACATCTTTCATGTGCTGGGGCCCCAGTGTTGAAAGCAATACTTTGGATGGAGTCTCACGACAGTGGAATAGAGAGAAGAATCACCTCCTTTGATCTGCTAGTCACTCTTCTTTTGATACAGCACAGGATTTGGTTGGAATTCTGGGCTGCAAGTGCACACGGCAAGTTCATGTTCAATATATCTTTTTTTCATTGTGTCTCGCCCCAATTTATAGGAGGGAGTTGAGGTTCTTTTAATATCTGTAAACCCGGCATGAGATTAGGAAACAACGGTTCATATGTTAGTCCAACCAGTTTATTATAAATCCTCATCAGGGAGATGGGGAAGGGAAGGAGGGCGATAGAAAAGATAGGAAAGAAGCAAGAATCACGTAAAGCGGGGATACTCACCACCAGGATCCAGCAGCAGTCCCGCTGCACGACGTTTCGAAGGTCCGAGGCAAAAGCAGCAGGGGGGAGAGCAGCAGCGTGGTAGAGCACAGAGCAAGTCCGGGAGGGAGAGAGGTAGATCGTGAAGCTTCTCATGGCAGAAACCTCTTCTTCTTTACGAGGAATCTGTTGCCAGAAAGCCTAAACCTCATGATTGTAGGTCCCCATTTTATCCTTCTTCTTTTCCTGCCTACATGACATCCCTGGGTGCTTGAGCAAGAGTCATGTGAGTACCCCCTTGAGATGGCCATCTTCCTCAAGATAAGCCCACATAAAAGACCGCTTCACGGCCATTAAGCTGCAGCTTCTCTCTCTCTCGTAGCCTCTGGCCTTGTCCATCTGTGTCCCCCAGACAAAAGATTTCACAACCCTTGCCCAGGACTTGCTTGAACTTGTTCATCTGTGTCCTCAGCAAGCTTTGAGACAATGATGTAAAAGAATAATCTCTTACACATTGCGCACACCACTCAACTTGGCAAAGTAATTGCTGTTCATTAGGACATCACTGAAAAATTCTTTGTTTTCAGAATGCTGATACTTAGCCAGATGATCAAAATAGCCACCCTCTTTGTCACAAATAAATCTTGAGATGTCCCATAGAAAAACCTCCTCATATATCATCTTTTGCACATCATACATAGATGAAGATGGAAATCATAAGTAAGATTTCAGTCTTGGACTTAAAAAAAATAGAAGTCATGGTGTTTAAAAATGGCACACAGCATCAAAGCAAGAATTTTATGCACCTCACATTCTTACCTATGAACCTTTATACTTCTTCAAAACGTTTCACTCTCCTTACATCCCACCCAATTACTTGACAGATACACTGCTTTTTTCTCTGAGTTTATGCAGAAAACAGATAGCATTTATCATGATTGATTTTTTTTTTCCCCAGGAATTCAAAGAGTAGAGTCTTTAAAAATGTGGTTTCTGTCTGAATACTTTTATATCTTCTATGTGGACATGTATAGAATTACCATTTTACAGATATTCAGGATACAAAATTAAATACTTAAATATATTCTCCTTTGTCAGCTATGAGTGGCAGGATTTGGCATACTTCCAATTATATTAAAAATAAACAGTGTAAACATTTAGTTTCTCATTTGAGAGTTTGTTTGTTTGTTTGTTTGTTTGTTTATTCCATGAAAAGATGAAGTTACTGAATTAGAAATTATCTGTCTGTCATCTGTGCTTTTGTATTATGGGACATCAGCCATACTCAAATAATTTTTGAGTTTTATACTCAACATACATACTACTGTGGCGATTCCCTGTCCACCTTAAACAGTTCTCATCCACTATTCTTATGAATATTTTTAATTTTCCTAGTGTCAAGCCTAAATCTTCTCATTACGGAATTAAGAAAGTTCATCTTACCCATGGCACATGCAGTGTTTGCAGGTGTATTTACAATAACAGTGGACATGTATAATGTCCCCTTTTCATTTTCATTTTCCTAGACTTAACAAGGCTTATTTCTTTTCTCTAATCTTCCTTTATGCATTTTCACCCTTATGTTTTCCTCCCACAGAAGATCTTCTATTTGTCACTGCTTGGTCTTTTATTGTTCTTATGGTATCCACAGAGAGACCTCACCAAAACAGAGTGGACAAAAAGCATGATTTATCATCAAGAACTCATTTTGTTTATCAAGTCTGCACATTGCAATGAGATGTTTGCAGGTTTTGCAACAGCAGGATACTAATGACTTCTGTTTAGCCAGTGATCCACTAAAACTTCTGCAAACAGTCCAACAGTTAATTCTCATTAACTGGTTATCTTAATATTTTTACTATGAATACAATTCTACACTTGTCTTTGAATTCATTCCCATCATTAGATGATTTTCCAATTTGTAGAGATCACGTTGATTATTACCCTTGTCTTCCAGATTGTTGCTGATTTGATACCACCTGCAAGCACAACAAGAATGCTCCTCTTGACGAGAATGCACTACTCAATAACCCAGAAAATAGGATGCAGTAAGTTAACCAGAACATTTCATCAGAAATATCTTTCTAGTATAATAGTAATTACTTTTATAAGAAGTTTTATATCCAAACCATTTCTGTTATAATAGACCATAGTTTCCTCTCTTGCTCAGATAAAGAAAGTTGAAAGCCGTACTAAAATCAAGTAAAATGCCATTTGCTGTTTTTTCCACGTTTATAAGGCCTGTAGGTCTGTCACAGATAAAAAGATGACAGTGATAGCAGTCTGATGTAATTTGTTTTTGACAAATCCATGACTGCCATATATTTGGCTACCCTCTGAGTTTTTAGCTCATGATTTGTCTCTACTATTTTCAGATGTATATTTTTATGTTCACTTGGTTCCACCATTTTCTGGATGTAAAGATTGAGAACCAGATTTAAAAGTATAGGATTGTAAGAGGGCAGTCTGTTTCTTTTATTCTCTGTTAATATTTTTTCTCTGAATTTGAAGGAGGACTTAGAAATTGCTGTGACAGCATCTTCATTGTGAATTACACTGCTAGTCAGTGTCCTCCCCATATCATTTTACCAGTTTTTGAAAACTGTACTCATTTGAAAACAAAGCAAAATGAAGGGATACTCACAGTTTTACAGGAATTTAACTAGAATATGCCATGAATTCTGCTGTCATCTGACCAAAATATCATGTTAGAAGAAATGTGTGTGGTCCTAACAATCATTTCTCACCACAAGCTTTTCTACCACATCTAAAAACATACAAAGCAACTGTAAAGACAATGAAAAGGCAAAGCAGACATAACAAATGTTATTGATGATCATTTTGTTAATAAGAAGTCTGCCACTCCTTGCAAGCATTGTCTCAGCCTAATTTCCCCACTGGAAGTCTCAAGGCTCACAGGACCTGAAAAAGTTAAGTGTAGAGACTTGTGTAAACCCTTATTGTCACAGTGATGCAATGGTGAGAAAACTCCATTTCCAGAAAAAGAATAGCTCAAACTATCTCTGCAATGTATTATAAAGCAGTTCCAAAACATAACTGTTATGTGGCAGAATTTCAGCCCACTTCTACCATATCAGTAATAGAAATAAAGTATAAAATCAATGTGAAAAAAGATGCAATCACCCACAAATGTCTACATTTTCTGACTTCTGTGAATACTGAGAAAAAATACTGCATAGTCTGCTGCAGGATGCCAAAATATCAATGTTAAAGCCAGTATCAGTTTAGAGACATGAAAATGCCTATTTGAAAGTCTAGATGCTGTATGAGGGTACACACAGAGATCAAGAATATGTCTGTCTTGCCAAACCTATTGAGTTACGTGTTCCAAGTATCACATTGGACATAGACATCATCCCTCTCCAGGACAGACTGGGTTCATTTCCACTACATCATTTGGCCTTTTCCTTCTCTACATTCTCCATGCTCTTGAAGTTTAAAGACATATTTATAATTTCCATGTACTTTCTTCTATTCATTAGCTGAACTACAGTCAGTTAGAAATTGGTTGAAATTGAGTGAATTGTACCAAGGCACTGTCGTGAAAGGTCAATAAGAAGGATTTCTTCAAAAGAAAGAGTAGAGAAAATGAAGGGTTTGTACCAAATAAAATGGCAAATCTGGTTACACTGGACAGTGAAAAGGCTGAGGTACTGAAAGGCATTAGTTTTCACAAATATGACTCATCCTCAGGAATCTCCAGTCCCAGACACCTGGCAGAAAGGCTGGAGCAAGGAAGAAACACTCTTGTTGGAAGAGGATCAGATCAGGAAGTACTTAAAGAAACTAAAATTTTGCAGGTGGAGGGGCACTAGTAGAATGCACCTGTGAGTGCTGAGGGAGCTGACAGATAGTTACAAACAGACAAACAAGAACAATATAAAGAGATGTAAATAATTGAATATATAAATTTTTATTTGTAGCTTCCTAAAGAAGATCCGCATAGCTTTTCTTAAATGATGTGGTCATATCATATTTTATTCCAGATATGTACCCACTGATTTTACTACATTATTTACTTCTGCGTCTTTAAGTAAGGCAAAACAGTCACGCCCAGTTTGAGCAACAACTTGCTCAGTGGCCTAGCAATATGGCTTCTTTTCCAATCTATCTTTTTAAATCTGAATATTCCTTGCCAGAATTTTACACCTTCTATTCAATTATGTAACAGCAGTTTTGTGTACCATAATTTATGATGAAGAATATTTGTAAAGCAAGAAGTGCAGTCCAAAAAGCTATCTATAGCAACTTCAATTAGGCTGCTACCAAAAGCTTCATGCTTTGCACAGTGAAAGCATAGGTACTTTTTCATCCTGAATTAAGCAGGGGGTTATTCCACAGCACATCACACTATGCGGGAAGCCATAAAGCTGAGGGGAACTGGGTAGAGGGGCGGCCACCACTCAGAGATTGGTGGGGCATTGGTCCGCAGGGGATGAGACACGGCATTGCTAGCGGGGCATTGGCAGTCAAGCAGTGATTAGATGGGCATCAGTCAACAGGTGATGAGTAATTGCATTGAAGATTTATATATATTGTTACCATTTAATTTTTGTTCCTATTTTCCTTTTCTGTCTCAGTCTATAGTTTTTATCTCAACCCGTAAGTTTTAGTTTATTTTCAGTTTTCTCCCTCAACCCGCTGTGTGGGGGGAGTGAGCGAATGGCTGTGCAGTGCTGAGCTGTTGCTGGAACAGAAACACATTTTCTATATGGTAGTACTGCATATCTTATGCATACAATTATTACATAACAATTATTATGGGGTATAAATAGCTATTAAGCATTCAGTGTCATAACTTCAGTGTCTGGGATTTGAATTGGATAAATCAAGAACTTACTGAACATTAGCCTTTATTTAACTTTACTTAACAAATATGAGATGTATATATACTGTAGACACATACACTTGTTCTCAGATTTCTGCATGACTTGGGGTGACCGCTGCCTGAATGATGGCAGGAAGATCAAATTTTCCCAGAAAAGAACACACAGTGAAGTGGCTATGTGGCAAACTATTGTGGTGGCATAAGTAGTAAAGTCATGAGATATGACTGAGAGTCACACGGAACAAAATGTTCTTTACTGCTTCTTTCCCTACACAATTAACCTTTTTGAAGGGAAAAAAAATGGTAAGCATCAGGTGAAAACAGTTACAATACATTTATCTTATTCTGCTTTAACAACAGCATAAAGCCTATTTGCTAAGAGCAAGGACTTTGAAAATGTCTTGTAAATACTCAAAGTAAACTTCCTCCCCAGATACTGAGTTCAGTATTGATTCTTGGTTACTGTTGCTAAGCAAAGAGTGCAACTTTTTTTTTTTTTATTGACTTATGAACTCAAAATTTCCTACTTTATTAAGTAGTGATAACTCAGCCTGTGTCAAGCGAAACACATAGTCTTTAACAGCACATTAAAGAAGCAAATAGCCACAAATAATATGATCTTGTTTTCTGTGTAATATTTTGTTTTCTTCTTATCTGAAGAGCGGAGGAAGCCTCATTCAAGTCCTCTGCAGAAGGACTTACAGTCCTTATGTTGGCAACTGATGTAAGAAGGTAGAAAAGTAACATTTCTTAACATACACTTACCATACACTCAAACAGACAGAACAGACACACAAGCATAGAAACACACACAACACAGACAAATGTATACATACAATTTTCTTTTTGATTCCCATTAGATTTGCTTGGTTCTTTTTTTAGTAATGTATAAAATAATGATTTGTTTTCACTACAGTAGTGTTAGAAAATGCTATTTTAAACCTGATTTTTTAATTTATTTTTCCCCCAGGACTGAACAGGTGTATGTTGACTACATGTTTTTTTTCATTTTTTTAGCATTTTCACAGAGACATACAGTAGTTATTTAAGCTCATTTATCATCCTTCCATTGTCTAGCAATGGTTTGAAATGCAGTCCAGAAGGAAAAAAAAAAAAAAAAAAAAAAGGAAACTGAAAACCAGGTTTTAAACAGGCATTCAGTATTTCAGACTCCTCCTTGTGTCTTTACCATAGTAATAGATTTCTGATTTGACCAGTTGCCTTGATGAAAGCCTAGACAAAATACGAGTTCACCCCAGCTCCATCTATACTGTAAAAGAGGAACAAAGCTTAAGAACTGGCTATTTTTCTCAGGTACACTTCTACACCGAGCTTTCTACCTTCCCCTCATCTCTCAGAATGTCAAAGTAGCAAAGAGCTCTTTTTTTCTTCTAATTGAGACCTCACTGCACACATTTTTGAAACAAACCTCACATAAAAATTACTTACCAGTCCATTTACTTGCCAGTCTTCTGCTATAGGTCTCAGATATATACAGAGTGAATTAGCTGGCTACATAATACGTAAAGGATATATGGGACAGGCTAGAAATTTCTGTCACATGGGTGTAAAAGTGCTGTTTTTTACACCTAACCTCTTGATCAGCTTTTTCTTCCTCTCTATCATGTACTTAACAAAGTTAATTCTTTTCTCACGGTTCTTTTGGGTCTTTATTTATGTGTGTTTGCAGACAGATTTTGCAGGATATAATGATGTTTAAATTTTGCTTTTAGCAAATTTGCTTGATTTCGTAGCAGTTTTCATGGCTTCTGTATCTGATTTCAACTGTATTTAAGCTACACAAAAGGGTGAGGATACTGACATGCTAGCCTTCAGTGAAAGAAGGAAGAAGTATATTTTCAGGCATGCATAAGCAGCAGAAGAGTTCTGACCCAGTATACTGAACGCTATTTCATATGCGTGGCTCGTGGAGAGCTGCTCAAAATAGATGATTACCATAGGGACATTTATGGAGGATACAAATGCCAGAGAGTCTCAGGTGTGAAGTAGGTACAGCCAAACTCAGACAGTAGCACAGAACAACACAATCAGGCCTGCAGAATCACTGCTGACTTGGAGTGAGGTCCTGCATATTGACACCATATTTACGGTATAGATGCAGTGCCAGCTATGCATAAATGGACACATATAACCAACCTACTGTTTTTATAGCTCTTCTGTGTAATATTCTCAGTATTCTTATCATTCCAGTTGTGTTGTTAAACATAACACCATATGTCTGTAGTTGTTATAGGTGATCTTTCCTCAGGCTCAACAGTTTTCAATAAATCATGATGTTTACGTGGATCGCAAACTATGGACAAACAACATGCTAAATTAACTTCTCTGATAATCACAGTGGGATTTAATTATGGACATATTTATCAAACAAACAGATAAAAGTCCAAAGAGTAAGAGATTATGAAATATCAGAGTATCATCTCAGTGGTCTGTATGAATCTGGTGTGCAATCACAAACTAATGTATTTATAATTACAAATCACTTAAGAGGGATAAGAGGAGATAAAGTAGGGGATTCCAGCACCAACGGATTGCCCCATAGCCAGGCACAGTCAAAGCTAATCTAAGTATTTGGATTACAGGGCATCTTGTATACTATGACTCCTTCAAAGTTCACCTTCCAAGGCACAAACTTTCCAAGTTCAATCACTGGACTACATGGGGACACTGCAAAGGGCTTTAATCTACTGAAGGAACATCGCTGCAATTTTTGGTTGTGCTGAAGCAGTTTTATTTTATGCATCGTTTGCTGTGGTTAACAGGCCCCACACTCTGCCATCCTAGCAATACAAACAGGAAATTTTCCGTGCTGACCAAAAGATGAATTCCAGGTACTCTGCCAAGACATTCATCCCCCATCAAGCAGAATGTCCTTTTGAGATTGATAAATGTTTATTTTTTCTCCATCAGTATATCACACTTGGGAGGAAAAAAAAAAAAAAAAAAAAAGGTGATTTTCCAGGAAAGTTAATGTTTATACCTGTCAGCCTTGAAGGTGACTCTCTTAAGTTTATGTTAGTCTCTTTTAAAGCTCCTATAATGGGACAAAAGCCAAGCAATAAAAACAGCAAAGCCTAATGCGTGCTAAACACCTGTAGGTCTAAAGATCTTATAAAGGACTTATTTTTACAAAAGAGGGAAAAATATTAAATGTGACATATATCTACTAATAATGGTTCTATTTCAGATTTTCTGACATTTTATGTCTTAGCTGACCCATATCTCCTAAGTGACTTAAAACTGTTCCATGTCAAAAACTTTTTTCGTCTGGTTTATTGTAAAATTGTATTTAAATAGAACTTAATTCCATAATGACAGTAGAAGGTCACTTCATGGATATGTTTTCTTAAATTGAGGCCCAGGAAAAAAATTAGAATTTATTTTGAGCTAGTGCATCTGTCTGTTTGTTCTGACTATGTTCCTGAGAAGGTGTATGAATGGTCTCTATCACAAAAAAAGCAAAATGATCTTGCCTTGCTTCTCTAGTGTATGAAATAATTGAAATGCTATATGGGTGCACTTGCCTCCTTTTGATATTTCTCTAACTTGCAGTACAGAAACAGGTGTTCTGCTCAACATGCTGTGAGGAAAATTTGAGGCTTTAAAATCAAAGCATTTTTATTTCCTCCTAAGAATAAATCTAGGTTCATATTTACTGCAAGCTCAAATATCAGATGATAGCAAGTCAGCATCCAGCAATAATGTCATCACAGCTAATGATTTATCTGTGATCAGCCTTCAATACTTGTTCCTTCATTAAAAATTGCCTCTGGTTTTGTACTCTTTTAAGGTGATTACTGAAACTAAGTAAAATGCCCAAAGGGTAATTTCAGAAAAAGGAAAAAAAAGAATGGTGCTGTTAGTACAGATCATTGAACAAAATATTTTTCTGCTGGCTATTCTAATTCCAGCCAAGCAAAAAACCTACATCAAAATACAGATATTGTCATTATAAAAACTCATTTTCTTATCTTTCTTACTCCCTCCTCCTAGGTATCTATATGGCAATGTGAAGCTTTTATATGGTCTAGTAATATCTTGTTTCCTTAGGTAAAAACAATTACTTGGAATAACTTGATTTTTCATCTCTCACTGTTTAATTAAAAATAACAACAAATGCCCAGCATTATTCATTAATTTTCTTATACTTTGTGATCCCTTGGAACTCAGTTATACAAATATAGTTCTGTTTTTGACTCGTCATTATACATAATTTTAAAAATATTTGTTTGAGCAGAAAGCTGCCTTCTGTGGGACTAATATTTCCATTTCTGTTCCCATATGACATAAACATCACCTAAAAAAGGAGACAGTGTAGCAAAGAAAACAAGAAAAATACTTGATCAGGAATGTAAATATTCACCATATTAATATATGCCAGGTAGAAGGGGTTATTTTCCCTTATATAAAAAAAGCATATATGTATATTATATATATATATATATATATATGTTTTTTCCTCATCCATTTTCCAGGACTAACTCTAATTTAAAACAACTGCAAAGCAGATTTGGTTGTTTTTTTCAGAAGGTTACTGAAGAACACAAGATATATCTAACACTGGGAATATTTCATTTCTCACCATAGGGAATGGCCAAGATTTGTGTGTGTGTGTGTGTGTTTGTTTTTCATATATTTTTTTTTTAGCACTGGTAACTAGCTTAATAGCAGAGCGGTCTGTCCCCATATACATATATAATGACAAAGAGTCATCGAGGTCTTAACATATACCTTACTTTGCAAGGTGGAAATCAGTTTTTGGGCAGGGTTTTGGCATATTTTGTGTGTGTTTATTTTGCTTTTATTTTGCTTTATTATCTTGTTTTATTTAATACCTCCTTGCCAACATGCCATATTATTGACTTTTTTCCTTTTGAGACTAGAAGTTAAACTAAGGCCATAAAAGCCTAAAAGATCAGAGTCGAAAAAAATTTGCCTAGGTCTTCTAAAACTGCCCCAGAAACTCTGGGGGCATCTCCTTCTCAGGGATGTGGCACATGTCCACTTGGGATAGGTGATGCCATGACAGCCAGCTCACACGGCTTTCTAGAGGAAGAAATACATGGACACTGGTCAGCATGGGAGGAAGCCCCAGCTTGTCAGGGTATCCAAATCCTCTTTCTACTCCCACGCTCATTTTCATCTCTTTCTTATTGTATTGGGTTTATGTGGCAATGTTTTGGTAGCAGAGAGACAGCCAGGAGGGTCTGTATGAGCAGAGCCCAGCAGTGCCCCATGATAGCAGAGCAGCTCCAGCTGTTCCAGCACGGACCTGCCGCTGACACAGCTGAGCCGTGAGCGATGCTGGGTGTGCTCTGGGAGAGCGGAGTTAAGGGAGGAAACACCACTGTGTGACAGCAGCTGGGAGAGAGGGGTGAGCAATGGGAGAGAAGCGGCCCTGCAGGCACCGAGGGCAGTGCAGGAGGAGGGCAGGAGGTGCTGCAGGCGCCGAGCAGCAGCTTCCTGCAGCCCAGGAGAGGCTCGTACCCTGTAGATCTCCCCCTGCAGCCACGGAGGAGCCCCGGTGCAGCAGCGGGTGAGGCCTGGAGGAGGCACAGCCCATGGATATCCCCACAGCAGCATGCCAGGACGGAGCTGCAACCTGAGGTCAGCAGTCCGAAGGGAGTTGCTGCCCGTGGGGACAGTGCCAGAGCGGTGTCTGAAGGGTCGGCCCCACAGTACGGAGCTTTGCTAAGGAGAACTTGAGAGCTGTAGTCTTTGGGACTCCCGCGTGGGATCAGTTCGGGAAGGATGGCATCTATGGGAGGAGCGGGGCCGGCGGGTGACCGTGGGGGAGAGGCGGGGACAGCAGGTCACATTCCCTGTTACATTGCGCGGCTCGGGGGGAGGAGGTAGACGGGGTAGAAGAGGGTGAATGGGTAGAAGGTGGCTTTACTTTGCTTTTTGTTTTTCAGCACTTTAATCTGTTAGTAATAGATAATTACCCTTTACTGAGTCTGTTTGGTCCATAACAGTAATTGGTAAGTGGTCTCCCTGTCCTTTTCTCAACCCATAAGCTTCTTTTTTTTCTTTTTTTTCTTTTTTACTTTTTTTTTTTTTTCCCATCATATTTTTTCCCTTTTTTTCTTTAAAGAGTGGGGTGATAAAGCATAGCGGTGGAGCTTTGGTGTGAAACTACAACACCTGCTTACTGGGAACCTGGCTCCATCCAAGTCCCCATTCAACTTTTGGTAAAAGAAAATTCAATTTTGAATGCACTCTTGAAAAGCTGAGTTTGCTCTGGATGGGCTCATGTGGAAATCAGATGCAGTTATTATTTTGGCAAGGACACATAAGTAGATCCCCTGACAGGGTTTCTACTATAACAAATCTCAACAGGGCTTTTTTTACTCTTCACATCAAATTAGTTCACTGTTGTGCTTACAAATGAATACCGAAAGAAAATGAGACATGTAGCAATTTGTCATCCCCTTTGCACTCTTTAAAGTATGTATTTCAATGGTTACTAACACAGAATGAAAGAACAAAGCCAGATTGCTTAAAACTTTTTATGTTTGGAAAACCAAACTTCAGTTAGTGGGAGGGTAAATCAGATACTGAGTTGTTATTCGCATGCACACTTTGAGTCATTATGCAGTGCATGTAGTCAAGAAGTAATATGTCATAAGAACAGCTCTGCTCTCTCAACAAGCACAAAAAGAGATGGGAACCTGTGCTGCCTGTCTAATTTTCCTTATTGTAAGATGTGGCTACACTTACAGTCATCCACATCTCTCACAGCAGTACCCTATTTGTTATTTGATATCCGTATTAGAGATTAGCTGCTGAACTATGAGGCTCCCTGAATTATTTTCAAAATGCCTTTTTTTTTTTTTTTTTTTAAATGAGGTTTCTGTGAAATATTTTAATGCATACTCGCACATGCATGCATGCAGAGATAAAAATATCTGAGCATAACAAAACTAAATGATGGTACTTTAAAAGGTGTCTTTTGGAAACATGTGATCAATCACTCAGAATGCTGAATGGAAAGTTGGGTAACAAATCAAAAACTGCCTTTGAGGACTGTGGAATATTCCACATTGAATGTCATCATTTAAGCTCCAACTTTTTCCTTGTAGATTGATATAAGCTATTCAGTCAGAATTTAGTATGTATCCTTATGCTAGGTAAAGATGGAGGCAGTAATGGAATAGACATCTCTTTTCATTGTTTATTTTAAACAATCACATCTGTTTCACTTCTTAAATAGAAGGACTAGTGGAATGAAATGGGCATATTGTTTTTTCAGGACTGTTTTTGGGGAGGCTGTATAAATTTATATGAATCATACTGAGATATCTAGTGGTATGAAAGCTGAAATTATGTCTAACAAAAGTGTGTTTCAGATACAATCTAATTCATCCTTAATATTATATGTGCATTTACTCCATTAACGTGAATACGTCTAAGACTTTGGTATATGAAAACTGAGTGGTAGAAGTACTTGAAATAAAAAGGAAAACATACAGAACTAGAAGCTCAGAAAACAAGCAGATCACATGGGGAAAATGGCAGAGAGATCAAAATACTGTCCATAAGGTATACTTAGCAGATTGCACCTCTGATTTATTGCTGGAGGATATTTCCAAGTCCTTAGAAATCTGTATGCAAGTTGTTCAACCTTCTTGAACTGTAAATAATGCACTAATCAAGACAATTGTTGCAGAATCACAGAATTGTAGGGGTTGGAAAGGACTACTGGAGATCATCTAGTCCAACCCCCTGCTAAAGCAGATTCCCTACAGAGGCTGCATAGGGAAGCGTCCAAGCTAGTTTGAATAACTCCAGAGAAGGAGGCTCCTCAACCTCTGTGGGTAGATTGTTTCAGTGCACTGTCGCCCTCACAGTAGAGAAGTTCTTTTTTGTGTTCAAATGGAATTTCCAGTTTCTGGAAACCAGTCTGTTGCCTCTTGTTTTCTTGCTGGGCACCACTGAAATGAGCCTGGTCCCATCCTCTTGATACCTACTCCTTAGGTATTTATGAGCATTGACATTATCCCCTTTCAGTCTTCTCCAGGCTGAACAGTCCCAGGTTTCTCAGCCTTTACTCATAAGGGAGATGAAGATGGGAGATTCCAGGCCCTGAATCATCTCTGTGGCCCTCCACTAGACTCTTTCCAGCTCTTTCCAGTTTCCCATGTTTCTTGAACTGAGAAGCCCAGAAGTGGACACAGTACTCCAGATGTGGCCTCACAGGGCAGAGTAGAGTGGGAGGATCACCTCCCTCCACCTGCTGACTACACTCTTTTTATTCTATAAGGTAACATTTGTCTTACAATACACTGAACATTAATTGGTATTATAAAGAACTTTATTTACAAAATATGGTGGCTCTTTAGCAAATCCCACACAGCAAGGTGCTATATAATGTCTATCTTTAAGAGAATATATTCACATCATAGGAAACCAACAGGTCTCATTTTAAACTACTTCAGTCTCGGATAAACCATTGGTTCCACAGAGTACGCTCCTGTAACAACGGTATCTAGGAGTATTGTCAGCATCTCAAGTAAGCTTTTTATTTTGTTCCTCTCACATTTTGTTCTTGCTATGCAAGAAAAAGTTTCTGGGATATTTTATTATATGTATGTTTCCATTAATTCAAGTCTCATCACTTCATAAACAGTGGAGTAGTAGGTAGTCTGGTTACACTGAAAGAATATTGATGAAATTGCATTGCATTATTCTTCTATCTCAATTTTACAGTTGGAAAGACTGGTAAATGGTGTTAAATATAAGTATTGTAATTCAATATTAGTGCAGCTATTCTTGCAACCATTGTTAATAAATTCATTGCAATACAGTTCACATTTTTCTTCTTTGTAAAAGTAAGGTGTATATTTGGTAAGTGGCTAAAGTAAAGTAATACTAATTTTAACTGGAAACTGGATACAATAATAATGTGTTATGTTAGTATGTTCATAAACAACTTAATTACAGCTATAAGTTGAAATTATAGTTTTGTGCTCCTGCCACAGAGATTAATAAAATAGCCTAAGAATTAATGACATGAATCTAATAATTCAAGTCTTAGTGGCAGATGTGCTGTCCTCTTTCTGTTCTGTTTCAGTGGTGTCTGTATATATGCAGTGTTTTTATCTAAATCTAGTTCTGTCTGTGAGTGCAAATCCTTGTGTCTTGCATGACAAGGACAGTGAGTAACTACATAGTGGCATATAGACTTATTTTGCTCAGATTCTAAATTAACAATCAGCATTACTTTTAAAAATAAATAGTAGGAATTTCAAAATAATACTGATTTTTGAAGCAAATAAACCAGTGTGAAGAACAGCAGAAGAAAGGTGTCTGGCAGAGGAACAGAAGGTGATAACATTGTTGAGACTTAGTGTTTTCTTATTTTGATAAGGATTATTTGGAATACTGTGCTTTGTAAAATGTCATCTTAGCTACAGCTGTACAGCATAAGCTGAGATAACAAAGTTATCCTTGCCCCTCAAAACAGCGTGATCAACAGGGACTTGAGTTGGAAGCTTGCTTACTTATAGACTTGCATCCTTTCTCTCATATGCCTGTTTTCCCTTCATACCTCAATAATCTCATCCCTTGACCTAGACCTTTTATGAAACTCCCACCAAGCAAGGAAGAGTTAGTGTATCCACCTGCAGCACCAGGTCTGGGGCCAGCCAGTCCTATGAACAAAGATTGCCCAGTTGTTTCCTGCTACAGTATGAGAATTACCACCCTCAAAGGAAATATTTCTACTCTCGCTCTTGTTCTCTGAGAACTTCTAGGAGTATCACTGTCTATGATTTTGCATCCTTCTGTTATACCTCAGGGTGAGAAATGGAAGAATGTAATGTGTGCTTATATGGAGTCCAATATCAAAAGTTTCTATCCCCCAGAAGCCTGCTTCCTTAGCAAACCCGTCACAGTTTTACATTTTCCACAGATTTTGTTAGACTGGTGCATATGGTTCACCAGTGCATTCACTTAGAGCAGCAAAAGAAGTCCAGGAGTGACAATGCAGGTCTATCCGGAAAATAAAGTGTGCTTCACTCTGTATGAGGATTGTGGAACTTAATTCTTAAATAATGGTATATCCCATGCCTTTGTCTTCAGCTTGTGAACTACAAATTAAACTACTGACTAGAGTGACAAAGACAAGATAATTATCTCCACTAACTTTTTAGTGGAGACAGCTATCAATGTCAATCATACTCTCCTTCGCTACGCTTCAGTAATTCCTAATGAAGATCTATGAGAAAAAAATAGAAAGGACTTTTTTTTTAATGTTAAGTACCTGTCGCAGTCAAAGTTTCACAAAGCCCTTTAATAAGTAATGAATGCAGTACTGGCAAAGTAGTTTCTCTATATGCAAAGAGAAGAGTTAGAACCAAAGCAGTTGTTCCCATCCAGTTTGGGTCTGAGAGGCTGTTTTCTGGTGGGAGCAGACAACAGCCCTCACCAGGGATTCATCTGCCCACCAGTCCTGCCTGCTGTGATGCTAAAAGCAGGGTCTCTGAGAATTGATTTAATTCTTCATTCTGTACTTTCAATCCTGAGCATTCACAGATAATAGGATTTGTACCCAAGCAAGAGTTTACCTAAAGTCTAACATTTTTTTTTGCTGATTTTAAAATATCTTCATGACAAATAGATGGGAATGTATTTTCTAAAATTTCTACAATTATAGAATATAATATAGAATAGTTCTGGTAATAGTATATTTTATAGATTAAGGGGAAAGTAACTCTAAAGTTCTTAATATGAAATATGTTGAGTTTGAATAAGCCATATCCAACAGGATATGCAATTCTAACCATAACAGTGGTTATTCATAACATTTCATTTTCTGAATTTTCTGAATGCTGAAAAAAGTTTTTCTCTAACATTGTTTGAACTGAATGTCAGAACTGACATTATTCTTGCACCAATGCACCAAAGCTTTGAAAAAAAAAAAAAAAAGGTTTACATGTCAGTTTTATGAAGGCCCACATACTTCGTCCCTCGTCCTAATTTGTGTAAATAAAACTCAGATTTCAAACACTTTTTTTTCCCATTGATTTGTCTTGATTGTAGATGTTTTAGACAAAACATTGAGTTAAGACAGAATTAAAAAGATGTATCTCCTGTTTTGCTTATAATTTGGTTGTAAAAGATAAGATTAGAGTTATGAGTGCATATCAAGAAAATGAAGGGTAAACATTTTTTTTTTTAATAGCCTGACAACACCAGTAAATTGCACATGGTTTATAATTTGAGAAATTATTGTACTTTTAACAGTAATATGGTATTTTTAAGAAGTTCTCGTAAGATTTGACCATCAAGTCATTACAGTAAATTGACTTTGATAATTATACATAACAAGGCTACATAATGTAACACAGGTAACGAGATTTTAATTCACTAATCCATCTTGTGAATGAGTACAAAAGGTAGCAGTCAGCCTCCACAGTACTTCATACAGTTTTAGTGCCAGTCCTGTTTTGCTTGTGTGTTAGCCCACCTGTAGTGCCATTATTTATGCAGTCCCTTAGGAAAGCAATTTTGCTTGCATTTCAGAGGCCTTTTACAAAATTCATTCATAAAGGGATGAGTTATATCTTTTTAACAGATTTCCTGACTGAAGTGCAATTCTGGTAGACGTTATCCTGTTGTTTCCTTCTCTAGAGCTGAGTGTTTTGGGGCAGGGAAGTGCACACCAAGAAAGTATAGTTTTCATTACTGGTACATACTGCACTATGAAACAACCTGCTTTGCAAAACCATGAACCTGACTGTGTAAAAGCAGCTAAAGATATTGAAACTTGTTAACTTTTATCCTTTACAGCATCTGCTTACTACACTAGGCACATAAAACTACAGGCTGTAGAGAAAAAGATAGTCTTGTAGGTACAAATCATACGGAAATATTAAAGGAATAACAGGATCCAGACCATCTAATCTAAGTATCTAAAGTCCATTTACTTTTATGTATGGAATGAAGCAACTGTGTGAAATAAGTGCTTGTGTTTCTCAGCAGTTAATGGGGAGAGCAGGAGCCTTTAAAGATCTCCACAGAAACTGACTATTCTGGATAGTGTTGCAGTTTAGTGGCTTTCACTGCCATGTGCATTTTCACAACTAGCTGGAGTCCTCAGGTGCTTCTCTTACAAGATCTATTTTGTTAAAGCACAGAAAATTTGTGCAGAAGTTATTTGCATGAGCTAAGCAGACCACATCCCACCTCCAGTGTCCTGGACACTATGATAATGCATGTGAACATGCATGCTGTTTAAGAGGTCATATACTCAGCGCATAAACCACAGTGATAAGCAGGTCTTTGTTTTTGAAAAACTAACTCCCTGGGCCTGTTAAGAAGTTCTGTGCAAATGTAAGAAACATCCGAAATTTCAATCTTTTTTTTCTTTTTTTTTTGCAAATCAAAATGAAATTGTACAACAAAGAAAGAAAACACATTTGGGGAGTTTCATATAGGATAAAAATGTTATTCTAAAATTGTTATTCTAAAATATATAACAATTTTTATTGTAGATTATGTCCTAAAGCAATGTATTTTCTAACAAACAAAAAGAAAAATTAAGTCCTTCTGGGTTACAACAATATATTTTGTCATTTCAGCATAGGCTATTTTAATTTATTTTCATAAATGAATATTTCTCAAAAACAATTCCCGAAAAAGTTTCAGTGTTGAAGAGAAGACTTGTTTTCTGTCTGTCTGAAGATTTTAAACCTTATATAGAATATATAATATAATTTGTGATACTTTTCTGTATCACTATTAAGTTTGTGGTAGTGGCATTTAGCTTAACCATGCACAGAACTATATTGACTCAAGTTATAACTATGATCCAACACATGAAAGTTGTTTCGTATCCAAAGTTCAAAATAATAGTTATTTTTAATGGGAAAACTAGCTTTTGCTATTGTTAGCTGCAAAGATAACTCACTAGCTTTTTTTTTTAGATGTTTTTCACTGGTTTATATGCTTTTGCACTTGAAGTATGTGTGCTGAATTTTTCCTGGCTTTAAAGCTGTTGTGGGACTGTCATAAACATGCTTTCATATGCTACAAAAGATCTGGGAAAGTCACACTTGCTTTGTACTAGAGTTTAAACCCCTTGGACTCAAAGTGTTATCTCTGATTAGACAGAATCCTACATTTCAAAGGTTCGTCTTTTGCTGAGTCTCTCACAGTTCAAATGTATTCTGTCAGTTCAGTAACTCCACGGGAAAATATATTAAGAAATTTAAAAGGAAAAAAACAAAATTCTCTTTTATAAACTCAGCATAGACTCAGTGGAGTTTAGCAGCAATTTTTTTAAAAGTTTTTCTGAACTGAATATGCGTTAGTCACTCACAATTACTATTGCGGTAAATTTGTTATTGTCACCAAAAGGCTGAATATACCAAATTTTCTGTAAATGCCTTCCTGCAGTGAAAGGAGATGGGGTAAAGCAGATCATATAGTAGAACCACATGGTGTATTCCATGCCTGACACGCAAAAGAGAAACCACAGTAAAGTGATTTTCTGCAGGGTGAATTTGGAATTGGCGATTGACCAAGGAATAAAGAAAAAAAGAATGGTAGACAGAGAGGGGAAAGTGTGGGTTTTTTTTTTTTTTGGGGGGGGGGGGGGGGTGGGGGGAGCGGGGAAGAGAGAAACACACAAAAAAACCAGCTTTTTTTATATCATTGGCATTATTCTCAGATTCCTTTTTCTCCCTTCACCTATTTTCTCCTGTTTCCCAGGGTGAAAGAATGGCACAGATGGTTGTCAAATAAATATATACCAAATTGTCTCTGCTGGTAGCTAGAGCTACCCATTTAACACTTGCTTTGAAGAAAACCTTCTGCATTCCTTTTTAATTGTGACTCCAGAATGTGAAATCGTTCTGCATAATTAAATATCTCAATTAAAAAGATGTTAATGGAACACCTCATGGTGTTGACTGCAGAGTCATCCAAGCACTATGAGGTCTGTGAGGGTTTGAGCCATGTGCAGAATTAAAAGCCAAGGACAGATGTCTGGAGACATCATGTGCATGCCTGGTACAAACATGCCTTCCCAACTTGCAAGTAAAGAGAATAAGAGAAACTTGTTCATGGAGTTGTCTGAAAATCTTACTTGGAAGAAGACTAAAAAACTTTTCACCTCTTGGTCTATTTTTTAAAACTTTTGGGTAAACAAAATTGTGTCACACAACTTTTTCTTACTGACTTTGATGTTAACAGGCAACTTCATTAACAAGCTTGAGTTTAACCTGCAGTTTAGCTGAAACAATGAACAAAGGCCTACTCTTATTATTAAAGTGTTATATTATTGTGAGCTCATGTTTCTGAATGTTGAGAACATACTCTGAAAATTAACTTTTTCTAAAGCACTTTTTTTTTTTTTTTTTTTTTAATATGCAATTCAGTACAAATTCAGAAACACATCAAGGAGTATGTCACTATTCCCTGTTTTGTAAAAGGTGTCTTATTTACAGTTGGTGTTCATTATGTGATCTACTTTTTTTCAAAGTATGACTTCTCTAGTGGAGAACTCTGCATAATAGACATACAATTATCACTATTTGCTTGCATTAAGAATTGGAATGCATGTTTTTCACAAGTTTGCTGAGGTAAATAATATTTGATGGGTCAGTGTGCATATAAATTATGACATATGACATTATGTTGTACTTTAGGCTGGTTTTTGAAGAGATAAGTGCATAATAAGAATATCCTGGAAATCTAAATAGCAATGCTCTTTTTTTCATAGCTGTCTGTGAAGAAATATATTAGTTAACTTCATTCTTTCTGAACTACTCCAAAGGTTGAAAATTAGAAAACCTGTAGCCCTTTTGTGTAACAAACACAATAAAGAACCTGAAAATAACATTTAGTTCTTCAACTGAGCTTAATTCTTATGTTATTGTGACATTACTTTCAGTGTTTGATTAGAAAACTGTCAGAATGAAAGCTCTGCAGTACTTGATACAGTACTTGATATGTTTTGTTTATTGATGATACAGCCCTAGAATAAGAGCAATGGATTCTTAGGGTAATTCTATCCTTAAATCTATCCCCTAAAAATAAGTTAAACTAGCCTCTGAGAGTTCCATGTTCCCTTCCTTTTGCTCTTCAACAGGCATTAAATTGGGAAAAAAGTGCTAAAAGAAGTGGCTCAATATACAAAGCTCAAGAACTTTCTGGAGGAATGATGTACCTGTTGAGAGATAAGAAAAGAATAGCTCAGATTTCTGGAAAAAGTTGAGATTTCAGTAACGACTGCAGGTCGGTGCTATTTAAAAGAGGAGATAGATAAGAAGCACACACATGAGAGGAAGTAAATAATGCAACTCTGGAAAAGCAGAAGTAGCTTAATATGATTTCACTTTCTTTCCCATGTTCTGTATGGAAATTAGTGATAGTTCTGGTAGCTCTAAACATCATGGAGTAAAGAGCCTGAAAATTTGGAAGATTAGCTACCACTACTTTACTAAATACAGATTTTTTTATGATATTGTAACAATAAATTACAATGATCTAACTAAAACCACTAACATTTTTTAGTAGATTGAAGAGTAAGCTGGTTTAAACAATTCAATTTATGTTTTGGTGATTGCTTTTCCCTAAAAGAAAATTTAGTTTTTCTTTCCAATTTTGTCCCATTTTAAATAATCAAATTCTTCCATGTACATTATTGGTTACCTGTCCCTTAATGAATTGCTTCCTACAAAACATATATCCTTTTCTTACATTTTTAGTTGCCTTCAGTCAAGAATATTTCTGGTACATTTAGCCTGAATTTTATCTTTCCTTCCTGAAACAGTGAAAAAGTATCAGAAATTTAAATTAGACAGAAAGAGGAGAGAAAAGGAAACATTAAAATGAAAAAAAAATCCAGATTAATTTTATCTCTAATAGCTCTAAGTATACAGCTTTCCTGTTCTTTCTTTGCAGAAAAAGATTGCAGAATTTATACACCTTAAATGTTCTTGGTCTTTACTGACAGCAGTGGTAAGAAATGCGTGACTGATAGCTAATCCTTCTCTCCAGTTTCTAAATTTCTCTATGAACACTGTCAACAAGACATGAACAAAACAGAGAAAGAAAAAGTTATTCTGTCCCCTTCATTAACTGATATCACAAAATGAATTTGCATGTTCTTAAAGACTTATTTACAGAAAGTGTTGTTAAGCACTCGAATAGGCTCCTGAGGAAGGTTGTTGAGTCACCATCCCTGGATGTGTTTAAAATCCGTATGGATGTGGTGCTCAGGGACATGATTTAGCAGAGGGTTATTAGAGTTAGGGTAGTATGGTTAGGTTATGGTTGGACTCAATGATCTTTAAGGTCCTTTCCAACCTGAGCGATTCTATGATTGTTCTGAAGTTTCCATCATTTCTTGACCAGAAATGGGAGAATTTAGAATTTCCAGTATGCAGTACCAACATAGAAAACTCAGAATGAACTTTTAGTTCCTTCCTCCTCTCAGTCTTTTTCCACTGTCAGTGCAATGTCAAAAGAATATGTACTAAGAATACAGAGTGCTGTTGGAAGTGATAGAGAAAAGTTGCACATTGACAGTGAGGTTGTTTTTTTCTGCAAGTCTACCACTGGGCTGTTTCCTGAAGCATGAAAACTTTTCTCAGTCTGAGGAAGTGAAATAATAGCTGAAGTGCACTCTGTGCTTCTGCAGCAGTTAAGGAGAGTAACATTTCATGACTTTTTGGTAAGGTCAGGCACCTAATGCACTGGGTGGCCACAGCAGATATGTCTATGAGGTTTCAGAAGGAGAAGTGGTGTACAGCTGAGTTAGTCCTTGTAAAAATGAAATGCAGACTGTCTCTATGGAGCGATTAAACATCTTCATGCAAGCATCATTTTATATCTTGATTTTCTGTCAGAGCATAAACTGTTTCTTTCAATGCACTTCAGTTGTGTAATTATTAAAAAAGTGTAATATAGATCAACATTGATTTATTTAAATTCTGCTTAAAGATGAAACAGCAGGCAACCAGCTGAAAATACAATGAAAGCTCTAACAAACATTACAAAATTTATATGTAAAACTAATTTTGAACTGTCTGCAAACCAAACTAGATCAAGTATTTTATGAAAATTTCTGTAAAAAGAGTACAAATTTAAACTGAGATTACACTTCAAAAAGAGGCCTGTAACTGATATTCATGGTCAAAGACTTTACTTACCTGTAGGCATTTGGAAACAAACATTTTCCTGAACCAAGTTTCAGAATTCAAATGTCTGTGTTTTTAACGGGTGAGTAGAGAATATCTTGGGGGATTCCAGTTTGATTGGAAATGAACTACTTATAGATTTTTACTTTCTCAGAAGATTGGTTTATCAGTCCTCAGAAATAGTTTGAAATCTAGATTCGTAGTTACTTTCCCATATCCTTAGTGATGTGGAAGACATGAAGCTGCAGACTGCGAAGAGAGCACTATTGAAGTTATCCTGCATGTATGTCCATAATTTGGAGCCTACCAGTGATACCAGGTCAGACTTGACTCACAAAAAGTCTCAAGGAGATCAAGGGTTGCTCCTAATGCACAGGGCTACTCAGTTTGCAAAAATGGCACTACATACAACTGTAAGAGGTGATAATTTATTAAGGCAATGAAATTTTTCCTTCAAAGTGAGATGCTTGTATTCTGCTTGATTTATTATCCCTTTCTCTTCTGCTCATTATCACAGGATAACCTCATTTACCAGCAAGTTCAGCTATCCTTTTCACACTGATTAAAAATTATCTTTCTGTGTCAGGCAGACCTGTTTCTTTCTGCATGAAACGAAGTTGTGATCCTGTTTGTCATGTCCTTTTGAATGAACAAATACCACTTTCTTTAGAATTTCTGTATTTTCCCTTATTGTTTATGGGTTTTAGTATTTGCCAGCTAGTACATGACAAGCCTAAATATAGCCGTAGAAGTCAGTACTTAGTCCAGACATTGGCACATATGCCCAGAACTGTGGGTGCCCCATCTCTGAAGGCCAGATTGGGTGGGGCCCTAGGCAGCCTGAGCTGGGGGGTGGTAATTAACACACAGCAGGGGTTTGGAACTGAGTGGGCTTTAATATCTCTCCCAACCACAACCAATCTATGATTCTACGATGAAGAGATTAATTCCACAGAAATATATTCCTGATACTGTCTACTTTTTCCTAGTTTCTCAACACCTGTCTCAAAACATACCGAATCTGAATCCCTACAAGAATACTGAGAAGTTCTTCCATATAGCTAGTGATAGTCAGATGTCCTTACAATTTTTTTCCCCATGGCACATGGAGTAGGTCCTGAGAACTATTTTGTTTTTAAATAAAAGAAACACCTTTCTCTTCAAAATCCTTCTTAGAAATGTTGCAAAGTCTCTTTATTATAGTACTAGCTGTCATCAAAACTAACACAGCTGTCTGGCTGTTTTCTAGGCTCCCCTCTTTATTAACCGCTCAGTATTTTCTTCAGTGCCTTTTATTGTTTTTTTTTTTTATTATTATTATTATTTTTTATTTTGAGACTATGTATACATTAAGCTCATACTACATAGCAAAAATCTATGGCAGTACTTAGGTGAGTTAATACCCAGTCCTGGGCAAAACAGTTTCTGTTCTACAGTTCTTTCTGTACACAGTCTGAAAATAACATGGGCTTTTGCTTTATTTCCTGTCTTCCTGTATTGTGAGCTCATGTATATTTTATTATCTATCACCTGCTGGCCTTTCTCATACTTCTAATGCATTCATCTACTCAGGAGGACATTGTATTATGCAATTCTCTCCATTGTGATCAATCATTTTCTGTATGTCATTCTCTTTGGAAACTAAAAGCAGGCACTTCATTATTCTCTTAGATTTTCTAGGGCCAAGTAACACATGCATCAGTGGCTATACATATAAAGCTATCTGTGATAATCTTTATGATACTTCTATACCCATTGTGTAGCTTTTTCGTGGCTCAAGGTTACAACCAGCCTGCTCTCAATACATGGGGGATGTGAGGATAAGGATGGGGAGAAAATGCACCTAAAATTTCAAGGGGTTGATGAAAGTTTTTTGATGAGCACAGCTGTCCTTCAGACAAGCATTTTGTAATAAAGAGCTATTACAAAAAAAGAGGATGGTGTCATAGCAGTATAACAAGATATGCATAGGTGAATTGATTGCTTGTTTCTTAGATATCAGTTAGTTCCTGTGCTGCTCTCTCACCATATATCACTCAAGCTACAACATTCTTTTTAAATTCTTTTAGCTGTCTTTGTAACCTTTACTAATATAGTTCTCAATCTGAAGGAATACCATGTTCTTAACTGTATAGTTGTAGAATCTTAGGATGGTTCGGTTTGGAAGGGATATTGAGGATCCAGTTCCTGCTGTGGATGGCGTTGTTCCTGGGAAGATCAGGTCACCTATGGCCCCATCCAACTTGGCCTTGAACACCTCCAGAAGTGAGGCAACCATAGCTTTTCTGTGCATCCTGTTCCAGTGCCTAACCACCCTTATTCATAAGAAATGAATAATTTCTTCCTTATATCTAATCTAAATCTACCTTTTTTAGTTTAAACCCATTACCCTTGTCCTATCACTACATTCCATGATGAAGAATCTCTCTCCATCTTTTCTGTAGGCTCCTTTTAATAATCCATAAATATTTGTGATATCTACTAAGGAAATCAGAAGGTAGAAGATTAGAATTTTGGCTCCTATCACTAATGAATTCTGTACAAATTGTTGAAATTTTGTTTTCCATTATCAAATAATTAATGAGTTTAAAACTTTTCCAATTCATTATATCTCCAGTGATATTGCAGACTGTTTATGTGAAGTACCCTGCAGGTGATATGAAGGTTGGAGGCCATTTCAGAAATGTGTAGAATATTTGTAGAATGTGTAGAATATGTGAGTCCTGTTAGGTTAATAATAAAACAGTGAAAATATTCAGGGGCTCACAACGTTTGTATGATAGCCTTCAATGCCCATATTTTTACAGTATCAATTCAAGTTACATGCTATGTTAAGTATTTTTAATATAATTTTTAATTTCTCGTGGAAGTTAATGCCAATATGTTGTTGTGCGGTGTTATTACACAATAAACAAAAGTTGGGAGGTTAAAGAATTAGTCTATTTTTCTATTGTTCCTTCATCTGACTTGTCTGCACATAGCTTATTGCTTTATCTACTGCAGTAGGCTATTGTACGCATGTGACTGGAAAAAAAAAAAAAAAGGCTGAATTTGATTGAAATCTGTCTACATCTTTAGGAAATAGACAGCTATTTTGTAAATGCTGTATCAGTGTAGCCACGATGGCCCAAACCAATATAACAATGCAATGTGATATGTTTTGTTGTACCATAGAATCATAGAATCTGTGATGCCTTCAAGACCATAAAGTCTAAATACTAGCCTGACCTGCTGAATAACATCATCATAACATCACTGAATCATGTCCCTTAGGTCTACATCTATATATCTCCTAAGTATCATCCAGTGCTGGGAACTCCAGGCAGCCTATCCTGAAGTTTAACCCTCTCCATGAAGAAATTCTTCCTAATGTCCAGTCTAATGCTCCCCTGGCTCAACTTGAGTCATTGAACAGACTGCTCTTTTTGTCAAGTGCTTGTGAAAGAGACTGAAACAGGAAACAGAAATATTGAGTATTTTTCATGGTTTTATACTTTTGGATGCATTTGTTTAGCTAGCAATCAAAATATTAATAAAACAAAGTCCTTTCTCAACTTTCTGAAGTATTTTACAAGAGCTTTATTTGTTTACAGTGAAAGTGAAACAGTGTTCCATCCAGATCTATGGTCTTATAAAGGAAAAGTAATTATAGCTCTGTGACAACAAAGCCTTTTCCTGTCTTTTATGACTCTTCTATAGATGAATTGTCACACACAGCATTGGAGACTGACTGAAAAACTGGAAAGGGGAAGAGAAATTTCTCAAGAATTCAAACACTCCCTTAGGTTTGAAACACTAGAAGTTGAAACTTTTTAGCCTATTCTCATTTTGACTTTGGTATTTATGGTTCAAATCTGAAGAAAGACATGAGTATCTGGACTTTGCACCTCTTCTTCTAAACTGTTAGTTGATTTAACAAGAGATATTTTTTTCCTGATAGAAATCTTCTGTTTAAAAATAAATTTTGAGCAGTATAGAATCTTTCTGAGTTCTCTGTACAAAGTAAATTCAGAAAGTCTTCTCTTCACACTTGAGAGAAGAAAATATCCTGACTCATGACTACTACCAGGACTCTGCTTTTTTATGCTATATGGAAAACTGAGAAGTTCAAAATATTCAGCAAATATAGAAGATAAGTATCTTTAATAAACTTATTTAATAAGAAGAAAATTAACTTTTGTTCTGCTTGCAAGCTCTACATTTCAAAAGGTTAGTTTTAGAGACTTCCTCAGTACACTGATAAAATTAATAAAAACTAAACTACCATGAAATTTCTGAATTTACAAAGAATTAATATTTGGATTTCATAAACAACTGTGGGGTTTTTTTTGTTGTTGTTGTTGTTTTGTTTTTTGTTTTTCTGAATAAGCATCTGTAAACTGGTAAGGAAGATAAGATTTGTGTTTATAATGATGCACTATCCAAAGATAATACTAACTATGATTTCATACAAGAAACAGCCAGCATGCAAATAACAAAGCACAGTAGTACAGATGAGTAAAACCCATAAATTCTTTAGATCATTTTCAAGTCTGAATATTTTACATTCATCAAAAGCATTTCATGGATACTTGTATTTCAGCATCACTGGTTTCGAAGATATAAGTAAAAAACCAACAATATAAGTCTCAGTTGGGAAGCTTTGAATATGTCTTATTGCACCTCAAGAACAAAAAAAGTACAGATAAAAGTCAAATTTCCAGTAAAAATTTGATTGGAAATTAAGTCTTATGGATGTGATTTTTAGATGAATATATATGGCTATATATCATGCAGATGTTCAGAGAAAGTGATTGTGGTCACATGATCACAGAAAGAATCATATAAGAGTTGTGATTCCATTTTTATTTGTTTTAAATTAAATAAGAAAAAAAGAGCACATATGTATGGGAACTGCTGAGTCATGGCCTGAACCTCTGATTAATCACCTGAAACGAGTCAGCCAGGGGAATACAGGTGAAAGCAATTCACCTGTGCTGCAGGAAGGAGTGGAGCCTGGCTGCACCTCTCCTAGACCCATTTAAGAGCTAACTACCAGTGGGGAAGGATCTCCCTTCTGAAGATCCACTCCACTGGAGTTTCCTGAGTGAGCCCACATTACGGGTAAGTATCCTATCTATTCTCTTTGTCTTGCTTTGCCTAACTCTCTTGTTTATTTCATTATTATAACATCTTAATATTATTTGATTATACAATATTCCTTTATACAATTTTCCTTGATTATACACTATCTTAATATTCTTTGATTGTACAACGTATTATTTGTTTCAGTAAGCAGGGACAATTTTCTATGTCTATTGTCTGTGAATCCTGCCTTCAAGGTTGAATGTCCTTGTTTCTTGCAGAAAAAAAATAGCTTTAATCTTTGTGTAAATGATTAGTGTGGGATACTGTCTTACCTAAAGAGAGATTTCAAGTGACTAGACAGCTGTTATGGCAGACCTTTACTTTTCATTTTCTTAGTTTATGAAGTGTAAAGAAAAATTAACTCATTTTTTGCTTAGCCTGTTTTTGGCCTAAAAAGAAATCTCCTAAAAAGAAATCTCCTAAAACTCAATAGCAACTTGTTAATGGTATGAGTCATTACAGATATAACCTGATTGTAGCAAGGAAAGTTCTGACACAAAACGACAGACTGAAGGAAAGGATTGCCAGCCTGTAAGTAGCCCATGAGAGAGACCTGAGAACGGGGGCTTCAGCCTGTGGGCTGAGCCTGGGAGTCGCATATCCTTGATGCTGGCTGAACGCCTCATCTCCAGGACTCCAAAGTATCATGGGTAGAAACAAAGGAAGAAGCTGAGGAACAACTTAGTATCAGAAAAAGTGGAAACTATTGAGAGGAATAAAATTCTTGTTTAGAGGAAAATGAAGAAAGTAGATTTAAGCCATCTTGTAACAAGCAAATTTTTGTCATATATAGCCTCTGTTTTCTCATCTGTCATGAATCAAACTTAATGTTGTGATTTCTCAGTACCCATATGTTTTGGATCATGACAGTAAATGCTGACAACATTTCATATAAGATGGTAAGATATGGAGAAATCTTATGCCAATTCACAAGACCTCTGTTTCAACATGGATTTTTTAAGACAGTCCTGGAAAAACTATTATCCTGCAGAAGTTTCCCTCTAATTCTCATCTGTAGTTACACCATTCTGTTATCTCCCCTAAGAATCTCACACTTTTTTAGGACTTGAGCAATGATATTTTTTAAAACTATATATAAGCTATATAGACTAACAAATGCATAATAGAATTAGATTATCTCAGTACCTTGTCAGTCTTTACCAGAGGAATAACTGAGCTATATGTTTGTATATAATAGCAGATAATTTTTGCTAGTAAATTTGATCAGCATGCAGTATGTATTAAAATGTATTTTTGCCTTTTCAAAAGATTTGATAGCATGCTCAAATCATGTTGCATACTGAAAGCACACAATTCAATGCAGAGTGCTATCTGTTCATTTGTACTTCAGCAGTTTTTTGATAAATACTTAGAAGAATATAAAATTAACTACTGATCAGTGCTGGATTTATGCGGGTAACCTCCAGCACAGGATGCTGGAGAGGGATTCTTTATCATGGCATGTAGTGATAGCACCAGAAGGAGTAGATTTAAATGAAAATAAAATATTTTTGGATTAGATATTAAGAAGAGATTTTCTGGAGGTGTTGGAGCACTGGAAAAGTTGTTGACTATACAAGCCTTTGATACCACACTCCTAAGGGTGTTCACAGAATCACAAGGTTGGAAAGGACCATCCTTCCATTACCATTGCTACCACAAGCTACTAAACCATATCTCATAACTCCTCATCCATATGCCTCTTGAACACTGCCAGGGACAGCAACTCTACCACCTCCCTGGGCAGACCATTCCAGCACCTGACCACTCTCTAGGAGAAAAAGTTTTTCTTTATGTCTAATCTAAATCTCCTCTGGCACAACTTGTGACAGTTTTGTTGCCTGGGAGAAGAGGCCAAACCCCTCCTCATCACAACTGCCCTTCAGGAAGTTATAGAGTGCAATGTGGTCTCCACTGAGCTTTCTATCTCCAGACTAGACAATCCCAGCTCCCTCAGCCACTCCTCATAAGACTTGAGCTCCAGACCTCCCACCAGTTTTGTTGCCCTTCTCTGGACACGCTCCAGGGCCTCAGCATCTTTCTTGTAGTGAGGGGCCCCAAACTGAACACAGTACTCAAGGTGCGGCCTCACCAGAGCTGAGTACAGGGAGATGATTATCTCCCTGCTCCTGCTGGCCACACTATTTCTAATGCAGGCCAGGATGCCATTTGGCCCTCTTGACCACCTGGGCACACTGTCAGCTCATGTGTAGCCAAGCATCAACCAACACCCCCAGATCCCTTTCCTCTTCACAGTCATCCAGCCAACTCAGCCCCAAGCCAATAGTGCTGGATGGTGTTATTGTGGCCAAAGGACCTTGCACTGGGCCTTCTGGAACCTCATCCCATTCTCCTCGGCCCAGTGATCCAGTTTATCTAGATGCCTCTGAAAGGCCTCCCTATCCTCAGGCAGATTGACACTATCTCCCAGTTTGGAGTCAGCTCCAGGCTGGACAGGACTTTAGGCAACCTGGTCTAGTGCAAGGTGTCTCTGCTCATGGCAGGAGAGTTGGAACTAAATGGTCTTTAGGGTTACTTCCAGTACAAACCAGTCTGATTCTATGAACATATGGCTGAATAAGTATACTAATCAAGACAGTTAATCTGATAATTTTTGTGACTCTAAGGAGTAAAACTGCTATAAGCTTTTTAATGTCTTAAGCATACATACATGAATAATTTGGAGATCGTTTAGTAGCAATCAACTCAAATTTCTCCACATCAGCTGAGACCCCTCAATTGCCATTTCAATCATTTCATTCAAAGAATCACAAAAGATCCCAAGGTGGAAGAGACCCCCAGAGATCAAGTCCAACCTCTGGTTCCAGACAGGACTACCCAAAATTCAAACTATATTTCCAAGAGTGTTTTCCAAACGCTTCTTGAACTTCAGCAGTTTGGGGCTGTGCCCATTGCCCCGAGGAGCCTGTTCCAATACCCAACCATCCTGAGATAAAGAACTGTTTCCTCATTCTTAGGATAACACAGCTTGCTTCCTTGATGATGTCATAAGTAAACACTGAATGCCTAACTTAAAAATTCACAACTGGCAAAGTTTTGTGTATGAAAGATTGTCTTCAAAGCTATAAAATTTACACTGATTAAAAATAAAGGAGATTTGTAATGAATCCATAGACAAGAGTTAACTTTAAAGAAAAAAATTTAGTATGCTGGAAAGCAATGTCTTTTAACATTAGTTCTCAATAACAGCTGGTTTTAAATTATTATATGCATTTCATCATATTACTTCAATGAATATTTACTCTTTTCAAATATATTTTTCATTAACTCAACAAGCACAAAATTTTCATTACTCATTATGTTAAAAGAAGAAAGAAATGAAAAGCCTTTACTGAACTCTAGATTATGACTCATTTGATCTCTCAAGCTGGCTAAGTCTTAGTGATAAAAAAACATTAAAGCATTTTCTCATTTTGCAATACTCTTACAGAACTATTGAATTTCCAAAGTAATTAAAGACAAGAAATGAACAAGACGTGAACCCAGAGTAGAGATCTTGCATGTGTTCCTTATTTCAATCAAGGGTAAAATATGAGAGCAGGTCTGTTCCATGCTCACACATGAAGCAACTTATTAGGAATTTAAGAAGGAGGTGAAAAGAATTTTCATTCATGAGCAATTGAAAATTATAGTTACCTCTCTGGGAAATGTAAATAATTATATACAAAAACAAAGCCCATATTCTGATGAGGTTTCATCCAAATCTTACGTGTTTGGTTTTGGTTTATTTATTTTTTTTTTTTCTGTAGCAAAAGTTAACTCTTCTCTTTTAAATCCTTTGCTTAGATGATGACCCTTCTTTCAGAGAAGAAAATGGAATTTGTTGCCATACAAATTTGTGTGGCAATGGAAAGAACAGACACAACTTAATCCCCGAGAAAAGTCTTTATATTATTTGAATTCTACTACAAAGTCATTTTTCAGGTTTAGAATAAAAAGCAGGAAAAAATATTCAAATTAAATCTGGCTGATTATTTTTGACAGTAGTTTGTTCCATGTATGTTTTGTCAGAGAATGTTTCACCACCAAGCTTTCACTTTCAGTTTCTGATGAAATGCGTCTCTCTTTTTCATTTCTAAATTAATGTCATGAATTTTCTTTTTATTTCAGATGGTAGAAATACCATCAGAAATAAAAAGAAATAGGTAGAAAACAAGTATCAGAAAAAGTAAATAATGATAAACATAGGGCTTTTCCAATAATTCTTTTAAAAATAAAATTTGCATTTTTTATGCATTTATTACTTGTCACATTTGTTTTCTGTTCTCTTTAGAATGGAAAACAGTATTATAATTTTTGACCATGAACTGTGAAATGATTTAGCCAGGGTCCCATAGCAATTTTAAACAAATAGGTTGCCTTGAGGATGCATGGTAAGCTTCAATGATCAGCCTGATGGCAAATCTTCACAGTTTCTTTAAGTTCTTAAGTGTTTCAGAAAAAAAAATAGTGACATTTAATCATAGAAAATGTTCAATTCAATTTGAATACAAGGACAGGGAAGATTGGAGTTTTTTATTTTTTTAATTTTGCATCTTTTCCATATCACACTGTGATCCTGAGAGATGGTAAAGATTCCTGGTTCAAGTCCACCAGGACTAAAAAGATATACACCAAAGATCTAGTTACATTGATTTACGCCCCTTGCAAGGCATAAAGGACCATCAGGACAGGACATGATACAAGGAAACCTTTTTTTCCGTAATATTAAGCAATCTCTGGCCAACAGAAGGGTGCAAAAAATGAAATAAAATATCTCATTCTCACTGGGACATCATTTCATGGAAAAAATTCTTAATTATACTGTCTTTTGCAAATAAATTCCTGCAGAAAAGATGTACATTTGCTTTTCAGAAGTAAATCATTTCCCAGTGAGACAACAGCACTAACTCATTGTATGACTACATAAAATTTTAGAATGATTTGCCCATAGGATAAACCTTACAATTCTTGCAAAGAAATCACTGCTGTGGCTCTCTGTCCAAGGTAAGAAACATAACGTTGCACTTAAAGAATGTGTTGAGAAAGAACTGAATCCTATTTCCTCTTTGTTATTTTGAAAATTTACACACACTCTCAAGAATGTCTTAACATTCATAAAGTCATGCACTCACGCAGAAGAGAAAACAAGGTTTTCCAAGGAAGAGATCTGTTTTTTAAAACTCTTTTCACAATCTTTTAGTTTTAAATCAACACTATAGAACTGTAAAGCAATATTTTGATGATTATTGGCAGAAAATTCAGAAAATGTCATTGCTTATTCCAGCTCTCTTCAAGGCGTCATAGCTGAACAAGTCAAAGCCTTTTTATTTTAATGTTAGTGTTTTACAGTGCAGCAATGTATTCTTTTGAAAAGTGTTTAATCTTTTCAATAGGAAAGCTGCAGCATATGTAACATGCAGTTAGAATATCTGATTGGATTTACAGTTAAAATTGCAGGGGAAAATTTTGCTCTCCCCTCAACACACCTCAGAAATGATAATCAAATATTTACAAAACTTAAAATTTATCTGTCATGTCTGAAAATTGACAGATTTTATATTTCAACTATAAATTTTTAGAATGCCTTGTAAAATTAGAGCACTAACGAATCTGAAAATAAACCTTAAAATAGCATGGATTAATGTGCTTCTGTTAGAAATTTTGCAAACCTCCTTCCTATAACTGAATATTCATAGGCAAGGACAGTTAACATGGTTCAGATCTGTCACAAATGAAAAGAATTATACACTATACTCTTCACTCATAAGAAAGACACAGGAATCACAGAATCACAGAATTGTAGGGGTTGGAAGGGACCTCCAGAGATCATTGAGTCCAACCCCTCTGCCAAAGCAGGTTCCCTGCACCAGGTTGCACAAGTAGGTGTCCAGGCGGGTCTTGAATATCTCCAGAGAAGGAGACTCCACAACCTCCCTGGGCAGCCTGTTCCAGTGCTCCGTCACCCTCACCGTAAAGAAGTTCTTGCACACATTTGTGTGGAACTTCCTATGCTCCAGTTTTCGGCCGTTTCCTCTTGTCCTGTCTCCGCACACTGCTGAAAACAGTCTGGCCTCGCCACTCTGCCCCCCACACCTTAGATATTTATAGACCTGGATCAGGTCCTCTCTCAGTCTTCTTTTCTCAAGGCTAAACAGACCCAGTTCACTTAGCCTTTCTTCATAGGGGAGATGCTCCAGGCCCTTCATCGTCTTTGTGGCCCTCCGCTGGACTCTTTCCAAGAGGTCCCTGTCTTTTTTGTACTGGGGAGCCCAGAACTGGACACAGTACTCCAGATGAGGCCTTACCAGGGCAGAGTAGAGGGGGAGGATCACCTTCCTTGACCTGCTGGCCATGCTCTTTTTAATGCACCCCAGAATGCCACTGGCCTTTTTGGCCACAAGGGCACACTGCTGGCTCATGGCCAACCTGTCGTCCACCAGGACACCCACGTCCCTCTCTGCAGAGCTCCTCTCCAGCAGGTCATCCCCCAACCTGTACTGGTGCATGCAATTGTTCCTCCCCAGATGCAAGACTCTACACTTGCTTTTGTTAAACCTCATCTGGTTCCTTACTGCCCAGCTCTCCAGCCTGTCCAGGTCTCGCTGAATGGCAGCGCAGCCTTCAGGCGTGTCAGCCAATCCTCCCAACTTCGTATCATCAGCAAACTTGCTGAGGGTGGCCACTATCCCCTCATCAAGATCATTGATGAAGATGTTGAACAAGACCAGATCCAGCACCAACCCCTGGGGAACACCGCTAGTTACAGGCCTCCAACCAGACTCTGCACTGCCAACGACGACCTCTGTGCTCTGCCAGTCGGCCAGTTCTCAACCCCCTCCACTGTCCACGCATCTATCCCGCACTTCCTCAGCTTTGTTATAAGGATGTCGTGGGAGACAGTATCAAATGCCTTGCTGAAATCAAGGTAGACTACATCTACTGCTCTCCCCCCATCCACCCAGCCAGTGACAACATCATAGAAGGCTACCAGGTTGCTCAAGCATGACCTCCACCTGATGAACCAGGGTGATAGAATATCACCCTGATGATATATAATATCACAGGTTTATAGAATTGTAGGGGTTGGAAGGGACCACTGGAGGCCATCTAGCCCAACTCTCTGCTAAAGCAGGTTCCCTACAGCAGGTTGCATAGGAAAACATCCAGGTTGGTTTGAATATCTACAGAGAAAGCTCCACAACCTCTCTTTGCAGCCTGTTCTGGTGCTCTATCACCCTCACAATAAAGACATTCTTCCTCGTGTCTGTATGGAATTTCCTATGTTCCAGTTTTTTGCCCATTGCCCTTGTACTGTCACTACACACCTCTGAAAAGAGCCTGGTTCCATCCACTTGACACCTGCCCGTTTAGTCACTGATAAGATCCCCTCTCAACCTTCTCTTCTTCAGACTGAACAGTCCCAGGCTTTTCCTCATAAAAGAGATTCTCCATGCTCCAAATTGTGTTAGTGGCCCTCCAATAGATTGTCTAGACATTCCTTGTCCTCTTGAGCTGAGGACATAGAACTGGATACAAAGCACCAAATGTAGTCTCGCCATGGCAGATTAGAGATGGAAGATCACTTACCTCAACTTGGTATAGTTATTTAGCAAAAAAACCAGAAACCTAACAAGATTTGAGATGGAAATATATAGTTGATAATTTGCAAGAAAAAGCATAGTGTTGAACTAATCCTGGAGATTCTCTTGTTGAATCTTGATGTTCAGAATAGACACCCACACACTTTAAACTCCTTGAATCATGAAGGTAAGGGGCCTTGGTGCTTCTGAATCCAATCCAGACTTAGTCAACAGTTGGATTCTGTTGGATTATATGTGCACAATCAATCTAAGATTAGCCTTAGCTAAATCAATCTTAGTGAAGCTCAAAACTAATTGTCATTTACCAAAAATCTGTACTGGCATGGTGTCTTGATGTCAAGATGTAAGAGATCTCTGCATAGGCCCTACTTGAGGGGAGATGCTAATATGCAACTGCTGACATTAAGAACAGCCCAAGAGGTCTTGGGCTGATTGCTATTTATGGGAAAAGATGATTGACTCATAGTCATAATATTTAGAACATGGTGCCTGTTGAACCAGATGTCTGCTATTAGTTTATTGTCCAAAAAGCAGATTAGTTATTTGGTGTGCAGTAAGATTATCTCATACACAGAGATGAGATACTGATTTACTGCAAAATTTCTCAAGTTGGGGTTCCAGATGATCACCCATAGAGCTAGCATACCTCAGGATTTTGGCTCTTTTTTATACTTTTTTTTATTTCTTGATATTTGGTCATTAAAAATGGTGCTGATCTCCCTGCCTGCAGGCTATCTAGACATGCTAATTAACCACTAATTAAACATTTTCTTCAAGGTGTTCCTATCTTCAAATATAAGTTTAATTCTTACATTGTGTAGAGTTCCTCTGCTTAATCACTGTAGCAGTTTCAAGGTCAGTGGTCATCCAAAAGTATACTTGCGGTATCTAAGGATATACATAACACGATTTGTACAAAGGTTAGTTATTTCTGACAAACAGTTCTATGAGCACCTAGTTCCAGACAGTACTGTGGTTGTTATCTGTCTTGGTGATACTTTGATCACTGTCTGTCCTAAGCAGGGTTTCTCATTCCTCATTGTTGTTATAATAAAGGCGTCACAGAGAGGCTGAAGAAGGAAGCTGGGGGGACTGGGAGCATGCAGTCACAAGATTCTGCTGGAAAAAGAGCTTGTCATAAGATTGAGTAGTTATTATTACTATGCCTCACGTTCCCAAATAATGGATTAGAAATTTGGCTATTGTTAGCAGAGAGATATTTTTGCTCCATAGATCTCTTGAAATGAGATGCTTCTTAACATCTAGATGTTACTCATCAAATTTTTCAGAACTCACTTTCTCAAAACCTGTTAATAAAATCTTTATAGATGTCAGGTAATTAAAATCTGGCCTACAGGTCATTTACATGACAACTGCATTAAGCATGACTGGCAATATTCATAAAATTTTAAAATTTGCCAGCCTATATGCTTTTCACTGACTGCGCTTGGAAAATAGTCTGCTCAGACTGCTGACTGAAATGCCTCTGGGTTAGTGCAAAAATCTTAAAGACTGACACAAAATTTTAGTTGAATTCTCAATGAGGGAACCAAATAAACCGGCAAAGATAGAGAAAAGGAAAGCTGATGGTGCAGGTAACCAGTGTGAAGCAGCTGTTTCCAAAGCAGAGCATGTCTGTAGCCTTATAGAAGTGCCTGGAGATGCAATCTAAAATGTGTACTATATTTCGTAGATGCTTAAATTAATCACTATTGAGTAAATAGAAATAAAATACATAGAAGTAATAAAATATAAAAAATAAATATTTATTGTTTTCTTTTTGTCAAGGATCAGTACATGTGCTTCTTCATGAAGAAACAGAATCAGAGACAGTTCTGCAGTGAAAGATGCTGCAGACGCTGTGATTGCTTGTTTCCTTGTCATTTTTGTTCTGTTTTGTTTTCATTTCAACTATTGCCAGTGAGATTTTTTTTTTTAATTTTAATTTTATTTATTTATTTATTTATTTTTGTGGAATGGGATAAACATTACTGTCATTTTGTGGAGTGAAGGAGGCCATAATTTTGGTACCTGTGGGATGATGAACATTATTGTGGGGGAAAAAAAAAAAAAAAAAAAAAAAAAAAAAAAAGGTATGTTGCAGAATATAACTTAGATTAATAGCATAATACAATTTGGGTTAATATTGCTAAAATCAGAGATTTGTGACTTTCTTCTCCCATCCATTTTTCACAAAGGCCTGACCTTTAGGCAGACTCTCAGCCAGTTTCCCCTGGTGACCATTGTCTTTCATGAATATTCTTTGGGAAGGCTCATCCATCTCCTCCAATGCTACCTGATCACTCACTCTCACCTAATCCCTGGAGGTGTGAGCAGCCAAAGCTGCCAAATAATCAAAACTTTGAGGCAGGACCCAGTGCAACTGTGAATCAGCTATCTGATAACCTGAGTGTGATCAGAGGCCACCTGCACATTTGTACACTTGAGCCCTGTGGAATAACCCTAACAGAGTTGTCTTCATTTTGTGGTTTGCTACTACTGCTAGATGAGCTGAGCTCATTGTGCCCATCTCTTTTCTTCTTCTGCAGTGTCGTGTCATTCAAATATATCTACTCACATACAGTTTTTAGTTTAAAAAGATTTAAGTAATTTTGGCAAATTGTAACATTCTCAAGGTTAATTCCATTACATGCTTACGCATATCTTATAATAATTATGGAAATGAAAGAAGAATGTCAATGATAATTATCTCATTAAATTGTTTTTATCTTAGAGGAAAAAAATAATTATTTCTCTTAAGAAAAAGTATTAAAATATTTTGTGTGTTGACCCTTTCCTTCCTTCTGTACAATGATTAAAATGTAATTTTTGCATTCATAAACTGCAAGAGAAAAACACTCTTTCAAATAAGCCATAACTATTGTTCTAAGGACCCTGAAACACAGAAGAAACTAAGGTATAGGTTTCATTTTCCCACAAAGAAGAAATAAAAATCAATGTACTGCCTGTCTTGTGCAAATTCTTAAAAAAAAACTCAGGTAATTCTCTGAACTGCCCAGTGAATGTAACTATACAAGGTTCGGTACAGATTTAGATTCTTCGATCTTACCATGACTGCCAATAAGCTGTGACAAAATGGACTATGTAACATTATGAAGAAAGATAAGGAAGAAATGAGGAATTTCTAAGCTTCCACCCAGCATTTCAGGCTGGTGGAGCAATAAGTGATATTTCCAGCACTTCTTTGGAAACTAGCTTCGAATACTGAGAGGTGAACTTAGTCTCAAATAAATTTTCATTTAATCTTTGGAGTCAAGCAATAATCCCAACAATCAATTTAAAATGGGATTTCTAGACTGTCTGACTGGAAATAATTCATCAAATAAGAGAGCTTCATAAAAGTGAAATTGCTCAAATTTTCTAAAATTGCAGAACCAAATAGCTTAAAAGGCAGTTATTTTTATGTGCTCACAGTGAATGATGCAGTCACTTTCTCTTAAATCAAGCAGCTTTTTCTAGATGTTTCTTTTTGCAATTAAATTGTGTCCCAATACTACAAAAATAATCATTTCACCAAAGAAAATAAAATATGTAATGATTAAGACAATATTTGAAATGAGTTTGTTATTTTCATTGATTTTAAGACATGATTATAATAGCCTGACCTTTCTGTCAAGGGCTTACTGACTCTGAAAAGAAATGAAAAATGGCAAAATTGTCATGCGTTCAGCAAAAGGAAAATGAAATTAAATTTAATCTTACACAATATGGCATCTCTAAAGAATATGTGGATATTGTTAACACTCATGGATGTACAGTACAAAGTGTTCTAAATAGGTTCATGCCTACAGAGATGCATGTTCTTCTGGGAAATGAACTAAGTATTATGACACATATAAAGATGCAAAACTAGTATATGCACTGCAAGTGATCATAGCATTTCATAATATTTGTTCGTGTATTCATAGCACAGGTATATTTCATGATATGCTAGTTAATCATAGGATTAATCTACTGGGTGTCTCTTACTAATTCTTAATTTCTAAAGGTAAGGAAGATGAATCTGAAGGTTAATGCTGGTGAAGAATATTTTCCATACGAATTGTCCAAATAGTTACAATTAAAGGCAGCTCTATCAGAGATGATTGAAAGTCAGATTTGCTCAGCTAAAGAAAATAAAATGAATTTTATCACATCTTTAAAAACTAAATAAAAAGGCTAAACATGAGTTAGAGGAACAGTTGAGAATGTATGTTTAATTTGCTAATTTAAGAAACTTAAAATGGCCTTATACAAAATCAATCACTCAACCAATCAAAATAACAACAACAACAACAAAATAAAAACAAAAACTAATCAGATGGAAATTTTTATTTTTTGCTTAGTTGTTGTGGTTTTTTGTTTCTTTGTTTTTTTACCTTTTTAATATAATTGTTCTTTTTCTCTCTTGCAGACCCTGATTGATTTTCATCTAGCTTTTACTGCTAAATAATTACGTTGAGTTTCTGTTTGCTCTTTTTAACTACCTTGCAGCTTGATCGTGTTGTAATAGAAACTGTTTACTGTGAAATTCTAAATCATGATGTTCCAAAGACTGGTTTTGCTTGTAATATACATTATGTTTCAGACAGAATTTCACTTAGGATTTTTTTTTAATTATAAAAGAATGTATGCCAGCAGCAATACTTTGTTGACCTTTTTCAGTGCCATGAAGTTGACCAACTCATAGAAATAATTCAAATTCTACTTGCTTATAGATTAAAACAAACTAATATTAAAAACAAAATATTAAAAACCAAACTTAAAAAAAAAGAGCCCAACAAGCAAATCAAACAAATAAAAAAAAACCCTCATTAGATTAAATAACATGGATATTCCTGTAAGTTTCTTATGATGTAGTGTTATGTATAGCTATTCATGTAGCTTCATATATAACAGTATCATGATTTTTTATCTTCAGCTCCTGTATTTGGTGACTCTTAGGAATTATGAATGAGGTGGGCTACCTGGCTCCATTGGAACTTGAAAGACATATATATATATAGATGATTGATGCAAATAAGTTTTTGTTTGTTTGTTTTTTCACTCCCTAATCATTGCTTTCTGATCAGCTCTTTCTGTGTTAAATAGTCAGTGGCCCAAAGCACAGTGATGCCAGACCAAAGTCTTTCTGCCAGTACAAGTATGAACAAGTCATGGAGGAACTGCCTTGTAACATGAGAACTGGGGGAGGGAGGTACATTTTAGATCATTGCAAAAGAGGCAGAATGCAATTGTACTTGGCAGCTAGTCTATAGGACTTGTCTGTGAGAGAATGTCATGGGAGCATGGCTACAGAATCAAAAATATGTCTTTTGTATATTCTTTCAAGGACACAGGGAGACTTATCTGATACCTTTTCCACCCTAAAAAAAATATGTCAGAAAAAAAAAAGGCCTCTGTTTCTTACCTAAAAATAGAAGCATAGAAGTATAGAATACCTTGAATATCAAAGACAACATTTCAAATGAAAGAAGAGATTTTATTAATAACAATTAGTTTACTAGAAAAAAAATAAATATTTGTTGAGAAAGTAGGAATTTAGTTGCTTCTTCCATCTATTCAATCTCAAGAAGAGGTTTCTGACTCACTCCAATTTATAGGAAGGAGAAGAGCTTATTTTAATACATGTATACCTGATGGAGAGGTTAAGACACGATGGGTCAAATGTTAGCCGGACCAGTTTATTATAAGTCATTTAGGGAGATAGGACAGGGAAGACGGGCAATAGAAAAGACGGAAATAAAAGTAAGGAGTCTTTGTAGGAAGCAAGAAAGAGATAGTCACTACCACGGATTCCAGCATTAGTCATAGAACAGATATTGATTCTCAGTGGGGATGGGTCGTTGGGGCTTGTTTGGCTGATGATTATGACTCTTTCCAATGGCAGTACAAATTTATTTAATAAGTCCAAGGTGATTAAGTCAGCTCCTTTTGCAGTGACAGCTTCTGGCTTTTGGAACTCAGCAGGAACTCCTTTTGTTCCCATCTTTGGGGCCTTGCCAGCAGATAAGAGGGAGCAGGGAGGCACCAAATTGTATCTTGCCTTCATAGAATACAACAGTATCATCCCCCAGTCTCCCATAGCAAGCTGGAGTTATTTGGTCACAGGCCAGATCTTCTGCCAGTAAGCAGTCCTGAGCATTCTCTTCTGGAGAGCTCCAAAGAAATCCTTTCAAATGTAAAATCGTCCACGCAGTGATACCGACTGCCAGACAGCAACACCCACCTCTCATCTCCTAGAAAAGTCAGAGTCTTATCACAAGAAATTCCTTGGAATTGCATTTCTTGCCTTGCCTTGCATTGAGCCAAAAACAAAGAAGGATTCAGACAATTGTGCAGCTGGAAGAAGTAGTGTCTTGGAGTGTAATTGCATGGCATTTGTAGCTCATCTTGAGAACCATATTAACTGTAACTGGAGAAGCTATTGATTTTGTAAAGAAGACATATTGCTGCATTATATTTGAAGAGTTAAGATAATGCTATTCCAGCTGTTTTACAAACTGAAATCTACATTGATTCTGAACTGTATAACCCAGCAGGCTGTCTACTTAAAGAAAGATATTTGTGTAACCTTTTCTTTGAGAAAGAATTGCACTATATAGTAACAATTTTTTTATGTTACACTGAGATAATTAGTAGCTTGAGCCATTTGCTACAGTATTTCTGTGCTAAATATTCAATATTTGACTTGCATGCATTCAAATTTTTCTAGCTGAAGCACAAAAATTCTTTTTATCATATGTACAACAATTTATAGGAGAGAGATGAGGTTCTTTTAATATCTGTATGTAGAAGCAGCAGGACTCAGGTAGCGGGCCCAGGAGAGTCCGTCAGCAGGAATTCCGTAGTGAGGAATCTGATAGCAGACACCTATCCTCATGGCTGTCGATTCCTCTTTTATCCTCCTTTTTTTCCTGCCTACTGACATCCCTGGGTGCTTGAGCAAAAGTCATGTGAGTACCCCCTGAGATGGCCATCTTTCTTGAGATAAGTCCACACAAAAGACCACTTCACGTCCATTAAGCTGCAGCCTATGTCTCTCTTGTTGCCCCTGGCCTTGTCCATCTGTGTCCCTCAGACAAAGGATTTCACAATGTGGGCAACCAGGACTTGCTCGGACTTGTTCATCTGTGTCCCCAGCAAGCTTTGAGACAATGATGTAAAAGAATAATATCTTACAACAACTAAACCTATCTTTCCTCCCTGCAGCAGTATGCTTTTTTCCTTCTTAAAGAACTTAAAAAATTGTACATTTATTATATTTAGACAACCAAAGATCTTACTATTGCAAATTCTCCTGTCTTGGAAAGTGTATTTTTCAGCATTATATAGTGAAATGTACATTAGAGGAAGCCATTACCATGCCTTAATCAGTTTTTCATTTGCAAATATGAACTGTCCAGTACTAAGAATTATATTTCCTTCATAGCTAAATCACACTGGAAAGCAAAGGTAAAAGTCAACAACTGCGTTGGATCAGTCAGTGGCAAAACAAATGCAAAAAAAGTGAAGCAATACATGGTAAAACTAGTTTTGAAATTATTATTAAATTATGAACAAAATGATATAAATTGTTACACTGTTCATTTTTAAAAGATTGGTTGCTTTCCAGAAACATGGAAAAACTTGTCTTGTGAAGTAGTTTTGTCTGGTTGAACTTACAGGCACTTCCTTATCCACAAAAATGATAGTGCTATCATTTGGGGATACTGCATAAGTGTAATCACCAGTTTTTACATTTAAAAAATGTTTTTAAAATGTTTTAATACATTTTAAAATTATACTACCTCTTCATTTTAATTCCATGTCTCCTTGTTTAAAAAAAAAAAGGATGGGGGGAAACAGGGAGACTTGATATTCCATTTCTCTTCTCCAAGTTTAGAGAGATCCTCAGTCTCAAGAAAGTTTAATTGAAATTAATAAAACACTAAAAACTACAGGTCAAATGACAAATCAAATATGTAAGATTTTTGAAAACATTGCAAAGTATTTTTATTTTTTCCCAGATTTTAATGTTATATCTTTACTCAAACAACTGCTAAATTGAAAGAAAAGGACTTTTTTAGGTGAAATTTTAGCTATGTATTTTACCTTAGAAAGCCTTAGAATAAGAAAAAATATTGAAACTGTATGGCTGCAATTATTCATGAAATCGGCATATTTTTAGCATCAATTTTAGTGTGATGAACAAATGTTTGGGCCAAATACTATTAAACCTCTTTATTCTGAACTGTAGTTTATGTGATGTAATGGCTGCTCTGAAAGTAAGCTTCATTTTTTTGTGTGTGGATCCACGATGTCAGAGGGGGATGTTGGTGGGATGGCAGTAGAAATCAAACCTTCTCTCCAATATCTCATTATATTTTATTGCCATGCGACAAATGGCAGCAGAGGGACAGTCTTACACAATGGTGTCTAACGGAAGTGTGTATGAAGCAAAGATGTATCATTGAATTCATCCATTAAAAAAAAAAAAAAATCCATTGACATTCAGCAACGTTCATTGAACATTTATAGAGATCACCCAGTGGATGTGAGCACACTGAGGTGGTGGGTGATGTGTTTCATGAGCGGCGATGGCAATGTCGAAAACAAGCCACGTTCTGGACAACCACATCGATTTTTAAAAGCATGACATGCAGGACATTCATCCTTAAAAAAATACAGAGATTATGGTGGTGGCTATATTGAAAAGGAATATTTTGTAATTGAGAATTAGCTCTATCAAATAATGTTAGTGTGCTCTTTGTATTTGTTGTAGTTTCTGTGGAAATAAATAGAGACCATTGCTTTTACAGCAACCTATGTAATGTTGACAGACAGACAAATGATTGTCTGTTTACTAATGTGGTGACCTTCATAAACAAATAAGCAAATAAAATTTATCCAAAGTTGATGAGAATGCCATGCCACTTGTGAAATGTTTTGTTGGCATGAGCAAAAGTTCCAAACTGTCAGAATTCAAGCGAATGTGTAGAAAGCTGTCTCACTTGAGCAGGGACATTAGAATCATAGAATCATAGTATCATTAAGTTTGGAAGAGACCTCTAAAATAATCTAATCTGATTGTCACTAACCACCAATATTGCCCACTAAACCATGTCCCTAAGTATTACATTTACCCTTTCCTTAGACATCTCTAAGAATGGTAACTCCACCATTTCCCTGAGCAGCCCCAGTGCCCAACCACTCTTTCAGAGAAAAAGTTTTTCATAATATCCAAGCTGAAACTTCTCTGGCACAACCGGAGGAGTCCTGAGTTGGAGGACTGTGATGGCAGTGCTAACCTCCCAGCCAATACCAAAACTGTGTGGGATTTGCTGCTCCGGTTGGATACTTGTAAGTCTTAGGGCCTTATAGTATTCATTCCAGGGTTCAAAAGAGCTGACTGGTGTAATTATGAGATCTCTCAAGTATATTTCAATGATCTTGGTAATCTCCCATTGACTGGAAGCTGGCAAATGATGTCCCAGCTTTCAAAAGGGGAGAAAGAAGGCCCTGGTATTTACAGTCTATCACACTCACTTAGGTGCCTAGAAAAATTATAGAGAAATCACCCTGAAAGTTATTGAAAAGCACTTGAAAGTTAGTGCTATCATTGGTCAGAGCCAACACCAATTCATGAAGAGAGACAACTTTGGTTTTGTCATACACTGGAACACTGTATTATTTTTCTCTAAATATCCAATAGTGAAGAAAAGAGGGCACGTGCAATTGATGCTGCAATAGATCAGTCTTGAACAGCCTTAATAAAATTATTCATGTGGTCTTGAGTATGTGAAAGAGAAGTCTTTGCAATGAACATAGAATCTCTATGGAATTTAAAACCCCAAATCCAAAATATCAATCAGATTTATTCTTTTAAATAACTATAAGTTACTTTTGAAAAGTACCTTTTTTTCTTTTCTATATTTAGCACCAGTTTAAAATATGGTTTAAGATTGTTGGCAAAAGATATTCATTACATATTTGCACTCCATGTATTTCCCTTCAAGGAGGCTTTTGGGTAAGTTTTTCTTTCAGTTCTGAACTGGAAAAAAACATTAAAGAATGCAGTTTATTTATAAAAATGCCCTCATAATCATAGCCACTTCGATTTTGACAATTATGGTACACTAACACAATGGGACACTTAACTTTGTAATACATACTGAAAAATTCTTTTCACAGTAACTTAAATAATGAATAATAAATGTGACCCTCTTCCCACTCATATCTATTGTTTGTTTCTTCTCCTGTGCTATTTTAAATCCAACTGTTTATCAAAGAGCAAGTCTATTTTGTACATTATGCTGACATTAGATGCCAATGGCTGAAAAACTAAAACAAAGGAGTAGACTGAAATAAGCACATCTATCTTCATGTCTGTTTCAGTTAAAGTACAGATAAGCATAACACTGCTTTTTTTTTTTTTTTTTTTTTTTTTTTTTTTCCTTAGTGAGTACAGATAAATACAGAGACAAAAGAAATTCAAACATTCCCCTGTGAAGCAAGGGATAAGAGAAATATGTACAAGATGGAGATGGCTGACAGATTGAGAAAAGACAAGAAGACATAAGCTGGACTATAAGCAGGAAAAGCTGTAGGTCATTCAGACTTTAATATTTAGGAAAAAATGAGAATTAATTCAAGTGCTAAGGACTTATAAGAAAAAATACATAAATGGGGTTCTATTTTCCTTACATCTAGATTTTGATGTGTTTCTGAAAGGCATGAAAGTTATTATAGGAATAGGTTCAACTAGTCCTCACGATTTCTTTGAGAAGAAAAGGCTCCTTCAGAAGTTCAACTAAATTCAATACAGCTATTTGAGCAATCAAATAATTCTCATTATGAGTCAATGTGAGAGACTGTGTTTAAGAAGAAAACAAGATATAAAACACGGAAGATGATCTCATTATGTGTCAAATTGCTCTCTAACAGAAATGTTATAAAAGTGGTATAGAATTGAGAGGGAGGAGAAAAATATGCCTAATTTTTAAAAAACAAGTAAAGTAATCCAGGTGATTCATAGTTCAAAATGTTTCTCATGCAACAGATTACTCTAATGTATGTGGCTTAGTGTACATGTTTATGAACTTTTTACTATTCTTTTAAGTTTCTATTTATTTGGGAAAAGTACATACTGACCGCATTGACTAGAGTTATTTTCACATCCTGGTCACCAAGACAAGCACTGGCACTGAAAGAGTTTTTCAGGTCAGGTCTAGTCACTGGAAAATTAGATATTTTGCCCAGAACACCGCTTCCACGTACACAACCAAAAGCCAGGGTACTGTGACATATAATCATTCAGGAGAAAAACCTTTATAAAAAAATAAGTGTGCTTTAAAGGTAGGACAACAGCTGTGAACAGAGGTGCACTTACTGATAAATCAGCCAGTGTATTTTCGGAGGTATACTGGAGCATTCGAAAATAATTTAGATAGTCAGTGAACTGCATTATGTGCAGGAAAAAAAAAATTATTTAATGCTTCAAGTGTCCATAAATGCTTTGGGTTTGATTTTCACTGTAAATAAATAAATAAACAAATAAAAAATAATTTGTTAGTCTCAACCACACTCTGCTGAATTAAATGGGAGTATTTAAACTCATTTCAGTGAACTCATTTGTGTTCAGGTTTTAAATAATGTCCTTTGATAGTATCACTCTTTTTTTTTTTTTTCCCCCAATAGTTGGAAATATCTGTCTTAAGAAAATTCTTTCTACAATAACTAGATGAGCACGGAGAGCCTTAAAACGTGCTAGGAGTCAGATGCACAGTTCATCTTGAACTGTGGGATTAGGGACTACATGTATGCTAAACTTAATGGACAACCGTCTGCCAGAATGATCAGGTAGAGAAACAGTAACCATGCTTCATCTTCCTTGCCATACTTTTTGAGAGAAAAACAAATGTCATCACGGGGAATTATCTCCAGTCTGGAATTTTTCTCACTTGAGTTCTTTAACATATTGTCTCTAAAACTTGTCTGCAACTTTCTCCATTGTTGGATGTACTTGCTTTTTCTAAGAGATACTTTCAGATCTTTGCACTTACAGTTTCTAGTGATGTAATGAGTTTGAAAAGCCACGGTCTGTAACTCAGGGAGTTCAGATGTTATTAGTTAACTATGGAAAACCTGAAGAGGTGTGAAAATTGTATGTCCTGTGATAGAATTTTAGAATTCACAAAGAGATGTAAAAAAGCAAAATGAAGCAGATATGCTATACTAATAGTTAAGATCTCTGCTGACCACAGTCTGAGTTGGACTATCAAAATGAAGTGTTGAAAATGGCCATGGTACCCTCATTACTGCTCATTTTTACGGTCTCGTCACACAACCTATTAGAAATTTAAATCTTCCTTGTAAACAAGATATTATGATTGACTCTCTCAGATAACAGGTAATACAGTGAAAAATCATATTCAGATAGTGCAAAATACAGTAATACATTTGAGAACAGATAATCATGGATAGATATTACTTGAGTGAGGCGTACACTTTCCTTACTTGAAGGAGAGAGGATATCTCTAAAAGGTCAGGCAGCATGAGGCTCACAGATTAACATAAATGCCTTTTATAAAAAATGAATGAAATAGATGTGTTTCAGCTGGTACCCATCAAACTGGTATTAGGTGTCAGTCCTGAGATTAGAGGGGTAATGTCCATGGATTGAATAAATTGACACTGAGAGTACAGAGATTTCTGTCCCCAGTAGAGTTGCTCTATACACATCCATATTTAAGGAAATTCATTCTTAGCCCCCGAGTAATGAGGCTTCATTACCTTTTCTTATACATTTTCTTATTTAATCTTGACATTGAATGGACAGGAGATGTACAACTTTTTTAGCTAAAATAAATGAAGTTATGACGTTGAATCCTCCAATGTGTGACAGTGATCTCTTCGTTTTGATGAAGTTATAGGAAACTTCACCTTTCTCAGCAATCCCCCATCTCCACATAAGTGATAAACATAATAAGGTAAGTAAATAAGAAACACTAAAATATTTCCAAGATGCAAGTTTACTGCCATTGAAAAATTCATTTACAGAAATGCTATTCCCAAGAAAGTCACCCCTGTGGACCCATCTGCAGAACTTTTTAGCTGACATCCTATGGGAATTTGCCTTCACTGAGTGCCTGTAACAGTGAATTGAGTTGTGCACAGTTTTCCAAAATCAAGGCTATCATCACTGAAGCTCAAGAAACTATCCCATCCAAAGTCAGCATAATATTGGAAGCCGAGGTTTGTGCTGCATACCACAACCTAGTTTAACAAGGTAGAGGGTAATTCATCCTTGTTTTTGAACTTATTTTAAAATGCCTTGCAGATAAGGAACACTTGATCTGTACTTTATGGCGTTATGCAGCTCTGAATGCCATGGTGGGAGGAAGACTGTTGTTGCTGCTGCTTTTATTTTTTTCTTTTTTTCCTGGCAAAGTAACACTGAAACAGTATTGAAACACAAACAGGAATTTCAGATCAGATGCACATTTTAACAGATAGCCTTGCAAAAATGCACTAAGGATAACAGCTTTCGCTGTTAGCCTCAGTGCTGCTCAGAGGCACATAATAAATTCTCCACTTCTGCCAAGCACAGAGAATTTTCCAATAGCAGCTCACAAGAAATATGCAAGGCCAGGGGCATTGAGGTACAAGGAAAATGAACATTTTAATAAAGAATAGGTTAGCCAATGCTTCCACTGGTTACTATTATAAAATATGAGGAGTCATTTTGCTGGTAGGACTGCTGAATGAAAGTTCAATTTACTTTGTCTACTGTGTAAAAGCAGAAGGCAATGACACTGAACTATATATATATATATATATATATATATATATATATATATATATATATATATATTTTTTTTTTTAATGTCTACTATCCCTGGCAAATTCTGACTGTATTCTGAAAAGAATTAATTAAGTTGACTGAATTCAATAGGCCACATCGTGCCTGCTCTATTTGCAATATGAGAGCAGAAGGAAAATATTTCTGTTCTTTAGAAAATTTAGAATCTTTTCATATTTTCTGGATCTTGAAGTGACAAACTAGAATGAAGGCAATTAGACTATTCTTCCTCTTCCTCTTCCTCTTCCTCATCTTCAATAATTTTCATTGTTCCTACAATAATAGTTGCCAAGCAGCTTTTATGTCTGGAAAATAAATAAGCCCAGGAGCACTGAAAAACAGATACATGTTGTATGTGTTCCTTCTATTTCTGAACCCTACTGTCTCCATGCACTCTTTGATTAGGTGAGCATCGCTTTTAAGCACAGCATAAAGTTGCAAAGTGGGTTGTAAATTACCTAGCCATCATATACAACAGTAACAGTACTTTACAGGATAAACTAGGAGCTGTTTAATTGTATGCAATAAATACAAGCTCATCAGTAATTTATAGCAAATATTTAGTTTGATGATATTGTCTTTTATGCTCACGAGCTATAACACGTTGAGTTTCTGAGCAAGCTTGTCTTATACTGGATTTTAATGCATCTTTATTAGCAGTGAAAAATGGTCATCTGCAAGGTCTGTGCAAATTCACAGTGCTTCACACATAAAAATCCAGATGTTGTATTTTCTTTCTTTTCTTGTGTCTTAGCTGATCATCTAGATAGCGTGGTTCCCTGATGGGGTGAAAATCCTTCATAAGGCATCAGGAAAAAAAAACAAAACAAAACTGCGTGTAGGGGAGGAGGTAACTTTATATACCACCAAAATTCACCTCTGACACCTTAAGCCAATATCATAAATTAGGAGGCATTAATTTTGCAGCAAAACTCATTTATTAAAAATCTTATTTTTTGAAGTCACTTTCTTTATCTCAGAGAAGAAATGCTTTAAAAACATCACAGGGACAATATCAGGCTTCAAAGAAGAGACTGTTTTGATCATAAGTGCAGCCTTAACTTTCTCAGGCCCATTGCACAGGAAGCCATATCAAACGCTGTAACAGAGAACAATGGATTATTATTTTTTTAAATCTTTATTTTGTTGAGTATAATTTGCTTACGTTGGTCTGGGTTCTTAGTATCCAGGCTACATTAGATACAATCTTCTTGGCTTGTATAGGAACAGCCCTATGGATATTTTAAGTGCACCAAAAGTGACATTTCCTTATAGAAAAGGGGTTGATTATATTATTATATCATATTTTATTATTATAAGCATGCATCAGTACAGATTCAGAGATGACCTGCTGGAGATGAGCTCTACAGAGAAGGACCTGGTTGTTCTGGTGGACTGCAGGTTGTCCATGAGTCAGCAGAGTGCTCTTTTGCCCAACAAGGCCAATGGTATCCTGTGGTGCATTAGAAAGAGTGTGGACAGGAGCTTGGTGGACATGATCCTCCCACTGTACTCTGCCATGGTGATGCCACAATTACAATGTTCTGTTTTGGGCTCCCAAGGTCAAAAAAGATGGGGATCTCCTAGAAGAAGTCCAGCAAGATGATTAAAGGCCTGGAGCATCTCTTGTATGCAGAAAGGCTCAGTAACATGGTCTGTCTAGCCTTGGGAAAAGAAGACTGAGAGGAGATCTGATAAGTGTTTATGAACATCTGATGAGAGGTGGAGGGTGAACAGATGAGGCCAGGCTCTTCTCCGCAGTGTGTAGTGACATGACAAGGAATAATGCCATGAAACTTGAACATAGGAAGTTCCATACTAACATGCAGAAGAACTTTACAGTTCTAGGGTGGTAGAACATTGGAATAGGTTGCCCAGATATGTTGTGGATTCTACTTCTATGATTCAAGACCTATCTGGATATCTACCTGTGAGACCTATTGCAGTGAACCTGCTTTAGCAAGGAGTTGGACTCAATGATCTCTTGAGGTTACTTCCATCCCCTGCAATTCTGCAATTCTGTGATTCTGTGATTCTGTGATATATTCTTGCAAATACAATTTATTTGGCTTTTAGCACCCAATTAGAAATTAACTGTACTGCAAATGGACTTTTGATCTCTAAGTGTGAGGTTATGTCTGCTTGATTTAGGATATTGTTGCTATATCAAGGGACACACTATGGTAAAAGTCACAAACCAGATGTCCTCTCACTAGTAACAAGAAATTTTGATATCTCCTGTGCAATATAATCTACAATATGGCTCAGTGCTCATGCCAACACAATACTTACAAGGGAAGAATTTCAGAGACTTTCTTTCAGTGAAAAAGTGCAAAAATATTGTTTCTCTAAATTGAAGCAATGCAGCAACCTTAGTACACTAAGCATTGTTTCCAGACACAGCAGAAATCTCTGTTAGTAGTCTAAAAATAAACTGGTGGTAAAAATTACCTAAAACTGTTTTCCTCTTATAGTGCAAGTTATAAATCTAAGTAGGATCCATTAAACCCACCAATATTTTAGTGTCTTTTACAGATAGTGTGTTCTACTGGTAAAGGTATCAACTAAAATTTGCTCTTTTAACTTAGAAGGAAGACATTTGTTGAATTAAAGAGGAACATAATGTCTTTTAAGTTTCATTTCCTACTTTACTGCGGAGCTTAAGCGTGTATGCTTCAACTCTTCAGCTTTCCACACTTTCTGGTGTAAATTTGAAGAAATAATAAATATATCTTCAACTATGTGAGCATCAAATTTTATTTAATAAACAGAATTAAGACAAATGTTCTTCTGTACGTATACAAAAAAGTGCTTTGGACACCTTTTAAAAAAATGCTATTCAGAAAGCCTCCCCTCAGAGAAACCAGTGTGTATCTGGTTACTATGCAAATGCACAAGGAGTTTTCTACAAACGTGTTTCTTCTTCACCTTTACTAGTCCTTTCTGCTCTTTCTACTGCAGATCTTGCTGAAAGTGTCCAAGAATAAGGCAGGATTTGGGAGCAAGATTCTGCAGTTTTCAGAATGAAACAGAATGTTTGGTCTCTTTGGAGAACTCACTCATTTTGTTTCCAAATCAATGGGAAGATAATATCACTTCAGAAAAAAATAAGGATCTTAGTTTTCTCAATCTTTTAAAACAAGGTTGTAAAAAAGTGATTTTAGCAAAGACAAATTTTTCATTCAGTTAAACTCTCAGATGCTCAGTATGACACTTAAAGTATATTGATCCAATGGAGTCATGAATATAACTAAGTTTGTTCTTCACTAATACCCTCACTTATTCCACACTCTACACTAAACATTAATTTCATTTATATGGTTCTGTTAACCGCAGTTGTCAATGGCTTGAAATGCTTTTTCTCTTTTATAAATTAACTATAGCAAAACCTTCATAAATGTTAGTCTATAACACAATTAATTACAATAAAGCATTGGTCATAAGCAATCTTCAAGCTAATTTAAATATCTGTAAATCTATGTATATAGAAAAACATAGGTTCCTAGTGCCAGAGTTCCAGTTCCTTAAACACAGAGATTAGAGCAGATTCTGCTTGAATCAGTGTTTCCCTGTGTTAAGTGAAAACAGGCTATTTAACCCCTGATGAGAACATGACTTAGCATCCCCAAGAGATTAACACTTCACAAAAAGCACACACACACACAAAAAAGCATAACATCAGGCAATATAAATAGAAATAAACTGCTCTAACTCTCCCAGCAGTTTGTTCTGTCTCTCAAAAGGTTTTCATAAATCTGATACTTGGGAGGCAACATTTTAATTAATCAGGGATAACAATTCTATGTACTCACAAAGGCATTTGTAAGAATACAGATGAAAGTAAGATGGTATTTTTTGCTTACAAATCTAAAAGGAATTTCAGGAACAATATGATGAATACTGTATGAATATGATGAAGTGTAAATGAATGGTGGAAGACGGTGGAATAGAGTTACATGATGGAGGGAAGGGATGGAGAAGGAGAGCAGAAGGAGAGGGAGGAATAAATTCCAGGTGTTTTCTGATCATACTATAAAAAGATTTGTATTTCTATTCTGCATTAAAAAAATAGCACCGGCGAAGGCCTGAAGACACTTGCAGTCACTTAGCTTATTTTCTATTAAAAAAAGAAGTTTTTTAATATTCTCTTAGAGGGTAGCCCATACATTTTGAAGATAAAACATATCTCAGGGAAAAAATGTAAGGCAAAAATCAGTTTAATAAGTTTATGTATTGCTTTTCCACATTCTCTCTCAGTAATAAAGCCTGCTAAATAAAACTATAGTTCAGATAAAATTAAATTTTTATCTCTCCACCCCAAAAGTTAACTTCAGTGTAGGTGTTCTATGCAGTACTATTATGTCACACCCCGAAACCCTGCAATATCCCCATAATGCAGTGATTTTCAGAATAAAAAATGATTAGAAGACTTGATTTCATAAGCCATCTTTATTGAATGTCTGTGCCATTTATCTGTCTCTAACCTATGAGTATCCTCCTTTGCAGATATAGCACTTTTCAATTTGACATATTAAACTGGAATAAATAATCTTCCACTGCTTTGAGATGTCATTTTCCTTGGAGTTTCCCATATTTCCTAACACTTACTGTGGGGGATTAGGGTGTCCTGTTCAGACATGGAGGAGAGAAGTCTGTAAATGTGTTTAAAAATTCTTTACATTTGAAAAAAACTTGCATAGAAGAAAAAATCAAAAAGTGCTCAACTGTATTAAACCAGATCATGAGGGATCATAAATATAAAGAAAACATCTGTGTAACATCTGTGTAACTTTTTTTTTTTTTTAGCTATAAATGCAAACTATGTATTACATGCAACATATATAACTGTGAAGTTTAAATATTAAATAAAATGTATAGAAGATCCATCTTTGTCTTAGGATATTGTGTAGAATGATGCCAAGACAAACCTCCTTGCTTAACTGAAAGAGAAAACAAACAACTTTAAACAAATTTGGAAAAGACCTTCAAATAAGAATTCTCTGGAAGACCAGGAGTGGTGAGCCAACCCACGCAATCGAACTAAAGGCACCGTGACATATACAATGGTGGCCATACTCTATTAGCAAAAAGATTACCAAATCTGCAGATATTGAACCTAGAATATATAATTAAAGACATTATAGATTTAAAATAATAACTAAATACAGATCTGCAGCCAGTTGCTCAGTGGAAAAGGATGAGTTAGGATAACATACCTGAAAAAGGTTTTGAGATGCTGACACTGACATTTGTATTTAATGCATTTTATAAAATAAAAGATGTGTGGATTTTTCGGTTTGTGAGAAATTCACATGCCTCGTTCAACTTCAAATGCTGAAGAAACTCTGGACTTAGCTATCACCACTCCCATAACTGCCATAACCATTTCACAGGGAAGTGACTGAATTAAACATTCAGATCAGGAGAAAAACTCTAAGGAAGGAGACCTTGTTCCAAGATAGCTGAGCTTTTGATTTTGCACATGCAAAATCCTAATATATTAAAAAAAAAAAAAAAAAAAAAAAAAAAGAGCATGGAAAAATTATATACTTACTATAATATTACTATTATAGTAAGAAGACTAGCAAACTGAGAGAAAAATACAATTTGTAAGTTTAATTAAGAATTTCAACTAAGGATATCCACTGTAAATATTGTTTAATTATATTATTCTCATTTCTCCTTCTTGGTTCATTAAAAAAAAAAAAAAATTAATGCAGTATGTAAATGGTACTTCTCATGGCAGAGCATAGAATATTTTTCAAGGTAGAGGATTTGCTTCAGAAGCTAAAGATGAGCTCTGTCTGGAGGCATGTCTTGTTTTAAAAAGCCACACTTTACAGGGGGTAAAACAGCATCAAATTACATGTCATTTTTCTGAACTTATGTACTCTGGTTGTTATTGACACTGTAAGAGTTCCCATTTTTGTCAAAACTAGCTAGATTCTGAAACATCACTGAGCTGGTGTTGCAAAACCCTTTGAGCACATTCATTCCTTGCTTCTTCCTTTCTCGGCAATGTGGAAAACTTATGAAAATATAAGGAGATAAAGTTGTGAGTGGTGGCACAGCTGTGACAAGCAAGGGATGTAGAAACTGCGTGCTACCTAATTTATCTGTTTTAAGGAACCTGAATGACTCTGCCAGACAAAACATTTTGAGCTCAGAGAACAAAGCTGCACCGTCACTGTCCTCACATTGTGGTCAGCCTTTTCTGTGAGTTCCTTAGTAGACTGGTGAATAATTAGAGGTTCAGCTCTTAGCCTTTATTTTGCCTGAACTAACATAATGAAATATCCCTCTGAAGTGATGAGGGAATTGAAAGACCTCATGCTTGCTTGAAATTTTTCTATCTCAAGGACTTTTCAAAGGTGATTTACAGTACATTCTGTATACATTGTGTCAGGAACATGAAATTCCAAGTGTTGTTATGCTTCATAAGCTGTATTGCAACAGGCAATAAAAGAAGTTAAATCATCCATTTTGATTTATGAAAAAACATTCAAGTTCTGGAACTAAACTTCATGTTTTACAATTTGAAGAAATCAACTAAAAGCTCAAACTTATAAGTCATGTAGACTCTGAGTGTCTAAACTTTGCATATAAAATATATAGTATAGCTAATGTACATAAGAAATAAAACATCCTATTTTTTTAATTAAAAATAAAAAATAGAGCAATCAAGATTAAGACTTGTGGGATATTTGACATTTTTGTGAAACTAATGCATCAGTTTGGTTTGATGGAAGTAGCTGCAGCTCTTGAGCTTCTCACTTTTTGAAGCAGTTTGTCAGAGATTTTCAATGAAATTTCCCTCTTCCTCTGCTTCATCCCTGAAAAGTAGCAGTTTGTAAGTGTACATACTGCCAGAAAGTTATAAAATGAATAAGACATGATTGTGAAGAATATTTTTTCTGGTAAATAGATCTTATTAAAGTCTGGTAAAGAGTGATCAAATGATCAAATTTTTGAGTTGAATATCTCACTGCAACTGTATGTACTCATTTTGAAAATTCAAAGGCAATACGTTAACTGAAAACGAAGTCTCAAATGTACCAAAGAATTGATATTTTTTTTTGCAATCTTGAAACCAATTCTCAAATTCCTCTGTCAAAACAGAAAGCATGGTTGTGTATTTACCTCTGTTCACATAACTGTGTTTAGGCAGTGTACTAAAATGCATAAAATCATCTGCCATATTTTAGTCTTGCCATAACTTACTTTTCATTTTAAACATTGTTGTGGATTGCAACATGGTACAGATTAATTCATTTTCACCTTGAAGACACACGATCAACTGATTTAAATGCATGATCAAATACACCAAAAATGCTAAATCTGTGTGTAGATTTTAATATTCATGTTCTGGCTCATATTTTCCTCTCGATTCTGTAATTACCTTGATTTCATCTTCTTAGAATTTTACCCCAACTTATTCACAAGTACATAATGTCCTGACAATCAGCATTTGTACATTTTAGGAACTCCTGGAACTGGGGATGATTCAATACCTTAGATTTTATGATATTCCCATATTTAATAATGATTTAATTGATGTTAACTATTTTTGAAAGTTTTGCACATAAATTTTCTTGACTTAAAATTCACTGATATTTCATCAAATATGAGTTACTGGTGGTAATTCCATAACACAAACTAGTTTTTTAAATCATCCATTTAAGTTGTAACTTAAAAAAAATAAAATGATTGTTGACATGACAATTTTTTTTCAGTTTTGCTATATAGACGTAAGAAACATTACTTGATTTGCTTCTTTTTCACATTACAGTCTTTGAACACTTAAAGGACTTTCTTACATATTAAGAAAGTCATATTAACTGTCTCAATAAAAAAGTTCTCATCTGTCCATCTTTTATTGAGCACTCTTCCTTCATCCACAGCTTTCTGGTTCTGTTTTCTTTTGTGATGACACTACATAAGCTGAAATATTACTGTTGGCAATCACTGTGTTTTACTTACCAAGTAGCACAGGTGAATGAAACATGGAATGCTCACTGGTTTCAGTATGATTGAGCGTGCATGGTGGGCGTGAGAGGCAGAGTTAGCACTGCACTGCACCTTTCCATTCTCCTGGTTTCAGCTGAGACAGTGTCAAAAGCACATCAATGGTTTGGTTTTTGCTTAGTGTTGTGTGTGCACCCGAGTCCAGGCTGAACTCGTAGGCAGGGAAGAGCCACTGGCATATTGTCATGGAAGAGGGGATAGGCCACGGTATGAGCTGTCCCAGACCACATGTAGCTGCAGGCTTTAGGTTGGACATGCCTGCTGTAGACCAAGGCAAATTTATGTATGGAGTTTTCAAAGACTGATATCTGACTGTCAGGCAATAAAGAGACACAGAAAGAGCACTCTAGCAGGTACAGTAAGAATTCCTCAAGAAGCTGCAGAGGAGGCAGCTCAATTTTTACGTTCCCATGGAAAATTTTCCAGGGTCTATCATGATAACCTTGGTATGAAGTGAGATTAAGGTTCCAGAAATCATACTCATTTCATTTTAAAAACTTCCCCATTCTATGGGAGCTAACTTTGGTCATTGTCTTTAGTGTGTGTTTCATCCACATGCACAGACTGTAAAGAATGAAATCCCTTGAGAACTCTGTCTGCCCATTATTTGCACAATTTCAGCTTCAGAGAAGCCTTAGAATATTGAAAACCAACTTACGGGCAATGATCAAATAATGGAGTAAAAGTGTTACGGTTATCAATATGAACAGTTTTTAAGTGTTTGTTTGCTAAGGCATTTTCTTGGATGATGGGAAAAATGAAGGCGCTATTCATGAATTAGGATTTACACAATGAAAAGATTGATCTAATCAAATATCCCCAAAAATATACACAGAAAATTTAGTCTCTAATCTATTCATGAGTTATTAACATGGAGCTTACCATTTTCTTTAATGTGTTTGCCATAAAAATGAGGTAACAATCTTTTTCTTATTTTTTTTTTTTTTATTTTCACAGCTGGATGGGATTACAAGAGCAAATCAGACTCCTGTTATTTCCTTCTCTCATTCCTCTAATTTTAGTGTTTGACTTACAGAGGACAATTTTTTCTTCCAGTGTCTGAAACAAATTAGACCAGTCGAAGCAGTATGTTTTTTATGTTTTTTGCTGATCTCAGCAGTCAAGGACTGTGACACGGAATTAAGTCACTATGTGGGAAGTAAAGAAAGACATAAGGAAGAAAGGAGTGAAAGTAGGAAAGAAGAAAGGAAGAGAGGGAGGATGGAAAGAAGGAGGAAGGAAGAAAAGAAGAAAGGAAAACTGTTATTTGTGGTAACCTATCAGACTAATTTTGTAATTTCTAAGCATTAACATTATTTGTGTATGTAAGACACTGCACAGGAATGTTAAAATGGTTAGGTTGAGGCATGTTGCTTAGGCCCATCCCATGTGTGCCTTGATCCATCACCTATTTCAACAATCATGCCAAATATCTGCTCATAATCTAATGATCTCCATTCTCAGAAATATTCACTCTTATATGAGCAACAGGAACCATTACTTCAAAGTGTTAGATGGTTTTTACACTTAAATCTTAGACTTGCTTACACAGTTTTTACTAAGTAGACACTCTGGGGACAATCAAACCACACTGTGGGAGTTTTGTGTTTCTGTAGATGTTTTAGAAGCAGAGCATCTGTTCATGGGTAGTAGATAAATTCTGCAACCTCAGGTTTGCTCTAGATGCAACAGATAGACTTCATACCTGTACTTATACACTTGACCCATTTATATCTTCATTGATGATTTTGTCAGGGGATTGAGTGCACCCTCAGTAAGTTTGAAGATGACACCATGTTGGAGGGAAGTGTCAATCTGCCTGAGGGCAGGAAAGCCCTACAGATGGGCCTGGACATGTTGGATCAATGGGTTGCAGCCAATTGTATGTGGTTCAACATGGTCAAGTTTTGATCCTTCACTTTTGTCACAAATCCATGCAATGCTACAAACTTGGCTGGAAAGCTGTGTGAAGAAGGATCCAGGGGTACTGGTCACTGCTTCTCTGAACGTGAGCCAGCAGTGAGCCCAGATGGCCAAGAAAGCCGGAGGCATCCTGTCTTGTATTAGAAATAGTGAGAAGAGGTGATAGCCTTAAGTTGCCCCAGAGGACTTTCAGATTGGATAGTAGGAAGAATTTCTTTCAAAAAGAGTGGTTAGGCTTTGGAATTGGCTGCCCAGGGAAAGGGTGAAATCACTGTCCCTGGAGGTGTTTAAGGAAAGGGTAGATGTAATATTTAGGGACAGGTTTAGTGTGCAGTATTGGTGTTAGGTATACAGTTAGACCAGATGAGGTCTTTTCCACTCTTATTATTCAGTGATTCTATGATTTCATTACTTCTCTTTAGAACTGAGAAGCAGAACTTGAAAAAAAAAAAAAAAAAAAAAAAAAAAAAAAAAAAAAAACCCTTGATTTTATTCTCAGCCTTTCAATTATTTCTCAGAACACAAACACATAGGTTGAGATAGATAAAAACTACTCACTAATACAGACAAGGAAGAGAGAAATAATAGTAATGATAATAATGCACAGTAAAAGCTATACATACACACACACATATATATAAAATAAGTGATGCACAAAAGAATTACTCATCACCAACTAACCGATGACCAACCAGTTTCCAAACTGTAACTTCTCCTCAGGCCAATTCCCTTCAGTTTTAATGTTCTTTCACCATACCATATGGTATCAAACACCTCTTTGGCCAATTCAGGTGATCCGTTCTGGTTCTGTTCCTTCCCAGCTCTCTGTGCTCCCCAACCCCATCACTAGCAGAACAGTACAATAGGCTGAGAAACTGAGATGTCCTTGGCTCTGTGCAGCACTGCTCAGCACAACTAAAACATCATTGTGTTACCAGTACTGTTTTTCTCCTAAAGCCAAAACAGCATTTTGCCAGACACGATGAGGGAAATCAACTCTGTCCCAGATGAAACCAGAACATGCATAATGAACATTAATGTGAGAAGAATACAAAGTTAAGAATTATAATCAGATAACATGACACACTCTATTTACATCAGAAGTTTGAAAATGGCATAACAAAAGAAGAATTGGAGCATCAAATTTTGTTGTGATAATTGAAGACTTTTTTTTTTAATGAGAAATGGGTATGAATAATGAAGTTTGCTGCAATTATGAAATTCATTTCATGTCACTTTCAGTTGACACAATTTTTCCTCAATTTAGATGTTTCAGTTTCTTGAAAGTGACATTAATTTGAATTGATGACAGTGAGAAAGTAGAGGTTTGACCTTCAGAATGGACCTTCAGGCCCAGGTGATAGTAATATCAGTGGAAGGTACATCCATGGGATGCTGAGCCCTAATGTCTGAGATTTAACATAATCAAATAGCATATCATCGAAGTAATAAATATGATACATAGTTTAATGTAAATATGCATTGACTTTTTCAAACGCAATTACACAAAATAGCTGTTTATACATATATCTATGTAAATATATGTATATACCTTTTCCTTGTTATTCATATTCCATGTTATTCATAACTGCTAATCTCTGTGTGTGTGTGCATGTGTGTGTGTGTGTGTGAATAGACATATGCATTTACAGGCTGTATAGACATATACAATTATACATGTAAAGCCTTGCAGCAGCACACATACATGGATTTGTGATCTGGCTTCAGTCCATGAAACATGGAATGCAAGTAGAAATCTGAATGGTGTTTTATCCTCAGAATAGCTGGTTGAATTAGCAACGGTATCTGGTTTGATGGCAACATCCAGTTTTTTTGTACCTTGAGGTATGCTTCTAAGCTCACATATTCATATATTCACATCCTTCTGAAGATCTTTGCCAACATTTTCAAATAGCATTTGGGAGTAAGTGTATCACTCTTAATATTGTAATCATATACAAAGTAAACTCTGGATCCAGAAGTTATGAGTGAAAAGTTGAAAGTTGTGTCATGCAGAAGTATGGAATTTTAGAACTGAACTTGATTTATTTATTTGCTATAATCGCTGCGTGGTATACAAAGTCTCTGAAAGTCCCTGAAAGGCTTGGTTTCACAAATAAAATTTGTGTCAGCAACATGTGACAGTGCTTCAAGGCATATGAAGCTAGATTATTTGCATTAGGAAAGTTGTTAATATGAAATCCATGATCCATAATGCAAAATCTTGTTTTAGGAAATGTATGAAAATCTTGCTTTTGTCTTATTTTGACAACTGCTACTCTAATTCACATTTCTATAGAGCCCCAGTCATGGTCTCTCAGATATCATGAGCGTAAGAGTTGTATATTGTATTTTCTCTCTCTCTATTTAACTATGGGGTTTTGTTGTAAATACAATACTCTCAAAAATTTGGTGACAGATTTTCCTAAAGAATGACTGGAATCTTACAAAAGCATGAGGTAGAAGAGTTTGGAACAAAATATAAGTGTTATATATTTGTGTTTAAAATTGCTAAGGGGAAAATGCAAATTATTTTATTGGTTTATTGGTTTGTATTGTTTGGACTGCTTGTTTTGTGGCTTTTTCACCTTCCTTGGTATTTTGTTCAAAAACTTTATTTTGATACAAATATATTCTGACAGCTTTTTTTTTTTTTTTTTTTTTAAATTCTTATTCATGTTACAACACATCGGAGGGAATTGCTGTATGATAGTTATCAATCCATCTAAGTATCACAAATCTGTTTTCCCTTTAAACTGTGGAATCAAAAGAATATGATTTTTTGTTTGTTTGCCAATATGAAAGAAAGCTATTTCAACAGCATCTCTTTAGGTTCTTGTAACAGCATATTTGCATTGTCCAAAGATCACGTTCCATTTATTTTTCAATTCATAAATTCTCATCACACTGTCTCTATTCTCTTCTTTACTGTTATTCTAACATCCTATTTTAACAACCAGTACAATCAGTGCATTTTTTTTCCTCCTGTGTTGCCTATTCCCACTTATTAGCATGTGATTTTTTTTTCTCATTCACAAGAGAGACCTTAATTTGCTTTCTTATTTCACTTCTGACTTTCTTACGGTCTCTGTACAGCATCACACATTTTCTTAGAATTGTTTCTTTAAAATTTATTTCACTGTCTGGTTATACATGGAATTTTAGCCTACATGAAGCAATTTAAACAGCTATTTCCTTGATTTGCTTTCTTTAAGTAAATAGAGTTCTATATATCTCTCCTCCCCAGTTTTGGGGGAATAATTTGGTTTGCATGCATTAGCTGATTTCACCATGATTACTGCAGTCCTATGAGAAGCTGAATACCTTCAACTTAAGGAATACTTCCCACTTAATATTGCAAACTTAGTACCTGGATAGAGGGGCTTAGCATCACAGACATATAAATGAATTACTATTGCATCCTGTGATAAGAAGTTAAGTGATGAAAATCTCTATACAAGTGAAGGGTGAAGGAAACAATTAGCAGTTCTCCATCTTTGAGAATTTTCCATTTGATTCTGTGCTCTGTGAATGACGGTCTCCTCAAAGACTTGAATCATAATATCAATTAAATTTGAAAATGAAAAAAGGTACCACAAAGACAAAATCTAAATGAACAGAAATTTGTCATTGAATTCAACAAAATGTAATACTATTTGAAGTGATATTACTCAGAAGAACCACTACACAATATGATATTCTTACAATAATTCTGTTTTTCTTCTATCTTCTCCATAAATAATTTGTAGGAATAGTTACCATTAACCCAATGTCGATCATCTGGTTCCTGGATCCCTGCTTTCTCATAAAAGTTAAAGTGAAATCTCCTTCATAAATTGATAAATTTTGCCATGGAAATCTACAAGAATTCACTGCTTCCCCCTCCTGTTATAATGTGGGAAGCTGTTTCAGGACATCACACCTTACCCTTACAAGACTCCTAATTTCTGGACCAGTAACCCATTTCAATTAATGTGTTCTTGAGTTAACACCATCTTTTGCCTTTAAAAGATATTTCCCATTTTTAATCTCTCTAGAAACCATTTTGTTTTACTAGTTCCAAAGTAATTCAGAGACATGCACAGGGTACTTGACTACTCTTTTCCAAAACCTGATTATCTTATTCCACTGAAAATGACTTTTTTTATGGATCCAAGAATTCATTTGCATTTTCAGAAGCATTTCACATTATTGACTCTCTGTTGCCAGTTAATATCTATAAATGGTTTTCTTTCTCTCTTGTTTCACACACATATATATAAGAATATAGGTATATGTATGTCATATAAGAAATTATAATTATCTTCTGCTTTCTTGTTCCAGTTTAATTTTGGAGGATGAGAAATATAATCTTGCCAAGGGTAAGTTCTGAACGTTTTGGATAGAAAGAGCTTATTCTCTCCATTAAATTTAATCTCTCTTCTACTTAATTTAGAACTATTCTTCAAACCAGTCTTTTATAGTTTTTAAGAAAGTGCCCAAGACACAGGCTGTCCACTCTGTTTTAATAGCAATCTATTTTTCTGCACATCTCCTGCATAGAATTATACTAAAACAGAATAATAATAAATAATAATTGAGTACATACTCTATAACATAGAATAATTCTTAAACATTCACTGAAGTATTGTCATAGTAACCGTTACTCTTTCTGCCCTCCACCTAAAGAAAATCTAAATATTACTGAGTTATACAGCCTCAGTCAGAAGAATTAAAAAAGATATTCCTAAAAGAACCCTATAATATGGGACTAAAAAACTCATCTGACATTGCAGTTCTTTGTCCTGAGACAAGTGTTTTCAACACTATTGCTTTGTGAATCTATTTAGAAATGTTGTCTTATTCACATTTGAGTTAAATTTTAATATAACTTGAGGTTAATTAAAACTCTAGGATGAAACACTGTGATGAAAGAGCCTTGCTCCAAATATGCAGATTTTCCATCATTACTTTAATTTACTAATGCATACCTTTTCCATGTATGCTTTATTTTCACTTTTAAAAATATTTTCCCTGAGATGAAACATAAGCTTTCAAATTTAAGTCTTATTGCAACAGACTAACACCAAAGTGAGATTTTTTCTTTTGCTAGTTTAGTGAGTATTTTTTAAAAGCAATTTTTGGGAGGAATCCTACACTGGTTTGTCAGTGAATAAATAATCATTTTCTTCAGTAGATTTATTGTCCTTTCTATTTGGTAATGCAGAAAATGTGCAATCTCATGATAATCTCTACAAAGTGCAGAAAGAATATTTTGGGAAAGAAATTACCTATCAGACAGGATAAAATAAAGAAGCAGCAACCAGAATTCACTCAGTTCTATTTGATTTGATTTCAGAGCCTGACAGGCTGAGGAAGTCATAAATTTGTTTTGTCCAAAACTACACACATCGATTTGCATGTTTCCATAGACTGCCAGATGCAGTGCTCCCGTTGATTCCAATATAAACACTGTTAATGTAGTGTGAAATGATTTTTCTAATGCAGCATGAATGTTTAGTCTTCTCATTAGAATAGGTAAGTTGTAAATTACTGTATTTAAAATGAAATACAAAAATATATTAAAAATTTAGGTGAATCTGATCATACAAAATTGATTAATAAGTTGACCTTGATAGCTCTTGGATTCATCAAGTAATTAATAGACATTATATCAATTAGTTCAGATTCTGTGCTTTTATTCCAGGTATGTTAATTTTAAAAGTTTGTTGTGGTCTTACTGTATTTTCTGTACAATAGTCAGTGATATATTTTTCACTTTTTCCCAAAAGGAAGAGAAGCACAAAACTGCAGCTTCATTTACTTTCCTGATATCTTATCATCAACTGCAACAGATATCTTCTTTTCTTGAACTGTATTTCTTTTCAATTGGTGAATTATCACATTACTAAAAACATTAAATTAATATTCCTAATGTCTGTGCCATCACTTATAGTTTGATTAGCGAACAGAATCAGTGGAAGAATGTGGGTAGAGAGGAAATTTTTTACCCCAAATTTATTTCAGTTTCTAGGGCAAACACCTGCTCAATATCTCCATAGATTATGCTGAAAGCAACTGCTTTATTTTAAGACTGATAGATCCTAGTAATAATAAATGCTCAAATACCTAAGAGAAACTATACGATCTAGATCTAGATTGTCATTTAATCTATTTTCTAAAAGAAACAATGATCATCTTCTTGTACTCTTCTAAAACATAATGAGAATAAATGAAACAAATTGTTTGCTAGATAAAGACAAAGGAAAAATGAAGAGAGCATGGGAAATAATTTTGGTTAGATTATGTCCATGACATCTCCATTTCTCAGAAAAAGAATGGCCTGCAAAATCAGGTGCTAGTTACAGCTCCACCTGAATGGAATGTATGTAACTATATGAGCTAATGGGACTGCTGATGCTGGAGCACTGCTGTGGCATGAACTTTCTGAGAGGAAAAGCATTGCATTAAATTAGTAGCATATCTGAGTGAGTCTATGAGTAGAAAATTGCTGTATATTTTACCATTATATTACATTGTCAACACAGAGATAAAAAAAAAAAAATAATATACTCAAGCAGCATAGAAATTGAAAAGGAAGGGAAATGTAATCTGTAATTTTTTTTTTATTTTTTATTTTATTTATTTATTTATTTATTTATTTATTGCTTTGCTTTGCTTTGCTTATAGTGGAGAAGAAAAAAAAAGAGGTTCAACTGAAATTTCTAAGGCTTTCTCCTGCTGACCTGGGATGAAAAGAGTACAGCATATTGCTTGTCCCTGTTCAGCTGTCCTGCACAAAATGCCCTTAGAGATCAGTGCACATTAGATTCTTTTTTTTCCTGGGGCGTGAGAAACCCAAAGGATGTTCCCAAATTTGGAGGGGAATATAGTGGACTAGTTCATAATTTGATCTCTATGATGCCAGAGAGCCTCATATGAATTATGGTTTATAATAAAAAGCACAGATAAAGCAAGAGATTAGATTGATGATATCGGTGGACAAGTATAAATTACAGCATTACATCGTACAGAAGGACATCACAAAATGAACTAATTTCTTAAAAAAGACATCTGAATTTTCATCTATACATATAAGGAGGAAATGATCATTAAGCTGCAAAGTGATCCTATTGGTCAGTGTCCACATAAAGGAGGAAGACATACTATGATTAATGAATAAAATTCCTGGCAGTATTAAAAGATAGCAGCAGAATGGAATACAGATGCCAGAAAGTCCTCTCAGTTATAGCCTTGAATCCTGTATGCATATTGATTTAGGAGGAATTAAACTTGTAAGAGATTTAGAAATGACCTTAGAGATGCAAGTGAAAGGTGAAATACACCAAAATGTTACCATTCTGTTAGTATTAAAACCCAGATGTTACATGTATTTAAAATAGTATTGTAACTTAGTAGTTCCAGACATAACAAGAGAAAATTCTTTGTTTCTGAATTTTAATTATTTTTCATCTATTATGCTTTATAGTTCCCCTAGTCGTTTTACTTAATTTGTTTTAAAGTATGCTTATTCAAAAGTTTGTTCAAGGAGTATGATAAGATCTATATTCATGATTTACTGTATTTTATATATTACATTATGATTACATTTGTACATTTTGACTGTTATAGATTGCTTTCTTCTCCTGAAATGTTGACAGACAGCAAGACTGGAAATGATACTGGTAAAGGACATACACACCCTTCCTATTCAATCAAGGCTTCTGTGACTGTGGAGCATTATTTCTTCTAACTGTCCTAACTTGAAAAATTTTACTGTCATTCTTAGGATGGTGATGATAAAATACACATGTTCACTTAAGCAGTGATTGTGTGTTAAAAAATCATGATTATTTGTCATGGTAGTGAACATGTTTAAGCCTTGGACACATCCATCACATGGAGGAAAAGCAGTGTATAAGCTGAAGGGAGAAGGGAAATACATCCCCGAAACCCTGAGTAGCAGCAGGAGACTTCTAAGTTTCAGGTCTGTTGAAAAAAAGAGTAAATAATGGACTTAGATAAATGCCCTCCTACTGAGACTGACAGAATATACTAAGTAACTACCGGTTTCAGGATGAAAAGAGAGGAAGAAAATCACAAAGACAGTCAACCACTAAGTTCTCCAGCCTTTAAAATTTTCTGCTCACTTGTCTCAAGTCCAAAAATACCACAGTAGATTAACGGAGCCACAGACTGCTTTTTCTTCTGCATGATTGATGAATGAAAACCTGAGTCTTCAAGTCACAAGTGTATGATAGGACAACTTCAAGAATCAATTATTTTTTGAAGCAAATGTGTTCAATTGGAAGCCCAAAGATAGATTTTTGTTGCTGATTTTCATCGACCTCTAATAACCTTTTTGGTAAAGTGCACAGAAAATCACAAAATGTTTCAGTAAAAAAGCCATGGAATTGCCACAAATTTAATAGAAAATTTTATTATGTTTGAGTATGGAACTGAGTCACATGTCCACATATGTCCTGATTCACTTACTCGTGGGTAGCCAGTTACACCAACACAGGGTGAGTGCACAATAACTGTCATCCCAATAGCATTTTAAATTCATTATTACTTCCCCATAGAAGTAAAAACTGTAACACATTTTGCATAGGCATAAATGTAAACCAGAAAAAAGAAAAAATCATATGACTTCAAGAAGACTTTAAATTCACTCACAAGAAAAAAATGTACAAGGGTCAAGCAAATGCTTTCTTCACAAAGGCCACCAAAACTCAGAATATTTACAAGGCTCCAAGTTAATGAATCTCACATGAGCACACACCGCCATAGCACTTATTCAGATGGTCTATGTGGTCTGAAATTGAGCTAAGGGAAAATGTCAAACATTCCTGAAAGGCAAAGATTTCATCAGCAGAGTAGATGGAAGATAACAGCCAAGTGTGAAGCTGTGCTCTCTGCGTAGCAGAGGCTGCGTTGGGGTTTCATACTTCAGGTATAGTTTTGGCAATGGACTTTCATTCTAAAAGAAATTTTATTAGAGACTGCTGTTCCATATATGTTGATTTTGATGTATTTTTAAGTGTATGTTGCATATTGCTAAGTATCATAAAAAATTAAAAATTTATTAGAACATACTATTATAATTTGCAACGTATATTTACCTTTTCTTGTCATACAAGCTTTTAAATGTATCAAGTACATGAACACGTAGTAGATGATAATTTGTTGAGATAATTTATTCTTGGCCATCTGTATCATTTATTTCTTTCTCACACATTCATTACTTCTGCACCACATAGAGATGATCTGATTTGACTCGTTTCACCTATGCAAAAGACCTGGATATCATACCTACTAGTGTATCAGAGCTAAAAGGAAATTTTAGCAGCATACAGAGTCATGATATCCTGATGAATCTCAAATGAAGTCACAAAAACTTTTATGAATTTTCAGTGAATTAATGATTCCTCAGTTAAAGAAGAGCATTGCGAGATTTTTGACTACTCGAACAGTGTCTGTGTTAAGCAATCAGCCATGCTGTAATTAACATAATTATTGATCTGGACTTCAAACTTGTATATGTACACATAAGCACCATCAAGAAGGAGAAAGTAAGCAAAACTGAAACCCACCAACAGCAAAAACAGAATTTGTCTGTCTGTTCATTTGTTTTAACTTAGAGCTAAAATAAGTTGCAGTCAATCACAAAAGAAATTATTTCCAATTTGTATTCATACACAATCATTTGTATGTGATGCATCAGCTGCATATGCTCATCATTATCACAGTTACCTGCATTAATCAGTCTGTACAGGTTGGTTTACCAAATCAAGCCACTAGTAATAGTCTTTAAGCATGAATATAGCATACAACAAATGTATCTACTCAGTTATTTGAATGTATAGAAAAGAATCCTTTGTTATCAGAGGATAGTTTCAAAAAAAAAAAAAAAAAAAAAAAAAAAAAAACAGAGAATAACAGTGTTCTTCAATGAGACAATATCCATGCCAGTATAATTAAAGGCTTGAAATCTGTTTCTGAAAGGATACAGAACATGAAGCGACTTTGTCAAAGCTGGACAGAATAATTACTTCACTAATCTTTCAGGCTACACTATACTTTGTATGACAACTGCCTTTTTTGCAACTGCCTTTACTAGATCATACTCAGCTTGTTACTGACTATAATCTCATATCATTTTTCTACTTCCTTTGCAGTAAAATTTCTATTGAACATTGCATTTTTAATCAATTTTTAAATGTAATCCATTCACTGGGGTCTTTTAAGACATCTCAGATACAATCAGCTACTAATTTAACATTGCTCCTTTTATTACCCCTGTAACTAATGAAAATATTGCTGTTCCTTGCACAATTTTACTTGAGATGTACTTTCCTGCTAACAGTAAAGTATTTATAATTGCAGAAAGTATGGTTTTCTGAAACCTTTGCATCATTTCTATAAGACCATGCTTCTAAAATTGTGCAAGACTGTTTTTTTTTGTTTATTTGCTTTTGTGCTTTTTTTTAACAGGAAAATACCTATAATTAACACATATATATATACATAAATATGGATGCAAAACCTATCAGAAAGGGTGTTAAAACTTCTGTCTTCTCAGAGCTATCTGTGAGAAGTTATTTTGCTTTATCAGACTTCAGTCTTCCTAATTGTCTCGTCCCACCCAGAGTGCTTCAAGGAAGGCCAGTCTGTCTCCATAGTCCCACCTCCCCTAGTCAGCATGGGTCGCTGATGGAATCATCCAAGTCCCAGAGGGATAATGTACATCAATTTACAAATAGCTTTCTAACAACTAATTCTCTACTTTGAAGTAAAATTGGATAATTTACTAATAACGAGTAATAGGCATTACAGATAAGACAATATTAGACAACAGCTTTATAAAGAGTGAAAGAGTAAAGCAGATAAAGAGAAAAGATAGAAGACAGGGCAAGAGAGACGAACAGACAGACGGACAGAGAAAAGTGCAAACACAGCAGGGTGAAGCTGTTCACCACACCTTGATCCAGTGATGTCATGCTGGTGCTGATCTGTAGTGGTGGGTTGTCTGAGGTTGTGGTGTTCAACTGATGACTAACTATGGCAAATGTACATTGTTTTAATTGTAGTATAGAGTAGTTGAGTCTGCTCTTTGGTATGACAGCTTTTGGCTTTGGAGATCTCAGCAGGAACTCTTTAATTCCTTTCTTCCAGGCCTTGCAAATTTACATCAACAGGGAGATGTCAGTTTTCATCCTGCCTTCACAGGATACAGTAGTGTAATCTCCCAATCCCAATGGAAAAATTTGCTCCCAGGCCAAGTGCCCAGCCACAAAATACTCCTGGGCTCTCCCATTTCAAAATAAACAGCTCCAAAGAAATGCTTTTTAATGTGAGATGCTGTCACTTCTTACTTTTCTTTACAGTAGTATTCGTTTTCCTGCGAGGCCCTTTTAATTTTCCTCTTGCAGTAGTTAGTCTGCTAAATTTACATTTTATGTCAGATCGATTATGAATAAAGATAGAGATCATGCTCTCTATCTTTACTACTATATCCACTATATCCAAACCTACAACAAAAATGTTAATTGAAATATATAGAAAATTCTGAACTATCAAATATAATTTGTGATTCTGTTATTAGCATAAGCTATAATATTATCAACCAGTTGACCTTAGGTTATTCAGTTACAAGTTCTTAATTTATGTATGAAGTTAGAATTTTATATTTTTTTAATCCATTTCATTTCTGGAGTAGTTGGACAGAATTGTCTCATTTTAGGGGTTTTGCCACTCAAATTCTTTTTGTCATTTCATTCAATAAATGAGTTCATGTTGGGGTTAGGGTTAAGTTATTCACACGAGAGAACTAAGGTAATAATTAACAAAATGTCACCTTGAATCACTAGCAAATCCTTTTTTTTTTTTTTTTTTTTTTTTTTTACAGGGTTCTGTGGTACAGATGACTGTAATTAGATATCCACTTTGAATGATATGCAGAGTTGTAATAATATTATTTATTCTGTAGCCATGACATGACTCCAATTTCAAGCATTTTTCTCTTCTTTTTCTAATTTGCATGCTTACTGATTCCTCACATTCCTCACCATATGATTAAAAAAATGTTATCTGACAATTTATGATGGGCTGTCATGATGGTGGAAAAAAATATTTTTTTTCCATGTTATTAAAGCTAGCATGAAGTAAAACTAATTTATCTAGAGACATACTGATATATACTTAAGAGGAAGATTTTTTGTCTGTTGTAAATCGAATTAATTACATTGAAATGATAGATGGCTATTTCAAAGCACATAAATTGAGATATTTTGCTTATACTTACCAATGTGTCTTAATCAGTAGTAACATCTAGTTTCCCAGTATTATAACTATAGCACTGATTTATCCTCTGGTCCTCTTCACTCTCTGACCCCAGTGCACTTACAGTAATTCAAAGTGTATTACTCTGAGTGTTTATACATTCAATCTGGAGTTCATTCATAAGTTTTGCAGAAGACTAGTCTGTGAATTTATCAAACTGCTGCATACAAAAGTCAGTTCAAGATTTCAAAGCTAGATTCTAAACTCAGCATGTTCTCCATATTCAAATTAATTTTCTAATTTGAGGCATTTTTATGATCTTCAAGTTGCCAAAACAAACAAGAAAGGAAAGGAAAATACACTGATAAACATATACATACATAAAGCTAGATCACTCAGAAAGTAAAGAACAAAAGTACAGATCAAATGAAGGGTGATAAGCAGAAATACTACTTTTCTTCTTAGCACCTAAAGTCTTACAGAGAATGGATGCGATTATGACTATTATTAAAACACTCAGCATTTCTGTGTACTTGACAGTACAGTATAACCAGAAGAAACTTGATTGCAAATAAGCAAAAATAAGAGCACAAGAGTGTATCATTTCTGAACTCCCTGCAAATGTACTTTCTGTCTATGTACATCAGGCAAGATCAAAGTAAAGTCTTTTGCATCTCTCTGCACACCCATCTCACAAGCACTTAAAAAAAATGTAGCATCACTTTACCACAGTTCTTCACAACTAATGAGATTTACAGAATGAATAGTCTAAACTTGTAATTGTTTGCCTACAAGGTCCGTAGTCTCCTCGATTTGTGTATCCTCTTCACCTGTTCTCATTTGCATGTTCTTTGGAAAGCAGTCCTTATGACATACAAGAGGATAATATTAATTGATTATAAGATATATTAATGGCTGATATATAGGTTGAGGTTTAAGGCATAGTAGAGGTCAGTTCTGGACACTGACAAATTCTTATTTGCTTTTATACTGGGAGCTACACAAAAAATACAGGTGACTATTTTACATGCCCTTAAAATTAGAACTGATAAGGAAACAAATCTGAGAAATAATAATAATTTTTGAGTATTCTGGAGGGAAAACAAACAAACAAACAAACAAACAACCTTTCTTGTATGAGTGTTGAATGGAGAAAAGCATATGTGCAACCTGCTTTGACAGGGGGATTGGAATAGATGATCTCTAAAGGTCCCTGCCATCCCCTACAAAAAAGCCACTTCCAGGGTGGTGAAATATTTTGTCAATGCATGTCTTACGTCTTATACATCTCTTATAACTTATATAACTTCTTTATTAAGTATCTCTATGCTTACCAGTCTCTATTTACAGGGTATTCTACAGGGTATTTAACATCACTGTGACTGCTCCAAAGGTCAGACCCAGGGGCAGTATTGAAGATACACTCCAGAACAGAAAATATCTGTTCTTTCAGTTCTCCGGGAAAAAACAAAGAACAAGGCTAGAGTCAGTTTGATCAGCAGTAAAGTTGGCCTGGTATTTGGATTCTAAATGAAATTCCATCACTGCATGGCATGAACCAGGAGATCTGTGTGATTTTCTAATTAAGGGACAGAAACGGTGTCAAAGTTTTCAGATATCCAAATCAGATAAAACTCTCCTAGTGTTTTTTGTTTATTTGTTTATTTTCTCAAATGACTCTTTAAGAACAACAAAAATATTCTCACACCAATGATTCAGTCCCCTGTAGTTAATCCAGAAATTAAATTTGGTTGCTGTAATTATCTCTCTTTTAATGATTTTGTCCAGATTGAAGAAAAGATTAAGTTTTAATATTTTTTTCCTTAAAAAAAAAAAAAAAAAGTTTTTAATGTATCTGGAGTCAATTCAATGAGAATTTTGGAAGAAGGCAAACAACATCTTGATTTGATCTGAAATTGTTCACAAGATCATATATGAAAGCTTAAAAATGATTGCATTGATCTAGAGAGACAATAATTGGATGGTAATAAATAAATGACATTCGTTCCGAATCCAAACTTAATTTTGTCAAGCAAATATTGAATGAAAAGATATTCCACAAAGATATGTATTACAACCGGGATTGTTCACAAGTGTGAAAAACACACTTGTTAAAACCATTATATACATAGTAATGTCAAGCTGTGTGTGAGAATATGCCTTTTGTTAAAAAGGCAAAATGTCAGATTCTAATCAGTCCACTTTTAAAAACTGAATATGAATATTACATAGAAGATTTTTGTGGATGTGTAGGGAAAATTAAAATGATAAGTCAGTGGTGTTTTGCCAGGACAATGAGGCAGTTTATCCTTCAACACTGTTCAACTTTTATACACTGATAATGAAAGATATACAGAAACTGTTTTTTATCTACTCAGTAAACCAATGTCTTCTTTTTCCTTAAAGTATCATTACAATGGTTTGTAATTTAGAAGAACATCCCCAAACCCAAAACTGAGATCTTCTAACAAGGCATGATCAATAGGATTAAGTGATTGTTCTCCTCATTTCATTCTCCTTGTTTCATTTGCCAATCTGGAAAATAAACAAGCGAAAACACTGAGACCATTTTAATGATAGTTTTGCATTGTAGGTCATAAACTGAAGGAATTATTTATGGTTATATCATATTATTTATGTTATTTATGTTAACATATTGCTTATGTTTTCTTTACTTTTTTTTCTTTCTTTCTTTTTTTTTTTTTTTTCAGTCTAGCACGCATTTTCTAGGTATCTTTTAAAAGATGTAGCTATTGTACATAATAGATGTTGGTCAGCATTAGAAAGCTCAAAAGCTAGTCCCTGTAAATAAGATAGGTAACATTTGTTCTATTTTAATATGTTAGCAGAAGTGTTAAACTGAATTCACTGTTTCTCGCCAAAGTTGTGTATCTTACACTTAGGTTCTGCTGAAGTACAGAGTACACCTCACAGTATGAATGCATAGTTAATAGTATGGTTGAATTCTTCCTAATCAATTTTATTATCATTTCCAAGTTCTCAAAAAATTGAATAGATATAAATATAAATGTGAGTTTTAAAGCCCAGGATCTGACATGTGTAAATGTATTATCAATAATATTTGAAGTCAAAATACAATTTCTCTTGCGAGGAATTATTTTTCATATTTACACAAAGCTTTATGACATCTTTTTTCTTTCCCTGTTTTGTATTGTTTACACTGCAAAAAAAGAATCAAGAATAAATAAAGCAGCCATTTCACTGTTCTGCAAGCTTTTAAATGTCTGCACTTTTCTTCAAGGAAATTTGTGAGCAGGAACAAAGAGTGTTTATTATTCAGGGAAGAATAATTGAATAGACCTGTCAGACCTTAATAACAATTTTAAAGACTTTCTTTACTACATTATGAGATTTACAGTCCAAGGTTAAGGCTACCAGTCCCATAAGCTAAGCTCAGCATCTCCTTGTTTTGTAAATGTAATACCACAATGTAAAAGAGAGCATACATGTGAACACTCCTTAGCAATTTTTAAAAATATATATTGGCCTAAGACAAAAGGGCTTTATACAGGTGGGAGAGGTCCTTTTTTTTTTTTTTTTTTTTTTGGTAAAAGTTTAGAAGTTTCTACTAGATATGTAAAAGTCTGTTATACATATTTTCCATGGACTTTCCACAGCACACTTTCTTCAGAACATCTCTGTACTGACTCCTCTGCTGTTGGTACACAATCTTCCAACATAGCACAGAGATCATTTCTTGGAGCAAACTCTCCTCCTCTTTTGTACCTGCGAGATGGGAGATTTTCCTGCAAATTTAAACCTTCAGTTACATTTTAGTAGGAGCCTGTCTCTTAATGGTTATAAATTTATGAGTTCCTGTTAATTTTTAAACAGGGAAACAGCACAAGTAGCAGCACATATTGCTTCAAATTCATGCTTTAACATCAGCTGCTTCACAAAAGTAGGCCAGAAAGGTTACAGAGCCAATACTTGCATAGTCAGCATTTATTAAGTGATTATCCTTGGATTCTATGAAGCTTGTACAACATGGCATGCATATATTACAAGGCTTTCCTGAACACTGATGTGAAAGAAAAAGAAATCAGCGACATTTTCTTACACTTTTGCTAAACAAGTCTGAAATAGAAATTGCCTCCTCAGCACTCTACGAATGAATGGAAGCATCTTAGTTTGGCATTGGCATTAAGTGGCATAGCTTGGATGAACTCAAGTGACAATAATAAGTAACAGGAAGTTCAGTAATCCTGCAGAGTATATTTCTTCTCTTGTTACCCAAGATACTTAGAAAGTGGAAAGATGCCATAGAGAATTAATACTATTTCCAATTTCCTTCTATGTTTGAGCAAGGCAAGGAAAATTCATTATTTAGATTTTCTTAGGATGCTCTAGTCTAGTCATTGTGAATTTCATCTTGCCAATCTTGCCTTGCCAATTGCATTAACAATCTCACCTTTTGAATGCAGTTCCAAGAATACTGTCTGTGCTGAGCTACATAAGGGTTTTTACGTCCTATTAAGAGATCAGCTGCACGTCAAGAAATCTCAGTGCTGGATTCTGAACACATCCCTGACATTATTATCCTGCAGGGACAAAATCTATTTGTTTTTTCTGTAACTTGATGCATATAACAACTATCCAAGCAGTGAAAATATAAATATGTCTGTTGGTTCTTGTATAATTATATTATGCTTTATCTAGGATGAAATTTTTTTAAAGCAGTTGACTTGTTGACTTTTTTTTAGTTGTAAATATCTACTTTATCAGTACGTCTGTGGATCCTGAATGGTACATCAAAACTAGTGGTCTAACTTGATGGGTTCCTAATAAAGTAGCAAAATGTAATATTTAGTTTCAAAAAGAAACTGCTTGTTCGGATTATATAAAATAATACAAAACTGTGAATAAGACATCACAGTCACAGAATGATACAATCATAGGGATTGGAAGGGACCACTGGAGATCCTCTAATGCAGCCTCATGCAAAAGCAGGTTCATTAGAATAGGTTGTATAGGAAGGCAAGTTTTGAATATCTCCAGAGAAGAAGGCTCCACAACATCTATGAGCAGCTTACTCCAAGGCTCTATCACCCTCAAAGTAAAGAAGTTCTTTATAATGTTCAGATGAAACTCCCAGTGTTCCAGTTTGTGCCCACTGTTACTTTCCTGTTGCTGGGCATCACTGAAAAGAGCCTGGTACCATCCACTCGACTCCTGAGCTTTCAGTATGTATAAGCATTGATAGGATCCCACTCTACCTTCTCTTGTCCAATTTCAGCCTTTCCTTATAAAGGAAATGCTCCTGTCCCTTAATCATCTTTGTAGCTCTCTGCTGGCCTCCTCATAGCAGTTGTGTCTTTCTTGAATTGGGAAGCCCAGAACTGGACACAGTTCTCCAGATGTGGCCTCACCAGAGCAGATAGACAGGATCACCTCCCTCCACCTACTGTCCATGTTCTTTTTAATGCACCCCAGGAAATCATTGCCCTTCTTGGCTCGAAGGACATAGTGCTGACTCATGGACAACATCTTGTTCACCGTGACTGTTGGGTCCTTCTTTGCAAAGCTCCTGTCCAGAAGATCAATTCCTGAGCTGTACTGATTCATGTAATTATTCCTCCCCCGGTGTAGGACTTTATACTTGTCCTTGTTGAACCTCATCAGATTCTTCTCTTCACAAAGCTCTCAGCCTAAGTCTCACCAAAGCTTTCTTGTATGCCAGCAGCTCCTCCCTGCTTTTTATCATCAGCAAACTTGCTGAGGATGCATTCTATCCTGTCATCCAGGTCACTGATGAAGATGTTAAACAAGACTGGACCCAATACTGCTCCCTGGGAAACGACTCTAGCTACAGGCTTTCAGTTAGGCTCTGCATGACTGATCGTGATTCTCTGAGCTCTTTCAGTCGGACAGTTCTCAATCCACTTCACTGTCCACTAATCAATGCTCTATTTCCTGAGCTTATCTAAGAGGATCTTTTGCAGATAGTGTCAAAAGCCTTGCTGAAGTCGAGGTGCATAGCATACACTGATCTTCCTTCGTCTACCCATCCAGTCAAGACATCATAGAAGGCTACCATTTTGACCTAGCTTGATTTCCCTTTGGTGAATCCATGTAGACTACTGATAATTTTATTTTCTTCCACTTGCTTGGAGATGACATACAGAATAAATTATTCCATCACCTTCCCAGGGTCTGAAGTGAGGGTGACTGATCTGTAGTTTCCCAGATTTGTTCTTCTTGCCCTTTTCAAAGACTGGAATGATATTGGATTTCCTCCTTTCCTCCTCTCCTGTTCTTCTTGACTTTTCAAAGATGATAGAGAGTGGTTCAGCAATCACTTCTACCAGCTCCCGCAGCACTCACGAGTGGATCTCACTGGGGCCAATAGATTTGTGTGTGGGTTGTGATCCAATCCTCTTCGACCAAAGGGAATTCTTCATTTCTCAGAGTCTGTGTCACACCTCCAGCATCTGTGATTCCTAAGGGCCAGTCTTAGCAGCAAAGACTGAAGCAAAGAAAGCAGTCAATAGCTTCACCTTCTCAGTGTCCTCCATTACAAATACACCCACTTCATTCAGCAGTGGGACTACATTTTATCAAGTCTTCCTTCTGCTTTTGATATGCTTTTACAAACCCTTTTCACTGTCCTTAATCTCATTCTCCATATTTAATTCTAAGTGAGCTTTAACCTTAATCATTTTATCCCTGCATGCCTTGACAACATTTCTATATTCCTTCCAAGTGACCAAACCCATTTTGCCACATTCCATAATCTTTCTTCTTTCATTTGAGTTTTCAATGAGCTCCTTGCTCATCCACAAATGTCAAAGAACTAATCCAATAGAATAGAATATAATTTATAATATATGTAAATTGAATGTTTTAAGTTCATTTCCTTTAGCAACCTGGAAGATAAATCTTAATAAATTAATCTCTCTTTGGTTAGACTAGAAGTATTATCCAGATCAGGTGTATGACTCATGAGATGTATGTCCAAAGAGACCTGGACAGGCTGGGGATCTGGGCCCATGAATGACCTAATGAATGTCAGCAAGGCCAACTGCAAGGTGCTGCACTTGGGTCAGGGCAATCCCAGGTGTTTACACAGACTGGGGGAAGAATTATTTGACAGCAGCTCTGTGGAGAAGGACTTGGGGGTCCTGGTAGACGAGCAGCTGGACATGAGCCAGCAGTGTGCACCTGCAGCCCAGAAGGCCAACAGTATGAGGGAGACGGAAGTGATTGTCCCCCTCTACTTGGCTCTTGTGAGGCCCCATCTGGAATACTGCTTCCAGGCCTGGGGCCCCCAGCACAAGAAAGCTGTAGAGCTCTTGTAAAGAGTCCAGAGGAGGGCCACTAAGATGATCAGAGGGCTGGAGCACCTCTCTTATGAAGAAAGGTTGAGGGAACTGGGCTTGTTTAGCTTGGAGAAGAGAAGGCTCTGGGGAGACTTCATTGTGGCCTTCCAGTACTGGAAGGGAGCATATAAAGGGAGGGGAAAATACTGTTTACATAGGTCGATAGTGATAGGACAAGGGAGAATGGTTTTAAACTGAGACAGAGGAGGTTTAGGTTAGATAGCAAGAGGAAGTTTTTCACACAAAGGGTGGTGAGAAACAGGAACAAGTTGCCCAAGGAGGTTGTGGATGCCCCATCCCTGGAGGTGTTCAAGTCCACGCTGGATGTGACTCTGGGCAGCCTGGTCTGGAGGTTGGTGGTCCTGCCCACAGGAGCCTAGATAATCTTTGAAGTCCTGTTTAACCCATTCTATGATTCTGTTTAGTGAACAAGCATTACTTTCCTCACAAGGAGCCAAAAGTGAACTGTTCAACCAGAGCATGAATAGACACACAAAAACAGAAAGGAAGCATGAAATGTATGTGAAGTTGTTTATCAAATACAGTGCCTTTGCAGTCCAGTTTAATTTCTAAAAGTTAAGACTCTTCCGTCTATCTATCATTTATATTGCTTTTAGTGTTGTATCTGGCCATTAATGGAAGTTCAGATATCTAGCAGACAAATAATCAAGAGCTCACAGGCACTTGAGACACATTTAAATCACTGCTTTGGTTCAGTATGGAAGAAACTGACTGAAAGGCAGCAGCTCTGCAACATTCATGTCATATTACTGGGTGTTAACTTGATTTTTTGTGTTGTCATTGCTTCTAGACTCCACCATGTGCATTTTCCTGATAAGCTTGTTCCTTCCTTTCACAAGTCCATAGTGCTGACCTTGCATTCATTTGGAATTGAACGACAGGTACTGACTCTAGCAGATTAATATGAACTCTGATCATGTCGGTTTTGATTAAGGTGCTGAGATTGGAAAAATGTAATTTGTACCCTACAAGGTACCATAGTATGAATAGTGCAATTAATGCTTTGCCTACTGATGGCAATAATATAATACCTGCTGCTGCTTCTAATAACTTCATTCATGTTTCAGAAAGAGAAATTTACCTGCAGTATGAAAGAAAAAAATGCATTTTCTGTCTACCTGAAATTGTTTAATCTTTGAAGTTAATGACTGTCTTTAGAAAACCAATCTATTATTTTAAATAGCACTGTTTAGATTCTTATTTGGCGTATTAAAGAACAAAATGGATTTCTCATGAAGATTATTAGAAATAATATTTTTTGAAAACATAATTTTAAAAGGTTATGAAAAATACAAACAATTGCAGCAGTGAAAAATATTAACTCTGAATCTTCTTATGAGATGATTAAAATATTATAAAAAAACTAATTATTAAAACTCAAATCCTAATAAAACCTTTCACAGAAGAGAAATATCAATTGTTTTCTCTAATAGCATGCTGTTTGCAGTAGAGTTTACAGCTCTTGTTTATTTATAATGTTATATGTATTTTTGTGCATGTTTTTAGACCATCACAGCAGTATTGGAAAAATCAGATCATTATCACATATTTCTTATAATGCCCCAGGATAATTAATGGATTAGATTCTAAGAAATTGTGAAATTACGTATAAAATTGCTTTCCATTTCCTTCCTCATTCCTTTTTAAAATAAACATTGTTACCAAAAACAAACAAACAAACAAACAAACAAAACAAACCCTCATTATTTCCAACAGTAAAATATGTAGTCACTGGAGTTGCGTCTACCACATCTTTGCTTGCCCAAGACCAAGGTTACTTGCATGTAGAACATAAGCCACTTTGCTGCGGAACTGGTATAGATTCAAAATACCATACATACCAATGGGATTTGTGAATATGTGAAACTTCGTGCAAACTTCAGCAACACAACTTGCCCCTTTTTATGAAAGTTAATAAATAACGTGGGCATTTCTGTCTCCTGGGAGACCCATGATGGTATATGATACAAACCCTCCCAGATTTACCTGAATGAGTTTAAGATGACTACAAAGGCAATATGGACAAACTCTCCTGTGTCTAAGGTAGCATCGGGAATTTGGGAAATTTGAAGGACTCTGAAAGCATAATATAGATAAGATATTGAAAATTATTTTCATTTATTAATGTGGAATTTCTGGACTTGTGCCATGGACTTATGAACATATGGGCTTATGGACTGTGTGAAGGAATATATTCTTGAATTATTATATGAGCTGGCACTGATTCAAACAACAAGAAAAAAGAAAGTTGGGTGACGTATTCAATGAAGTTAAATAAATATATGTCATAAACTATCATTTTTACTTTATCAAAGTTAATTTGGATACAGAAAAGAGAGAGAAAGCAGCAGTCTGAAAACAGGATATTAATATTTTGAACTTTTATGTGAATGATGCAAGAGTTTCAATTCTTTATTTTGTCTAATAAATTTCAATATAAACTACTTCCAGTATTGTATGCAAGCTAACAATGTAAGATTGTGTCGGAATCAAAATTATATAATTATGTGATTATGTTATACTGCTAGCTATAGTTATCTAGCTATAGTTAAAATATTTTTATATGAATTATAGCATAAAAGGTATTGGGTAAGAACCTAGTTTAATGATAATGCTCAGACAATAATATTCTAACTAGAAATAGGTAAGCTATTCTAACAAGAAATAGGTGACAAGTGGAATATTTGAGGAACATCTTCATCAGTGATCTGGAGGATGTGATAGGGTAATTTCTTCCAGCATGTCTGCAGGGGATATCAATACGGGAGTGATCAGTGGATGCTCTTAATTGCCAAGTTGCCACCTGGGAAAGCCCAGACAGGTTTGAAGAAGACAAGAGTCACATCAAAGTCAACAGGAACAAATAAACAGTACCCCTAGAAGCATTTGAGGAAAAGTATTGGATAAAGTAGATTGAGGAGGCCAGGGGACTGCATTGATCAGGCAGGAGCCCCTGCCCTCCAAAGTCTGTGGGTCCTGGGCTGGCTCAGTATGGGGAAGAGTCATCTTTAGGGACAAAATAGTAGCCCCTGGTGCCTGCAAGAAGGCGGTTGATAAGACAGAAATGAGCCCTTCACTTTAGTGCCTAAAGGTAGGATAATAGAAAGAAAGAAGAATTTGGACTGGATACTAGAAAAGACTTTCACTATATAAGGATGCTCGGCAGTGAGATAGTGTCCCAGGGAGTGTCCAGCTTCAGTGGTTTTCAAATGGTTCTGGATAAAGCCCTGATCTTCCTATTCTGGGTAAAGACCTGATCGTCTCATTCCGATCTTCAGGTAGTCATGCTTTGAGAAAGTTAGAGAAGAGACTTCCTGATCTCTGACAGGATACCTTCTGGTGTTGCTACCATCATGAATGATGTAATTCTGTAATGTTTTTCTGTAGTTTCTTCCACACGTGATATAGGTACCATTGTACTTTATAGTGCCCTTTGTGAAGATTTTGTTGCTAGTAAGGGAACATAGGTGTTATAGCAAGAATTATGTGAAGGATCTTTGAAGATTGTTAGAATTTTTTTCATTTTGGGAAGAGTGAGAGGACAATACAGATAATCTTTTAATATTCAGATTGTGCTCTTTTTGCCCACTCTACATTTTCTGTGCTAGAAAATGATGCTTTTGCCAGTTGCATGTTATAAAATCATCAGTAACATTTGGAAATAAATAATACATCTCCAGCTAAACAACCTTGTTATCTACCAACAATACCACCTATAACTTTAAATAACTTAGTCATAGAGCTTGAGATACTCTCTTTATGGCCTTGAATTAATAGGCTAATTTCAACTAGTCCCCATCGCATAAGCAAGCATTGATGTATGGTTGACATCAGTGCCAAAAGTGATAAATTCAACACTGAAATTGCATAGTTAGAACCTTTGACTGGCTGATGTTGCAAATTCTTCTGTCCCAAAAGCATCATATCCCCATTTAGTATTACAAAGTCATTACATAGACTGATGAATTAAAACCATTTTGAATCTCTTTCTTGATGCTTTATAATTGAGTTGAGCTAAGACAGATTTCTATCAAGAGTTTAAGCAAAAATTAATAGCTACCAACTCATATATGACACATGGATTTGATTATTGTCCTCCACAGAAAGAAAATTATGTTCTGTAAAATCTGTCAGTTTTGTTGCTCTATAGGTTAATTATCGCCTATTATTTTTCCTTCCACTAACTCTTTTGAGTTCTTAAAAAATGCTTGATTATCAGTAAGATAAAATACTTGCCTTAACCTCCCACTGCTGCTTCTTTTCTTCAGCAATAGATTGCCTCCTCATTAATTATAATGTAAATCTAAGGTAGTAACTTAAGTTAGCTCTTATTTTTCTGTTATGTCTCATGAAGAGTAGAATCAGCTTTCACACTGAAAGACATGATAAAATTTTCAGAAGACTATCTGTCATGAACAATTTATAGTAGGAGATTTTGCTGATTAGGTCATCTTCTTACAAACATCACTCTAAATAAACGTAGGTAAACAGAAGGAGATTATGAAAGTAGAGATAGAACTTTTTTTTTTTTTTTTCCATGGCTGTATGTTTGATATAAACTAAAAAAAAAACAAAATCTGAAGTAAAAAATGGGGACCCTCTTGTTCTCTGACAGAACTTTATGAATACATAATGTTATAAGAAGTAAATAAAATCTACTATGAACTCTTTGTTCAGCTGAAAATTTTATCAAGAATTCCATATATTCACTTTGACTGATTAAATTAAAAACAAATACTATAAACCCAAGTATTAGTCTTCCTATCTTTTCGAAGGGGTGGACATGCATCTCTGAGTGTGACAGCCTTTGAAAAAGTACCAAGAGTAAATCAAATTGTTTTGGGGTTAACGATATTCCAAAATATAGTTCTCAAACAAATGTACACTACCTTTTTTGAAGGACTTTTACAGACAATCAACTACCTGTTCTATTGTTCATTGCATTGTCACTGCAGCCTTGATAACACTTTATCATTTACAGTGTCATTTATTCATTAAGCGTTCGTGCTGATAATGTTTGAAAGCTCAGTTCTGTTCAGTATAAAACTCTATGTCAGAATAAAAAGTCCTTGGAAATGTTTTGGAAATCTGAATGGACATTTTTGGATACAAGTGCTTACTTGAAGTACAAAGTCAGTAATTTATGCTGTACAGGAACTACCCAATGAAAGAGAATTAATATAGAGATTTTAATAGATGTGTACACTTTTATTTTGCACTGTGGATGACAGAACAATACACATAGCTGCTGTATATGTGCTTTGTGTGTTTGAAGGATAATAATTTCAATTCAAGTACATAATCATTATGGAAACTTGCTGCAGATGTTGTCACTGTCATTGTCTTTCACTCGTGGCTTATTAAGAAAAACTACTTCTCACAGTAATAAATTATTCAAATATATTAAAATGTCTTGAAAGCAGTAATCACTAGCTACTTCTTTGTATCCAGATTCTAGTGATTATCCCTTTAGATTTTGTCATATAGATTTTATTCAAATGCCTTTAAAAAGACTGATTATATAGACCTGGAGAAGGAAAAATGTGCAAGTACAAATCTACACGATTTGTAGTGAGGATTAAACAGGTCATTCATTAATTATCTTGTGTACAGTTCAGGTAGTTGCTTATGCCCTTTTTATAGCAAGCTTATGCATTTATATATTTTTGAGAACCTTATAAAATATATATATATATATATATTCTTGTGGTTTTTTTTTTTCTTTCTTTTTTTGGATGATGTTTTTGTGGTAGTTTCTTAATTTTACACCTGTCAAAAATGGAGTGTTATATTACATATTGGAGATATGCAATTAATTCCATGCATCAGTAGCATTCCTCAGTACAGCTGGAAATCTTCCAGATGAAAAGAAACAAAATTTTGAGAATCAGACAAAGTTATCTGAAAGGATTCCTGTGCTTCTACTGTCCTATTTTATGTATCTTATCCATGATTTTCAATCCTCCTTCACACCAGCTCTCGTCTTCCGTAAGCTGATTTTGTCATGAAATGCTGCTCACTGTGACCTCTGCCATCTTGCTCCCACTTTGTACTTCAAGCCCCTAGCTAACATTTTCCAGACCAGAGCTCACAAAAAGAATTTCACATTCATTGTTCTTGAACTGGAAGCTGTTTAAAACATCTTTAGTCTTCCATGGTTTTCTTATAATTTCATATTATCTTCCCGTTTTCTTTGCTCAGAACATCTCTGTGTCACAGACTGTAAGATGAGTTGCACACTGTGGTGAAATTGCAGTTGATCTAACTTTAACATATGAAATGTTGCTATCAAAAAATAAAGCATCATCAGCATGACTACTTTAGTAACTTGGAATATATCAATGAGCCAAATGATTGAACAGAATTTTTTTCTAGCAGTTGTTCATAATTGTCTTTCTCTGAACTATAGTTGTTTATTGTTTCTCAGTGGTTTTGCTTATTCTTTTGCTCAATTTTTGCTGACTAGTATGACTAGAGGCTGTGGGTGCATCCCTTGACTTGAATGGGCACCACGGGTGCACATTAGAATAATTCTCACTTCACCCAACCTAAGATCTTCTATAAGTAGTAGAAAAGATTATCAGAAAACTAAGTGCAGTGCAAAACCCTGCTGAGAGAGGCAGTAGATGTTTGCACTGTTGCAAAACTAAGGTGCTTGTAGAAACTTAAATCAGATAAATCTCTGCTGCAGTGATCCCTGAGTAACATTCCCAGTGTGATCGATAGAAGTCATCATTCAAACAGGGAACATCCTGAGGCTCACTGAGCTATGCAGTAATCTGACTTTGGCCAACCAACAGGGTGTAGAGAGTTTCCTGAATTGCACTGGAATAACAGGAAATACAGTTTCATCCATCATCACTACCCTGTTCCATGAAACAAAAAGACATTTTATAGTCTACGAAATTGCTGACTGGTTATCAGGAGAATGAATATCTGAGGAGGATTCAAGTAGGCACAGATAAAAGAGAGCAGGAGATGTTCATATGTTCAGGTACCAGTGTAAGATATTATTCTTTTACATCATTGTCTCAAAGCTTGCTGGGGACACAGATGAACAAGTCTGAGCACGTCCTGGTTGCCCACATTGTGAAATCCTTTGTCTGAGGGACACAGATGGACAAGGCCAGGGGCAACAAGAGAGAGATAAGCCACAGCTTAATGGATGTGAAGCAGTCTTTTGTGTGGACTTATCTCAAGAAAGATGGCCATCTCAGGGAGTACTCACATGACTCTTGTTCAAGCACCCAGGGATGTCAGTAGGCAGGAAAAAAAGGAGGATAAAAGAGGAATCGACAGCCATGAGGATAGGTGTCTGCCATCAGATTCCTCATTACGGAATTCCTGCATGCTGACGGACTCTCCTGGGCCTACTACCTGAGTCCTGCTGCTTCCTCCCAGTTTGGCTCTGCAACTTCTTCTTGCTGCCTGCTTGCTGCCAAGGCCAGCCATGCTGCTGCTCTCCCCCCTGCTGCTTTTGCCTCGGACCTTCAAAATGTCATGCAACGGGACCGCTGCTGGATCCTAGTGATGACTATCCCTGCTTTACGTGATTCTTGCTTCTTTCCTATCATTTCTATTACCCTCCTTCCCTTCCCTGTCACCCTAATTCATAATAGTTACCATCCTTCCCTCCCCTGTCTCTCTGATTAAGATTTATAATAAACTGATTGGACCAACATTTGAAGCATTGTTTCTTAATCTCATGCCAGGTATGCATATATTAAAAAGAACCTCCTATAAATTGGAGCGAGACAATCAGACATTTCACAAGAGTCAAAAGTAAGAATTGCTTTTCCTCTCCCAGCCTGCTGAATAAACACGTCTGTATTAGTAAGTAATATAAAAGGATCCACCCTCTCAGTCTTACTTGTAGGAGTTTGTTCTCTGTCCCTGTTCCTATGTGGAGTCACTGGGATGCCACTGATTTAGCTAAATACTAAACATCGTATATGTCGTACCTGGCAAAGTGAGTTGTTGCTGGCAATGGCAAAGTCAGATTTCACAGCTGTATATGTAGCCCAATGGGCACTGACCTACTCATCAAGTGTAAAGAGTATTGCTTAGGATACTCTGACCCTGAATGTTTGTTCAATCTAATGAGGCTTCCATAGGAGCTCTAAACTCTGAATCTTATTGTTTACACCTGACCTTCTGCTTTTACTTCAAGCCTTTACTTTCTAAAATCATACTCTTCTGAAATTTAAGGGCTAAGGCTTCTTATAGCAGAAAATACAGCTTCTTGTTTTTGTTTGTTTGTGCATGTTCAAGAAGAAAGTCAGTCTTTTAAACAAGTTTTTCTAAGCTAATCCACTGCAAGATAAGAGAACAAGAACTTTAAACTTGCACCATAGTAGTCAGAATGGCTCTGCAGCTCTCAGTATGATGACTACTGTGAGGATATTGTTAAAAAACTGCCTTATGCCCATATGGCTCACAGAAAGGTTCAAGGAGCAATATCAGAGAACTCTACTAGCACAGCAAGTAATCTGCTTAGTAATTATGGCTGTTCTTACTCCTTATTTTGGCAAAGGTAAATAGAACTAAGCCAAATTACTAGTGCTATTAAGTCATTCACCACTATTAAGAATAATTCAATAAGGGCATAAAGATCTATTTCATGAAAAAACAAGTAGTGTCAAAAAATGTTATTATCAATTTAATAGGATTTCAGTGATATAAAAGGGCATTTGTGTTATAACTAGAAATCTCTTTTGTAACAGTAGATAACAGATATCAAAGAAAACTAAACAGTCAATATATTTTCCCATGTGTTCCTCCATGCATACAGAGAAAATTATTTATGATAATATCTGGTAGGTTTAGAAGAAAAAAAAAAAAAGAAGCATTTCCATTTGCAGTCTTAGAAATCAGATTCTTAAGTGAGTTAACTTATGAATAACACAAGATTGTGAGAAACTTAAAAATGTCCTTTCTACCTTTTTCATCAAGTAAGAATTCAGTACTTTTCTGATAATGTTAGGTCAGAATTCGTAGAGACTGAAACTAAACAAAAAACTTTAGAAACCATTCAACAGCAGCATTGTATTGCTCCCTCTTCTTATTCTGATGCTCCAAGACCAAGTTTATTTTGGAAGGGAAGAAAATTTGTCTTCCCAAATTGCCTATATCTACCTTCTTGAGATTCTGTATCATTATTTTTCAACATAGATGAGGTTCCTATTCTTGGCCTTGATGTGTTTCCATTAATAGTCATCTGGAGCTGATGAAATTCTCTGTTCATATATGGTGTCCTACTTACCTCAAAAAATTTATACAGTCAGTACCTAGAGATACTGGTTTCTTAATCCCTCACTGCCTTTTGTCTCAGCAATGTTTGTATAGATATCCTCTGTGTTTTTACTCTGCAAAGGCAGTGCCATGTCCCCTGAGAACAAGGACACTTATGTGCTTCTAAGGGCTTTGTAAGATTTAGCAACGGTTTTGAACAATGTGCACCTAATCCAAGTAGCGGATCATAAAAAGAGCATGCCTGAAAACTACAGCAGAACAACCTAAGTGAGTAACTACCTCCACTAGGCCAGATGGAGGTAACATTTTAGACCATAAAATTATGTATTGACTGTCAAACAAATTCAGTCATTATGAATGTAGGATTGGATAGTAGTCTTAACCAAATATAAAATAAGACAGAAATATGCTATCCAGATGTTCTTTCCCCATCCCCCCCTTGCCCTCTCCAAAGGTCTGTGCTAATGAGTTCTTCGTGTCCTTTGAAGATATAGTTTATATTTGGTGATAAAATACAAGCTTTGATTCATTAGGTTGATACAAGTTTTGAACACATGCAAAATATGTCACAAGATGCTGGAGAAAACAAAAAGGAAAAACAAAAATGTCACAGAATGACAGAATAATTGAATGGTTGAAGTGGGAAGGGACTTGTGGAGAACTTGTCAAGCAGCTCTGCTCAAGCATTATGGTTTAGAGAAGGTTGCACAGGACCACGTCCAGACTGCTTTTTAAGATCTCCAAGGAGGAGACTCCATAGTCTCCGTGTCTCTGTGCCACTGCTCCATCATCTGCACAGCACAAAAGTGCTGCCTGATGGTCAGAGGTAACTTCCTGTGCTCCAGTTTTGTCCATTGCCTCTTGTGCTGCCATCGGGTTATGGAAAATTCTTATTACTGTGTAAATAGCCTATTATTCTTCTTATACTACTGGTAGTTACAAATTATTATTCCTCTACATTTAAACTCTATGCTATATATTTTCACAAAATAAACCATGATTTATTATCATTACCATCATTTGAAAACTCATTGAGAACTTCCATATCTGTACTTAAAGACTTGCAATTGTGAAAACAAGAACAATGTTTGGGCAACACTTAGTCACCTACCGCCACTCTGAAGTATATGAAAACATGCTGAAAGATGGTAGTTTTCATTACTGCTTGTCCATGTTAAATATCCACTGTGGCAAGAATATTTTCACTTTATCAAACTTGGCCAGTTGCTGGAAAACACCAAGAAAATTTACTGATGTGAGGAATAGGAGAAACAACACTTCAAAGTCACCGAATGCTAGGACATGAAAAAAACAATAATTGTTTTTTTTATAAAGATTTTTGAAGGTCACAAAAGGTGTTTTTCCTGTGCATTTTAGAGTTTCAGCTTTTAAGAACTGACAGAAAAATGTCAGAAAATTTCATTCTGAGATTTTAAATGATTAGTAGGCAGAGAGCGCTTTCCACTATTTTGAAATTTAGAAAAGTAGGAGAATATGCTTTGATGTGTCTTGTCCATTCAGGTATTCTGCATATAAATTTTTTCTTAAATTGGAGAAGGTGAAAAAATTCAAGTGGCTGTCAAAATAACATACTAGACTATCTGGATGGAAGGAAATGAGTAAAATATTACTTTTTTGAAGAAACGTGTTTAAAATTGCAAAAGGAGTATTTGAAACATTACAATTACAGTGCAGTGGAGTGTTTTGGTGTTTACTGGCAAATGGACACAGAAGTCCAAAAAAAATGTAGTGACGGTTGAATAGAGTCATTAAGAGTAAAAAAGAATGCAGAAAATAGTGAAACTGGGAAAAGGTATGGGACACACACACACACACACACACACACAAACACCACAATTTTTTATCTTTCTACTGTAAGATAAGAACTAAAGAAAAGCACTATAAATCAGCAATACATTAGAGACATTAACTCTTTTCCAGCACTCATCTGTGAGTAATTGGGAAAAGGAAAACATCTGATTGAAATTTTTTCTTATACCTGCTCAAAACCAATAGAGTTAATCATAACTATTTCTCAAACATGTTTTCAATCTATCAGAAGATATCTGTGCATTCTCTAGTTACTAACAACATGATCAGTACCTAGCGTCAGCTCTGTTAAAAGTAATTTTGAAGCAGGGAAAAAACGGAAGGGAAGAAGGAATAGAAATGGTTTTAAGTTAAGGGAGGGAAGATTTAGGTTGGATATTAGGGGGAAATTCTTTACAGAGAGAGTGGTGAGGTACTGGAACAGGCTGCCCAGAGAGGTTGTGGATGCCCCGTCCCTGGAGGTGTTCAAGGCCAGATTGGATGGGGCCCTGGGCTGCCTGGTCTAGTGTTAACTGGTCTAGTATTAAATGGGGAGGTTGATGGCCCTGCATGTGGCGGGGGGGTTGGAGATTCATGATCCTTGAGGTCCCTTCCAACCCTGGCCATTCTGTGATTCTGTGATTCTGTGAAGCAGAACTTTATTTATTGGAAAGTTGCCCGAACAAACATTTCTCTAGTAAACCAACTTTCAGTCAGGTTTGGATTACCTTCAAACTAGTGGCCTAGAGATGAACTACCTGGTGTCCTTCCATTGAGTATTTCAGGTCCTCTGGAGCAAACATTTTAATTGCAATTACATGCTAAATATTTGACTGTGTTAATTTCTACATAAAGCAAAGAAACAATTATTCTTCACAAGATAGAAATCATTTTAATATAAGAAGAGATAAACCCATTCTGCTTATTTAAATCTTGTGAGTTCACACTTTTACATCATATCATTTAATAGAGACCAAGGATCTGAGCTGTACAAAACAACAGTTCACACAACGGTGAGGACTGAAAATGCACTGAATGGGATATTAAAAAATAAAATGATTTTTTTTTTTTTAAGAAAAAGGAATAAAAGTACATTACTTCATGACATAGCACAGTATAGTTTTTAGATGTACAACTGCAACTCTGAGAAGGAAAAAATATGAAAAATAGGATGTACGAATTTTCAGGTGAAACATTTATTCTGTTGATAACTGTGATGATAAGCAAAGAGAAGCAGGCTCTCAGTATAACTGTATATAACATTCATTATTGGGAAATGCAAGAAAATGCATGCTTTCAGAATATGAACTTTCAATGCATACCTGATAAGAAATCCTACTTTGATATTATCGCAGAAGCAAATAATAAATGAACCATCATTGTCAGAAATTACAAATAAACTCACAAATAAATTTTCCTAAGTCCATATATAGAAAACTGAAGATCCCACCTGAAAAGAAACAGGGATTTCTATCTGAAGAAAACTTCATAATCCATAGAAAAATGAATAAGATTTTTTTTTAGTTCTGTTGTATTGGGTTTGTCTGATCAGGTGTTGGTAGCAGGGGGCTGCAGGGATGTTCTGAATGAGCAAAGCCTGCAGTGCCCTACGTAGCAGCTCTAGCTGCTCCAACAGGGACCAGTCGCTGCCAGAACTGAGACATGAGTGATGCTGGGTGTGCTCTGGGAGAGCAGAGTTAAGGGAGGAAACACTGCGAGGAGGAGTAGAGAATGAGCAGTGCAGTGGTTACCTGGCTGCCAGCCAAGGTCAGTCTATCACATAAATGCTAAACAAACTATTAATTTAACTCTCCTGACAACAGCCATGCTTGTTTGTCTGTTAGTTTGTTTTCTGCTACATGCAAACACTTTCATCTCAAAATATTTGAAAAAAAGCATGAGGATTAATAGCTCTGAGTATATTTTCACCTCAAGTGATTAATTAGAGTCACATTTGATATCAATCAATTTTTAACAAGTTATTTATATTAGTTATATTTACACCTTTATGCAGTACATATTGGCAAGTGACATACATGACAAAATTCACCAAAAGACACATTGGACACAGCCACATTCTAGAGAGTCACCAGAAAGAAAGAGGAACATGTTATTTCTTACTGGTGCAAAAACTTATTCTTCCTAACCAGTACAGTGTAGAGATTAAACTTTAATTAGACAAATTTGCGTATGCTAGAAGCAAAACTACACACTGAGCTGGTGAAGAATGATCAGTGAATAACGAAGCACTTTGGATGTAAGGTATATCTGGATTCTAGTTTCACCAAGAGGAACGTGTCATGAGACTGTAGGATCGGAGACCTGAACAGCTATGTAGGAGTTAGCTTCCAAAAGTATTATTTGCTGGTGATGTTGCAGGAGAATCTACCACTGTAAATGAGAGGTCTGACAGATTCCCTTATGTAGGATCTTTCTCTGAGTGATATGTATAAAGACTGCAGCTCCCTCTGGGTAGAGAAGGGAGGCAACTAGATTTTGCGTTCATATGAATAGGAAAACAGAGTGAGGAGAATGGGGAGTGGGGAGAAGAACTGATTAATTTTTGTATTATTTTGTATCATTTAAAAGCATTTGTGACCATGTCGTACATTTTGGATGTTGAGAAAGTATTATCTTATTTGCATTTTCTCTCAAACAAGACTAGGTATGACTGAAGGTAATTGCATATCAGAAGGCTTGTGACAAAATTATGAACCATACACGGATGCCTAGTTTACTAGTTCAGCAGCATAGCTCTTCTAAAACACATGGACAAAGTGAAGTAGTAAAAGAAGAAGATCACTAGAGGCAGAAACATTTACCTTTCACCAGCTGTGACCATGAAGGCTTTTCTCTATGCAGAAAGGTATTGCTGTGCACAGTTAAGCCAGAGTGTTGGAGGAAAAACCTAAAGATTGAAAGCTACAGGCCGAGAGAAAAGTCCAAGCTTGAAATTAATTGCTGCCTGTTCTCGTGTAAGCTTGCCATTGCAATTGTGATTAATAGGCTCTTCATGCTGCCACTAGATTGTAGTGTAAGAGTAGCACTGAACCTGAACACCTTTATATGAGAAATGAAATCTAAGTGACAGATTTTTGCCACTTCCCAGATCATCCATGAGGCCATCAGGTTTATTAGCCAGACATTAACTTGAACTCTGATCTATTGATCTAAGTTGCATAATTTCAATACAACATTGTAAAAATTTCCAAGTTTAAGGGCATGACAGAAGTGAATCAGCTTGGGGTCACTGTAACTAAGTGACCTAATCTGACTTGGCATTATGCGTTTTTATTTTTTATCCTCTGCTAAAGTTTTTATGGATTTGACAGAATTTGAGAGATATAACTAGCTGAAATGGATTTTTTCTTGAGCTTTGCTCAAGATTTTATGAACAAAATTGATGAAATGACAAATGATCATTATTAAAAAAATTATCAAAATTTTATGAACATAAAAGATGCTGAGAGGTATTTGTGGATACACATTAGCTAGAGATATTAAAACTTAGATTCCTATAAAACTTCAGCACAAATCCACAAAGCCACTCGAGTGCTTCAAGATCCTGTACACCAAGGTAGCTGGAGCTGAGCTGGAGATTATTGCCTGTGTACCCCAACTCTCCTTTTATTAATTATTAATAATTAATAATAATTAAAGAGAATAGGAGTGAAACCCCATATTGCAATGAAATGGAACGAAGGTACTACATTAAAAAGAAGAAAGAAAAAAAAAGTAATTCAAGTGTGAGATATGATGGATTCTACCATATTGCCTCTTTTTGTCCCTCTCATGAAGTTAGCAAGAAGAGAAAGAAATCCAGACTGATTCAACCATGCATGAAGGTTTCTGCACGTGCCAAGGGAATACTCTACCAAGCATACGCTGTCAATGGTCCTTTTTTATGCTGGATGAGTGATATGAAGGATAAAAGAAATAAATTCACCTGAGAATCTGGCATTTAATTTTTAGGGTTATGTCCTATGATGGGAATTTTCACAACTCTATTGCCTTCACAAACTGATAGAAACAGAAAGTACAGTCCTCAAACCCCGATGGTGTCTCTCAAGTCTAATGTGATGTTCTACATTTTGTCTTTTCAATGTTTTTCATTTGTCCATAAAAGCTGTAAGTGTATGCTAAGGTCTCTGTTATGCAGCCTAAGTACAAGTAAGAACTCTAGTCTGTACATGTCTGGGAGAAAGAATGGGTTTTTTTATTTGACAATTCAATTATTACTCCAGGTGTTTCAGTAGGATAGATCATTCACTTTTAAATGGGCAAAATACCATTTGAAGCAAGCCAGGAGGAATTTTTCTAGTATAATGCCCTCTGTTTTATTACACTTTGTCAAGAAAAGCATGCTTTATGACTTTTATTTTCTTTGCTACACCACTATATTGAAAAAAGGGAAAAAAAATTCTTTGGGTAAGAAAGCAATGAATGAAAAATAAAAAAATGAAGTGACAGTGACTTCTGTAACAGATGTATAAGAACCAGAAAAGCATGAGAACAAAGACTGCTGTCTCAGCTCTTCTGCCCATCTTCTGCCATCAACTCATTAGTGATTTTAATTACCCATATTCACTGGGTAGCTAATGCATTCAATTCATGTAACACTTCCATACAAACTAATTAAGTGTTATTATATTTGAAAGAGAGAAGAAAGGAAGGAAATTTTTAGGATCAGCAAAAACTATGTTTCAGTAGAGTTCAGGTTTCATTAAGGTATCTTTAGAGTGATTGTGTTGGTCAGTAGGAATAAAAAAGTTTGGTGGAATAGGTGGTGAAAGAAAATCTGAAGCTTTTAGAGGTGCAGATATTATCTGGCGAAAAAGCACACTTCCCTTCATCTCCTTTTGTGCTAAATTTATTGGTGAAAGTAACCTTAACAAAAAGCAGTGAAAGCATTTCCCTTCAATAACATGAACATTAATAACAAAGAAGTAGTAATATCAAAGTAACAATATCATTAATATCAAAGTAGCACACTCAGGAGGTGTATATGTGTGACATTGTTTTTCTCATCTGCTAGTTTTTTACATTCTGTACATATGGTTGTGTATTTGCAATTGCTCCATAACAATTGTCTCACCTGAAGCTTTTGTTATTCTTGTGGAGAATACAAATCAGAAGGTCAAGACATGAACTGCACCTACAGGGGCAGAAGGCATCCTATATGCCTTATACTCTAAGTGCCAAAAAAAAAAAAAAAAAAGCCAAAAGAGTTTTAAGAAAGCTTGTATTTTAGTTCTGCAGAGAGTAAACCATGCCCAAGATCATGACACCTGCACAAGCTTTGCTAATTCATTTCAACCTTAGTCACATGTATCAGCTAGAAGCAAAATATTCTTCCAGACCAGAGTGGAAAATGACATTAAAATGACATTAAAACATTCTGTGTTCTAACCTGGGGATAATGCAGTGACTTCTTCACAGCAGGGGATTTGATGTTAAAGTGTGGGTCACAGTGTGTAGGGTATCCCAGATTCTTCTATTATTTGCAGTGTAATGTAGGCCACTTTGGGTACTGGTAGTGAAGATTTGCATATCACAGAGACAGTGGATGGAAAAAAAGAGAAAATATTTACTGAAAGTTCAACAAATTGAAAGCAAAAGCAGAAAGGTGTAACTTACTTGTACCTCTTAAAAAGGAAGGTATGAGAATGAGAACAAGAAATAGGGTCTACCTATTAAAATGAAAATTCTTTATTTTAAACAAGCTAAATATGGAATAGTTTGCTTTCGTCAACTTTTTTAAAATCAGCTTAAAGAAAACTGTTTTCCCTGAACAAAATAGTGCAAATTCTCCATGTGCTTTGGAACATTTTGTCATCTTCCGTTAATCATCTTAAGTATGAAAATTTTCTGTAGCAAATGGAACATATATTGCTACGTCCGTGCCTGTTTCACTTTCTTCCAGCAACATCACCTCTTGCCATTTAGAACCCAGTTATGCTAGCACCTTAAAAATTCTCAAAAACTGTTCTACATTTTGTTATTTTCTTTTCTAGTCTTTCTCCAACACTACTCGGTAGCTAATGCTTGTAGTCAGGAGATGTCCTTTACAACACAGCACAGGGTGAGTGCTGACCACTCTGCAGCACAGTGTTTCTGGCCACTGCTGCTTGTCAAGATGCAAGCAACTAAACATAACTGATTTTTATTTTATTTTTTCCCAAAGAGGCCTTTCTCTAAACAGTGCTGTGTTCCTAGCCAGCAATAATCTCTAAGGGTTTGTTTCCAGTAGGACTGGCTAGTTTATACCAAAAGCATAATCAAAATTTTTGTACAAATCACACTGTATGAAAGCCAGAAACCATCTGTCTGGATGAAAGGAGAAGTTCTCCTGGGAAGTTTAGCTTGCTGCCTAATGCAGGAGCTCCTTCTATTGGCAGACAAAACCGATAGGAGTTCCCAGGCAGGCTGGGGAAAAGTTACAGAATTAAAAGTAATAAAGATATATATTTTTTGCAAATGATAAGCATATGGTCAATCATTTTTAACCACAATTATAAGCAACCTAACGATAAGAATCCAGGATAAATATATTGGTAAAGTGTACGGAATTGTAGTAATAAAAGGCAGTAGCAACTCTTCTATCTTAATGTAAAAACATTTGTTGTAAATACATGATTCTCATTTCTATATTACTTTCTCTGCAATTTTTTTTTTCTTTTGAATACAAGATCACATAACTGCAAAGCTATAATTATTTTAATATAAATTTGACACTTAAGAAAATTAGACTGCTATGGTGGGTAGTACATTTCTTACTGTAAATATTCTCCTCATCTTCTCAAGCTCTATACAAACAGAATTGATCTAAAAATAACTTGGGATTAATAGAAGAAAAAATTATCTTTTTTTCTTGTTTGTATTCACCTAGAGGATTTATTTGTCAGACAACTTCCTAGAGTAATAACAAAGTAATTGTTGCTACTAATTTTAAAGTTTATCAGTTAGCCAGTTTTAATGTAGGTTTTAAAGCATATTTAGGGGTCATTATCTTGCAAACTGGAGCAGTTTCAGCAGGGCCAGCCAGGGAGCACATGGAGAAACAGATTTAAAACAAAGACTGTCATATAAAGTAAGGTTTTTTTCAAAATTCTAGTAAAAATTATGCATCTGACATTTTAACAGATTTCTGCTGTGCATAAAATCTGCTTTGGCATTCTGGAAGGGTGAAAGAAAATCTCTCCCAATTTCAACATACAAATAGTAAAGAGTAACGATTTTTTTTAGAGATAGTTTTTGAGAATAACATACAGTACTGCAAGATAGTTGAGAAATATGAAAATGGAAGCTGCTGTTGCTGTATGCTGCAAGCTAAAGACATGGATCAATATGCTGTGCAAGAGAAGTTGTTTCACTTCCAAGAAAAACTAGAACACAGGTTGAAAATGATTGGGTGGTGAAATGCATACTGTCAACAATGGAATAACTACAGAAAGCTTTTTCAGGTAGAAAAAACTTTTAGAGACAAGTGCTAAGTTTCTATTTGATGTAATACTTTCAAATATTTTCCCCGAAGTAAAGAATTAGACGAGTAGAACAAAACTTATAGGAATAAAATCAGCTTTTCCTTCCATCAATAGCCAGTGATAAGAAACCAAACCAAACCAAACCAAACCAACCAACCAACCAACCAAACAAACAAACAAACAAAAAAACCCACAATAATACACGATATTATACCTACAACTGATTTTCCCTGCTCTGGCAGTGTTTATTTTTTCTGGTTTCTAAACACTGTACGATTTATGACAGATCTGCTTGTACACAACCATAGCTATCCATATCTGTTAGGTATGGTTTAAAATTATTTGAAGTGCTTTTAATTTGTATTAAAACCATGTTTAGTACACTGAGATCACTACTGGAAGTCACTGTAAAACAAGCATCATCAGTCCAGGCTTTTTTTTTATCCAGTTTACATAAAGTACTGAATGTTACAAGCTGTTGAACATTTATTGGCACTTCTTTATTCTCTGCTAGAACTCAAATAAATATTTTCTTATTTTTATGTTTGTTTGTTTCTTATTTTCATAGATTAAGCTAGGAATGTATTGTACTGAAAACTATGCTTTCCATCCTGTAGGGTTTTATCATATATGATTTTCCATGCCAAGCTAATAGAGTTCGTTTTAAAAGAGACTAACATAATCGTTAATGTTGAGGTGATTTTAGTTAATATTTGGAAGGATTATTTCAGTGCTTCTAAGGTGCAAGAATAGTACCCCCAAGACATTCCACTGTAGCACCTCTGCTGTTCAGTGCAAATTATTCTAAGCAGGAGCCTCTCAGAACTTGACTTCCTTCTCCTAACCAGTACTAATGCCTGCATAAGCATTAGTAACTTTAGTGTACTTCTATTGTATTTCATTAACTTCTTTCTTGGCATCCTGAAGACAGATACCATGTCAGAAGTCCAAGGAACATTTCTTTCTCTTTTCTTCCAAAAATATCAGGTGTACAATAATTACCTATTTCATGAAAGGCTTTACTGATACAAATTAACCAACAGGTATAACCTGATGTGAAAGAAGATAAACATCAATCAATCCACAATAAATTTAGACTTTTCAGACATCCTTTAGAAACTCAAAAACTACCATTAAGAGGATAAGTTAGGCCAGTGACTGAAACATAGGTAGTCTGTAGAAATATAATTAGATTCTTATAATTGTCATTCTGATACCAGTGAAACGTAAAAAAATTCCTCTCTGAAGAGTCTGTTGTAAAATGTGCTTAGAGTAGTAAATGCTGTATGGGTCTGTACTGTGTGGCACAGAACTATGTCTGCACTGGATTTGAAAATGTGCTTTTAAATTTAGACTTAAGATCACTAAGACAAGTGATCATTTTGCATTATTTATTCATTAACATTGTTGCAGTCAATGTAAGTGTACAAATTTCACTGCACATCTGTGCACCTTGCAGTGAGCCATTTCTGGACGCTGGCTTGTTTCCCTTCAGCTGCATTGCACTTACTTTTCCTTACTTCTGAGATGCAAAAGAGGCACCTAATCCTGCAGTCTGTCCTCCAATATAAGCCATATATTCTGAACTGAAGCTGTCACCAATGATTCCAGCAGCAGAGCACTGACATCCCATGCCAGGATTCACCTCATACACGGCTCCATCAAGAAATTACTCATTGCCACATGGAGTGTTGCTAAGAAAGCTGTCTAGAAAAAGAGGTCTGCTGCTGAAATCATCAAAATAGGGACAGGCAGTGCTACTTAACATGTAGTTTGTTATTTGTGATTGTAAGCAACAGCATTCCTGAAAGGACTGGAGACACAAAGCTTTTAACTATTGACATCTATCTGTGCGTTTCAGAAGCAATTCCTGGACTAACCATAAAGGAAATATCTCTCTCATTTATTTCAGTGATTGACTGGGAATTAGAGATAAAGAGCCACTTATTTTTTCATTCTGCAGATTAACAGCAATAATTTTCCATGTTTAGTCACTGAAGAATAAAGGATTCAGATTGCCAACAGCAGAAGAGGGGCAGACCCTGACCCTCACCCGTAGCATTTAAAGATATCCCCATCTTTATAACCACAGTTTAGAGTCAGTTACTTGTACTTCATTTTCAGAAAATCTGTTTATTCACTTAGATTTATAATGTAAAATGTTAAATGGAAGGGAAAACACTTATTTTTAGAATTGCCAGTGTCATTTGCAATGACTTGTACTTTTGATGACACACTGCTGTTTTTTTTAATGACCAGAACACAACTTTCTCTCAGATTTTTACTCACAAATGTATAAGTCTGATGTTTAAACTTTAAATGGTATATTAGTTGAACTCTTTCCACACATTGTACTACCATTTATTTATTTTTTGTGTGTGTGAATGAGAGAACAGAAGGAAAGGGAAAGATTATTCTGTTCAGAGATTAAGCTCTAATACAATGGTCTTCACTAAGACCAGCTTAACAACAGGCATCCTGATTGTTCAAAAAACAACCTTCTTGTAAACTACAAAACAACAAATCATTTGCATAATTTTCTCTAAAAATACCATCTTTCAGTCAACATTCAAAATGATACAGGAAAAAAAAAACATCCTATATATGCTTTTGTGAATATTAAGCTAAGACGTCATCAGATTTTTTATATAATACATGTTATTTGTATTATATGTATGTATCTACATATTATTTATACACATGGACTTGTAATAATTATTTCTGCATTCATGTATTGATTTTTATCTTGGTTTTGGCTAATATTAATTCCACAAAAAAAATCATCTAGATGATTATCACTATTACATGGCTACTGTGTCTTAAATAAAAACCAATACTCACAGAGGTAAAGATTATTTATCAGTTGCTGCTAGTTAGATTACTATGTTAGGTAACAAAGATAACCAATTTAATTTTTAATTTATTTTACATGTATATACATGTACACATATGTGTATAAAGGAAGCACTTTGAGACATTCTACAAAAATCACTGATGCCTAGCTCATTTGGTTTCTCTGAAGTATAGTATGATGCTGTGTAATTATTTGTAGCAGATATTTAACTGTTCTTATACAGTATTCAATCAGTGAAGGATCTGATCCTTGTTCTTCAGTATGATACTCCAATTAAAAATGGATTTAATTAATTTGCTTTATATTGATTTATGTAAGAATTTTGGATATTTGCCTAGATTTTGCCATGAACTGTGGGCAGTATATATCATACTACTGATCTTAATGGTTGAGGAGAATAAAAATTCTATTCACAGCATCTTGCAATCTGTGAGGCAATGTGGGATTCCATAATGTTGAATAAAAAAGACAAACTTATTTATCTGAAGCTCTGGCATATTTGTGAGATCACGAAAGAGATGAGAAATTAAAAATTCAGTTTATTGAGTAAACAAATACGGATAGATGACATCATATATATTTGGTCTATTCCTGGAATTTAGAAGATTTGCTGTTTTTATCTGTTTAGTTAGATTAATTAGCAAGATTTTGTTTGGTGGCTCTTTAAGAACAAGCTAAGCACCTCAGATAACAAAGAACTGCAGTAAATTCAAGATTGTGCTCAAACTGAAGCACATATAGAAGCATTCTCTGTCCCAGATACAGAAATTAAATTTCAGAACCTATGTATGGTGCTTATTTTATTACTGTTGCTAAGAAGAGAAATTCTCTGTATTCAAAGAATTCGGGCATACAAAAAGCATGAAAAGGAACAAATATCAGGACCTGACACTTTACTGTATGTTGCTGGATCTCCTACTCCATATCTGTATGGCTTATTTTTCTTATATATACATGTATATATATATATATATACACATACACACCAAAAAAAACCAAGCAAAAATATTCCCATGGGAGATTTACTTTGAAAGATTCTGAAATATTATTTAGTTTTATTATGCTCTGAAACACAGTTCACAAAAATCCCCAGATGAATTGAGATCCTCAGTATTTTTTATAACATGTTACTATGATACCTGTGTTGTTTCAAAGTTCCTAAGTAAACAAAAGTAAAATGAGACATAACAAATATTTAAAAAAATACAGGTAAAGCTTGTAACATGAAATTATATTGCAATCTGCAAATATGTACTTTACTGGCTAAAATGATTTATAAATATAAAACTTGCAATAATAGTAAATTAAATAAGGATGAAGAATCATGAAACAAGAACGAATCCCACAGAGATGGTTCTTCACATTTTAAACTCTTCATCAGTTAGCACCTCATGTCCTATTTGATACGGTAAGAAATACCACAGTGTCCAATCATCACTTAAAAATGCTCAAACTTTAATGCAACTTACATGTTTAAAATTACAAAGGAATTTTACTTTATCCATGCTTTAGAGAGACATGAAACTACAATATCTTTGTGGTCTTTTACTTCTACCCTCTCTGATAGGATCTCCTTCTCCTCTTGCTTAGATACTCTTCAAAAGAGTTACTCTTCACATACGCTGCTGCACTAGCCAATTCAACTTCCAAATATCCAAGGAGGAAGCAAATCCATCACAGACTGATCACTAGGTGAAGCTGGAGTCTTCCTCCAGGTATTGAGGAACGTTTTGTATGTCATTCCTTCTATGACCCCTCAGGGCCAGGTGTCCTGCATAAGAATTCCAAACTTCATCATACCCAATGATGAGGGTTCTAAAATAGCCAAATAAAAGACACAAATCACATTTTGTTTGAATATTTTGTCTTTCTTTCTTTTTTTTTTTTTCCCCAATAATTCACTTGACTTGAGTTGTGGCTCCATATCTTCAAGAACAGAGTGGTAGAAAATTAAAATTTGAACTTAAAATACACTGTGCAAATAAGACAGGTCTGCATCATTACATGAGATGAATTAGAGTGGACTTCATGGCTGTCCACATTTTAGCATGGCTTTTCCCTTTGTCAGCTAATTCAGTCTTCCAGATGAACACAAGTGCAATGCTGAGCATAGCTGTGATGACCTGCCACTGACTGTTCCCAGCAAAAACTTCAAGCAGTCATTCTTTTCTGTCCACAGGAAGATAAATCAGGATATACCATTTATCTTCTTAGCCAGAGTTGGGCTTCATCTGGTTCCCTTATACAACAGTGTCTTCAGAGACTGGAATCTCCTCATAACTCTCTGTCAGATGTGTTGTTTGGAACAATACAGTAGAAGTACTTAATAATAACATGCGAGTTAGGGATAGTCATTACAATAGACAATTACCATACAAATGTTTAATCCAACATGCAAAATGTAGTGTATTGAATGATAATGTTCTATACTATATAATTTGATATACTTGCATGACTTCCCAGATGAAATTAGTTGGTATTCTGTGTGTATTCTGTTTATGCAAAAAGTACATCTCTATAACCACTATAAAGTTTCATTTATTTTCCCATAAAACATTCAATAACACTTTACCGTATTGTTTTATCCATAGGTATGATATCAGCAGGCAAATGTCTTTAATACAGGTAAAAGGCAACATATGACAGATATTTTCCAAAGCTTCTTAGTTGAGCTGGCTGACAACTACTTGTTTGTGTTGTCAGAGTGTCTGAAGAAAAGATTCTCATAGACCTGGCAAAACTGCTCAACTGACTCTTTCGGAGAATATCTCTTACTTACATCTTGTTTCAAAGCTGCAGCAATGTGCACTAATGCTGACATACTTTGTCACATTTACAATATAGATTTTGGAAACCTGAGCCTTCTTACTGCAAGCACACTGCTCTGAGAACCAGCAGTTTTTTTGTTATTTTCTGTAACAACACTGTAAATAAAAATTAGGTAGTCAAAGCTCCCTATTTTTGAAATGAATCTACCTGTCTTTCATGCACACAGAAAAAAAAAAAAAAAAGCATCAGCGCAATGACAGCAACTGGAGCTAACTCTAGACAAGATTATCAGCACCATAAACTGGCAAAAAACTTGCAAAACATAATTGGGCAGTAAACATAGTAGTAGTAGTATAGCAATTAAATAAACAGTCATTATGTTACTGTCACAGTCACAGTTATGTTAAGCAGAATAAGTAGCAACCATAAAAATAGCTATAGTAACTATAGTAATTATGTCACTGTATGTTTGTACAAAGGTAGGTAAACCAGCATGGGAGAGTAAAAACTGCAAGTTTCCAAAGGGGAATATCATGATGATAAAGGCACTGACAAGACTCAGATGAAATACATTGGCAACAGGGTTTTTTTGGTGGATTTTATGTTGTCTGGCACCAGATGTAAACATTCTTAGCAAAGTATCAACCAATTAAATCTTAGATGTGTTCAAGAAGAGAGGAAAAAAGAAGGAATTGATGCATGTTGTCTGAAACATGCTTTCTCACTTTCCTTCCCTTCAAAATTTAAGCCCAGTCTCACAGCAGTTTACCATCTGCAAAATAATGGAAACTATTATCTCCTCACAAAATATTTCAAAGGGGATTATTCATTTTGTTACAAGCCAATACAATGCCAAGTCATAATGCTTGGGAAAGAATCACAGGAAATCACCTTAATGCCCTGTGCATAAAGCTTTTTAAAAGTTCAATTCAGAACAACAGTCTCCTCTGTTCTTCGCAGTAATTTTCATTGCAATTCAAGGAAGAGTGGATGCCTTACTGTTGCTTCTGGTACTGTGAGTAATTTCATTGGCATGACTTTCTCAAAGAAAATTTGAAAATTTCCTTATCTTCTAAAATGTTCAAGTGGAAAATTGACAAGATACAGGCAGATGGCAGAAGATAATAATACTTTAATGACTGCAAAAATTCAGCCTGTAGAGTTGCATGTCATTAAATTATTCAATGCATTGCAGCAAGGCACAATAGCTCTAGTTATTTATGTGAAAGCCATTATAAGAGATTTTATACAAGAGACATAAAACCAGAGTTCGACTTTCAACATTTGAGATGGCAACGAGCTCATTGATACAGGGGCTGTAAACAATGGTGCATATATATATCATCACAAAGACTCAAGATGTTTTCTAAACTAGTTTTACAAGTGGCAGTGGTAATGCAAATGTAACAGTAAATATGGTATAATGATCTGACAGCAGCAAATAAGTCTCTTCAAAATGGCAATCAGAGATTCTGAGATGAAAGCAGCAGATGCCTTCTGTTTACCTGTTAATCAGAGAGCCATCAATCAAAAACATGCTGTTTAAAGATCTTTAGCTTTCGAGTGTATGCACATACACATATACAGTCTCAAAAGAACTAGGACATATTTCTGGGACAAAATTTTAATTGTATAGCAATCATCATGCTTATTCAATTCATTTTCCACAGTTTGTACAATAGCTGGGGTAATTTCGTCCTTTTGTTTTTCTACCCCTCTTGGTCAATTACTTCTACCTCTCCTTCCTCTCCTTTGCCTTTTCCCACACAACTAGATCACTTCTATATATTGCTCCCAAAACATGGAAAGGAGGAGGCTTGAATCTTTCACTCGTTTGTCTCCTCTTATTTCTAAAAACACATGAGATTCACAAAATCAATATTATGTGCAAAATCTTGGCTAATGGGAATTTAGGCTACTCATAATGAATTTAGCAAACGCAAGATTCATCATATTAATTTTAAATGCTGTTTTAGGCAAGACAGAGACAGAAGATACTAGCTGCAAAGTCAGAGTTTACAATCAGATGAAAGGAAACATTTTTTCACTGTAAGGATGGTTAAGTGTTGCAACAGGTTGCCCAGAGAGGTAGTGAACTATTCATCCATTGAAATAGCCAAAAATTAGACAGGATGAGGTCTAAAGAAACTTGATAAAATTTAGACCAGCTTTGATTAGGGAAGGTTAGAGATAGGAGTGGGAGGGTCTTTCCATTTCTTACTCCTCTCTTTATAAAAGTTTAATCAGTAATGTTACACAGACTGGTTCAATTAACACAGTTTCATTATTTTCTGAGAGATTTCTTCAGGTGTCCATCCCATATGTATTTATCAAGTTTATCTTTGTGGACATAAGTTACTGTAAGTTTCATGAATAAATTCATTTACTTTCAGTAAAATTCTGCAGTGTTGAACAAAAAGCCTTGTCTAGATGCAAGAAAGAAAAAATGACATTTGATCAAGTGGACAGTACAATCTGATGACACTATCAAGTGTTGTAGCATCTGGTTTTCATCTTGTTATGTCTATAGGAATTACAGAGAACATGAAAGATGTTCTGCCCCAACTTCAAAAGAACTAACAAACACAAAAATAGATTTCCATTAAACTTAAGAACACTATTAAAATTAGATGCTAAGCAGCAATTTGTGTATTACATAAACATATGGACATACATGCAAACTGTGATTTTCAAATTGTCTGTTATTTTGGATGGAGAGATACTTCTCTACTAACATATCTATCAGTTTGCCATCATACCTTTTCTAATTCTACATTAATCAAGGCAGTTTTCATTAAGTACTTTTCCATCAAGAGTTGAATTTTAGTCTCAGCCACTGCCATATTGGATTGTTATCCCATGATGTCATAAGAAGTGGGTTAAGGAGCTGGCAGACAGAACACAAAAGTTTTCTGATAATGATCTCTTTAATACTGGACATACTCACAAGAAATGAAGAATTGTGCCCACCATACTGTCCAGAAACCTTTATCTAAAACAATTGACTCTACATAGCGGAAGATTCTGCCTGGGTCACCTTGGCTATGTAGCCAGAGGCCCAAATCTAAAAACAATCTTTATAAAGAATTAGTCACTACTTAACATTTCTAAAATAAATAAATAAATAAATAAATAACTGAAGATGTGTTCAAACACAAACAGGCAGGGAACACTGCTATATGCCTATCACTAGTCTAGATTGGTGCACCTACACATACTAAGAGAAGAGCAGGTATACGCTTCAGCTGTCCTACTTTTCCAATGGTTCCTATGTTCCTGAGAATTTACTACCTCTTTTAAGGATTTTTTTGCTTCTGAGTGAGAAATCTCAGGAAAAAGAAGTCAGACTACTTTGTGTACGACATGCAATGTTGTATTCAAGTGTATTATTTCTGTTCCAGTTATCTCAGCGGTAAAAGAATTTCCTTGCAATGTAATTTGACATACCTTAGGAAAGCACAGTGATTTCTTTAACACTAGGCAGGAGCTATTTTGAACATGTTTATATCAACAAAACAGTCTTCACAGTAATTATTTTCTCTGAGGATTATTTTTCTTTATTCTGATGTACTTCCAGGACACTCAATGCCAGTGTATTGCTGGACTGGGTGTTGAATTAATACAAAGCACTGGCTTATTTGTTTCAATTCAACTACTGATCTTCGTATTACTTTTTTTTCTCTTCAAAGCTTTGCACAGGTACATTCAAAAAAGCTATATATACATCAGTGCTGGAATGTCTAGAAGTCAGGGATAGATAAAATTTTAAAAGCTATTTGGAAGTAGCACTATCAGCTTAAAATAAAGAACTATAAATCTTAAAATAAAATATTGATATAAAAGGGTATGAGATAACAATGACATTTATTTACAAAGCAGTGAGAAAGCTTTTAATGCTTACTCTTTATATTACAAGAAGAGATGAAATGATTTCTAGTAAAGATTATTACCTAATTAGGGTATCTTAATTTTTTATTTCTGCTTTCATTTTATTATGACAAAAATACCTCTTTTTAAATTCTAATATCAGTGTATCCTACACACGTTTTCATTATCTAGAAATCCAGTATTTATACTGTAACTACTGCTACACATGTGACAGTTGCATTGCCAAATGGGGTCCTGGGCAACATGATCTAGTGCCTGATCTAGTGGCTGGTAACCCTGCCTGTGGCAGGGGGCTGGAATTACATGATCTTTGGGGTCCCTTCCCAATCAAGTCATTCTATGATGCTATGATATGCAGCTAGAATTACAGAAGACAATAATTCATATCAAGACTCAAAACTGTAGAAGTACACCTGTGAATGAAATGTCTTAATGTGAATGTTATTAACAGTCAGCAAAAACAGCCTTATCTTATTTTTCATCAATCCTGTCATTTTTTTGGAACCTTTTAGTAGAGGCAATAGCTTCTGGAGCATCCACCTCTAATTATTTCATCCATGACTGTTTCACTCTATGCTGATAGTCCACCTCTATTTATTTCTCTTCTATTCTGTTTGCATTTTTATTGTAAAAAGAATCATTATATTCACAGACTGTTTTACGTCATTAAAAAATCTATTTATTCAATCTATGTAAATAGAATATCAAACTTTAAGATAAAATTAATGTGAAGTATATGTATGTATGTATGTATAAAAACAGTTATCATATTAAATGCTTTATTGTGCATAGTATTTTAATAGGAAAATGTTTTATGGTGTATAGTATTTTAAATAAGAAACAATAGTTAATATTTCTTTTCTTTTTTTTTTTTTTGGCAATTGTCTTGACCACACCTTCATATCCACCAACTGTATGAATTTTTTTAAGAAACTTAGTATGTGTTCAAAATATCAATAGAAACAGTTAAACTATAAGGATCATGGACCCATGCAAAATAAGCATAGGAAATCAGCAGAAAGTAAACATCTTTGACAGAAGTATTGTTAAAGTAAAATAGGTAAATACATTTAACTTTGGATTTATTTTTGTCATCTCTATGAACAAAAGTCAGAAGATGGCATTTATTTATTCTATATTATCTACTGTTCCTATTTTTTTTAAAACCCCTATGCTAATTACAGACAACTCAACATTACGAGACATTTTTAATCCTTCAGTAATATCCCCTGATCTCTCCCTAGGTAACAAACTAACAACTCTGCAATTGTTATTCTTTTTGTTATTTCCTCCATAATAACACATAGTGCAGTGTTTTATGTTTATGACTAAATAAAGCCACTATGACCATTGAGAAATACCCAGATGCACATACCCCTAAACTCATCTCCATTTTATATACAGTCCCTTCTCACACTGCTTTGTCAGTTATTTTTGTTTGTTTCCCTCCTGTTTGTACACGCGGGACACATTGGCCCAGTGGATGTGTTTCTGTTGTTGAAGTAATTTCCAACTTTGGCCTATTACCAAAGGAACATTAAAAATGGATCTTTTCTCCAAAATTTCTCCTCATTTCAATATTCTCTGTCAGCCAGCTCTTCAGTTTACACCTTATTGAAAATTTATTTAACTTATCTATCAGCCAATTTTACAAACTGCACAGCTTTTAACAGTATGCTTCTTTTTAACATGTTTAACTTACTGTTATTGTCATTAATGGCTACCTTCTAAATATCTTGATCTAAATATCTATGATCTAAATCTGTTTACGATTTGAATTAATGTTGTAGATGGAAATAATAAATAATGAAAAAAATAGCTTACAGATTTACAAATCCTTTAAAAATCTCATTTGACCTTGACAAAATTGTCTTACCTAATTTTGGTTGTGCTCAGTCAAAAAGACTCAAGGAAGTAGCCTCTTACCATCCCAGAAATATTTTGCACTCAAGAATATCCTTCACTGACTTCAATCAGGATTCTTCTGTGGCCTTTGCAAGGAAATTACTCTCCTACATTGACTTAATGACTTTCTCGTTTCAGCTGCTAATAGTTTCTTCTTTACCTTTGAAATATCCTCAATTTCCAGGAACTATCTATACTACTGCAGCTGTAGACAATGACTGCAGCTGTGTTTGTCAGATGTTTCTTACAATGCAAGTGCTGGTAACCTCATTTCATCTCTCATTGAATCATAGAATCATAGGATGGCCTGGGTTGAAAAGGACCACAATGCTCCTCTAGTGTCAACCCCCATGCTACGTGCAGGGTCGCCAACCACCAGACCAGGCTGCCTAGAGCCACATCCAGCCTGGCCTTGAATGCCTCCAGGGATGGGGCATCCACAACTTCCTTGGGCAGCCTGTTCCTGTCTCTCACCACCCTCTGCATGAAAAAATTCCTCCTAATCTTAGTTTAAAACCATTCCCTCTTGTCCTATCACTATACAGCCTCGTAAACAGCTGTTGCCCCTCCTGTTCATATGCTCCCTTCAAAAACTGGAAGGCCACAATGAGGTCTCCCCTGAGCCTTCTCTTCTCCAAACTAAACAAGCCCACTTCCCTCAACCTTTCTTCATAGGTGTCATGGTTTAATGATTTTTGGTTATTGATATTCCATATCATAACATCATGTAGTGTACTGGGAGTTAAACTATTAATGCTCCAGTTCCGTGCACCTGTCCAGAAGAGAAGAAGAACTGCATTCTCCAGAGGGCTTTGTGGTCAGAGAGGAGATATAACCCCTGCTGCTCAACCGGACTGCTCATCTCACCTCAGCGTTATAGTGAGGCCTATCCACCTTTCGGACATTCTCATTATATTTGATTTCTTAGCTTCAATTCTAATTGTATTGTATTATAGTGTGTTATCTTGCATTCCAATACTATATTTAGTAAATTAGTTTGTTTCTCCTTAGATTGTTGCCGCAGTTTTTAATTATTTTGGGGTCCCCTGTTTCCCTTTTCCGGAGGTGTGGATTTTGCAAACTCCCTTTGCCCCGCTAGTCATGGAACTGGGCCGAACCAGCCCATAAACCACTGACAATAGGAGAGGTGCTCCAGCCCTCTGATCATCTTAGTGGCCCTCCTCTGGACTCTTTACAAGAGTTCCACATCTTTCTTGTGCTGGGGGCCCCAGGCCTGAAGCAGTACTCCAGATGGGGCCTCACAAGAGTCAAGTAGAGGGGGACAATCACCTCCCTCTCCCTGCTGGCCACCTCTTTTATTAATGAAGCCCAGAACACAGTTGGCCTTCTGGGCTGCAAGTGCACACTGCTGGCTCATGTCCAGCTGCTCGTCTATCAGGACCCCCAAGTCCTTCTCCACAGAGCTGCTGTCAAGTAGTTCTTCCCTCAATCTTTGTAAACACCTGGGATTGCCCTGACCCAAGTGCAGCACCTTGCCGTTGGCCTTGCTGACCTTCATTAGGTTCACATGGGTCCACTTCCCCAGCATGCCCAGGTCCCTCTCTCCTATGTTATCTGCTAACTACAAGTGTCTCTTCTTATTTACTGTCATCTTTTCTGCATCTTGGATTTCATTTATTGCTGAATATTATCCTGACATTATTTACCTCAAGTACACACAAGCATTTTTAAATGCAGTAAATGAAGAGAAATTTTAGCATGCCTCATAGGCTTACCACATCAATGAATAAAGAAGGAAGATCTCTTGCACTAATATTTGGATATTTATTATTGTCAACGGTTTATGGGCTGGTTCAGCCCGGTTCCGTGACTAGCAGGGCGGAGGGATCTGTAGATCCGTGCCTCCGGAAAAGGGAAACAGGGGACCCAAAATAATTGAAAACAGCGGCAACGATCTGAGGTGAAACAAACTAATTTACTAAATATAGTATCAGCAAAATATAATGTGAGAGAGAGAGTGTGTGCGAAAGGTAGATAGGTCTCACCACAACGCTGAGATGAGAAGTGCAGTCCAGTTGAGCCGATGAAGAAAAGCAGACAGAGACGAGCAGATGGAGAAGCGCAGGCAAAGAAGAGCAGGCGAAGAAGAGAGCATCAAGTGACCTTGCCGGGAGTTACATCTCCTTGCTGACCACAAAGCCCCTGGGGAATGTAGTTGTTCTACTCCTCCAGACAGGCACCCAGAACTTGAGCATCCACAGTCAAACCCCCAATGGATTACATGATGTTATGATGTGGAATACTGATAACCAAAAATCATAAAACTATGACAATTATGATTTTCATTTTGTTTTGTTTTTCAAAAAAGGCTAAATGTCATCACAAGGCAATCACTGTTAAGCACAGTATGTTGAAATCACAAAGTTCATCTTATTAAATCTCGAGACTGGAATCCTAAAATAAAGTGGTAATAAATATTATCAAATTTTCTTTATCTGTTCACAATACAATGAACAAAAGTTTAAAATATTTACATTTCAATTTAACATCAGACAAATTTGGAAGTTCCCAAACATTTAACAGACAACCATGTACAATAAGGTGCAAATGAAAATAATAAGTAGTAATGAAAATTATAGAAATGATGGAAATGCAAATAGTGGGTGTACAGCACAGAATGTCAATGGGAGTGAGGGTAATTTTAGTGGTAGAATTAAAGGAAAGAGCATACAAATGTGTGTGCAGGAAAGCGGATGCTAGTTCTAACATTACAGCACTGGTAGGTGAGAAAACACAACACCTGACTTTGTCCTGAGTGCCAATGGCACTTTTATTATCAGAAGCTTGAAACTGTTCCCTGGCTATGAATAATTTCCTGCACTAACAAAATCCTGTCTGCTTAGCAATTATATTCCAACTTGGGAGAGAAGCCCGAGAAAACCTCTACTCATGGGCAGTGAAGAAGCAATAAGATGGTGAAATGGGGGTGCACAGTAGTTAAACATTATTTTAATGAATGACAACCTTATCTAGAATTGGATGACAACAGCCTCCTCTGAGATATGTAGGTACCTAATTCCAATATAAGAGTCAGTAAAGCCAGAGGATGTAGTCATCTGAATCCAAATTAAGAACCAGCATCACTGGAGAGTAAAAGAATAAAATGTGTTTTACATATTATTAACTATTCACAAACAGATGAAAGTAGTCTAACATCATTATTTGAGTTTTTCTTTAGCAAATAATGATTATCAAACATCCCCTTCTTGAAAAGAAGAAGGGAGGGGAGGAGAGCGGAGGGGAGTCTTGAAGAAGGGAGGGGAGGGGAGGGGAGGGGAGGGGAGGGGAGGGGAGGGGAGGGGAGGGGAGGGGAGGAGAGGAGAGGAGAAGAGAGGAGAGGAGAGGAGAGGAGAGGAGAGGAGAGGAGAGGAGAGGAGAGGAGAGGAGAGGAGAGGAGAGGAGAGGAGAGGAGAGGAGAGGAGAGGAGAGGAGAGGAGAGGAGAGGAGAGGAGAGGAGAGGAGAGGAGAGGAATCATTAAAATTACAGAGAAAAAATATTTACATTAAATGATATGTAGCACCGGTGCTATTTGTTCTCCTTTTAAAAATTTCTGCACATTCCTTATCTAATTACACTTCAAAAATCAGTGCTTCTTTAATGCTTTCCCTACTGCAGTCTTTACACAGAAGAGGCATTTATTATATAGCAAGATACAACTCAATTGCATACTCTCTTGAAGCATTATCACAGAAGACTCGAGCAGCACTGCAATTTCCTCAAAATTACTGTGAATTCTGGGCAAGAGTGTTTAGAGTGAAGTGGTATAATTCTGACAAATAAACTTTTATTATTGATACTGTCTGTACTCTCCTCTCAAACATACTTGTTTCAGTAATTTATTTCCTCCTTCTATTGTATCTGCTGTTAACATTAGCTCTTATCCACCAGCACATATGATGCTATATATGGCACAGTAGTTTCCTAAAGTACCTACATCCTCTTTTTCATTCTTCTTCTACCACCCAAAAGTGCATTATAAGGTATCTATTTTATGAAAGGTAGCAACAAGTAGGGATTATAAAGATTTTTATCATGTCTCCAGTTATTGAGAGATAACTGGAGATATCACAGCATTGAGATAATCATCCACTAGATGAGGAGACTGCAAATTTATGTCAAAAGTAAACAAAAAGAATTTAGATCAGTCATTACTTAGTTTGTGCATATTGTCTGCTACTTTTATTAACAGAGAAAACAAATCTATTGCAGCACAGTACTACAATAGTTAATAACTACTGCCATCAGCTTCTTGTATGTCGCTTGGTCGTCTGGCTTTGATGTACTGGTATATTCCATTTGGAGGAAATAATAGACTTCTGTCTCCATTGTGTTTCTATAGTATGTACTAGACAAAAAGTTATGCAAGGCAGTTCAACACCAGAATTTTTTACATAAAGTGTTTTTTTCCCACAGAATATTAGATGTGTGACAGTAATTAAAATTGCACAATTAATGCTCACATTCTTACTTCTGAGCTTTTGAGACACCTATCCTAAGTTTTTGATAATCATTTGTCCAATAACTAAACCAAGCTATTGGGAATAGCTCTCGGTAGAAAAGGGATCATTTGTACTGTGAATTGCATGACCTTGCATGCATAATTTTACAATATTATTTGGTAAAACACCTGACTTCTTTCTCAATTGCAATTCTTTAAAATTTGATATTTTTCATAATGTTTTATTTAGGGATGTAGTTATACATAGTATTAGAGATAAATATTCAGAATATTCCCAATTCATTTACATGACTAGATGGAATAGCATTATGAAAAATGTCCCTGGAAAAATTAAGTTAACTATGATAGAATTAATCTTGTTATAATTAATCTTGTTTATATTAGAATAATAAGTGATAAAACACTATGGTGTTATTATTTATGTGTGATTCATGTTTGATTAATTTTTAATTTGAGAATTCTTTCATTGAACACAACTGCATTATTAAATATTTTTGCCAGATTATTGTATTATGTTATTGAATATAGCCCCTAATCCTCATCAAATGTGCATTATGTTCTTCAGTTGGTGAACTGTGAGTTTTCTTCTGACCCCATTTTCTAGCAGCCTTTATAGGTATACAGTGTCCTTCATAACAGTATTAATACTGTTTTTTGAACAGATATTTTTATTGAGCACAGACAGACTTTTGCTGAAAGATGACTATATAGAAGTAATTGCTTTAGAACCATTAAAATTTTTATACCTAAGGTTAGTTTTCACTGTAGTATAAAATAGCTACAGAAAACTATATATAATATTGAAAAAATTGTACAATCACGTTTTAGATGGGTTGTCATAGAATCATAGAATCATAAAATCACAAGGTTGGAAAGGACCTGCAAGATCATTTAGTCCAACCGTCCTTGCATTACCACTGCTACTAATCCATGCAGCTCCTCATCCAGATGCCTCATCCAGATGCCTCTTGAACACTGCCAGAGATGGTGACTTCCACCACCTCCCTGGGCAAGCCATTCCAGTGCCTGACCACTCTCTGAGAGAAAAAGTTTTTCCTTATGCCTAATCTAAACCTCCTCTGGTACAACCTGCAGTCATTTCCTTGGGTCCTCTTTGTTGCCTGGGAGAAGAGGCCAAACCCCTCCTCATCACAACCGCCCTTCAGGAAGTGGTAGAACACAATAAGGTCTCCCCTGAGCGTCCTCTTCTCCAGACTAAACAAACCCAGCTCCCTCAGCTGCTCCTCATAAGACTTGTGCTTCAGACCCCTCACCAGTTTCACTACCCTTCTCTGGACACGTTCCAGGGCCTTAATGTCTTTCTTGTAGTGAAGAGCCCAAAACTGAACATGATACTCGAGGTGCGGCCTCACCAGTGCTGAGTACTATATAGTACTCACTGTATATAGTACTTTACAGTATATATCACACTGACTGGTACTCACTATATATACTACTGTATAGTATATATCAAGCTTTAGAAAATGTTTCTTTATGACACAGTATTGTAATATTCTAAAATCTAAATCACATAGAATCATAGAATCATAGAATCGCTCAGATTGGAAAAGACCTTAAAGATCATCAAGTCCAACTTCAACCTAACCATACTACCCTAACAGTAACAGCCCTCTGTTGAATTATGTTCCTGAGCACTACATCCAAATGGTTTTTAAACACATCCAGGGATGGTGACTCAACCACCTCCCTGGGGAGTCTATTTCAGTACTTAACAACCCTTTCTGTAAAGACGTTTTTCCTGATATCCAACCTAAACTTACCCTTGCACAGGTAAGGCCGTTTCCTCTTGTCCTGTCACCCGTCACCAGTGAGATGAGACATACACATCCTTAGGTGCAAGTCTGAAGGGCAGTCAAATTCAGCAGGTTTGGAGGATTACCCAACACAGAATGACCACTAAAGAGTTGATGATTACAGCACTGGCGAGCAATGAGAAGTATCCTTAAAGTTGCTCTTATCTACCTTAAGCACTTGTATAGACCTAAGGAGGATAACCTAGAAATCCTACATAACTCAGTTGTGTACTTAGATGGGATTTTTGCAAGTGTTCAGTGCTGACCAAACTCTGCTACTGTTGGCATCTGTACCTTAATTCAAATGACAACATGTTAGGTCAATGCTACAAGCTTTTCAAAAGCAGTATGTGAACTTACCACCATAGACTATGTCTTAAAATAACAGAGAAAGAGTATTCTGTAAAAGAATATCAAGGGTGTTTATGCTAGCCAACCTTTCAGCAAATGTGATTGTTCTCTGATACTGAAATGTAAAGCTTATGAAATATCTTTATAGGAAGGTATTTTGAAAATATGAGCATTAGATATTTCTTTGAAGTCTAAGAAGTCTCCCTAACTCCCTTGAAATTTTGGGGCAATTAAGGTTATTATTTCCTGAGTGAATTTAAATATGTATTTTAAATTGGTAACGTCACTAATAACAGTGAACAAGAGAGATTACCGTTATTTTCAAAATAACTTTTAATACATTAGAATTAAAATAAACAGAAATCAAGAAGTTTGTGATCTCGCAGTAATTCCATATTCCTAGGCATGTTTTGCAAACAAGGAGTAAATTCAGTCAAAGTGTGGGCCAGTAGAATCTTCTATAAACTTTGTGCTTATCACTTTCCACGTTAGTAGGCTGTGGCATCTTATCCTGAGATAACTTCATGTAATCAGCAGTTTTTACTGGAGGTAAATGACACACCGATATGATCTACAAAAGTTTTGGTGCTTAGAAACTCTCCCTCTAAAAAGAAAACAGAATCTTACAGGGAATGAATAGTTATCTGTTTTCTGAATCAACATCAAATATTCTCAAACCAATTATGAGGGGAAAATATGCATAAGTATTGGATAAGTATATGGATAAGTATTTTGGATCTAGTACTTAATACTTCTTGAACTACCTCTGTACTCCAAAACCTGTAATTACTATGCCATTTAGAAATACAGAATGATTCATGGTTGTATAGGTTTGTAAATGCTTATTTTTTATAGTCTGTCATTTAATCTTAATAGAGCTCTTATCTGAAATATAGCAGTTTTTACAATTGTGTTGATTCATTGGAAAAGAAATTTCACTTCTGAGAATGAAAGAAAAAGCTACAAATATAATATAAGGAAATCACAGTCACATTTGCATAAAAGTACATTTGGCAGCAATGGTCATATTTCTTGAAATGAAACTAAATAATATCAAAACAAGGAAAAGATGCGTGTACAACATGCTACTACCTAAGCCTAACCACAATCCGTGGACATGCACAAATCAAGCAATAATACCACTCAACTAGTTCTTGCAGTTCTTCATTGCAGTCAGCCATTCTTCCATCATGATCTTGCATGTGAGATAAATAAGGAGTGGGCTTCCTTCATTCTTCATAGTGAAGCATATTAAAGACATGAAAAATTCTCAAAAGACAAAATGAGGCACGAATTTCACCTCCAAAGACACTATTTGATTATTCAACAGCTCTTCCTAATAGCTCTAGTATACATAGGTGATTAAAAATAATAAATAAATCGAAATCTCATAATATTGATTTTGTAAATTTTCCTCTGCCTTACAAAGATTTTATATGAGAAACAAATATTTTCTAATTCAGAACTTGACAAGTTTTCCCCTGCTACTGAAGGAAGTATTGTAGAAGGCAAAAACGGACAGTCCCTGTCAAAAATATTCAAAGGATTGATTATGGTTTTCTAGGAGAAAACTGTAAACTTCATGACACTCTAATATGCAGAGATTTGGTAATGAAAGCTGCAGATATATTGCCAAATTTTAGTTATTAATACAATGCTATGGTTAACCTAGGAAAAACCACCACAACAAACCTAATCTGAAGTTATGTCAGTATGGATGACAAATATTTGACTCATATATTTGAAAGCTGTTCATAAGTTAATGCACACAAATAAGATGAAGACCAATTTTTAAATTTCTATACAGATAGAAGCAGTGAGACCCTGTGAGATTAGGAAGACTGCAGCCCAGTAAAAAAAAATAAGTCTGGATTGCTGCTTTACCAGATACACTGAAACAACACAGTTAGAAACCCCCAGTGTTAAAAATAAATAAAATATATAGTGGAAGAAGTATTACAAACAATCATGAAATAAAAACAGTAAAATACTTCTTGGAACCATGTCAATTGGAGAAAAATTTTACAAACGTTTTTTTCCATACAGGGAGAGTTAAATCGTGTTTAAACATCTATGATCATTTTTTATCCATGTTTGTGTAGATGTCTAAAACAATGGCAAGAAACTTTGGAGACTCTTACTGAAGAAAAGAGTTGCAAAATCTTTTGAAGTAAGCCCTCAAAAAAATTACATATCTATTATATCCTGAAATCATGATAGCTGTAATAAAAATGAAGCTTGTAATAAAATTGTTTCACGAAATAGCAAGAAAAGAAGTACCATATTTTATTTTGCACTTCTATTTTGTTTCATTTCAACATCAAGATTTTCATCTAAATTTCTCATTCTTGATGCCCTTCTACTGATTTACATTAGTCCTCTTGGCATCAAAACCAATAATTCCCTACAGGATTTTGCACAGCTATTGAAATGTGCAAGAAGCCCATTGTATATACTGAAACATAGAAAGTACGGTGTGATTTTGAAAACTGAACTAGAAGAAAGATTGAGATCTATAAATGAAAAACAACTTAATGTAGGTCTAACAAGAACACACAATATAAACACAGAAGCCAAAAGGACAGTATAGGAATGGAGAGACTTGACCATCTTCTGAGGGTAATAACAGGCCTCTAATGGGATGCACAGACATGATATGAGAAAAAGAAATATGCTATGCTCAGAACTGTTTAAACACTTAGGGAAAATAAGTTCAAACTCAAAAAGAGGTGAAGAAACTGCCAGGATGATACGGGGATTTAGATCACAGACTACAGGAGAACATTAAACAAGATTTACTTGTCCATAATTGGAAAATATAGACATTTGGCCTAACATTTGCACAAAGACAAGAGAAAATGCACAGATGACAGCACTTAAGTTTGGAATTATAAAAATGTTCTCTAAAAAAACCCACCCCAAAACAGTGATTTTCTAAGGCAAGCTAGTTGAAAAATCCTAATTATTCAAGCATATAGAAAAAAATATTTTTACAATACACTGTACAGCACAGCCAGTGATTGAACTCTGTACTTCAAGAGATTTCTCAAACCCTATGTATTTACGGAGTATGTTTTACAATTCAGTTTATTAAATTATTTTAGTCTTTCTACTAGTCCTGTATCAGATTGTTTGCTTTCCTATGAACTGTAGAGCTAAAGAAAAATACAAAATACTGAGATTTCAAATACTAGCAATCAATAGGGACTCCACCAGAGCTGAAGATCTAATTCACCCTGACCATGGAAAAATAAGTGAGATTCTTTTCAAGTACAGAATAATATTAATTTATTTTGAAATGCCTGGTCAAGAGAAAAGCTAATGAAAATAATATCTATCGCTTATGTTTTGAATGTAAGTTAGAGAGATGTTGCTGTTGCCATTGCAATGATGCGATGTTTACCCTAAAGGATAGATATTTATTGAATAAGATAGAGATTGAATGTTAAAGCTGCAGAAAGGTCTGAGCACAAGAATTCAATTTCTATACAAGACCAAGCAAGTAAATTAAATTAATTAATTAGTCATTGATTCAACATGAACATGATGAAGTTGTTTTCACAGTTGCCTGGAGTAATTAAGTTTTAAACATAATATATAATAAATTGAAACTTAGGCACCATAGCAGGAGTTTACTGGTGAAATTAGTGCATACATATAATGACTTGCCCTGTAGCATGGGTGTCCAACACTTCTGCTTGCCTGGGTGCGTTGAGTGAAGATGAATTTTCTTGGGTTGCATATAATATATAACATACTTCATGCATATATGTAACAAACTTTGTTCTGGCACAGTTTTTTCTTTTGATTTCATAAATGCTCTGATTTCATTTTGAAAATAATAAAATATTTTTACCATTTTACCCCAACTTAGCCACTTTACTTTGGAAAAGTAAACTATGACTCCATTACTGGGATCCATACATTTAAGAGCTCCTGGAACTGGTGATGACTTTTCCCCGTGCTTTGTGAAAGTCACAGTTTTGATGATGATTTATATATTTTTAAAGCTGTTGCACACAGATTATCTTGATGGAAGGGCTGGACCACGATATAAACTGTGCCAGGACTCATGTGGTCTGTGGGACATGAGTTAGATGTGCTATACTTACGGGAATACTCCCTCTACTGTCTGCAGTCAGTGACACATGGAGCTGAAATAATTAGGTAGCACTTTCCAGCAATAGTTTGAAACACCTTTATTTTCTAGAGTCTTGTCACAGTTCTTGAAAGATGCTAGTGAACAAAAAGTCCAAGCTTCTTGCTTGCAGCTTTGCATTCCTTCTCATGTATCTTCTATTACTTAATGCTTATTGTACTCTGAAGCTGGCAAGATCATTTGCTACAGAAGTTTTTCATCTCCTGTCAACTTTGAGATGTTATTTTGAAAACTGTTTGATTGTCCATGATTTTACATTAATGACTCATCTACTTGGAGAGTTTGCACTTTCCTCACGGCATGGGAATATTCAACTTTTTTCCATTTCATTAACATTTCTGCTTATAAACTCAGCCCAATACAAGTTAGTACCACCATATCAGGTTTCACCTTTTTTTCTCTCCCTTCCCTTCTCCTCTCTTCCCCTCCCCTCCCCTCCTCTCCTTTTTTCCTTTTGTTTTCCTTTTCCTTTGTTTTCCCTTCTTTCCCTTTGCTTTCCTTTTCATCTCCTATACATGTACATGCTTCTCATTGCTTTCCTGAAGGTGCTCATTCATAACTACTGAACTGCTGTAACTTAGGTCTCTCTCAGATTGTCATGATTTAATGTAGTTAATGTATATCAATCATTTTTGTTTCTTCCTTCTACCATTATTCTGTTATATATATATATCATTGCCATAAGAAACTGAAATCTAATTTTAAATAACCTGATTTCAGTGGAGATCCTTGAAGACCTAAAAGATGTATTTATACCAAGATTAATATGATTAATAAGTTGATTGCAATGAGATTATTGAAGAAACAAAATTCTATCTCAGTATTTCCCTTGGCTTCATAGAGGAAATATGCAGAAAACATGAAACTCTGTGATATCCTCTTCAGGAACATGTTTCTCTCTGAGTTCTCAAACTGGAGTTGTTTAGACACTGTACTGGATTTATAAACTGATTATACTGATTTTATTTTTGCCCTCAAGTCAAAATTCTTTAGTTATCTGCAGTGAGAACATCTTGGCTCACTCTATAGCACATGTGAGATAGCCAGCTCCGCCAGCGGGGAATCTCAGGCATGAAAGGGCCATGGTTCAAACTGGAGCTTGGACATAAGGAAGGTATCCAGTCTGCCCTGAGAGCTTGGAAAGGGCTATCAGACAACTCACATATGTATATCACACTTGAAAAATTGTAGTTCTAAATAACTTAGAAAAACACAGTCACCCTGAAGGTTAAAGGTGTTGTAGCATAGATCCTAAGTTCTGATTTCCTTGTGGCAAAAAAATCACATTTTGCTCTAATTCTGAACAGTTAGATTTTTTTCCCCCAAAACCATTAATTCTTATAAAATGTAGCTGCTGATTCTTTTGAGAACTTATCAGTACACACTTTTTTAATCACAAGATCTTTAACTTCTAGAAGTAATATGCATAATATCTGACATAATACGTAAATTCTGATTTTTTGTCAAACAAAATTATGAAATCAAAGACTTAAAAATATGTTGTGTTTTTCTCACACAATCATATTACTCTGCTTGCCTTTCTGAACTTTCAGAACAGTAACTTTTTCCATTATTGATAAAAATTGGTATCTGTATGGAGATTGATCAAAAGTGTTACATGATGCTAAGTAACCATATAATGCAGACTAAACTGTCATCAAAAAACATCAGAAATGATGTTTTAGAAAGCATACAGAGGGAAGCCAACTAGGCAGATAAAAATCAGCTGTTCATTTTGCTTCTGTAATATCTTTTTGTTGTTTCATCAATCCATTTGTCTTATGTAGTTCACCAAAGATGCTACCAAAGTTTCCAAATGGTTTCAAGGGTATTTCCAGCATATTGTTACTATAGTAAAAGTTCATAGCATCTAGTTTAGGAAACTTGTTTAGCTCTTCCTAGAGTTGCAGCAGACATGAGATGTTCCAAAAGGTGATTTTGAATTTTCTGCTCTAAACTGCTCTGTGGGGCATTTCTATTCACTCTCTGATTATTATGTCTGGATACCAGCTGGTTTTCTTGGGCCAGATGTCAATCTAATAAAATAAGGCTTTGCTTGCCATCACTCAGTGGGATGGAGCTTTCTGCAAAATAGCATTTCTAGCACAAGTGTCACGTACTAATGAAACTATTCCTCACTGCTATCTATCTGCTCCAGAATTAGGTACTGGGGAGTGAATAGAAGTGAATTTAGCTTTGGAAAACTGAAGAAATTAAAACACTTCCAATTTCGGTTATAGCCTTCAGTTATCATATTATCATAATTACACCAGCTAATCCACTTTCACCATCACTTCTATGTGGCCTTTGAGCTCTGCTTTCAAGACAAGGGGGTTGCAATCCTTTCCTTTTCTTTAGAGAAGGAAAAATGTTCCATTTTGTCATACCCTTAACCCTCTTAACCCTCTCTTAAACAGCAAAGGCAAAGTGAACCAATGCAGTCAACACTGGAACGCTGCTAGTAAATCATTGCTGCAGTCCTTTCCCTTTTGCAAAGTGGGGTGTTCTTCTTGACTTGGGGGGGATGATAACTTGGGAGATGAATATTAGGTGAACCATTACTTAAAAGGACAGTAGCATTATACTCTGAGATCGGAATTCAGAGAAAGAAAGAGGGATCAGCAGTGCTAACATAGTAGTCTCCACCTGTATATACCTACACAATGTGTTCAGCGTGGCTCTGCAAACTGGTGAATGGGTCAGACTAAGTAAACCTCTGGCTGTGTATTAATAAAGGAAATAGATAAGAATCCTGTTGAGAACAAGGACAGAAGGTTTCACTGCATTTCATGCTGTCTTTCTATCACTATTACGTTTCAGGATCACCATGATCCCAGTTGTGTGCAGAGTTCACAATACTTCTTCAGATTCACTGCCAGTTCCTGCTGGGAAATAGAATTTTTTCTGTCTTTTTCATAGGATGCTCAGTGAATGCAGTTGGACTGTCTCTCTTATGGTTTTGCCATCTATTTTCAGTCCTCTTCATGATTTTAGCATTCAAATATACCCATTCATTTTGATGAAGAAAACGTTTATTTACTGATTTTATATGTATAATAAGTGAATAAATGGTGGGAAAGACAAAGTAATTCTGTCTTCTCACTCTAAAGAATTTTCTTACTATTCTACCGTGTTCAAAAGACTACATAATTTACTAGTCCATTTTACAGTAATCACTAAAACTAACAAATCAAACAAGGTAGCAAAAAGACCTAGATGGTCTCACTAAATGACATCTAGTATTAGTACTTCTATAGATGGTTTAGAGGAGAAACTGTTCCCAGCAAGTGGAAAATTCCTTATATCTTTACACTGGACTCATTTGTACACTTTTGCCTCCAAAGGACAAGAAGCATTAGGAGTTAAATTCAAAAACCTGTATAAATGATGTTTTTTTACTTGAATCTAGGAACGTTTATGTGTACAGCAACATTTAAAGATTACAATATATATAAATTTACCTACAAACTACAGACTTGCTAATCAAATATCTGTGTACATAAAGTGTGCATGTTAGAGAAATCATTAGAACTATCTGTTCTGAAAAAAAAAAGAAAAAAAATGTATTTATTTCAACAAATTGTATGCTTCAATTTGGGCAGTTTTGTTGAAAGACTTGGATGTTTTTTCTTATTTCTTTGAATAAATTACTGAGGAATTGGGCTATTAACATAATGTTCCTGTTTATGTAATTTAATGTGTATTACTACAATAGCTATAATGAACCCTCAACTAAACCTAAATGAATAACTGCCTTTGGTCCAACTTAACAGTCATTTTGCTTTATCATAATTTGGAGAGAATCCTATTTGGTGTTGTTGATTATGACCATCAGTGAGAGTCAAACTAGGAACATTTGGAAATGTGTGTACAAACTGTGTGACCATCTGCTTGCTTAACTGATATGAGAAGACACTGATTATACAAGAAAGAAGACAGTTCGCTGCCTAAGAAAGCATGAAAATGTGTCCACACAGTAGATATAAAAACACAAGCTTGTATTTCAGAAAACCATTTCACACAACATGTGTCAGAAGTGGTAGATATGCCCTAGAATCCCCCTAAAACTATGCAAGATAATTCACCAGTGTCACTTACATTCCTCGGAGTTCAAAAATATCCAGCTATGCTTTTACTAGCCATTCTTGCCTTCACATAGTGCTCTCTATTCCCTTCCTCCACTCTCTCTGTTCTTCTCACTCACTACACATGCCAGCAGAGAAAATAACAGTTTTGAGTTTCTTAGTGGTTTGGTACTGCGTTTCACTTCCTAAACTGTATGGAGAAGCACTCTTTGCTCATCTTTCCCTGGAGGACCTTGTAAATTTAGATTTCAGATGTGAGGGAGTGAGAGAGTCCTCATGCATATCCATATATCTTTGAGCCTTTTCTGATTCAAAAGCCATAAGAAATTACTTCTGATTAGAAGATAATTTGCAAAGATGTGATGCTAGATATAGTCTTTAAATACAGATCATTTTGAGATTAAGAAATTCAACAATGATTTTAACCATTCTTAAAAAATCAGAATTTTCCTTTTCAGGCAGCAGATGCAAGCACCCAAACAACTGCTCACAAAATTTTGTAACTTCCTGTATTATTCTTTGAATAGTGTTGAAGATATATTACCCCCTGAAAAAGAATGTCAGATTTAGAAACCAATTTTTGCTGCATTAGGCAGTATCTGCATTTTGTTTTTATGATTTCTAGGCTTGCTCACCTTCATACTAGATAAAGAATTACTTCAGATAAGTCACATAAGTTTCTGAAGAAATAACAGTTTATGGTGATATTTAGGAGTTATTTCTAGCAATCAATCATTTTAACGGATACTTTTTCAGCCAATTTAAGCATTTAATCCACTTCAGTTACAGGATCCTGTCTATTTGATGGAGACTATATGTCAGCCCGAAAGGATGGTACTGGAGCACAGACTGACATCAAGAAATCCTTATTGCTGTAATGATCTTTGTATGAGTATATATATGTCAACACAACACAGTTTTAGTAGAGTCACCCTTTGCAAAGGAGGAACTGTGAAACAGTTTTTGGGCAACATTTACAGACTCTACACTTTGAGTTTCTAAGCAAGGTAATTATCTTACTTATTTTGCATATTCTAGTGCAAAAATCCTCCCCAGTAATCCAATGCAGAAATGCACTTCAACTTGAAAAATCATCAGTAGCATTCCTCACATGAGTTGCTTCCATGCTGAGAGGATGCTCTCGCTCTAGCTTTTATAACTCTTATAACAAGCAAATAGGCACTGTCTGATGCAGTGTTGTGAATCAGCTGATGATATCCTATTCTCTGATCAAACTGCAAGGCCTACTATTAAGAAAACTGCAGGTGCTGAATGCAGATGGGAAACAACGGAATTGCAAGTGTGGTCTAAAATATCAGTGGAGATGTTAGCCGAGCAGTGGCTTTGGAGGAGATTGAGAAGGGTGGTGAGAGCATTATCATGCAGTACTGTTGACACCAGGGGTAACTTTACAAGTCATTTCCTCAAAAGAAAACTTGTTCCCTTCATGTCATAATAACAACAACAACGAAAAGGACATTATACCAAAAGAGAGTGCTGCTGGAAATCAGACTAGTTCTGCCTCCTACAGTTTGCAACAGTTTTTAACCAGGTATCTGTACTCCTGCAGAGGAGTTTGTTATACAGTTACAAAGTGGATTACACTCGCTAGTGAGGATTGATGGTGTACTGGAAATAAATTGTAAATATGTAAAAAGCATTCAAGCATTCCATGCAAAGGATCATAGTGAATACATGCTGATGATTTCTCATTCCATGCTACAGACGAAGAGGATGCCAGTGAGAGGAGCTATCTATTGACTGCCATGATCACTTGTGAGCAGGGTGTGAGAATCATAGCATCGTAGAATCATAGAATCACAAGGTTGGAAATGACCTACAAGATCCTCCCATTACCATTGCTACCACAAGCTACTAAACCATCTCTTGTAGCTCCTCAAGATGCCAGTCACCACTGCTGAGTACAGGGAGATTACCTGATTACCTCCCTGCTCCTGCTGGCCACACTATTTCTAATGCAGGCCAGGACGCCGCTGGCCCTCTTGGCCACCTGGGCATATTGTCAGCTCATATTCAGTTGAACCTCACCCCATTCACCTCAGCCCAGTGATCCAGCTTATTTAGATCCTTCTGAAGGGCCTCCCTATCCTCAGGCAGATCAACACTACCTCCCAATTTTGTGTCATCTGCAAACTTACGGAGAGTACACTCAATCCCCTCTAGCTCATCAATAAAGATATTAAAAAAGATATTAAAAAAGGGCCCAGTACTGACCCCTGGAGGACACCACTTGTAACGGGTCACCAGCTGGACTTAAATCCATTAATCGCTACCCATTGGGCATGTCCCTTTAGCCAGTTCCTTACCTTAAAAAGGATATACCTGTCACTTCTTCCAGAGGACATAGACTCTCTTTTTCTTCCAGTCTCAACAATAGTTCTCGGCTCATCCACACCGGTCTTCTTCCCAGAAGCCAGAGGACTCCCATAAAGTAAATGATCCACTTGTATCCTGGCTGATGGACTATGGTACTGATGTGAGAGTACCTGGAAGAAGGAGGTCTAACTGCACACTAAGTTCCAGTTAATTGCAGGATGGTTGTAAAACGTACACTTATTCAATTACAGGCAACTTGAGGCTGCTTACACAACTGACTGAATACAAAAGGGTGAAATGGTCGCGTGTTTTAGAGAAGTCCTTTGCACTGCAAAGCATTTGCAAAGAAGACAAGTTGGGTTTTTCCCAGGGGTCAATTGATGACAATGCTCATTTACACAGAAGGAGCAGGCAGGCAGAAAATACACCTATGATAACAGGCTCTAACTCCAAGAGAGCAAAAGAAATAATGCAATGCTGTATATGCCTACGCACTTATTTCCCAGAACAAATTACCATGTAAACAATGTAAAATGTTGGCCAGGGAGGAGCTGTCATAATGGATAATGCAGCTTCAGCAATGTAGCTGTTACAGATTGCTTTTGGGGGGGCTCTTTTTTGCCTCTCTGACTCTCCCAGCCTCCAACTAAAGCAGTCAAGTGTACACAAGAAATTATTAAAGATAGAAGTTGATTGTAATTAATGCTTCCTAAGGATTTCTGGGCCATGAAATGCAGTCGTACAGCCAACAGCTATATTCACACAGACTGTAAAGAATTACAAGGAAATAAAATCGAGTAATGTCCTTCTTATTTGAATGTCATACTGTCCCCTCCTGAAAAGTAAAACTAAACACATGCATAAAATAAAATGGGATGAGAAGCTGAGACAGTGCTTTCAACCAACTGAGCTGAGAAAGGCAGTGACAGACTGGGTGGAAGAGATATCATTTGTAAAACAGCTCTATTAAAATGGTTGTGTAACTTTGTGAACACAAAGCGTGCAAGACCAGTCTCCATGCTGTTATGTCACATGCAACACACATGGTTCCTTTTTGCTGCAGTTGTTTTTGCCTGAAGGAGCACTTGTGATAGACGCTCATTTAGAAGCTGTGCTGACCTCTCCTGCAGACTGCATGGAGCAGAGGAGAGTGTCCATTGCAGGCTGTGCCATCCAGGTAGCTGCTCCTTCACCTCTCCATGCTGAATTTGCTGTCTGTATTGCAGCTTTCTGTCATGCTCCCTCATGGCAACAATATGCTAATAATAGCTCACATTTTTCAGCACCTTAATGATCTCCAGGAGAGATCTTTGCTTATTTTACTGGGAAACTCCCTCTAACATTGCAGCAGCCTTTTTCTGCCTGTTTTCCTTTTGGCCTGATGATTCTCCCACCACTTACTAGTGATAGGGCTCCTGTTGGTCAGTGGTTGGCTGAAAGCAGACATAGTATTTATGTTTATATCTGCAATGAGGAAAATATTTTGCATACACCTGAAGCATTTCATATACATTCTGAACCATCCTCAGAAAATGTTTCCCTTTTAGCTTTTGTGCAAGAAAAGACAATTGATAAAAAAAAAAAAAAAAAAAAGAAGAGGTTACTTCTTTACCACCCAAATTTACATAAATATTTCCATCATCATGTATTTAGTAATATTCTCTGCTTTCTGGACTAACAGAAACAAACATAAATAAGCTATTTTCTCATCATGAGAGGCACAGGACATCAGCACATTTTGGTTCTTACGGATCAGAAATTTTAAAAAGGATACATATTTGACTATTTATCTTTGCACAGCTTCCCTCTGGCCCCACAGGAGCCTGTCTGTTTTTTTGTTTGTTTATTTGTTTGTTTTGTTTGTTTTTGTTTTTTGTTTGTTTTTGTTTGTTTTGTTTTGTGTTTTTTTCTATGAAAGCGAGGAAGAATATTTTTTTCCCTTTCCTAGAATGAAATCACACTGCAGCCAGGAAGTGCCTCTAATACTGGTAGACATAAAACACTTATCTGTTTCATTATTTAAACAGAGTTTCATCCACCAATAGCAGAATTGTCCTATCCTGTTTCATTCACTTTTTAGAAGACACTGGATTGGTCCCACAAATTCATTCAGAAACTAAGGCCCTGTTATAAATGCTTTCTTTTGAAACAAATACAAACTCTCACCCTTTAGATTAGAGAAGCATTTTTTGGACCTCTCTCTATGAGATTCTGAGTTGCAGAGAAGGTACAACTCACCCCTGGCCTACCACCAGCTTTTTTCATAATCAAATTCTCTTAATTGTAAATCACTCAATTTTCTTGAACAGTAACAGTGACGAACCATAGATTGGTTGTTGGGTGGCTGTTCATATCTCGGATGATAACAGGATTTCATAAGCTGCTTTGTTAGTGCTCAGGATATATCTTGGGAGGAAGAAAGCTTCAGCTCAGGACAACAGCCACAATTGTGCCAACCTGGTCATTATCACAGCATCCTCCAGCCTGAAATCTGCTGCATGGAGGAAGAAACATTAACAGACATAAAGTCTTATTTACTTGGGCTTTCTGTACAGATTCTTAATAATTCCAAGCCACAGGAATAGAACATCAGGAATGTGGCTAATAAACTCTACTGACCTTACAAAAACACAAAGCACTTCATTAGATACAACCGTTAGAAGTGTCATTTTTCTGTATCAGTTCCCCCAAATGTTGTTCTTTGATTCCTTCTATGATGACATCACCAGCTGGGTAGATGGGCGGAGAGCAGTGGATGTCGTCTGCCTTTGACTTTGGCAAGGCTTTTGATACTTTCTCCCACGATATCCTGATAATGAAGCTGAGAAAGTATGGGATATATGAGAGGATGGTGAGATGGGTTAAGAACTGGCTGACTGACTGAGCTCAGAGGGTTGTGATTGGTGGTGCAGAGTCTGGTTGGAGACCTGTGACTAGCAGCATTCCCCAGGTGTCAGTGCTGGGTCCAGTCTTGTTCAGTACCTTCATCAACAAAGAAAATGAGGAGATAGGGTCCACCCTCAGTATGCTGATGATACAAAGTTGGGAGGAGTGGCTGACACACCGGAAGGCTGCGCTGCCATTCAGCAGAACTTGGACAGACTGGTGAGATGGGCAGCAATATACCAGATGAGGTTTAACAAAAGCAAGCGCAGAGTCTTGCATACGGGAAGGAATAACTGCAAGTATCAATACATGTTGGGACATGACCTGCTGGAGAGGAACTCTGCAGAGAAGGACCTGGGAGTCCTGGTAGTTGACAGGTTGATGATAAGCCAGTAGTGTGCCCTGGTGGTCAAGAAGGCCAATTGGATCTTGGGGTGCATTAAAAGGATTGTGGCCAGCAGGTGAAGGGAGGTGATCCTCCCCTACCTTGCCCTGATCAGGCCTCACCTAGAGTTCTATATCCTGTTCTGAGCTCCCTGGTACAAAAAAGACAGGGATCTCACAAAGAGAGTCCAGCGGAGAGCCACAAAACTGATAAAGGGCCTGAAGAATCTCCCCTATGAGGAAAGGCTGAGTGAACTGGGTCTCTTCAGCCAGAGAAAAGAAGACTCAGAGGTGATCTTATTAATGTTTATTAATGTTTATAAATATCTTAAGTATGGGAGTCAAAGGGATATGGTCAACCAATTTTCAGCAGTCTGTGGAGATAGGACAAGGGGAAATGGCCATAAATTGGAGCATAGGAAGTTCCATCACAATATTCAAAGGAACTTCTTCACAGTTAGGGGGATGGAACACTGGAATGGATGCCCATGGAGGTTGTGGATTCTCCTCAGTAGATATTTAAGAATCGCCTGGATGCCTACCTGGGTAGCCTTCTGTAGGGGGTCTGCTTTACAGTGGTGCTGAACTCAGTAATATCTGAAGGTCCCTTCCAGCCCCTACAACTCCATGATTCTGTGATTTTGTGATTCAAAAAATATACATTCCTCCCTGGCAGTATTCTGATCAGACTGTCAGAGCCACCAAAAAAACATAGCATGCTTCTAACATAGTTCATTTCTGTTCTTTATCTTCTACAATTTATTCCAGGTTCACAAACTGAATGAACGCTTTTCCCAATAGAGTGCTTACTGAACTGTATCATGAACAACCACACACTGTAGCTATGGATGAATGAATTTTATTTTTCCATCTTCTCTTTTCTACTATTTTTGACAAGAAATTCATTATCTGATCTCCAACTTAGACTCTGAATCTGTCATTTTGGTAGAATACCTGTCTTCTTTTAAAGAAGTGGAAAAAAGTCACTTTGAAATGTTCTACTACTTACGTGTTATGGGCCGATGTGGAGATAATAGAGGTTCAGGAACTAAGAAAAGATCATTTTCACCTCTTGCTAGCCAGACAGTTAAGAAGTCTTGCCTTCTAGTAGTGAGGAACAAATAATGCTTTAGTTTACATATGTACAAGAAAATCAGTTTTTTTCCCCATTGAAATGTTTATTCACCTCATGTTTATTTTGAAGCAATTTGAATAGTACTTTTAGGAACAAAGCGACTTTTGAAAATGTATAATATAGAAAAATAAATGCCATCGCAGAGAGGATATCTTGTAAAGGTGTAGGAAGGATTGAACTGAGTAAGAACATCCTCTCTGTGATTCAGAAGACAATCTTTCCCACCTCCAATTTCTCTACAGTACTGAAAGTGGAAGAAATCTCTGCTTGTCCATGTATCTCTGTATCTCCTACAGCTCTTATCTATTGCTTATCTATTTCAATTGCATTCTTTGGAACAGCAACTGTCCAGTTATCTCTAACAAGACACAGTATGGTTAAGGATCTCCTAAGTCTAAGAAGATTTTATTTAAGAAAACTCTGAAACATGAGCATTTTCCATGTCTGAAGGGAAAAATCACAGAAACATATTGTAAGTCTTGCCTGGATTCTTAAGCATGGTTTTAAACATCAAAGAAATGTGCGCTGCTGGGAGGATATAAGGCCCCCACTAATAGAAGACACCATTTATAAAATGAAGTGATTGAAACTGCTATCTGTAACATCCACAATGGTTTGCTGAGTATAGGAGAAGTATGTATCTTTACCAGTGAAAGATATACAGTGAGGCAAAAAGTGGCTTTTAAACAGCAGAGACTATTTCAGTGATTTAGATATAAATCCCAAGAAGATATAAACATCCTTGAGCTTTCCTCTACAGTTGGACATCTAAATTTCCTCTTAAAGGGAAAAAAATTGTCCTTCTTTCAAAAGGATGATGTGCATTCCCTTCACCATTCACATGGTGTAGGAAAAACAATGTTTAACTGACGAGAGAATTGTACAGTTTCCTTGGTTGTCTTTAAATTGTAGCTTGTCCTTTATCAGGAAAATGGGTACAGCATAGTGCTTCCTTGCATGTGGGCTTTAAATCCAAAATGTCCTTGCTGGAGTGCTCTTGTATCAGGCTGCTGGGGAAAAGGAAGATTCTTCTGCCTTTTGTGTATGACTAAACAACTTCAGACGAGATATATCCATAATTGTGTGAACGGCACTATAATAAAAGATGATTAATTCCACTATGCAAACTCAACAGAACCAGTACTGTAGGATGGAATGACGTTGCAGACATTAAGTATCAGGAAATCTTTCTGATTGAAACCTTCCTGAATCATGGAGGTGTATCAATTCCTTGTTAACTCTGAAATTCAAAATGTGCCAACTCTATGCTGTACACAAAAGAAAATTATCAATATAGAGAGAATATAAAGCCACAGACACCAAGTGCTCTAGTATTTGTCTAAATGTTTAATATGAACTCCCTTAAATGTTATATCAAAATTTATTTATGTAGTGGACAACATACCTACTTTGCCTCCAATGCAGTCAAAGTAATTATTTTCTACTGCAGACAAAATATGAAAAGCACAGCTTTAGACATTTTTTTTTCCCTCCTGCTCTTCCACTGATGAATCTCTTAAAAATTTTATTTTCTCCTCCATACTTGGTCTCAAACATATTCTATCAGCAAGATGCCATCAAGTACATTACTGGCACAGGAGTGCTGGAGCCCTCTGTGAAACAGGTACAGGCACAGCCAGTGCAGTGACAGCCAGCTCAGCACGGGGCTAAAAACAGCTGGTGTGAGACAGATGTGATCACAGCTTGAACGGGGAGGAAACCACCAGCTGGTGCTGGCACAGCCTGACACAGGAGGTGATTTATCCTGGGATGACTCAAAAGGCTGAGAGAGCCACTGCAGTTCTTGCTCTTTGCAAGAACAGAAATGAGCCAGCAAGGAGGAAAGGATTTCACTAGCTCCCAGACTTCTCCACCTGGGAGTTCAGTGTAGGAAGAAAGAATCGGTAGGAAGATGTGATAAATAATAATAATAATAATAATAATAAGAAGAAGAAGAAGAAGAAGAAGAAGAAGAAGAAGAAAAGTGAGAGAGCAGAATTCCTTTTGTGCTTTATTCCACAACAGTTTGATAAATCTTACAAAATTGTATCTTTTATGTTATCTGCTTTGTTCTGGCAACTATTAGAGTTTTCCTTCTGGTAGATGTTATTGTTATGATGCTTGGCATCTCTCAGCGAGTTGCATGACAAGGTCCAACTGACTGGTAACAGAGGAAGCTATAAGTCAAATGTTAGAGTTGCCATAAATTCACACAGATCAACATATATTTTCTTCTATAGAGTAGATGCAAAAGCATTTAAATAATTTTTTTTTTTTTTCAGCTGTTCTCAGAAAAAAAAAGTCTCATCTTTCTGGTCCACATGCAGCTGGCCTTGTGAGCAGATACATCTTTTGTCAGCCCCAAAGGCTGATACACTGGAAGACAGTGACACTCCATGCCAGAAGTAAAGCAGGTCTGAGCTCAGACGTTTCCTCAGCATGGTAGTGGCCAGCTGGAATGCAGGAAGGGGCAGCCTCTGTTCCCATGGTGATATTTCACATGATCAAACTGAAGTTCACAAAATAAGTAAACACTGCTACAGCTTTTCATTGATCTGGAATGCAGTAACTTGTCCACTTCTATTTCCTTAGTTATTTCAAGTTTAAAAGCACAGAGAGTGAATTGGTGCAAACTTTCCCTGAGAGACAGGGAAATAAGTCCTGGAAATCAGGCTGTCCTCTTGGTGTGCCTGCCAGGCCAGATGCTACAGCATGAAGCTTTCATAGTCACTAGTGCTGTGTGATTTAATAACTGGGGCTGCAGAAACAATGCTCTAGGGCATACAGTCATTTCTCCCCATCTCTGTAACCTTTTCTGTTATTGCTTTTATTCATCCAGATGGATACATAATGCAAAAATTCAGAAAGATCCTCATTTGCTTTTTTTTTTTTTTCACAACAATTTATTAAGCAGTAATAAATAAATGGGACCTCAACAACGGTAGGAGCAATTGAAAAGTTGTAAAGCCAAAATCTGCAGTCAGCATTTCCTTAGTAATCTTCATGCTGAAGTCTTCTGCAAGAGACTGTGTTCCACCTGATAAGTGCAGTGCATCTAGCAAAGAATGCTCTGTGAGTCACCAAAGGCTAGCTTTCATATAGCTAGCTCTTTCACCCACCAAAGGTATGAATGGCTCACCATTATAGGTTAGTGGAACAACCTTCTGTAAAATATGAATTATCAGGTTCATAATTTAGCTCTTATCTGCTGGTAATAACTATTTTGCTGAGGAACAACTTCACACTTACTAAAGTGTGGTCAGAGTGCTTCAAAACTCAGTGTGTCAGTGCCCTTCATAGAATCATAGAATCGTAGAATGGCCTGGGTTGAAAAGGACCACAATGATCACCTAGTTTCAACACCCCTACTGTGGCAGGGTCACCAGCCATCAAACCAGGCTGCCCAGACCCACATTCTTGACCTTGAATGCCTCCAGAGATGGGGCATCCACAACCTCCCTGGGCAACCTGTTCCACTGCTTCACCACCCTCTCAGTGAAAAACTTCCTCCTAATATCTAACATAAATCATTTTCCTTATCCTATCACTATTCACCCTCGTAAACAGCCCTTCCCTCTCCTATTAATACACTCCGTTCAAGCATTGGAAAGCCACAATGTCACCCTGAAGCCTTCTCTTCTCCAAGTTAAGCAAGCCCAGTTCCCTCAACCTTTTCATAGGAGAGTGCTCCAGCCCTCTTATCATTTGCAGTAGTCTGGTTGACATCTGCTACTCAGAGTCCTCATTGATAATCTTTTGCTCATATACTCTAACTCAAACTGAGCAAAAGCTATGAGATTGCCAGCTGTTTCACAGAAGCCTAAACTCTGAAGCTGGAAAAAGAAGAAACATGATTTCGTTTACTTACGCTCTTGTGAAAGCAACTTGGATTTTGGCTTCCTCAGCAAAATGTTTCCACTGAAAACATCCTGAAAATGCTTTTTGGAGAGAACGTCTGAAAAGCAAAGCAAGTCAGGCATATTTCACAGAAACACAACTACTTAGACCAACAGGGACAGTTCTAGAAAAGCAGTACACTTTCAAGTTAATTCACAGACTTTCCCAGTTTAGCAGGCCACTCTCATGAGCTATCTGTGGCATTTTCAGACTCAGGTAACGATGTGTTCTTTCTCAGTTTTAAGTGCTGATGGGTCTGCTTCTAAATCACTAAGTCCTGATTTGCTGAACTAAACGAAAAAACTTTGAAAAACAGCAAGATAGACCATACTTAAAAAACGTTTCTGCTAGTGTCAGTCCACAAAAGTCCTCCAGTTAATTTCTCATACATAAATTACAGAAAAATCCAAAAGGAAATCTTTAAAATAGTTTTGAAATTGATAGATTTTATCAGAACCAAGAAAAAAAGTAAAGTCCAATAATTACCCCTATCATTAGTCATTCCACATTCCACATTTGTATTTTGTGCTACTGAACATTATATATAGATAAAGTTCTTCCAGAAACAAAATAAGCATTGCTAGTTAAGTGACAACCATATGTTTGTAAGATTTATAAATGTTATTTTTCATATGACTCAGTCATATGAGTCTTAGGACAAAACTAATTGGATAAAATTCAATTAAAAATAAAATTCAAATATATCCAGATATATATATTATAAAATGTATATAAAATTCAAATATCAGATCACATAATACAGATCTTCAGCCTAATAAAATATGGATCATGCAGATATCAAAATCTACTCAACTAGATTCTTGTATTGATATTGAAGAAGCATTCTTACCATGATGCAGGAAATTAAATTACATCAGATTCTGCTTAATAATTCTCTGGCTCTGTTGAGTATAAAAAGAAGCTAGATGACTAGGTCATCATCCACACCAATGTTATGGGTGGTTACAGCTGGGTGGAATAAGCTCCATCCTGTAGGAGAAGCCACATGTGCCTTCCTTGTCTCTCACAGAACAGCTTCTCTTCTAAACATATCCTTTGTTCATCCTCCCCACTGAATGAATGATGAAAATCACAAGCATGCTTTCATGCGACATGTAGATCACTGCAATTTGTACACATACTTGTCAGTAGAAATGTATGAAGATATTTATGCCTGCAGCAAATAATTAGGATATACTTTTGTTGCCCTACATATTAAAAATATGGAAGACAGTTTCTTGCACACATTTAATTACAGACATAACTTTGCTATTCAAATTCTCGTGGCTAACTTGCATCACTCTTGTGTTCCATGCAAGTTATATTACTTACAACTCAATCTGAATCTAATATCCAAAAATAGGACTGAATTTTGTTAGTCATAGTCAAAGTTAGCTAATACTGTGAAATTCACATAGCTCTAGAGTTTAACATCAGCTTATAAAAAAAGGAAGCTTTATGTTATTTAAATATATGAGCAGCTTGAGAACATTCAGATTGGCCATGTAATTCTACTGAGTATAAATGATATTATGATACTTCTTCTGAGAGATCTTTCTATGACAGACATTGAAATTTGCTGAGGAATCTGTAGCATATCATGGATTTAACTAAAAAGGATATTTTATTACCTTTACTTAAGGTGCTTTTTAAATTTTTTTTTTATTTCCAAGACAGTTTTATGTTTTATGTTTAATGGGATATTCATAGTTCAGAATCAAATATTTTTCTTACATAAAGCCTCAACTCCTGATCAGAAGAAAAATAAAATAGGACTTTGGTGAATGTTATGCTCCATCTCTAGAATTGCACCCCAAAATCTTCAGTTCAGCTGCCTTCTAGTACAGATTTACATAGGTAAATCCAAACCTGTTGTGAAATTCTTGACATGAAAACATTCATCTGGCCTTTGTTGTTCTTGTTGTTGGAATTTCTTTTGTTTGGAGAGAGGGCACTGTGAAGAGACACTGTTCAAAAAACTTAACCAAGTGTTAGGGCAGGTCAATACTGACAGTCAGGACCCCTGAAGAAGAGTTCCTTCCTATCATATACCATGACTGTGAGATTTTCCATGTTCATATAATGCCCAGTCTCACCAAGGAATTGGGTGTTAATTTTTTCTTATCAAGATTATAGTTTCCAGATTTTCACAATTTATCCTTCCTGGAAAATTATCTAACCCACCATAATGTAGTTTCAGCCAGCTGGACGTAATCTCCCTGGTGATGTTTCCCCACTCTGTGAAAAGGAATGGAGAGCCAATGGAAATCCTGAGAAGTGAGAGATTATCTCTTTACCCATACTCTGTTTTACTCAAAGGTCAGTCACTTCAATTAAGCTATTCAAAACTGATTCCTTCATCTCCACAGCAATCAAGTCCTACAAGGACTGCCTAAATACATCTACCTCTGGAAAGACATTGAAGTCACATATATGCATGATTTTATTTTTTTTTTTAATTCTAGTTTAAAATGCACCAGATGCATATTCTAATTAAATATTTTTAAATTGAAATCTACTTCTTGGTAATGACAGGTGACAACTGTAATACATCGTTCATATATTTTTGCATAAAATAAAAATCATAAAAATAAAAATATGTTTTTCAAGTAGAAGAAATGATAAATTGTAAGAAAAAAATGAAAAACCTGCTTTTGAATTGAAGTATCTTACTTGGCACACAGACATTTTTCAGGCTGTTCAGTAAAGAGTTGGTAAGCCATTTAAAGGCTACCAAATTGCATGAGAAACACTGCGCAGACCTCAGAAAAGATTTTGAGGCACAGTGTTGGATGAGAAAAAAAAGGTAGCTCTGAACAACAACAAAAATGCTGTTTTTCTACTGTGCTGAACAATGTTTGCCTGGTTCTTTTTTGAAGTTCCTACAAAGGAACTGAACACTTCTTATGAATTAAATCAGCACCAACTCTAGAAGGAATTTCTCTCATCCTTCTTGTCATTCGTTTGTCAAGAAAAGGTTACCGTACAGCTAAGATGAATAGACCTACATCACAAGACATGATATTGTTTCAATGTCCTGGTTATTTCAGCTCAGGGCATTCAATGTAGCAATATGTTCAATTTAATTTTTGTTTACATCTTCACATCCCTTGAAAGACTATTTTTTTTCAGTGCAGTGCACATGTCTTTGTAGATGTAAATAAAGACAGAAGTAGTACACAACTTTCCGTTGGGATTTTTTTTTTTTTTTTTTAAGTTTCAAGTTGTTTTATTTGTAGTCATAAAGCATACTGCTAAAAGGTATCGCATACAGATACTGCTTTCAACTTTGATGATTTTGATTTTTTCTTTTTATTAAATCATGCAGCTAATGCCAGAAAGAACTTCATTATGAATTCTTCTACAGGGAAACAAGTAAGTCTTTAGAAAATATCTGGACATAATCCATATTTCTTTTAAAATTTTCTATACATGAGAAAGAGTGAATCAAGCCTTTGAACTGTTAGTTTTTAAACACCTGTGAAAGAAGTGTTTCTTTATAAACTGAACATGCTGTTTTTTTGTTTTTACTTTTTTTGTGGGTTTTTTTTGACAGAAGGCTTCAAATGAATAGAGCATGTCCACGTCAGCCATGTCTTGAAAAGGATACATGTAAATTTTTTTTGTATATAACTAACATTTTATCTTTTATAACAAGCACTTAATCTTTTTTGAAGTTTAGCTAATCTGGAAAAAAACTAATAATTTGGATTTTCCTCATTTACTATACAAGCTAGCTCAGTGAGATCTTAAGATAGGTACCATTATAGATGTGTCGGAAACCAGGGAAGGGGACGTATTGATGTTTCAATATATTAACTGTTCTGTTCCTAAAATGGCAAAACCCTCTAAGATAAATTCTTCTAGGACTGAATTTTTGGGTTGAAATAAAAAACATGGAATCCACATAATATCCTTCTATTCCTATGAAAATAGAAACCACTCAGATCAGAGAAGATACAAGAAAAAAAATATTAAAATATAAAAACAGTGCTTTAGGTTTTGTAATTAATCTTACTGCAATTCTTTTTGATAGCTCTAGAGAGTCATATTCAAGTATATTCATTTTTCATTACTATCTATCTCATCATTTCCATGAACTCTTAAGGTGAAGCCATTCAGGTCAGCAACATGGGTTGCTGACCTGAATGTCAGCAGTTTCATTACTTCCAGTAGTTATCTCAGATTCGAGTTTGCAGTGCAAATAGAGGTGATTATAAATTGATTTTTATAAACTTTTTGAATCTGTTGCTTAATATTCTTTTTCTCTGATGCCATCAAGGATATTTTTAAAAATAATTGCAAACAACAGTGTGACAAAGATCTATAGAAGGTATTTCATTTTAAAAATAGAAGCTTGCAAGATATTTTTCAATAGATATGGATTTCTTTACCATGCATAACAATGGCTTATATTATAATGATTTTTCTCTCTCTTTTTTTTTTTTTTTTTCCCCATAATTTAACCTGTAGAATGGACTTCAGAATGCCTCAGTAACTTGAATAGACTTTTTGTAGATAATTGAGTTATTTCACATGCATCAGACTAAAAAGGAGGGAAGTTTTGCATTGATATAATACAAATCACTAAAAATTAATAGCAAGTGAAATAAATGAATTGTAATACTATATTATTATAGTAATTGATGAGGAACATTCACAAATTTAATATGTTGTACAACTGACTAGAAGATGAGGAAAAAATATCCAATGATTTTTGAAAGATCTCAGTATAATTCAATTATGTTTAACAGCATTTCATTCTGCAGAGTATCTAGCAGAAGAATTAATTTAAAGATTATCATATTAAAATTTGAGAAGTTTGACAGTAGTTTAATTTACAGATAAAATAATCTGAAGACCACCTTGACAAGTTTCTTAACTGTTAGGAGGTGATGTATTTGTAAAAGATTTTCATTCAGTGAGAGTTACATGTCTTCAGTTGAGCTTGTTGGGAAAGTGTATCACTCTGGACAAAAGAGAGAAGTTTATAAGATTTTCTTCACAAATGGTAGTTCACTGGTTGTTATTCACCAGTCCTGGGTGTATTCTGCTTCACTGACGTTAGGTGTAGTCTTTTCATTGTCTGCCTAGATAAAAGCTCAGAGAATATTCTAAAACATTAGTCAAGAAAGATCTTACTTTCACAAATAAATAATCAGCAAACTAAACAAAATAATCCTAAATTTGTTACACAAAATATGTCTCCCAGTGCTATGTTTTTGGACCTTTTTATGAAAACCTGTTGCTCCCAAGGACAATAACAAGAGATTTGACACATAGGTATAAGAGTTCAGGCCTGCTGGTAAGAGCACAACCCTTCTCTATTTTGTTATGTAGTGATCAGAAAAAAAGACGGAAAACACTCATCAAAATTATCACTAGTTTATTGCAAGCATGGATCATAGAAGTATTGCTCTAAAATAAGAAACATCAAGCCCTCGTGAAGTAGCATTCAAATGCATTGTATTTACCCTACTCTACAGACTGCACAAACTCATTTTATTTGACCTCCATGAGTAAAATTGACCAGAAACGCTGCTGTAAATAATTTGTTGAATGTAGTGGTTTATTGCCAAATTTGATCTGCCTTCCTCTTCATTCTCTCCTCCAAATTTCAAACTGAGAAACTTAATGCAGAAGATGGGACTGGCAACACTATAATGAAAAGCTCTGACACTTTTCTTTTGCAAGTAAGATTATATGCAAGACCAAGTTGAAATCAATATTTCTCCATTTTTCTGCCAGTTAAATCTATTCTTTAAGAAATGTGTTGCTGTCACAGAGACAAAATAAGGGTTTTGAATCCCGCAATGAAATGAGAGCAGACCACTACCTGTTTATAAATATTTCACAATTTCAAAGTAGAAAGATGAAGAAGGATGTTCTTATAGGTAGATACCTGACACAAGACAATATCTGAAGTTTTGCATTAACACAGAATTAATTTATGCTCCTCTAGTATAGAAACGTGCAAATGAGCACAAGTAAGCTAAGCAAGGCACAGATTTACTCCAGCACTGCTATTGCACATGCAATACGGCTCCTACCTCCTATCCTGATATGGTTATGTCTCATGCCAAACAGAACTGCCTGGATGCCAGGTATCATCTTGGAACCTGCTCTTACCAGAGAACAGAGACAAAGATTCAATGTAGACTGAAAGAAAGAAAAAACTAAACATAATTGTTTGTATTCAGTCTCAAATCTGCAGTAAAACTTTCTGTATGAAGCAGAAAATATAGCTTTGCCAGACATCCAACATAGCTTTCCTTTTAAAGTCCTCTTAACTATCCAATATCAGCTAGGATGTTTTGCCTCATACAGTTACATGCAGCTCCAGAACTTTTAATTTTGTTAGGTGAATACTGAAACAAAGCTTTTCAAGGTATGTAGTGTGTTTGGGAATAGAAATAAAACATCCTGTAGAACTGTAAGTCAGGAGATGGCCACGTTTCAACCAGCAACTTCAGCTGTCACAGAATGGTAATAGAAAAATAAGATCTTTCAATTTAAAGTGCTACATGTGAGTCATGAATTAATAGTGGTAAGAGAGAATAAAGGGTCCATAACTTGGTTATGAGCACTATCCATATTGTGGAATGGATTTTCTTCCATCTATACCCCATTTGCTATTTAATAACCAGAATTTCTTCTGCAAATTGATGTTTCTCAAATATACTCTCAATCCCTTAGCTCAAGTTCTAACAGTGGAGATTTATTTTTCTTTAACAAAGTACATCCCGAACAAAAGTTAAAATCCTGGAAGCCTATCCTGTAGGAATAAAATCTGAATTCTGTGGGAGCCATTCCTTAAAACTGTGTTTGAGAGCTGACAGCATCTTCAATAAGCTTTGACAAAGTGACAGTGAAAAGTAAACACAAGAAATGATTTTTGGACAACACAAAACAGCAATCTTGTATCAATTAGTACAAAAGGAAGTAATATAAGGGAAAACAGGTTAGTTTTTCCATATATATATATATATTTTTTTTTCTTTATTTCTGGAAAACAAATTTAAAGATTGGCTGGACTCTACAATTTCTCTAAGAAACAGTGAATTATGTGTGAATGAATTCAAGTTTTAATGACAGTGGAAAAATGCACCTTTGAAAGGAAAACATGCTTTGCCTGAAACCATCTCATGTTGTTTCACTTCATAGTTCAGTCAAACATTGAGATTTATTGAGAGAATATAGAAAACTATGCAGAATAATATATAAAATAATGATATACCATTTTTTTGTATCAGTATTGTAAACAATGTAGAGATAAATAATTCAATAAATCCATTAATAAATTAATTAATAGAAGTAATAAATAATACCATTGTGATTACACAAAAGACTGTTGTTTCTTCACGTTCATTTTGTACCTTTTTGTAGCAATTCCCTGTATCTTCCAGTTATCATAGGGGCAACCGAAAAATAATTTAAAATGATTAAATAAAAGTGGTTTTAAAAACAAAACAAAATAAAACAAAACAAAAACGCCCCAAACCTTGAATTATAGCATTTTTTTTTAATGTTTCAACATAATCTAGACATTATTGAGATTTATTTAATAGATTGCCCCAAATATTTTGCTGCAGGAACAGCCTGGGTTAGGTGATAATAATATCTTCTTCTCTCACACAGCAATGTGAGTATCTATTCTGTGATTTTCTGTGACCTTCCTGACTGCCAAGAGATAAATTGAGCTAAACTGGATAAAAAGTTGCCATTCCATTTTCTATTTGTAGGAAATAATATAGCAGCAGAATACTGCGTTTGATACCTTTCAGAAGGGGAAGGTGATTTTTGCTTTGGAAGGAAATTGATTTCACCCATTTTCACTCAGACTGTCGTGTTAGCTGCTTACAGCTACTATGGTGTATCTGTCAAGCAGCTCAATCCTCCTCATGTCTTCCGGGCTCTTGTTAGGCTAGCTTTTGAATATGTTTTTTGAATCCTTTTGGAGCTAAGGTTCATCATTCCACACTTCACTTTCTCTCCAACTTTTGAGAAGTTGCCTACAAAGAAATTAGTCAGCATCTTGATGACCATCTGCCATTGTCACACATGGAATATTATGGCTACCAATGTGCATACTCTATGAAAGATGCTGAAAGGACAATGTCACAGTGAGCTCCATTGACCAAACTGATCGTGGAACTCTCCAGTGAATGTTCAAGAAGGCTGGACATCTCGATCAGCATGCTGGAAAAGCTTCTCATGGCTGGAAAAGCCACAGCTCAGTCAATCAATCAATCAATCAATAAAAATGCATATATGTTACTCTCTCAGAATGACTTTACTTCGTGTGAGGCTGGGTAGTTACACCGGAACGCACCAATCAACTGCATTCTTGGAGTGACATGTTCTTAGTTAAATGGATTGGAGCATAAGTTTCTGGAAGAGGAACTTTGTTAGATGAATGTGAATCTCTCTGTGTTTGAAAAGCAAGTAATGAGAAGCTCACTGTATGATTCTAGAGATGTCCTAAGTAAGGATTGTGACTTCTAGCCAATGAACACTACTTGCAGTTGGATAGATATCATTAGAAGCAGGAGCAACTGTTATGACAATGTAACATTTCAGTTTCATCCTCCATCAGATTTTGTGTTTTTGAATGTCTAATATGAAGCACAACTAAAGGCTTTTTTTTCATTGTTATGATGCATCTTATGTGTTTATAAAGACTTTATGGTCTATTTTGTCCTACTCATATCTCTGATTTTTTTTTTTTTTTTTTTTTTGCTGTACCAAACCTCCTAACTTTACTCATTTGCATAGTTTTGATTTTATTTATTCCAGAAATTGTATCAAATCTTTCAGTGTTATTTTTACTTAAAAATGAAAAAGAATATATCAGTTTTTACATATTTCTTCTACACTTCTTGTATTTTTCCACTTCTGTTAATATAATCTTTTTTACTTTACAAGCAGGCATTCTTCCTACTCTCTCTGCTTCAAATACTGCCACAAACATGCTCTGTTCCTTTTAGTTGCTTGTTTTTTTTTTTTTTTTTTTTAATCTGTAAGTAATTTTACATGATAATAATTAAAGATTCATGCCAGTCTGAGGAAAAACAAATAATATTTTATATGCCAGAGCATTTACTGCTGCAATCTCACTGACTCAAAAATTAACCGAGGAGAAAAAATTACCTAGATGAAATTATGTATCCAAAGAGACTATGTCAATTTAATAATTTTTTAGGACATTTTACCATAAGACATTTCTTCTGGATGATTTAGAATGAATGATTAAAGATCAGTATAGAATTTTATTCTCCTCATTTCTAAATTACACAGCAGGTGGTGGGGACGGATTGTTAAATGGAGAAAAGTACACAATATGAAATGTACTATGAAGTTTTGAATGCTTAGATTAATTGACAGATTCCTACAAGATTTTGTAAGAAATTGTATGTAGTACTTTCACAATATTTCTTCAACACCTTGACACAGAGGATAGAAATATATACATGTATATACAGGTGTTGAGCTGATTCTTCTTTCTTTATTTTACCTTAGGCAAATCTATGTGTAGTTGCAACTTGTTTGAAATAATCTAATCTGTTTGCAATTGTGCCTCAAGTAGGAGTCCAAGAAAACACTGAGCAGCAAGGTATGTTTGACAAAGAGCTCAACCTTGAAGATGAAACTGCTTATGATCAGTTCCTGTCATTAACTCACTCACTCTAATTCACTGACATCTCTAATGGGAGCATACTTAGAGATGGCACCCAAAGGCTTCAAAATGGCATCTGAAGCTCTTCATACCTCAGGTGTGAAGCAGGGGCGTACAGAAAACTTAACCAGCATAGCTTGATGTAGCTTACTGTGAATGTGAAGATGTCTGCTGCAGGCATTAATAACTAGAAAAGAAAGCCATTACACCATTGAAAAGGCAGATTAAGAATGGTGCAGTTAGGACACCGTGTCTCAGTGAACTCTCAGAAGCCACTGAACTTTATGGTGTCACAAGGAGACCACCAACAGTAATCACAGATGTGGTTATTATGCACACAAGACATGTAGAAACATTTTTAGCAAGCCAATTTTTCACAAAGGTTATTCTCTGGACTATTATTTGCTTTGCAGATTACACAGTCTGCATAGATTACTTCGCACCTTTTTCAGCTGCAGCGTATTGGGTTTATATAAATAATAAGTGACAATTTTATTCAAACATGCACTTATGTTAGAATAACTATTCCATTTAAAAATATGCTGAGGTAATTAAAATTAATTTCACTTATTACTTTACTTACTAATTATCTTTACTCAGAGCTTTTTAGGATGTTTCCGATCTGTCAAGAAGCCCTTAAGATATATCTGACTTACTACTAATGAGTATATTCTGTACTTATTTTAAGGTTTCTTCCTTCTGTGTTAAGTTGCATTATTTTTTCTTCTTGGCTGCAGAAGTTTTTTCCATTATCTTAGTTGGTAAGGCAATACAGAGTACATAATTATCAAGACATATTCATACTGCTAAAAAAAAAAACACAAGAAAATGTATGTTAATGAAAAAAATTGTCTACTTCTGAAAAGGCACTTCTCTTGATGCTAAATGTTAATTGGCAATGCAAAAAAAAAAAAAAAAAAAAAAAAAAACTGGACTGAATTGGCATTACTATATTAATTTATCCAATTAAAGATGGTCAAATATGCACTCATGGGTCTTAAGGTTAACAAGTAGGAGCTACATTTTGCAGCCTGTTAGGAATCTGACAAACTAGATTCAAGGTTATTTTATGCATTCTTAGTAGGTAAATGCCAGTTACCTAAAGATGAATTTACTTCAAAGGCAGTTTTCTTCAGCTGAACTGGAATAAATAAATAGATGATGTTGGTATCTACGTAGCTAGCTAGATGGTTCAAGGTTTCTTTTATTTGCTGGTAACATAGTTAGGCTAATTTGCCACAAAACAAGATGAATATAAATGCAAGCCTCATGATGCAGTACAGTACAGTAATTCATGTTTTTATTCCTGATATATGCAGAAATGTTTAGTTTCTTACTGGTGCAAGAGGAAGCTGAATGAACAGTAAATCTCTTGCTGTCTTCTAAGACTTTTGTTCGTTAGACAACTTAATTCATGAATACAATAAATGAATGAATAAATAAATGAGGAAAACACCATAGACAATTTTATTAAATAAATTCAATAGGGAAAGCTTCCTAACTTAACACGTTGAATGTTGGATTTTGAAGTCTTCCAAATCAGAATAAATTGAGACTCAGTAGAAAAAATGAACTGAAAAGGACTTTTAAACTCTTCTTCTGTTTTATACTGTTTGCTTAATGATAATTTCTGAATTATTTCTTGCTTGAAGGAATGCAGCCAGTGCAGCATAGAAGAGATATATCAGTGAAAGATGTGAGCTTGCTTGTGGTAATTTCTGTCCCATAACTGAGGCTTACAAATAAACAAAAATTCCTACTTTGTAGTGCATAAAAAGTAAAGTCTGACTATTTAGATATTTCTATCTTGAGTGCTACTGCATAGTAAATATTTGAAATTTAATGTTTGTATTCTGTTGGCTGCTTCCTAGCACACTAAAAGTGGAAAGACCATGTAAGCTAAGTTACATAACAGCACATAACTAAATCTCAACACCTTAGTTAAGTAGTCACAAAAACCAACAACAGCAACAAAAAAACCCATCAATTTACATATTGGGAAAAAAAAAAAAAAGTAGAATTTGCATTAAAATGTAAATGAAGATGTAGCTGCCAAGTCTCTCTCCACTGCATTCAGAAAGTCATGCTGTCAAGTGAAGTCCTCATTGACTGAAAAAAGGGAAACATCTTTTCCATTTTTAATAAAATGGAGAAAGAAAGACCGAGGGAACTAAAGCCTGGTGAGTCTCACCTCTGTGTTTGAGAAGATCATTGAGTGAATCCTCTTGGAAGAGATGTTAAGGCATATGAGAGGCAAAGAAGTGATCTGTGACTGCCTGCGCAGCTTCCCCAAGGGAACATGCTGATTGATGCACGTGATGAGTGTGGTGGCTTTCTCTGATAGAGTGACACTATCAATAGGCAGAGGAAGAGCAAGTGATGTCACCTACCTGGACTTCTGCAAGGCCTTTGACATAGTCCCACATCAAATCCTTAACTCAAAATTGATATGAATATGAAGGGTGGACTATTTAGTGGATGAGAAGTTGATTAGCTGATCACAGCTGAGTTGATTAGCTGATCACAGCTGGAGTCTTGAGATAAATGGATCTATGTCCAGATGGATGCCAGAGATAAGTGATATCAATCCTGGGATCAGTGGTTTTCATCATCTCTATTACCTGCTACCTGGACAGTAGGATTGAGTGCATCCTCACCAGTTTTGCTGACTATGCTAAGCTGAGTGGTACGGTTGATACACCACTATGAAGGGATGGCATCCAGAGGGACCTGGACAGGCTTGAGAAGTGGGCCCACATGAACCTAATGAGGTTCAATGAGGCTGAGTGCAAAGTGTTGCATGTAAGATAAAACAATCCCAGGTACTTTTACAGACTAAGAGAGCAGTCCTGGAGAGAAGGACTTGGAGGTTCTAGTGGATGAAAAGCTGAACACGAGCCTGAAGCGTGCATTTGTATCCTGGAAGACCTACAGCATACTGAAGTGCATCAAAAAGGGAGGTGGTCAGCAGGGTGAGGGAGATGACTATCTCCCTTTGCTCTGCCATCCTGAGGCCCCATCTGAAGTACCACATGCAGACCTCAGACCTTCAACACAAGAAAAATGTGGAGCTGTTGGAGCTGGTCCAGAGAAGGACAACAAAGGTGATCAGAGGGCTGGAGCACCTCTATGGTGAAGAAAGATTGAGAGAGTTGGATTTGTTCAGCCTGGAGAAGAGATGGCTCCAGGGAGACTGCCTTGTAATTTCCAGTACTTAGAAAGGGTTTATAAGATGGAAGGAAACTGAATTTTATGTGGTCTGATAGTAATAAAACAAGGGGAATGGTTTTGAACTAGAGAAGGTAAATGTGGATTAGATATTAGGAGGAAATTCTTTACTCAGAGAGTGGTGAGGCACTGGCACAGGCTACTCAGAGGAGTGGTGGATGCCTCATCCCTGGAGGTCTTCAAGACCAAGCTGGATGGGATCCTGAACAACCTGATCTCACAGCAATGGGCCTGGAAATAGATGACTTTTAAGGTCCTTGAACCATTCTATGATTCTATGATAATCAGTTGAGACTGGCTAATCTGATCAGCAAGCACATAATCTGAACATAGTTTTGGCTGCATTTGCAAACTGTGTTACAAAATATACATAGGTTTCTCCAAAAAATAATGTCTGTTATTTATTTCCATGAAAATTAGAACAACTACAAAGAGCACAATAACCCTATTTGGTAGGGCAAATTTTCAGTCACTGTTTTTCAACACTACTTATCAACATAGTCACCACTAATTAACCAATTTACTTAGATGAATTCATCAATAAGGTATTTATTTCATGGTGTGTGCATGGCATCTGAAATGTAGCTTGTCTTTCACATCGCTGTTGATATTGCTGGAACTCACCACTTAGTACTTCACTGTGCTCACATCCACTGGATGATCTCCACAAATGTTCAGAAAGTGTCAATGAATGTCAATCAGTGCCATTTCTTCTGCATGGAGTTCAATTACCTCTGCTTCCATGTAAGATGGTATTTTGTCAGACTGCCCATCTGCTGCCATCTCTTGCATGACAACAAAATGTAATCGAACATTGGTAGGAAGGTTCATGCACTACTGCCATACCAATGACATCCATCTCTGATGTTGTGGCCAACATAGTAAAATAAAAGGCATTACATTTGGAGCAACCCTTGTATATACAAGAGAATATTTCCATTAGAAGGAACCTACAACAAAGTCCATCTGGTCCAACTCTCTGAGCACTTCAGGGCTAACCAAAAGTGAAAGCATGTGATTGCATCCATTATCCCAGTGCCTTCTGAAAATTGACAAGAAATGGGCCTTCCCCACCCCTCTAGGAAGCATATTCCAGTACTCTCACAGTGCAGAAATGATTCCCAGTGCCCAGCCTGACCCTTCCCTGGCACAGCTCTCTGTTGTTCACGTCCTGTCACTGGTGCCCAGGAGTAAAATCTGATCTCTCGCTCTGCTTCTCTCCTCAGGGAGCTGCAGAAATTAGTGAGATCACCTCTTGGCCTCCTCCAGACTGAGCAGCATGAGCGCCCTCAGCCTCTCTGCACAGGATGTGCCTTACTTCTGCCAGCTGTGCTGACTCTTCTGCAGTCTTCAGCAATCTTTTGACTGTCCGGGTGTGTTTAATGCACCTGAAAATGCATTTGGCCTTCTGGCTGCCACAGCACTGCTGTCACCTGCAGCCCAAGGTCCCTTTTTGTAGGGCTGATCTCTAGCTACTTGTCTCCTAAATAAATAAAAATTACTTTAGCTTTGGTGTAATTTACTTTTATCCTGAAAGGATAAAACAATCTTCTGAGTCTTGCTCAGATTGCAGTGACATGGAAGTTAGAAGTTAGTTTTAAGAGACTCGGGTTAAAAAACATGAAACTGAAATGATCTTCGTTTCTACCAAGGGAGCACTATTTATAATTCTATTCTGCAGCTCTGTGAGAACATTGGGTTTACAAGTTACAGGAATGTAAATCAGTTTGAGATTTAGCTTTTGTACTCAAGACATATTTTAGAATTCTCTCAATAATGTTATTGTTTCAGGACCTTTGCTGCGGCTCAAGAAATACAAACAAAATATAATAAATTGTTCAGATTTTTAGTTTTTCAGGTGCCCTGCCATTTACAGTGTACAGTCTATTGGAAAGTCCCCCTTCCCTTACAGCTAAATATCTCATTCTCAGAATTCATGTTCATAGTCTTCATATTTTGCAAAATTTAGCATTTGACTTTGTCATGGTTTTAAGATTTTTGGTTATCAGCATTCCACATAATAACATCACGTAGTGCACTGGGAGTTAAAGTGTTAATGCTCCAGTTCCGGGCACCTGTCTGGAAGATGAGGAGAACTACTACATTTCCAGAAGATTGTTTGCTGTTCTGTTATCATTTCTGCTTAGGGGGAACAGATATAGGGCCTTGGTTTGTCACCTGACGTCCCTCTTTTTGATCATCAGGCTCTTCTCCTTGCAGCTCGACCTGACTGCGCATCTCACCTCAACATTACGGTGAAGCCTTCAGTTCTCAGGTACTCTCTCTCTTATTATATTTTATTTATTAGTTTCAATTCTAATTACATTGTATTATACTGTGTTATCTTGCATTCCGAGACTATAGTTAGTAAATTAGTTCTCCTCACATCGTTGCCGCTGTTTTTAATTATTCAGGGTCCCCTGTTTCCCCATTCTGGAGGTGTGGATTCACAAATCCCTCCACCCTTCTAGTCACAGATCCAGGCCGAACAAACCCATAAACCATTGGCAGACTTATTTAATACCAAACGCTATACTTTTTTCCACTTTCTTTGCATGAAAAGGCGTAGCACTTATGACACTGAAATGACTGTACACTGAAAATAATCGAAGTGCAACTTCTGTCATCAGATGAGCATGCATTTCCTGCTGATTGAATTAATAGATTTGTATTCTTCTCATGCCTCTACAGCTCTACAGAGAAAGCTTGAGAAAAGCAAATGCTATCCTCTTTGCAGAAGTGATTCTGCCATGCATGGTGACATTTACTTGTCAAGATGAAAATAATAAAAGATTAATCCTGTTGCCGTTAGTGGCAAAAGGAAAACAAAAACAAAAACAAAAACAAAAACAACATCACCTTTTAAATGGATGGGTCCTGCTAAGCTTTAAATAAGTTGCACTTGTTTTGACAGAAGGAGGCCTACAGGCACTTGAAAATACTAGGCTAAGTCAGCTCAGGTTAGGATGAGGTGTTACTTTCCCTCAGTAAGTTTCTTTTCCCTTACAGTGGCGCCCTCATCTGTGAAAGGGAGGCAAGGAAATAAACTTTTCCTGCAATTTTCTCTGCAGATCTGCGATTAAAGATGATGTAGAAGAGGAAGAGATTATTTTTCAGTCAAATCAAAATAAAATAGATAAAATGATAAATATTTATTGATTATTAATATTTTTATATGTGAAAGAGAACCTAATATCCTTAAATTCAGGACACAAGATTTCTATGTTAGGAACATTAAAAAAAAAAAAAAAAAAAAAAAAAAAAAAAAAAAAAGCCTTCATCTAAACTAAGACAACACAAAGAAGGAGCAGATAAATATAAATAAAGGGATGAAAAACAGGAAATACCTGTGATTTGACTTTTGACTTTTGAATGACCTTATAAAAAAACTGGAGGAAAAATGCTTTAAAGATAGTTTAGATATGACAAAGAGGTGACACTAGAAATTTAGGATAACCAAAGGAAAACCCAACAAAATACAAACAAACAAAAAGCCCCTCTATTCTGAGCTGATGATGCTGTAATTGAAGAAGTATTGTGTCCAGATGTGGAGTCTTCAGTGCAGAAGAGACATAGTCCTGTTGAAGCACATGTAGAGAAAGGCCATAGAAATGAACCACAGAATGACGCATCTCTCCTATGAAGACCAACTGGAGGAGCTGTGGCTCTTCAGCGCAGAGGAGAAAAGGCTCTGAGGTGACCTCATTGCAGCCTTTCACTATCTAAGGGGAAGCTACAGGAAAGAGGAGAGAGTCTTTAGCAGGGTCTGTGGTGATAGAACAAGCGGAAAAGGCTTCAAGCTTAAAGAGGGTAGGTTCAGGTTAGATATAAGGAAAAAACTTTTACCGTGAGCATGGTGAGGCACTGGAACTAGTTTCCCAGTGATGTGGTTGATGCCCAGTCCCTGTACACTTTCAAGGCAAGGCTGGATCAGGTCCTAGGCAACATGATCTAGCTGTACATGTCCCTGTTTATTGCAGGGGAGTAGAACTAGATAGCCTTTAGAGGTCCCTCTCAACTCTAAGGATTCTATGATTTTATGGTCTCCTCCACAGTCTTGCTAGATACAGAGTTGAGATTGTGCAGTTCCCCGGATCTTCATTTTTCCATTCTTGAAAATGAGGGTTATGTTTCCTCTTTTCCAGTGGAAACTTCACTGCCATGACCTTTCAAATATGATGAATAATTGGTAACTTCATTTGACAGTTCCCTCAGAACCTGAGAATGGATCTGTTGGGTTTTACAGGTGCACCATCAGGTTCTTCAGATGGTCTGGAATGTAATCACTTACAGCAGCATGTAATCTTCCTTCTCCCAGTTCTTACCTACACTGTCTGCAGTGTGGCTAGAGCCCTTGCCAGTGAAGACTTTCATAATCTCTATCTCTATCTTGAGAGAAATATCCGTCAATTCAGCCACCCCTTATCATGTAGTTGCTTTTTGGCAGTATATGCTTTTTTGAGCAACTGCTTTCAAGGATGAAGTACAGGAAGATAAAAATTTCATCAAAATTATCTCATGAACACCTTGAGAGCTCACTGAGAACTACAGCCACGGCCTTTGAACTAGACTGATGTGTTAGTTTCACAAAAGAAAAGTCATAGATCCCACTACTTTTATGTTTCTGTTCCTCTTTTTTTTAATGTTTCCAGAAAAATGCCAAAAATTTAGATGTTTTGTTACTTACATATTAATGATATTGTATTTTTTACGGAGGCTGCTTTGAAAGTAATGCCTCCAATTTTGTTGTGCTGGTCCATGATTTCTAAGGCAGATGTTGGTGACATGGCAGTAGAGATTGAATCTTCTCACCAATATTCTGTCACATGTTGTTTTCGTGTGACAGATAGCAACAGAGGGACAGTCTGACAGAATAGCATCTGACATGGAAGTGCATATGAAGGAAAGATATTGCACTGAATTCCTCCAGGAAGAAAAAAATTGCACCCACTGAAATTTATCAATGTTTGCTGAAGGTTTCTGTTGACTAACCAGAGGATATGAGCACAGTGAGGCAGTGGCTGGTGTGTTTCAGTGACAGTGGGTCACCTTCACTGGTGCATACTGTTATGAGTGCATCACTGAATTCCTCCATGCAGAGGAGAAAGACAAGTCATGGTCAAAATGGCAGCGAAGATTTTTACAAGCATGACATGAAGGTTCTTGTTCACCTTTGGCAAAAAAAGCACATCTAATGGTGGTGACTATGCTGAACAAGAGTATTTTGTAGCTGATAATTTGCTCTATCACATAATGTTATTGTGGCCTTTGTATCAGCCGTGGTTTCCATGGAAATATATAGGAGGAAATAAATAGAAGGAAATACTTTCAGAGCAACTTATGTATATGTGGCCCAAGAGAACTTCTATTTACTAAATGCTGACCAGACAAGCCAAATGTTTAGACACACATGCCCTACAGCTTCTAAATTTCTATCTATGCTTTTGTGATTACTGAATCTCTGAAGGAAGAAATCATAAAGTTAAACAAAATTCAAATTATCCCTGACGCTCAAACATAATCACTTAAATAAGTAATGAAAAACAATGAAAAAGATTTTTCAAGCCACGATAATTTTCAGATCCACTGCTGTTCCTTAACAGTCGTTAACTTGCACCTCTACAGTGGCTCATTTCAAAATACATTAAAAATAGTAAGATACTTAAAATTAATATCAGGCATTGATAAATTCTCTTTCAGCAAAATGTTAAGCGAAAATGTTCAGCGAAAAGAGAAAATTCAGGTTGACTAATAAAAACGACTATTAAAACAATTTTACCATGAGTAATTTGATATAAAAAGTTTAAAATTTAATTGCTACAGCAGGGCATAGAAAACAGGAAAACAGCAAAGTATGAAGAAAACACTTCTGATTTTTTTTTTTTTAATTTCCTTCTTGCAACAGTCTAGACTTTTCCATTAAAGACAAGATCCACCTGCTTTCTAGGCTACTATAAGAGTGTAAGTGAGATCAACTGAGCTGCTTTGTAACTGCAAAGAACAAAATATTAAGGTTTTCTGTGTTTTCTTCTTTCTGTTCAACATTTGAACTTTAAGAGCTTCTGAGAAGCCAGAAGCCAGATGCAAAGACGGTATTAGCAAATGAACTTTAGTATGAACTACCACAAGAAATATCTTAAGTAAAAAAATAGAGGAGTAAGAGATGCTTCATTCAAATGAAGTGGCCTGACATCTTTGAGTATAATCTTCAAAAGTAAACAGGTGAAACAGTTTAGACCGTGGTGTGCTTTATATATTATGCTCCTGTACAGTAGTGGATATTTTTATGAGGAATTTTGGAAAAGATTAATCTTTTTATCAAATGAGTGTGCGATAGATTTGCTCCAGCAAGACCAGCCCAGCTATCAGGATTGTATAGGGTTCTACAAACAAACTTACAGACACATTCCATCCTTCAGGTCATCCAAAGAAACCATACTGCAGCCAGAAAGAAAATGGTGTTTGACTGTACTGAATCGTTGTAGCACTATTGCTGCTCTCCACCTTGGCACATCATTAGCAGTGAGTTCAAGAATTTAGTTTACTTCCTCCTGAAGAGAACATATTTGAGGTGGAAACTAAAATGGTTGTAGTACTGCGAGAAAAGTGTGCAATACAAGTAATGCAAATGCAAACTGTACAAAAGGCTGAACAGGCTTGTTCTGCGATTATATAGAAAAGAAAAAAGTCTTATTTTATAGCTGTTTTAATAAACGGTCATGTAGATAAAGCAAAAACGGATGAATATCAAGATTAATTTAATAACATTTCCACTCACCAACATCTGTCATAAAGTATAGTTCACAGTGTTGCAGAGGAAATTTCTCAGTACCTATCTGAGCAATAGCCTGCAAATGACAATAACAAAAGATTAAATCTGATTTGAAGGCCAGGGGTAGCGCACCAACATCTGGTCTTATGTCTCTTTCCACTGTTAAAGTGTAAAATACAAGCAAACCAAAAGGTTGAAAAATTTCTTGTGTGTTTAATACAAATGGCAAATACTATAAGGAAACAATGGTTCTTGGTTTATTATCAGTTTGGGATCTATTCACATTGCATTTATAAATGAACATAAGTGAAAACAGATTGCAGGGATGTTCTCAGGAAAAAAAAAAAAAACTAGGCAGGTGCTGAGTTGCACTCACATATAACAGGAGAAAATTCTTTTCCTAAAAATGAGTTGTTTTAGATTCATGAGTCTTCTTAATGTATTTGCTTTCAAACAAGCTAACACACTTTTATTTTTTGCTTCTTTACATGTTTTTTTCATTATTTCCCTCCAAAACAGGGTATATTTTGCAGAAATATTTTTAATACCTGGTGTTTATGGTTACAGAAGAAAGTAAGGAAAATATTTTCCTTTCATAGTACTAGAAGAGTACAACAAAAGCAGTATTTCATTTAAAAACTAGGAACAAAATTAGCTGTGGTCTTGTATTAATGAGACTACTTATTGTGCATAGATATGAGAAAGACCAACTGAACTTTCAGTGCAACACTATTCCTTTTATTATAATAAATTATACTATTCAACTCAATTATTATAACAAAATCTAATTTTGGGGCAAAAAAAAAGAAAAAGAAAGGACAAGAGAAGAGAAGGAAGAATGAACAGGTTGATAGGGAGGGAGGGAGGGAGGGAGGAAGGGAGGGAGGGAGGGAGGAAGGCAGGAAGGCAGGAAGGCAGGAAGGCAGGAAGGAAGGAAGGAAGGAAGGAAGGAAGGCAATTTCATACCTCCAGAGTGAGTACTAAATACTGTAAGTGGAAATTAATAAATTTTGCCATATTTCCAAAATCTTCTTTTCCTTGGAGTCAGCACAGCAGTTCAGTGTACTGTACTTTCTGCTTCACTGAACCTCTGTGCCCTGTGTTTCACGTCCTGCTTGAGGCATGGTTTAAATCTTTGATGAGGAGTTAGTTTCTAGATGTCAACAACAGTGACTTTAGGGTTAAAGCAGTAATAAGGGATGTTCAAATGAAGATGTCTGTATTACACTCTGAAATTACTCATCCCTGACTAGCTACAGAAATCTGAAAGATTCAGAAATATTAAGAATTCAACTTAATTCACAGGACATTTTCTTATATTATGAATTAGATGAGAATTGTATTGCTTTACCTCAGTCACACAGAATTGGGTTATGTAGGGAACCATTAATGAAAAGTAGTAAATCAAGCAGAATGGGAGAGAAGTCACATTAAGAGCTCAGAAGGAAAAGAAGGATGAAAGAAGACAAACAGAATGAAAGTAGGTAGGAGAAGACTACCAGCAACAAGTAAGAAGAAAATATTCTATTCACAGAGTTTAGGAAGTAATGATGATGTTACTGCCAAGCATCTGGGACATAAGTGATACTATCTGCCATGACAGGATCTAGAAGAAGTTTGGTATTGGTACATACACAGTTGTAGGGACATTCATAGATTAATATTCCATGTAAAGAAAAGAGCTACCAGGAGTGTATACATATACAGAGACATTTCCTGATCCCATGATCATCATGAAATTGTACTGCAATGGTGATTCAGATTACTTTGGGACTCATTTCTTCTTGGTTTCCAGTACGTAGCAGCCACACGGAAAGGCTGACTTCCTCATACTAGTTTCTGTTAGCAATTTGTAGAAACCTGGAAAATTCTGTGGGTGGTTGTTTTCTTTTTTGCTAATCTGGAAAACATGTAGGTATTTAATGATAGTGCTACAACATAGGTCAGACCATGCGTGCTGCACATAACACAGGAAAATAAATGCTCATATCATTCAAAAACATGAAATAAATACAATTAGTCTTAAACACTCAATTGACTTGTAGTGAAATAATTTAATTAACTCATTAAAAAAACAATTAGAAAAAAACAGAAAATTATTACCAGCTCAAGATATCTATGACAATATATATATATATGACAATATAATTACAACTGCTTTGCCCACTGCCCAAAAGCATTCAAGACCAGGCTAGATGGTGCTTTGAGAAATGTGGTCCAGAGGGAGATGCCCCTGCCTATAGCAAAGTGGTTGGAACTAAGTGATCTTAAACACCCCTTCCAACTGAAGCCACTTTATGATTCTATGACATGGCAAATTAAACAGAAATACGTATATTTCACTCAATCCACTTTCACACTATGGAGAATCTGTACCTGTATCTTCTCTTGCTGACTCGTAATTTTCTCACAGAAAAGGACACCAAATAATATGATTGTGTGCTGAAAACTCTTAAATTTACCTTGGAAAGTGGCAGTGAAAGTTTTATTAATTCTTGTATAGGACAATATTCTAAGAATTAACCTATGTTTCACAGAATCATAGAACCATAGAAACACAGAATCATAGAATGGCCTGGGTTGAAAAGGACCATAATGATTTAAATCTCCCTGCTATGTGCAGGGTTGCCAGCCACAGACCAGGCTGCCCAGAGCCACATCCAGCCTGGCCTTGAATGTGTCCAAGGATGGGACATCCACAACCTTTTTGGGCAACCTCTTCCAGTGCGTCACCACCCTCTGTGTGAAAAACTTCCTCCTAATATCTAAGCTATGTTTCCGTCTTTGTGAACAGAAATACCTATGTCATGATTCTACAGAGTGACGGGGGGGAAAATTTCTCAACCTTCTCCTATGTATTAGTGTCTAGATTATTTCTTTGAATGTTTTCATCCCGAGGGTGTGAGGGAAGTACTTTGTTCTTTATTTTATTTTTCTCACCAAGGACATTCCGGAAAAAAAAAAAAAAAAAGACTTAACAATTCTCACAGCTTGGATTCTGGCTTCTTCATGCAAGCTTGATGATTCCCAACTACTCCCATCCCCTCATTCTGAATACATACATTACAATAGTGGAAATGAGAAATACAGAAAACATGGCTCTTACTTTTTCTCCCACCTTCTGCTGCCCAGGAGAAGAAAGATATAGGAAGCAGGAAGAGTTTTCTCATATACAATTCACGTGTGCAGAGAAGTTTTAATCAAGAGCATTAGCAAAATACTAATAGATATCTTATTTCATATTTTTAAACATTTATCATCAGGCAGGATCTTCCCTCCCTCACATTAAGTACAAATAATTTCTCAATTGTCATTTCATATCATGTGAAAGATGGTAGGATTAAAGACAAAACAAACAAACAAACAAACAATAGAGATCCTGCTGTTATTTAACAGATAACTCCTTCATAGCAAACTGTACAAATCGTCCCTGCAGTGCCTCTGTATCAGCAGTCTGTGGATCTCTGATACGTTTGCACTTCTAGTACAGCATTTACATATCCAATTGACACAAGTTCACATATTCCCTATATGTCTGCAATAGACAAATGCATCAACTACAGAGGAAAGAAAATCATGAGAGAGCAGCCACTCTTCAACTATAATCATCACATCCACAGCATTATTAGTGATCAAATACCATCAGTTTTTTTCAGTCTTGTTTATTTTTTTCATCAGCTTCCTTGGCTAAATGGAAAATAAGCATTTCAGAATTGTTCACATAAAAATGGCAGGATATATTTCATACATTGTATTGGTATGTTGCAAGTTACTGATGCTAAAATTATCAACTGTTACGTTCACAGGTGTGCACACTTGCTTTACATTGATTTCTTGCATACTTCTGAGTGCTGTCAATGAAATAAGGAATCAGCTCTCTCTTGATTTATAGAACAAAGCATAGTATTCAATAAGTAATTTTTTTTCTCACAAAATCAATTGATATTTTAAATTCAAGACTCCAATCCAACTCTCAAAATAAATATTTTTCTAAAAAAAAAAAAAAAATCTTTGAATGCTTTTGTCTGTCACTTTTTTTCCCCTTCATTTCCTATCTAATCTATATGTGGACTACTAAAATAATAATTGAAAGAAAAACATTTATTCTCAAAGCAATGTATTGGGGTACATTCTCACATGGGGACTATTTGTAGCAGTAATTTCTTTTGAGAAGAAATATTAACATACTGTCACTGGCCTTAGGTTTTCTGTTACAAGAATGTTGCTATTAACAACCTACTAAGTCTGTCCCCTTCAGAGATGAGTTTGAGCAGAAATGTAAAATGTGTAAAAGAGCACAAAAAACTGTTTTGGAGTATGGAGACAGTGAGAAATAAGCTTGTCAGTCACTCTCATGTCTTCCCTTTAACTGACATACATTTGCATTAATACATGGTTTGTCCTAAGTGCCAGTAATCTATCCTGGGGGAATTAAAGACTGAAAGAAAATGCTTAAAAGGTAGCTTCTGTCAATGACTGGTAACATATTAGTTTATTGCTATATGAACACCAGTCCGTCACTCAGGGCATAGTATCAGGGGATTACAAGTGCTACAGATATTTGTCAAATTGTATTTCCTCTTTTTACCTGCAGCTTTTACTCTGTCTCCGTCCAAAATAATGATTGTGTTGATCCAAGCCCTTTGCTGTGATGAAATAAATAGTGTTTGGCAGGCATGAGGCTACTGGGAAAGTGCTGTGCACACAGCAGTGCTTTGATGAAGTCTGCTCCCAAATAGGCTCTTAGTATAGTTGAAAACAAAGCCATGACTTGGATTTCTTTATTTCTCTCTCTCTTTTTTTTTTTTCCTAACAAAAGATAGAAAGGGGTGTCATAGAGTTAGTAAGGAAACAGTATACCTCTTGATGACTTCAACAGAAAAATCGGGAACTTTAATGTCCAAAACCATCAAACTCATTCATGCATCTTCTCATTTCCATGACATCTTTTTTGTAACTTGTGAATACAAGGAACCACGACAACCACATTCCCAGGCCCTAAATAAAATAAAATAAATCATAATTAAAAAAAAAAAGAGAGGGGAAATATACAGCAAAACAGAGTTCTCACTGATGTCACTAAACAAGTCTTCTTTTAATTTGGCTAATGAGTCTTTTATCTTGAGGATGATATAACAGGATGCAAGAAGAGTAAGGCAAAATGACAATACTGGATTATTAATATTAGGAATGCAAAGTTTTGCACATCTCTTTTGTTTTGTTCAATTATGGGTTCAGGATTTTAGTCCAATTAATTTTGCCTTTTGAGTTATTTTAGAGAACTTATAGGATGATAATAAATGTTGGAAATCCTGGTAAGCATAATAGTGAAAAAAAAATTTTAATAACGTATCTTCCTGCATTATTTAGGAGTTAAAAACAAACAAAACAAAACAAAACAAACAAAAAACCTTATATTTTTGAGTTTTAATAACTACAAGTGTAAACATCAAATAAAGTCGAATGAATGAATGAATGAATGAATAAATAAATAAATAAATAACGTTCTTACCAAACATAGCTTGTTGGTTCCTATATTAGAGACATTTACATATGTTAAATGTTAAATTTTTACTGGAGACTGCAAAAGATTATGTACTTCTCATGCTTTAAAATATTTTGTGGACCCGCCCCCTGGGAAAGGGGAAAGGGAAATGGGGAAGGGTAGGGAGATGGGATCTGCGCCTAAAAACAGAATAGCAGTAATGATCTGAGGAGGAAAGTTAATCTACTAAATATGATACTGGAATGCAAGGTAGCACAATATAATACAGTATAATTGGAACTGTGGCTAATAAATGAAATAAAATGAGAGAGACAGAGTACCTGAAACCGAAGGCCTTACTCTGAATTGAAGGCAAAACGACTGGGGAGGACATCCACACACTGCCAGGCACTGAGAAAAAAAAAACAGCAAGTCCCATGACTTGCCAGGACTTGTATCTTCCCCTCTGAATGCAAAGTCCTCTGGGATATGTAGTTCTTCTCTTCTGAGAGCCAGGTACTCAGAAAATCAGTGGTCCACGGAAGTGGGGCATCAACTCTTTAACTCCCAGTACTTTACATGATGTTATGATGTGGAATACCAATAACAAAAATCATAAAACCATGACAATGATATAAAAATATCACATAGTGGGTACAGTTGTAATTCCATCTCAGATAGTTTGAGTAGGGAAAAAAAGATTATTCGCATTTGCAATTTCAGAAGAGCAACTTGTACCCCAGTAGAAGACTAAAATCCAGATCTATGTAGTGGGCAGGCAGCTAGGCTGTGAATGTTGATCTTACATAAAACTGTCCTGATCCTGTATTACTAAGAACTATGATCATGTTTTTGGATGGCATGAGTTATTTTTGTTATGTGATGCATCTTTTAGATTTTTGATGAAAAAAGTATTGACAGCAAACCCATATTTTTTGTTGTTGCTGAGCAGTGCATACATAGAGCTTCTCACCCTGCTCTGCCAGCGAGAAGCTTGGGATATACAAGAGTATGAATGGGAACAGAATCTGGACAGATGACCCAGACTAACTGAAGGGATATCACATACCATACGGCATTGTGCTCAGCAAAAATAAGCTGGGAGAAAGAAAGAGGATGGGAAGATGTTTCTAGCAATGGTGTTTGTCGTCCCAAAAATACATGTAGTGAAATCTGCTTTCCTGGAAGAGGCTGGATATCTACCTGTCAATATAAAAGAGTGAGTGAATTCTTCATTTTGTTTTGCTTGCATCTGCAGCTTTGCTTTACAAAAGGCAGAGTGGGGATCACATCTATGTTTATAAATATCTAAAGTGCGGGATTCAGCCAGTGGGAATGAACTTTTTTCAGAGGCAAACAACACTAGTACAAGTAGCAATGGGCAGAAACAGTGTCATGGGAAGTCCAATGCTAAGGCAAGGAGGAGATTCTTCACTGTCAGAGTAACAGAGTACTGGAACAGGCTGCTCAGACAGATTGTGGAACCTCCTTCTCTAGTGATATTCAAGAGCTATCTGGATGCTTTCCTGTGTAACTTGCTGTAGGGAACCTGCTTTAGCAGGGAGTTGGACTAGATCTCAAGAGGTCTCTTCCAACCCCTACAATTCTATGATTCTGTGATTCTGAAACCATTTTACCTGGTAAACAATCTCATCTCGCGAATTCTTGCACTTTCTAATTGTCTCTTCAATCCTACCAGGAAGTAGTGAGCGAGCAGCTGGGTGGTGCTGAGCTTCCTGATGGGAATTAGCCATACAGAGGGACCTAGACAGGCTTGAGCAGTGGGCCCAGATGAACCTCATGAGGTTTAACAAATCCAAATGAAAAATCTTGCACCTGGGTTGAGGTGAAACTCACTACCAATACAGGATGGAGGGTGAAAGAATTTAGTGCAGCCCTTCCAAAAAAGAACTGCCAGGTAATGATGGATGGGAAAATGGACATGAACCAATGTGTGTCCATTCAGCCCAGAAAGCCAAGTATATCCTGGGCTGCAACAAAAAAAGTGTGGCCAGCAGGGTGACAGAGATGATCCTGCCTCTCTACTCTGTGTTGTGAGGCCTCACCTGGAGTACTGCATCCAGATGTGGATCTTCTGTACAGGAGAGATGTGGACCTGTTGGAGTGTGTTCAGAAGAGAGACGCAAAAAATGATCCAAGGGATGGTACAACTAGGAAGACAGACTGAGAGAGCTGGGGATGTTCATCCTGGAGAAGGGAATGCTGCAAGGTGACCTGATAGCAGCCTTTCAATGTCTAAACGGAGAGCTACAGGAAAGAAGGGGAAGGACATTTTAGCAGGGTCTCTGATGACAGAACAAGGGGAAAAGGCTTCATGCTTAAAGAGGGTAGGTTTAGATTAGATGGAAGAAACAAATCTTTTACAGTGATGATGAGGCACTGGAACAGGTTTCCCAATGATGTGGTTGACGCTCAGTTCCTGTAGACTTTCAAGGCAAGACTGGGTCAGGCCTTAGGCAACCTGGTCTAGTTGTCCATGTCTCTGTTTATTGTGCAGGGGAGTTGGCCTTTAGAAGTTCTTTCCAACTCTAAAGGTTTTACAATTCCATAACGAGAATACAGTACACAAAGCCATTGGGAGTGGTGAAAGTTGGGACTACATAACTAATTCGAAAAACAGTCCTATACTAAATGTACCAAATATAGAGATGGTGATATGAGTTAAGAATGGATGTAGCTAACTGGCATACAGGTTAAATAAATAATATTTTTACTGTTTGCTTGTCCAAAAATTTTGACATGTCTCAATTGCATTACTAGAAGCTTCACATAAAACAGAAAACCATGGGGACTGTGAAAAAGAGCCATCTGTGCTGTAAATGCTGTAAGAAGACATTTTACAGCTTTGTCATAACCCTTGAAAACTGACTGGTAATCAACTGCTGAATACAAGGTGTCATTTTAGATGGGAAAGAAAGTTTACTTGATTGTAAAGTTTAGAAACAGATCAAAAGTCAATTTCCTTTAAATTATCAGCAACAAACTCTGTGTCTGCAAGTCAATAACAAACTGCTGACCTTCTTCCAAGGCCATTTGCCACTGTTAGAGTAAGAATCATAAGTTATAAGTTTGAATGAAGACATGGAACTCTACACTTGCACTGTAAGATCCAAACAGAGGGGGAATAACATGCCTGAAGGTACCTAACAGAAGGCAGAAATAAGTAAATAAGTAATTAGACAGTACTAGCTGATAGAGATTCTGGAAGCAACCTCAGCAAGGATTTGCAGCATTCTTGTTAACAGCACAATTTCTCAGCAAACATACAGTACATAGCTTTAGTGGTCAGTAGTCTTCCAGGTCAATCTCCTGCATTTAGCAGGCCTACTTTTATTGTAACAGCATTTCTTCACTGGTTTGGTTTTTGTTTGTTTGTTTGTTTTACAAGGAATCTTGTTGAAATTCTAATAAAATATGATATTTATTTTCATAGAGAAAAGATAGCAATAGTTTAGCTTCAGAATTGGTGTGGAAATATCTACCTGAAAATGGACATCTCACAAGCAATCAAGTTTAATATATGTCTATATCTGGCAATGTACTTATACACACTAAAAACTCACTTTTTTACTATTATTTATAAACACCCAAACTTCAGTGTTGTTTTTAAGATGATACTATAAGACCTGGTTTCCTGTGAAACTCTTGGTGCCTCCTGATTTGAAAAAATAATTTACTGTAAAGGAAATGGAATTGTCATCTGTGTTTAAATTATGCTCAGCAAGAACGACATCTTTGGGTAAAGATTTGCTGTCATATCATGAGGTATGTATAGTTTTCAAGGATCATTTTTGCCCCTTGTGAGATAAGTGCTATTTCTGGATTGCCTTTGTGACTAGCTAACATTTCTGAAGTTTACAAATTATAACTTTTAGTAGGCACTTATGAGGGAAGATTAAATGAAGAAAAGATGACATATAGATGTAAATAACTGCAGTTAATGTTTCTGGAACCTCAGTTCATGTTTCTGGAAATTCTTCCTCTCATTATATTTTTCAGGGTTTTACTGCAAGTGTTAGCAGAGTCAACGCTTTCCAGGATACTGACCGATCAGAACTTAAAGGTATAGAAGCAGAGAATTTATCTGGATTCGTGATAATAATGAGCAAAAAACACTGAGAATGTAAGCAAATTTAGTTTCATTAGAGATTCACCACTCCGTACAAATCTTAATAGTTTTATAGTTAATTGGATTAATGTTGTTAAAGTAACAATTTAGGAGTGCCTGTGTAAATTAAATACAATAGCAACTATGTCGACAAACCCTCTATTACACATAAATACCATAGAATACTGATAACTCATCTCCTGGGAGAAAAATTGATCAGCTTAACTGCAGGAGTAAATTGCTGAAGTTCCCACACAGCTGCTTAAAATTAGTTGCTTGGTCAATTTTTAAAACATAACATGACTAAGTAGGAAATAATTCCTGGTGTTCTGTAATTACAATACCACTGTTGTCAATTAACAGAGTTCTAGCAGTCAAGACAAATTGTAATTCACTGTTTGAATTATAGCTTTCCTAGTTTCCATTAATCCTAATAGGTCAGAGCTGGTGCTCATCGGAGAAACTGTATGAAAACTTCTCCCATTGTAATGCACTGTTATACAAACATGAAAAATCCTTCATGAAATAAAATGATTCTGCAAGAATTTCTGTTCAGACTATGCTTAAAAATTAAATTGAGGCCATATGACATGATTTCTGGTTAAATATATTCATTTTTTATTCTCTCTTAAAAATGTACTTATGTTTTCACTTAGATGTATTTAAATCTTATGTATATCAACCAGGAAATTGCAAATGGGAAACAAAATTATTTCAGTCAAATATGAATTTTATGAAAATTCTTGGAGTCAGGGGAATATTTTGTAATATGAGCTAGTTTAAAATAAACAAGATCATGTTATGCACAAACTCTCCCATTTATATAACCTTTGCTCCTCACAGAAATCTCCAGAGGATCCTTTTCCCCCAAAATAGTTTTTTTTTTCCACTGCATGCATCTTTCTCTTATTTCTCTACCTTAATCTTCCAAAGGATATCCCAACAACCTTGTTATCTTGTTCATTTCCTCTTGAGAGGCAAGGAGAGGGGCAAACAAGGTCTGTTTCCTTCTCATCATCTTCATTCTCAAAACTCTGTAGGAAAGAAAAGGACAAGCCCTGCACAGCAGACTCTGAGCTGTATTCCACAGTGATGCTCTGAATTCACACAAGTCTGAAGGACACCCATTAGCCTGGCACTCAGAAAATCTTCGCTGTGCTTCATAGTGTTTTCCCATGGTAGAAATGTTGTTCAGAAAATACAATATTTAGTTTGCTCATCCCTGAAGTAATCCTGAGCAAAAGTTAAGGGCAGTGACGATGCAGCTGTGCAGCAACCCACCTCCCAACACTGCTGTGATTATTAGGCTTTTTTGGAGCCATCTGTTCAGTGTTATTAAAAGTGATTACTGATAATTGACTAAAGGCAAAAACTCCCTGTTTTGGTGTTACATTAAATTATCTCTGCATTGCAATATAATTCCTTTGGCTTTATTCTTGACATCCAAATTAAGTTTAAATGAATGCATGATCATTAGAGCGATTACACTGCATAACAAGGAGTTAAGAAGGACATGATGCTCAAAAAAAAAAAAAAAAAATCCTTTAATACACAAAGAGAGTTACTGCATTGTGTTTCAAATCTGTTTTCTCTTTTGCTGTAGCTTTTAGTTAGTAAATCCACATGTCTCAGCTACATGAATATTTGAAGAACAGCAGGATCCTTACCATCCACAAAACTCTGACAATGTTTTGACATATCTTTTCCTTCCTTTTTTTCCTTTGTTTCAAGAGCTCCTTTAACTTACCTTTACAAAAGCCTGTGGGCATTCTTCTACAGCAGTCATCTTGTTTAAATTTATAAAATACAGATTCCAGCTTGGATAATAAGATCTGGTTTTCCTGGCAGGGAGAACAGTGCTACAGTAGTCTGCCATTTGTGAGCAATCTCTGAATAGAAAAACATTAGGAGCAGAACTTAAGAAAGCTTACATTAGCTCTGCTGTGAACACGTTGTAAGAGATTATTCTTTTACATCATTGTCTCAAAGCTTGCTGAGGACACAGATGAACAAGTTCAGGCGAGTCCTGGGCAGGGGTTGAGAAATCCTTTGTCTGGAGAACTTTGAACAAGGCCTGGGCGAGGGTTGTGAAATCTTTTGTCTGAGGGGCACACATGGACAAGGCCAGGGCAACGAGAGAGATAAGCTGCAGCTTAATGGCCGTGAAGCGGTCTTTTGTGTGGGTTTATCTCGAGGAAGATGGCCATCTCAGGGGGAACTCACATGACTCTTGCTCAAGCACCCGGGGATGTCATGTAGGCAGGAAAAGAAGGATAAAATGGGGACCTACAATCATGAGGTTTTCTGGCAACAGATTCCTCATGAAGAACAGAGATTTTCTGGCAACAGATTCCTCATGAAGAAGAAGAGGTTTCTGCCATGAAGAAACCTCACGACCTGCCTCTCTCCCTCCCGGACTTGCTCTGCGTTCTACAAAGATGCTGAAGAAGAACAAAGGTGTCTGCCATCAGATTCCTCACTACGGAATGCCTGCATGCTGACGGACTCTCCTGGGCCTGATACCCGAGTCCTGCTGCTTCCCCCCGGATTGGCTCTGCGACTGCCTCCTGCTGCCTGCTTGCTGCCCGAGGCCGGCCACGCTGCAGCTCTTCCCCCTGCTGCTTCTGCCTCCGACCTTCGAAACGTCGTGCAGCGGGACCGCTGCTGGATCCTGGTGGTGAGTATCCCCGCTTTACGCGATTCTTGCTTCTTTCCTACCTTTTCTATCGCCCTTCTTCCCTTGCCCGTCTCCCTGATTAGGATTTATAATAAACTGGTTGGACTGACATATGAACCGTTGTTTTTTAATCTCATGCCGGGTATACAGATACTAAAAGAACCTCATCTCCCTCCTATAAATTGGAGCAAGACACACCTCCATAGATGTTGAATTTTAGAGATAAGTAGGCTATATAATAATTATATTTTGTCTCCTTAGCCACTGTTTATTCTAAGTAATATTTATTTCAACCTTGGGATTCCCCTAAGAGCTAGAAGTTTATACAAAAATAACCAAAGGCTTCCTGTATGACCAGGCAGAGAGATGGACTAAAAACTGGTGGAATGACCAGACCCAGCATGTGGTGGTCAGTGGCACAGTGTTGTGTTAGAGGTCAGTAACCAGGGATATGTGTGACAGCAGTCCAGTCATACTCAACTTAATCATATAGAAATGGAGTTTCTATATTACAGAATAGAGTTGGAGTGAAGTGTACCCTCAGCAAGTTTGTCGATTACACAAAAGTACTAGGACTAGCGTATATGCCAGAAGGTCGAGTTGCGATCCAGGGCAGCCTTGTTAGGTTGGGGAAATAAGTAGACAGACATTCAGCCATTTCCAGGAAAACAGAGCTTATCCAGTGCAACATATTCTTGCGAAGTCAAGTGCCATCTTTCTGAACAATCTCTCCTTCCTCTTTTTTACTCACACTTTTATTGCTGAGAACACTATTATAAGTTATGCAATATCACTATACATAGGGATCCCAGCATATAAAGATGAGGCCTGGAGCACCACTCCTCTAAGGAAAGGCACCTGAGACTGTTGCACCTGGACAAGAGAAGGCTCAAGGGGAATTTTATCTGTGCTGACAAATACATGCACGGACTACAGATCTAGACTTTTGTCCAGTGCCAGGACAAACGGCAGTGGGCACATACAGGAGCACAGGAGGTTCCATCTGACCGTGAGGCAGCATTTCTGTGCTGTGTGGGTGATGGAGTGGTGGCACAGGCTGCCTAAAAGCTATGGGATCTCCTCTTTGATGGTGTCCAGAAGCCTGACATGGGCCTGAGCACCCTGCCCTGGGTGTCCCTGCTGGAACTGGAGTTGAGACAGTTGGCTTCCAACCATTCTGTGAATCTGTTATTCTTCTTCACTACATCAGTCTGATTTTTTGTTTGAATTATCAAACACTGCAGGAATAGTCTTTAGTTTCTTTGGGGAATAGGTGCATACTTCAAATGAGAAAATAGTACCAAGTATATGAAAAATATTGTATTTCTCAAAGTTTAGTTTCACTCAGCACATAATTTGGAATCTGTCATTTGGAAGGCAAGATACTGTTGCTTCTCACGTCATTTTCTGTATGGACCTCACTGATTTAAAAAAAAAAAAAAATCCAGAAGAAGAAAGAATATAATTTTTCTTCTGATTTGTCTTCTAAGTTTCTTTGATATTGAAAATTCCAAACTTTTAGAGATTATGACTTAAGAATTAAAAGAAGGCTTAATCTGATAGAATATGTTGTTCTTAATGTTGTAAATTAATAGATTTAAATAATTTCTTTTTTAAATAAAAAATATTTATTTAAATAACTTCTTTTTAATTTTTTTTTTTTTCTTTTAAGATGTTAAAGGGATGATTTTGAAAATGTTGAAATCTCTCCAGTTTCAACATTGATACTTCTTTGTGGACATCTTTTAGCTAGGGAGAAAACAAAATAAGGCTTCTCAATGGAATTATAATCCCAACTCATTTCATATCTTATTTAATTATTGTCATATTTAAATTGAACTAATGTGCTGAATGAATAGCAGAGAGAAAATAAAACAGTGTTTTTTTTCACTTCATCTCTATTCGTAGAAACAAAACTTTCCAAGAACTGACTATTTCATGTTCTGGATTGGCTGCAATTCAGAAGTAAATGTTAAAGTAATTTATTAAAGCCAGTTCGGTCCTGACACGTGTTTTCCTTCCAAAATTCAGTGATCAATAGACTAGCCAATTAATGCCTAAGACAGGAAACACAGGCAAACATTGGAACTAATATTAAAGATAAGTAAATCCTTGTTTCAGGATCTGATGAAACAATCTAGCAGTGGATCTGCACAGTTTTGTTTGTTTACATATCAGTTTCTCTTTGATAACCATAAAAATAAAGTTTTAAACATCTTTTCACTGAATTGCTGCTTTATGAATTCTTGTACCAGTGCAGTACTCATCTCAAAATTTCAATCTGTTTCTTTTACAAAGGTGGATCAGATACAATCAAAGTGAAAAAGTGATCTGAACTATGGACAATCCATGGAACCGCAGCATTAACTCTTTAACTCATAATGTAGTTATGTTATGATGTGGAAAACCAATAACAAAAATCATAAAACCATGACAAATAGTCCAAGCTAAAATATCACCTTTCTTCCAGCTTGCCCTAATCTGCTCTCAAGGGTAAATATATATATATATGTATATATGTATATATACGTATATGTATATATACATACATCTTCTGTCTTTTGTTATGATATGCAAATCCATGCCTCCATCTAAAGAGAAATTAATTATTCTGAAGTTACATTTTGACGGCGGTTTTAGACACAAATAACTTGTTTTTATCTATATCTGGTCCTATACTGCATCCTAAAACTCAGTCACACTACACTGCTTCTTTTAGATGAACTGACAAAACCATGAGTTTTTCCAAACAGCACTAAGATATACTGTAGTTAAGATATTACCCAATGGCAGCAAGTCATGTTATATTGCTAATAGTGGAGAAAAACTCCACAGAAAGTTCTGCTTCTAAAAGTCAGGACCAGAAAGTTGTTGAATGTCTCACTGTATATTTTATTTTCAAAGACTGTCTATAAATCTTTAATCTGTATCCTCTTTGGTGAAAGGATTAGACATTGACATCGAAGAGAAATGAGAGTTACTTAAGACATTGCAAGAACAGGTTACAGCAAATTGTTAACAAAAAGCACCTTGAAAGACTAAAATCAGAATAAAAATATAAATATATTTGTATGTGTATATATACATATGTACAAAATTGTATCCTTTGCTGTAATTCTCAGAAATCTGGGTCTGTTATAAGCATGTTTATATATAGGTTGCTCTGAAAATAATGCCTCCTATTTATTTCCATAGAAACTCATCAATGTTTTATGAGCTGGTTTGTCCAGGTTCCATGGCTAATGAAGCAGGAAGACCCATTGACTCACACCCTGGGAAAAGGGAAAGGGGAAAAGAGAAAAGATGGGCCTAAAAACAACAGTGGCAATGATTTGAGGAGGAAAGTTATTTTATGAAAAAAGATATCAGAATGCAAGATAATACAATATAATACATTATAATATAGTATAACTGGAATTGAAGCAAATAAATAAAATGAGTGTGTCCAAAAAAACAAAGGCCTTACTCTAATGCTGAAGGAGAAACTTCTAACCAAGATGAGCAGAGAGAGAAAAAAGAATTCTCGTGATAAGTGAACAGTTTTACCTTTCCCTCTGAATGGAAAATGGAAGCAGAACAAAGCAAAGTCCTCTGGGATATGTAGTAGTTCTTTTCTTCTGAGAACCAGGCACATGGAACTTTTGATGATCCATGGAACTGGAGCATTAACTATTTAACTCCCAATGCAATACATGATGTTATGATGTGGAATACTGATAACCAAAATCATAAAACCATGACAAAACTACAACAGACATAAAGAACACAATAACATTATTTGATAAAGCAAATTACCATCTACAAAACGTTATTTTTTAGCATAGTCACAACCAGTAGTTATGCATTTTCATCAGTGATGAACTAGAGCCTGCACGTCAGGCTTGTAGAAGTCTTCATGGTCATCTTGAACATGACTTGACTTACACATCTGCATGGAGGAATTTAGTGACACACTTTTGCTTCATCTGCACTTCCATGTCAGACTCATTTTCATCAGACTGTCCCTCTGCTGCCATCTGTCACACAGCAACAAAATGTAAGTAAATATTGGTGAGAAGGTTCAACTCCTGCCATCCATCAACATCCTCTGCTGACATCACGAGCCAATATGATAGAACAGGAAACATTAATTTTGGAGGAGCCCTAGTAGATCTTTAAGTCTGGAAAACTGACTTAAAAACTGTAAAGAAACAGTTTGATTTCTGATTATATATTTTTTGTTTAAGCCTACCTATGTAGTTGAAGGTGAGAGAATGTTAGAGCTCTGATCTCTCTAGTCACAAATGAGAATACTGCAATTCTCAGTATACAAGATGAACTGAGAAATGTATACAAACTAGTAATCCCGATATGATGAGACTTTTTTATTTTTCCTTTATTTTCTAAGTTAGTGAAATAGCAATGATAAGTTATTTTCTTCCTTTTAGTCCTAGACCAGTGTCAGTGAAATCTGTTATACCTGATCCCTAAGTACTCTTTATATTTTCTACTTAACTTCCATGCCTAATTAGCAAACTCATGAGTTTTCCACTATGTAAATCAGTATAATATAATCAGACACTGCTCTATATTTACCACTCTAAGGTTGAGTTGAGCAGATCATTTTACCGCGGTTTCCAAAATGCTGGGGGAGCCACAGCACCAAACAGCACTATTGTATTACTTTAATATTGCCCACTGCAATTCTCACATGCAATGTCTTTCAGCATCCACTTATCTTAGGGAAGAATTACTTTTAGTGTAAAGGGCTTTTAATTTTGTAATGAGTACCCAGTATGCACAACAGTTTACTGGACAAGTGAAGCTATTAAGTGTAATTACTTTGTCTTTTCATCCTCTCCAATAATAATCCACACATTGTTACAGTAGTTATTGTCTAGCTGTAAAATAAGGGGCTATAAAAGAAAGATTTCTGTGGTTAGAATATTTAAGGGGATTACAGACTGTGCTCTAAAAATGATTCAGCTTCACAAGATTCCTACTAAAACAAAATGATCAAGATGGATGAATTAAAGTAAGGATAGAATAAATCTAATTGGATTTTGATTTTTTTCTACAAACTGCTCCAAATCCAAGGCACAGATTTCATTTCTTGGACTCATTACGTGGAACGCTTGCCACTTATAATCCACCCAACCTGTCAGTATCATCTAACATTTTATTCACTGGCATTCAAAAGTGTATACCTACAACTCTCCAAAGCTTAAAGAAACAAATTATATAAGCTAAAATTAACCAATAGGTAGAACAACAATAACAGCAACAAAAATATGTTTTTATGTTTAAATAGCTATTATTTTATTCTATGCATCAAAGCTATTCTATACTCTTTAAGACGTATGCTCTCAGTGATGACACTACTCATAATTATAGTAGTGAGAAAATAAACCTTGTATTCCTTTATTTTACAATTATATAATTATGGAAATATCACTTCTCCAAAGTAAATTGTCACATATAAGTGAGTAGTTTTAAATTAAATAACTGTTTGAGAGGGAACAATTCCATCATTTTTTGTGTGTGCTCGCTCTAGGGAGTTGAGGTTCCTTATCACATCTCAGAATCTTCCATTTGTATTATTTTCTTCTTCAGTTGTGAAAACATTACTCACGGAAGACCTCAGGTGGAAAAAATTGTCTGGCATTGCAAGCATTTTGCACATATTGTAGCTACTGCTTTCAGAGTAAATAATGTTGAAACAGTTCTTGAGTCGTCTTCCCAGGCATTCCACCAGCCCTTAACCTGGTAGGAATGGTTCGAATAAATGATTTTAAGAACAGACTAGGCACATTCATGGAAAGTATGCTCATCAGCAGCTATTAACAGTGAACTATGTGTAATCTTTGGCTTGCCAATGACAGACTAAAATCACACATTTTTTCCCATTTATTTATCTTCTTGCCCTGGAGCAGAATGGTCCCTGTATAAAGCTGTGTGAATCTTAGATTTCACCCACCAGACATTTGCTCATATTCTTAAACTTTTTTTTTTTTTTCTTTTATGTTGTTTTCAACGCTTGCTGAACAATGATGGTGCCTAAACAGTGCATATGAGCACTGATGTGTGAGGTATATTTCAGCAGTGGCAACAGTGACAGTGGTATATTTTTACTGATGCAGATTGTTATGTGAGTAGCTGACAGAAATGCATAGTTAATAGTGATGACTATGATTAAAAATATGATTCTGTGGCTGAGAACTTACCCTATCGAATAGTGTTACTGTGCTCTTCGTATCTGTTGTAGTCTTCATGAAAATAGTGGAAATAAATAGTAGGCACTACTTTTGGATCAACCTATCCAAGAGAATTCCTCTTCACTCAGTAAGGTCCAGGCAAGCTGACAGGTTGGTAATACATACTCTAAGTGTTTGATGAAAAGACTTTTCTACCAGAGATGCCTGTCATGAATCAGTTGTATTAACTTAAAGGTAAAGCCCAGCTTCTGAACAACCCTGGAGAGAGTTCTGAAAGTCTTTGGAAACCTGTTTAGCTGTTCCTTTTGGTTTGCTTTGCATTAATGCTGTTGGCCCTTTTTGTCTCATCAATGACATAAGGACGTTCCTGTTATTTCAGGTTGTTGGCTGGTTTTATGGCCAAGACTGAGGAGAGAAGAATGTGAAGAAATGTAGAGCACCAATTCCTTAATTTCAGTAAAATATATAGCAATGATAAATGCCACTTATAGTGCAGTGCTATTTATTTACATATTTTGCTAGTTCTAATCTGTGTAAGGAAAAAGAAATTACAATAAGCAAAAGCCTATTTCATTCTTCATAATGTTAAAATACATATTAAATAATATAATCATAGAGGCAAAGAATCATAGAATCATAGAGTGGCTTTGGTTGGAAGTAATCTCAAGGATCATCAAGCTCCAAACTATGTGAATACATTGGTATGCTTCTCAAACTTCACTTACATTTTTCTATTTCCAATGTTAATGAAAGACCACATATAATAAGGAAAATAGATAATGATATGATATATAGCTACTTTCAACACAATCTACATAACATCTTTATTATCATTGAATGAATCACATCTGTTATGTTACTGCTAGATTAGAGATAATGAATGGAAATTATAGACATTGCCAAAGGCATAAGTTTCATTAAGTTTCATGTATATTGAAAATATTAAATTATATTAAAAAATAAAATATATACCACTTGAAATAAGATACCAATCATCTTTTCTTTCCAGATAAATTATTTTTTAAAACCACCTTGAAGAGTCTCATTAGGAAACAAAATGCATGAATGATTAACCAAATAATACACCAACATTTCCTAAGAAATTGGACTACAGTTTAAAAGAGTATGGCATTTGTTGGCATTGATTCAAAGGATTTTTCCAAGACGTGGTGAGCTCATAATCTAACTTTCTTTGAAAATCTAAGATTTAATATTTCGGAGATTTTTTATTTTTTCTTTGCCATTATAAACTATGAGTGTTAAAAATAGTCTCAAAGTCTCAATAGAGAGTTTCAGCTGGCAACACCTGTCCTTTTGGCTGAAGTGGTAGATCTTATACTCCTAGCTCTGGTTGTCTCTGGTTCAAACTGATCTGTATTAAACAAAAAATCACAAACATGGTAGAACTATACTTTTAATTTTCACTTTCACTTCTGCTGACACATTAATGTGGAAGAATTTCAGCAATTTGTTTATTTGTTTAAGAAAAGAATAAACTATAAGTGCCAAAGGAACAACACTTCCCATTCTGTCATTGCTAATGCACTCAACATCATATAAGCCACTTATTTAACTGTCTCCACACTGGTAAGAAAACAACATTCTTCCTTAGTTAGAAAATACATTATGACATGCTCCTTGCATCCTTCATAATAAAACATACATTTTTATACAGGATGGATATTCATTAAAAAATTATTTGTCTGATTATGTTTGTATTATTTATATTACAAAGAAAATACAATCACGTTCTCTGATTCTTCATTTTCTCTTCAATTGCATACAGATTTGTGCCTTGCTTCTAAAATGAAGCTGAAACAGATATGTTTTCATTATCTACAGATTCACCTATACAAGCTGAATGACCTTTCAACCCACTTTAAAATTCCTGAATGTTTTCTACCAGTCAGTTTACATTTCTTTCGCATTTTTGTAGTAGTAGATTTTAAATCTAATGTAACACAAGAACCTGACATGCTTTGTTGATTCTTGTTATTACAATTTATATGCAAACTAGTTTTTTACTATCTTGGTCGCCTTATGGCCTTAATAGATTTCAAAATCTGCACCAATTTTTAATTGTTTATTGGATTAGATTGGATTAGATCTCCATTCTTAGTATAACTTGCATTTGTTACAATTCACTATGCATTTCAAACAATGTCTTGTTCTTCAACTGCCATTTAAGGAAACTAGAAATGTTTTCTCTATTTGTCATTGCCAGGACCTAAACGTGACTATTTATCTCTCATAACAGGAAGAAAGAGATGAAAAACATAATTCTTAGGAGATCTCCTTTCAGGAGACAAGGACTAGGCCTCGGTAAATTTTTGTGACATAGAACGATTCAAAAATCTGAGAATGATACTTTTTCCACTTTAAACTGAGTATTAAAATGAGTTGTGTGTAAAACTTTCATCCAGATATTTTCAAATTTTGTGTCTGGTGTTAGAGATTTGCATTTATAAGTAGAACTTCCTTTTTCTTGCATGCAAATGAAATTTAATCAGAAGAAAATAACAGCAAATCAAATCCAAGGATTTTATGAAACATTAGAGAAGAACTGTAGAGAATCTTTTTTTTTTTTTTTTTTTTTTCTGTAATAGTTATCACAATACAACAACAGCATAGTAGTTTGTATGAGCAAACTTCATGTAGTAAGTTAATTGCTTTATGCTTTGTGGCATGCTGAGTAGCATCATACACTATTATATTTTCACTTCTAGGTGTATGACTACAGACAGTTCCTTGGGACATTTTTTGGTGTGATTACACTGTTCGTTGACTCTCTCAACTAAAATGGAAGTAAAAATACCACTAAACAGACAAGTAGTTTCATATATCATTATTTTCATCTCCAAACCAGCCCAGTTGATGAACTTATATTTAAATTCTTAGTGACTTCAATTTAAATAGCTCTCTACTTAGTATGTCCTATTTAGATATACTTCCGCCATTTTTAATTTTCTTCTCATTATGAAAGAATGATGTCCACGTTCTAGTTACAGAATAAGGAAGTCAGGAGCAAGAGAACTTCCAATGTACACTTACTAGGCTACAGTCAAGGTAAAGATGTTGAATTTTTCAATGATCCCTATCCCAGTTGGATAGTTCCATTTACTTATTTCAATTACTGCCTTGGGACAATTTTGTTAAAGAGAATAAAATGTAATGCCTAAAAGCTAGCTTCTACTTTGTTGCATTAATGTCCATAAAATGTTCAGTTTAATTCAACAGAGGATTTAATCATAAATCAGCAAATGTGAAAGCTGGACTTATTATTCTATAGCGCGCCAATGGATTCACCATTACTTTGTAAGATTTGGTACTCATTATTACTCTGCCCTGATAAATCCCACATCTGTGATATTCATTTGATTACTTGGCTGTGTAAGTGTTGTCCTGTAACAAAAGGACAAACATTTCTTGCTGTATGTTAGTGTTCATTCCCATCTGTAATATTTTACATAGTCATGATTTGAATAGTAAGGCAGAAATCTGTTCAAGCTTTGCCAAGGGCTATTTTTAGCTTTGCTTCACTCTCTACTTTCTTCAAGGTATATGTGTCTGGAATATTATAACTACAAATTATTTATGCTGGATAAAGTAAGTGTGATTTAGGAATGAAGATCCCATTATTACATTATCACTCTTGGAATCTGCAGTCATATAAATTTCTTCACAAGAGCAACAGAAGGCATAATGAGAAAAAGGATATCCTATTATGTCACTATGATGGAGGGAAGGAGGACGACTTGTGCTATTTTCTTTTCTGGAGCTATCTAGCTATCATGAATAAAATATCTCCTTCAGGTCTAATGGAATAAAACTAGAATCATACTATCCTAAATAATTTTTCATCCTAAATAACCCTAATATTTTTAAACAGCAATTTATGTTATAGTCCCATCCTGGTAACTGTACCATGAAAAGAAGAAATTTAGATTCATAAAATCTACTTGCACATCTAAAATAGGATTTTGAACTTTAGTAAGGAAGACTGAGAAAACTGAGACTGCCAAGTGATAATGTCTGTTTTGTAGTGCTGTTTAGGACTTGCAGCTGCTGAATCAACTGGAATCTTCACTGCAGACCTAATAAGTAAAATTTAGCCATTCTGAGCCTGAGCACATAGGATGATTTTAAGTTCATCACTAAACACAGTAGATGTGTGTTCATATGGAAACTGTAGGAGAAAATGCTATCAGACTACTGCATCATAGATCAGCAGCTGGAGCAACTGCAAGAGTGGCTGACAAATTCAATATCCTCTTGTCACTCCAATGAAACTCAAGCCTACAAAATCCTTAAGAGAGATCCTAAGGCACATCCTTCATTTATTTTTAATTATCATTCAACCACAGTGAATGACAGTATCTCTCCAACCACTTAGAGTAAAGTCTATCCAAGGTCAAACCCTCGAGTTTTAAGAAACCAAGAAGGAACCAAAGCAAGCTGCACTGCAGTGACTCCACCACTTCTCTGGGCAACCTATTCCAATAACTCACCACTCTTTCTGAGAAGAAATTTTACCTAATATCTAACCTGAATGTCTCCTGTTGCAGCTTAATGCCATTCCTCTCATGCTGTTACCTGGAAGAAGAGGGCTGACCCCCACCTCTCCACAATCTCCTTTCAGGTGGTTGTAGTGAGTGATAAGGTCTTCTCTGAGCCTCCTCCAGAGTGAACAATCCTGGTTCTCTCAGCTATTCCTCATAAGACCTGTGCTCTGGGTATTTCACAGCTTAGTTGCCTTTCTCTGGACAAATTCTGAGGCCTCAATTACTTTTTTGTAGTGAGCAGCCCAAAACACAGTACTTAAGATGCAGTCTCACTAGAGCTGAGTACAGGGGAACAATCACTTTCCTGCCCCTGTTGTCCACCTACTTCTGATACAAGCCAAGATGCTTGGCCATCTGGGCACACTGCTGGCTCACGTTCAGTCAGGTGTCAGCTAACACCCTCAGATCTTTTTCTGCCACACAGCTTTCCTATGCATGTAGCTTAGTATGGGGTTGTTGTGACCAAAGTGCAAGACCCAACACTTGGTTATTCTTGTTGAACCTTATACAATTGGCCACAGCCCATCAATTCAGTCTGCCCAGATTCCTCTGCAGGGCCTTCCTTTCCTCAGGCAGTTTGACACTTCCCCCCAACCTGCTGTCCTCTGGAAAGTTACTAAAAGTGTACTCGATCCCCTAATACAGATCAAGAAATATGTTAAACAGGGCTGGTCCCAATAATGACCCCTAGGGAACACCACTAGATGGAGTAGAAGGTCACTAAGTGCTCCTTCATCTTTAAAACTCCTTCTTGAGGGGTGACCATCCTTCTTGGACCCTTTTACCCTTCAGGACTGGCTCTCTTACCAGCTGCGTCAGGAAGTTATCTTAATAGCACACATCTTCAAAAATGTAGGCTGACATCAGATATTAGGAGTGTTATGGTTGTTTTGATCCCAAAAACAAGAGTGCTGAAAATTTGGAGCTGGGGAATATAGCTTCATTATCTAGCAGAAAAGTTACCAAAGTTCTTTGACAATTATTTCATATATCGACAGTTATCAACAGCTGCAGTGGTGCATTTTATTTATTTATTTATTTTAGGAATGTGTGTTTAGAATATCAAATTTATTTACCAATGTGTGAACAGAAATTTCCTCAAAGATCACCTGCAATTACTGCTGCCATATGAATAAAAACATGTGGGTCATTTTTATTCTTTTCCTTTGTGTCTTAACTATACAGAAGGAAAAAATGAAAGAATATTCTGAAATAGACTTTACCTCCCTCTCATTTTAGTGCTTCTTTAATATCCACAGTGATGATTTTGTACATACAGTTCAGTAATTTTTGGCTTTTGAGAGTATAAAAATAAGACAGCTATGTATCCTGTTGCTGATTTATAATTTATACGGTAAACACCTTACAATCCATTTATACAGATTAAAGGTATGCAAGATTCTTTGATGGGCAACTTCAAAAGAAAAGTAAGCTTAATATATCTTTCTTACCTGATGGACTAATGTACTTACTCAAGCTAAATGGCTTAAATATGCTGATTTGTCACAAGCTTATATTTGAGAAGAAGATGTGTTCAGGCATATCATGAGAATATAACAAGCTTCATATAAAGTATTCTCCAACATATTAGGCAGTTCAGAACTAAAGAATCATTTTTGATGCTATATAATTAAATATGAATCTGCAAGAGGGGTGTTTTACAAATCAGGAAGGTTATTATGTCATTTCTCGAGCATATATCACATAATCACAGAACTGCGGGGAAGGCACCTCTGGAATACAGCTAGTCCAAACTCCTGCTAAAGCAGAATCAAGCTCTAGGTTGCACAGGAAAGTGTTCAGGCAATTTTTAAATATCTCCAGGGAAGGAGCTTTTCTGGGAAGCCTTCTGCAGTGCTCTGTCATATCTAGATGGAGCTTCCTGTGTTCCAACTTGTGACTGTTGTCATTTGTCCTGTTGCTGGGCAACACTTAAAAGAGAGACTCATGCTCTTGACAGTTGCCCTTCACATGTCTTACAAGCATTGATAAGATCCTACTCAGTCTTCTCCTCTCCGGGATGAAAAGCCTCAGGACTTCTCCTATAAGGGAGATGCTCCAAGCCCCTATCTTTCCAGATGATCCTTTTATTTCATGATTGGGGGAGACCAAAACTGACACAGTGCTCAATTTATGCCCTCCGCAGGGCAGAGTAGAAGAGGAGGATCACCTCCCTCTACCTGCTGGCCACACTCTTTTTAATGCACCCCAAGATACCATCGCCCTTCTTGGCCACAAGGGCACCCAAGTCCTTCTCCACAGAACTCCTTCCCAGCTGGTTACCCCCTAACCTGTACTGATAGTTGCAGTTATTCTTCCCCGGTTGTAGGACTCAAGATGTGCCCTTGCTGAACCTCATCAGGTTCCTTCCTGCTCAACTCTCAATCTGTCCAGGACTCACTGAATTGCAGCAGAGCCTTCTGGTTTGTCAGCCACTTCTCCCAGGTTTGTATCATCAGCAAATTTGCTGAGAGTGTCCTCTATCAGTTCGTTGAAGTCATTGATGAAGATGTTGAACAAGACCCTGCCCAGTCTCCAGAGTTAATTCCAAGTGGTCCTTCATCTTCCTTATTAAATAAACTTTCTTCTTCCATTTGTGATTTTCCATGAGCTCTTGGCTGATCACGAACCTATCCTGAAGCCAACCTGAATCAGGAAGTTATCCTCAACACACTCCAAGAGTCTCCTGGATTGCATGTAGCCAACCATGGATGAGAGCCAGTGAGCATGTCAGGGGAGGAACAGGGAATAAAAAGGGGAGAGATGCTCTCTAATTGTTTCTACAGTGTTCTGTTTTTGTCCTCACTGTAAGCTCATGTTGAAATAGGTTCACTTCCAACAGTGGTGCGTCATTATTAGAATGTGACCTTTTCCTTCAGCCTCACTGTGGGGAAATGCAAGTGAAATGGTGGCTGATTAAAGTACTCTTTGTTTTTCTAGAAAAGCACATAAATTCTATTAAACACCTATTTTTAATCTTCTGTAAACTATATATCTCAGCTGTTTATTTTTTACTACTTTGTTCATAAGATTTAGTATAAGTAGTATAATTAGTGATCTGGTATACTCTCTGTGTCATCAGTACTCAGTGGCCACATCAGTATTGCCTAAGACTAGCAATCTCCTGTGTTTCAAGATATCTCTTTTGTTCAACTATCATTCCAGCATTACATTAATCATCTCAATTTTGTATTTAATTTTATATGTAGTTTGCTTTCCTTCTTCCTTCTCGTGTGTACCCAGTCATTATAATTTCAACCAAGTAAATATCATTATTCATTTCTCCAAATTCACCTAAATTGACGCAACTTAAGCTAGCAGCTTTGTCTACTATGCTTTTTACTGTAAAATAGCAAATGTACGTATAGTACACAAAGTTTTTGCTTTAGAAACAAAGTATTCCTGAAAACAAATAAACAAACAAATACACATTTGTGTAAATAATTGCTTTTGAGCAACTATTTTTCTTTCATAGAAGGCACCAGTCAAAGAGAGAAAACAGCCCCTATGCTAGACAGCATGAGTAATGAGTTAGAACATGAATGAGACTTCTTGTTATAGTTGTATTTTTTTTCATTCTCGAGCAGCTGGAGCCCTGCAAGTGTCATTCTTGGCACAGCCTCTTGTAGGGCTGAGGAGAGTCCTCCTCTCTGGGAGTTGATGGGGCATCCCCGATGCTTGGATGAGTGGGCAGCTTCTGCTCTGTGGGTACAGCAGCAGGTAGGGAATATCCAGGACCTCCACAAGGGTATTTGTCATGATGTGGCCCTGCAGGGATGCTGAAAGCCCTTGGGCTGAACATGAGGCTGGCTTCCTGCCTCCTGTAAGTGTGAGTCCTGTCAGCCCAGCAGCCTGTGGGCCACTTGGCTACTGCTGTGCTGCACAATGAACTCCATGAACTGGCACATGAAGGTCCCCATGTAGTGTCCATGGCTGGGCTTCAGCTACTGGAGAAGGGCCACCTCGTCCAGCCCATGCAGGCTGAGAGAAGAGATGATAACATCTCTGCTGTGACTGAATTCCACCTCCTGGGTCTGTAGATTTCTTGCAGTTCCATTCACATCCAGGACAGAACAGGATTAAGGACAGCACAGTGCTTCTGGATGAACATTGCCATTCATCAGGTTTGGGGCCACCAGGGGGAGTGATGGGCGCACATCCACAGCCACATGCTTGGTCAGGAATGGCATCAGTTGTGGAATGGAAGGTGGAGGTGCCATGGGGCCGCAGGAATTGTGTGAGTGGCACAGCAAGGTATGGTAAGAATTCATCCCACTCCCACACATGGAAGTTGATAGCTCTGACTGATCTCATGCAAAGAAAGCACTTTTGCTCTTTTTTGATTCCACGTGACCCTGCATGAAAGCAGAATTCATGGAGGATGGCAGGAAATAGACCTGGACATCATATTGTGTACATGGGAACTACCTATACTGTGACCTATAGTTTCTTTATCCCATCTAAATTGAGTCTGAAACCAACCTACATGAGAGACATAAAAATAATGCTTGGTTAGTCAACAGGATGGTTTCTTAAATCTTACTTTACAGATGCTTCAAAGTCCTGCTGCTTTCTCTTCAAAAATTCATCTCTTGGGTCATCTGCTGAATGAATAAGTGACAATAAATAATATTCACTCCTAAAAAAATATTACATAAGAACCTATTAGACTATCATTGTATACCGTATCAGAAAAAAAACTGACTCAATGCTGTAGGTTTAGTCAGCAAGTCAGACAACAGTTTATTCACATGGTCTTTGTAGTATAACTGTTCATTTTTATTCCAAGAGGAGTTGGAATTAATACAATAGTAATTTATGTACCACTTTGTTGTCAAACTTCTATTTTGCTGGAATCAGACATTTTTTTAAAATGTGAGCATAATGATTCAACTTTGAAAAATAAAGTGTTCACCAGTAAGACAGCAGGATATACAAACAAATTGTTCTGAAAAATAACATATTGCAGCCCTGTTCTCAATAATAATCAGTAATTTCATATCAACTCTATATATGCCATGGAATTCCTTTATGCACAAAGCACTGGAATTATTGAGTCCATTGTGCAATTTGACACTTACTCATTATCAGGTAATTCATTGTGGTATGGGACTAAATCATCTAAAATGTCTTTGTAAAAGCCTAAGAACAGACATCAGACAGCTGGTTATTTTTTTTCAAGAGTGTTCTTTTCCATGTCTTTAGAAAAGGAAGAATTTACACCTTCCTTATATTTGGTACCAGTTTTATGTTACATCTGTACATAGTACTTTCAAATCAACCTCTGAATGACAACAGCTGTAAGATGCAACTTAGAAATCCATACAATCCACATACTTGCACATAACAGTAAAAAGTAAAAAGTACAGGACTCAGAAGCCTGTTTAATTTACAAAACAACCTGAAAATAAAGATGGTAGTGAAAGTAAAATAATCTATCAAGATGTACAGTACTAAACATGAAAACAGAGGCATGACTGAAAGTAAAAGTAAACATGACTTTGTTTAGGAAATGTAATCAGTATATCATGAAAGATAAATCAAAGAATACTAATAGTAAAATAAATCTCTTTTCCCAATTTATTTTTTGTTCTGTTGTAGTGAAGTTTATGAAAAAGCATTAGGCTTTCTTGGATAAATTATGATTAAATGCTCTTAAGCCTTTGAAATTCTCTGAAGGTCAGGGCATAGGCTGAAATTCACATTTACACTCAAGTCCTAGTACTGAGGCGCACAGACACCTAATCTTCCCAAAGGAAACTTTTTATGGTATTTTTCTCCTTTGAATTTGGCTCAAAAGTATTTATGCCAACAAATGCTGTTCCCGAACTCATTTGATGATTTATGTGGTCTTACAAAATTTCTAACGTGTAATGAAAGGAGAAGATATGAAGACTTTCATAAAATGGAAGTTTTGAAAGTGATTTTTTTTTTAAAGCAGAAAGACAAAAGAGGCACTGCATACAGGATGCAATGAGAATATGGATGCAAAAAGTCCTTTTCTTATGGAAAAAGCCTCTTTCAAAAAGCACTAGCAGAGTCTGGGAAAAGTTCCCTGATTTTTTCCAGGGGAAACTTATGTAGGAAATTTTTTACAGGTCATGGAAGGATTAGTCTTGAAATATATGCTAAAAGAAACTTAAGTAGAAAGGCTTACTTTCTGGAGGAGACATCCCTGGAAAAAGGTTAGGAAGAGTTCATCTCAGTGTGGCCAGGAAGTCCCCTCTAATGACACTAGCTACTGGTTGTGCTCCATCAACTTCCTAGCCTGCCTATGAACAGGGGGAAAGAGGAGTGAGGTGTGCACTGCTTGCCCAACCACAGATGTCAAGGGTTTGTGTTCCTAACAGGAGAATACAAAAACTTTTGACACTTTCTCCTGGGGCACTGAAATCTTCCCCAGAAGTAATATAGATGTAAGGAATATGTGTGATGGGGATAGTATATGTGCTGCTTAAAATGACGTTAACCTATTGATCATGAGGCTGAAATCTTGTGCTTCCCTTTTAAAGAGAGAATATAGGGTTTCACATCAGAATCTGGAGAGTGTTCCCTGGTGGGAGCTTGCCTACTATGCCTTCTCTGATTCTCCCTCCATGTCATTTAGAGAAAGGCTACAAGTAAAGCAGCTGTCTTAAAATAATCCCTTAGGCAAAAAGGAAAAAATCAATACTGGGAATTCATTTCTTCTGATTTTTCTGTTTATTTTTATTTTTTGTAAAGCCTGTAAAGCCATACTTAAACATGGATAGCCAATTTGAAATATTAAAACCTTTTGTTGGTTATAAGACATTATATAAATTTTAGAGGAATGCTTTAAAAAATCTGTTTTCTGGTGAATTTCAGTTAATATCTTACCTAAAGAACAATTCTTGTGAGCCTCTCTTTGCATTTTAATTTGTCTACTGATTGTTACCAGATCATGAATTTAAATCAAAATGAATGAAAAGTAGTGAATGATTTCTGTGCTCTGGGCTTATGTTCATACAACAGAGAACAACAAGGTTAACTTTGACTGTTAAATAACAACAGCATTTTGTATTGCTTTCAAAGCACAAGGAAAGTGATGGATCACAGAGCCTTATAAAAATACTGGCTCTGCCCTGTGTCTGATACACAACTTCGGCTGGTACTGATCAAAGAGTATGTAGTGTTTTCCTTTTCTGTAGTGAAAGATTTGTTAATTCTTTGAATAACAGATTCCTTCACCAGTCATAACTCACTAGTATCCTTATCACACGCAGATCCCTCAAACAATATACAGTAGCTATATTACAGTAGCTGAATATTTCTTTTTAAAAATAACGTTGATTATGTATGTATTACTCATTGCTATGAAATTAATTTGAAAACAAAAAAATGATAGTTATTTGAGAAAAAAAAAGTAATAATTTTGCAAAAATTTTTGAAAAAATCAGATATTCACAAAAGAATGTAAAAAATCTCAAATCATAAAATTCATACTCCTTAAAAGAAAAAGAAAAAAAGGACATTAAAGTTTGTAAATCTAAATAGCATAACTATTTTAGGAACAAGTCTCTTCTTTCTTACGTGTACTGAAATAAATACCCTCTCAATCTTGAGTCTCAGTTTCTTCATATCTCATTTGTATGAAATCCTTATTGATTATCTTCCATAAAATCATTTTACTTCTCAGCACTGTTTCTCATCAGATGTACGGTGCTCATATTGCTTTAAACTTTGCCACCAGTTTGCAATGAACTCTTTCCTTATCTGTCATAAATTCATACACCTTTCTTACTTGAGAATTTTAATTTGTCTATTGAAAATTTTTTCAACTCAGTTTTATTTCTCTTTATTCTAAGAATTAGGAATGTAAAAAATTGTATATTATCTGTTTTAAGCTGAAAAGATGTGAAACATTGCTTTGTTTAAATAAGACAACTTTTCCTATAAGGGGGATTAAAACATTACTGTCTGGTCAAAGCGCAGTTTCATAGGAATACCAGAAGAATGTTATTTCATGAATGTATTTCCAGGATATTTTCAACATATATTCTTCTCACCACTTCTTTGCATCAACAGTTTCAAAGGCAAAAGTGGCTAATATTTTTTCTAAGCTATCAGTTGTCTCAGTGAATGAACTTCCATAAATTTTTATCCAGTTTTTGCAGAAGTTTTGGTTTCAGAACAATGAAAAAACTCACTTTTTGCATCCCATATTATAGACAGAAGGCATTCAGAGCAATGGGCTAAAGAAAAATACAAAGGTTAAAATGACTTTGAGGTTATTAAGGGCACAGTGACTGAATAGGCTCCTCAGAAACCTAAGCAAAATGTGCTGTTTAAAAATCATGCTAATGATTTTAAAATTATTTCTTGTAAAAGTTTTGGGATTAAATTTTAATTACCAAGACTTTCAATCCATTCTGTTTTAGTAAATGGAATTACCCTTTCTAGCAGGTGAGGATTAAGAAACTTTTCAATTTTTTTTTTTTTTTAGAAAACTTTTCTAATCACTATAATAACAATAAATGGTACTTCAAATTCTCCCTCATTAAGGGAACAACAATATTGAATAGTACAGAACAGTAACAGACACCCCAAAACAGTAAGCAGCCACTTAGTAAGTATGAAATAGATAAGCAAACACTGAGAGTTCTTTTGCTGTTTCTCAGGGGTAAGTCTGATTTAATATTTCAAAAACTTCTCAAATAAAGAAAAACAAGTCATGCATTGATTTTGTATGCTCAAAGCAGGAGACTGAAGTAAGCTGGCAGCAAGTTTGGATGCAGGAGTTTCAACATCCTCTATTCAAAAGAATAATGTCCTTAGCACCAGCAAGTAACAATACTTTAAGTAGAAAGCTGTTATATTTGACACTGCCTATCTACACAGACACATTCTTCTAAAATAATTCTGCAGGCAATCTGGGAAACGCCACAACACTAAAGGTTAATTAAGCAGTAAGAGATGACAAATTATGCTGTACTGCAAATCTGTATCTACCTCAAGAAGACAATGAAGCAGAAGGTAAAACAAAAATGCCTCTGGTGTTCTAGAGTTATCTGCTTATTAAAACAAACACACACTGAATTTAAAAAAAAAAAAAAAAAGTTTCCAAATATCCACTTACAATTTTTAAATCCATTCGTAAAAGGCTGGACAAGAATTTGTCCAAACATAACAAAAGGATTATTGTGCAATTCTCAGCCAATATTCCAAGGGCTTTACAAACAGCAGGATCTTAGAAAAAAGGTCGATATATCATGGAGAAGAAATGCTTCAGCTAGTGGATAATGTACTTCAAATTCATGACAAATCTCAGTGGTTCTCCATTCACTAAAAGCACAGAAAGTTATCAGGTTTATTTGTGTCCAAATAGCTAGAATTATCTTAGAGGTATTCACTGCAGTTACTTTGGTTCAAGTCTGAAGAGGAGCTGGGATATCACTGTTAAACATATAGGAAAGAGGAATAAAAGGAGTGAAAACAAACAGCTTATAGAATCATACAATTATAGAATGATTTGAATTAGAAAGGACCTTTAAGATCATTTAGCTCCAACCCCCCTGCTACAGACAGGGACACCTCCCTCTAGACCAGGTTGCTCACAGCCCCATCCAGCCTGGCCTTGAACGCGTCCCAAGACGGGGCATTCACAAACTCGCTGGGCAACACGCTACTTGTTCCCTTATTTCATACTGTAAATTCAATCTAGAAAACGTGGAAATGCTGACCAGAATATGAAATATTTTGACACTCAATAAATACCCGATACATTCATTTTACCCTTTTTTTCTGAATTTAATTGCAGTACTGGAAACGCACATCTCTCACCTTTCTCCACTCTAAACAATGTTGTGTGATATTTTAATTTTAGTAGTGTATTCAATTACTATCTGTCTTAGCTTCAGTTGTGATGGAATTCTTTTCTTCAGAGTTATGCCATGTTTTGGCTCCAGGAGAAAACACTTTTGGTAGCACATCAGTGTTTATAGTTGCTGCTAAGCAGTGCTGTACAAAGCCAAGGCCATCCTCAGTGAAGGGCCCAAGGAGCTAGCAGGGAACAGAATTAGGGCAGCTGACCTGAAATAGCTAAAAGGATATTCCATACCATATGACATCATGCAGAAGGAGATTTGCAGGGCATGAGAGTTCATCTTGCTCTCTTCTGCTGCTCAAGGGCCTTAGCTGGGCATCAGTCAGGGGTGGTGAATTATTACTTGTTTATCATCTGTTACATATGTTTGTATGTAATTATATGGTGTAAAGTATTATCCTTTTCCTTTTCTCTATCCCAGTAAACAGTTTTATTTAAACCAAAGTGTTCTACTTTGTTATTTTTTCCTATTCTCTCCCCGAACAGAATGGGAAGGTGGGGAGTAAGTGAACTCCTGTGTGAAGCTCAGCCACCTGCTGGGTTAAACCACGACACAATCATAGTTCACCACCTGAGGTTTCATGCTGAGAACAAAAAGAATCTATCAGCCAGAAAGAGGATGCTTCATCTGAAATCCTGTTGTGAAATTGCCACAGTTATGCTTTGCCAGACAGTTATTCCTAATGATTTTAAATTATTTCACTTTGTTTATAACTAATTTAAAACTCATTTTCTGTGGTAAGCCTATTTTACACAGCTATACGACAACAAATTAGTATGTATTAAATTTCATTAAATTCCAAAACAGCTGAGCTAGTGTTTTCTCACCACAGCATTAACGAGGAGAAAGGAATTTATCATTTTAAAATATCAATCAGCAAAAAACTCTCTTTGGGAAGATGGACAAGTTGGACATCAGGCAAGAACTGCAAAAATATCAATTATCATTGTAATACTATTATGATATTAATATTATTATATATATATATACTTTTTTAAAAACCAAAATGAAACAATTTTTATGTTCACTGTACGTTGTGTTTCTGGAAAATTGCACAATTTCAGTTCAGTAGCTTTAGTCTTTTGAATATTTAAATGTTTTGAGGAATAAAAACTATTCAAAACCAGTCACAAATCTCCATTCTAAAAATGTCAGCTGGGATTATATGCCATAATCAAATTGGTCAGTGAAAAGCCTGGAGATTGTTTTTAAAAAGAACTTAGAAAATAGATACTTTCCTAAATATGTACAATTGCAGGAACACAATATTTGCAAGCCCAGAGGAATATGTTTGTTCTGAGCATTTCTCTTCCCATACAGCTGAGATTTTGTGCACTGTGAAGGTAAATTGATTTATTGTCAGAGACAATGTCTTGTTTTACTCTGCAGTCTTATCCAAAGAGCATTTACTTCGGTTTTGCTGAACATGACTATGACCGGACTTGTTTGATCAGAAAGCAACCCCTGTGTTCTTAAGTAAAAAGGCAAAAAAGAGCAGCCATTACCTATGGAGAAAACCTTGAACAGAGGATGGAACAGTAACATGAAGAAAATGTCCTGATGTTGCAGAACAAATATTTTCATTGTGAGTTATGCTTCTGTGTAAATGTATACGGAATAATATTTTTATATGATGAGTACATGCAGAATACATACGTATTTTAGAGATTTTTACATGGTAGCGTTGCTAACACCTATAGGTAAGTGACTAGTAGCCTTCTTTATTGCTTGTTCATTGCTGTTTCTCTTTGGCTAGTTTCTAGTACATCATGCAGATGCATAAAAAAGTATGGTGATAATTTAGTAGATGAGAAGGAAGGAAAGGTTTGTGCTGGAAAGGCTGATGAATGGAAATTTAAATCCAGCAGGGTGGGCAAACAAAAAAAAGTGTGCTGTGGCACAAATATAAAGCAATAACTCCCAGTAGTGGGAAATACATTTGACTTCTGCCTTTATACCTGCCCTTGACTGCTCTCTAATAATACTATGCACACTTGAAATCTTAGCAATCATAGAGTAGAGGAAATAAAATCTGTGATGACAGAAAAAGGCTCAGAAGAAGGTAATATTCAATGCTGTGATCATTAGCATTGGAAAGGCCAAGCTAGCTTTGGATGGGTGTCCCTGATATTTCTACCTCAGCTAAAAACTAGAATGTCATACAATACTTTGCTTGAGTATCTTAAAGGTATGAATTTCTGAATGCTTTGTCTTTATACAAGCGGCCAGCTGCTTGTTGCACTGCGTCTTTGTACCTTTTATTTGTCCTTCTCACATAGTGAGCTTTCTGGCAAGTATTATCAGCTAGGAAATCACATCAGCAAGACTTTTCCACCAACAAGACTATTTTTGCTGCTTTCAGTATAATTAAATAGTTGCTGAAGACAGTCACAGAAGCATAGCTTATTATTATTCCTTTTCCGTCCTTTTCCGCCATCTGTCATTCATAGTTTCCAAGTTTTAGAGTTTCACTGAAGACAACTGCCTCCTACCTACTCCTGCACTTTGGAACATTTTTAGTAATGCAGATCATCCTTGATTTCATCCAAAAATCATGCATCCTCTCCCACAAATAAGTGCACTTTTCAGCCGTTACCACTGTGTCTCAGTGGAGTTTTCTGAAGCACTCTGCGAGACACAGAGCAAGAATCTCCTTTCTACAAAGGATCCCTAACACCATGATATCTTCGCAGACAAGTAGCAAATATGTGTTCAGTAGAAGGAGGCATTTACCAAACTGAGAATCTGTGTCTATTTCCTGCATGTATGTTTACAAATCTTCAGAGACAAGGAAAAAAAGAAATGGGTAAAAAAGAAAAGAAAAATGAGGGATCCAAAGAAATATTTAAGGTTTGGAAGACTTTATGGCAAAAAATCTATTTGCCTTCATTTGTTCTTCTAAAGATGGGAGTTCACTGTTATAAAAAAATCATTATCAAAATTGATGTGAAGAAAAAATGTTGGTTACCATCGTCAGCAAATTATAAGCCGCCCACAAAACTGGCCGAAAGATCTTATGATTCTGATTGAGTGATAAAAGAGAAAATTAAATTCAATTTTGGCAATACGAAATCAATTACATGGGCAAAATCCAAATTTCACACGCACAGTGATAGGATCTGAACTATCTATTATTAATAATAAATAGATATTTGGAATTTAAATAGATAATTCTATGCAAATGTCATCTTACTGCTCAGCAGACATTGAACAAGCAAACTGAATATTAAGAATTAGAGAACAGAACAGAAAATGTCAACATGCTATGACAAGAATCCCTAAGCCTTTCTTTTGAATACTGTCAGGTGATCACAAAAGAAAAATAGCAGAACAAGAACAAAAACAATACAGGGAAGAGCAACATGGATGTTGAACAGCATGGAATTGTTTCTTTTATCATTCCAGCTCAGTGAACTGAAGACTTTTACTTTCTTCTGATTCTATTTCCAGCTGGGATGCACATAACACAAGTGGATTACCTTAACTTAGGGTCATTCAGGTGTTTTGTGGAATAGGTCAGCAGCAATGTGACTGACTCTGAACATACTAACTTGCTGACTTGCAGCAGTCTGATGGTGACAATACAGTGCAACACATGAGGTAATTCATCTGCATGTTGGGTCTCAATACAAACCCTGCTGCTTGAAGTGAGTTAATACCCATTAACCTATGGTTTCTTTCCAAACACAACTCTGTCTTTTACATTATGTTTCTCAAAAATACATAATTACCTCTTTATCTGCAGTATTCTCCTCTTGCAAGCTACTTATGGCATGTGAAGATCAGCAATATAAAAGATTTTTTCCTATTACTATTAAGGACTATATACCTTTTTTTAGTGGAAAAAGCAAAATGCCCTTTTTCGTTAACAAGGCTTGTTGCTATTTATGTGTCCTTATTTTGTCTTGAAAATAGTTATTACAGCTTTTTCTCAACTGTTTTTTCTGCTTATGGTCAGAATAAACTGTTGGTTTTTCAATAGATCCGATTACAAACGGAAAAACAATGTTGGAGCAGATGGAGATAAATGTGAAAAACACACCTTTTGGAAGACGCCCTTCTTTCTAAATGCACATTATCTCTAATATGAAATTCGTGTTCCATTCAATAGTGACCATAGAAAAGACCACAAGTGGAAAGTTAACATATTAATCTCATCCAAAGACAGAAATTTTTGTTTACATAGCAATCATAAACACTAGGGATGAAATGCTGTTTGCTGTTTAAATTAGTAAAAAAGTTATTTTCAAGCTTTTCTCCATAATAAGGTGTCCTGAAGCAAAGGTAAAGAAAATTTAGAAAATATGTTTTAAAAATTCTGCTCAAATTCCAGTATGGGTTTGCAAAGAAACACGAATTATTACAATGTGAAGGATTACAAAAACAAACAACAACAACAAAAAAACAGAAAACCTATTGTATACTGTCATTTTTTAAAAGTAAAGAGTATAAATAACCATTTGATGATTCAGTCTAAATGAGTCTAAAGTCCTGTTTGCATTAGATACAATGCAGATGCAGTATCTGCTCTAGAAGGTGTTTCTCTTCTGAGTAAACCAGTCAGGATGTAAGATGAAACAATGGAAAAAGTGGGCAGATGATCTGTCAAAAGCAGCCATAGCAAAGTCAGAAACCAAATCACAACTCCTGACTCTTGGGTATAATATTAAGGTATTATTACAGCTCCACTACCCTGCACACACTGCAGCCAGAGTGACTGCAGATAAATATAAACTAACCAAAACTCAGTGAGCAGGCTGTTTGTGCTCTGAGATCGGTGTGCAACAACCAGCAATAACTACAGAATTCATGACTCACTGCTGTACTTCTACAGATTGCAAGCAGGCCTTTTGTCTTTTTCATATAAGCTATGACCTTTTCTATGGAAAATAATCTCTTCTGAATGTTCAAATAAATTACTCACACATCTACAATAAAAATAATTGGTATTGCACTTCCTTCACATATACATTGGGCACAAGAGAATTTATTATCCATGCACAAATCTAATTTTTCCTAATGTTCTGATGACAATGAGGTATTCACTGCTGGTGGAGTTTAATGTTCTTTTAAATTCTTGAGTCTTGGAAGTTAGAAAAAATATAATCACAACAGAAAAAGACCTTACTTTCTTCCAAGGTAATCACAGGATCTCAGGTAATTTTATTTTCTGAAGGCCAGAAGTACAACCTATGTTTCCAGCACTTCCAGTTGAAAATAGGAAGGCATACTTGATACTGATTTTTTCTTGTTCAAAGGAACTGTAAATGTTAAGTTTGCTGCTTCTTGATCCAGTAAGAAAAATAAATACTTTGTTCAGCTTACATTCTAAGTTTTGGTTTCTGAATATCCTGCGGATTTCTTCTCATACTATAGGTCAAACTCAGCCAAAGATTACCTGAGAAGTTTTAACAAGGTATCTCACCGAGCATGGTGAAGATTTAGAAACCAGATCTTTGCTAAGCAGAGAACTAACTATATTTTGGGAGAAGGGAAGAAAGTTGTTATTAGTGTTTTACCTTTCTGCTTAAAATAAACTCACTCTGCAAGTTTTCATAATTTAAATTAAATTGCTTTTCAAGATTAAGATCTTAGGTGCCTGAGTTAACAGCAGGGCTAATATGCTAAGCAAAGTGTAATGTTTTATTTTAATGCAGCTATTCCTAGCGTCATCCTACTTTAGAGGGATTTTTTATCAAGCAAACAAACAAAAAGCCTCCACACTCAGATCCTTTTTACATGAGTTGTACATTTCTGACTAATCATTACTTTCTACACAAAGTATTTAATTTTGAAAGCTATCTGACAGGTCTTTTCATGATGCATTTAAACATATTACACTGTCTAGAAAATACTGTGACAATGTATTTATGGAATCATTGTGGGGAAGCCAAGAAACAATAGTTATATTGCATAAACTGCAGTAGATCCATTAAGACAGCCCAGCAAGAGTGTGCCAATGGTCACTGGACTACCCTCAACAGTGAAGCTGTCAAATGACACTATGTACTGTAGAATCATAGAATCATTAAGGCTGAAGAAGACCTCTAAGATCTTCTAGTCCAGCCTCCTGCCCATCACCACCATCACGACCACTAAAACATGTTCCCCAGTGCCACATCTCCATTCTGTATCTTTGCACTGTAGGTTATGGAGCGCTTTCCTCCATCAGCTCCCCACTAGTCTTCCCATGGACACCATGTGCTGTTCATAACAATATATCATTGATCGAATCGCACCATCCATTGTCAGTGCTTTAACTTTCTAGTTCATCTTCTTCAACGAGGTGTGAACCCTGCCACATCAACAGCATGAAAAGCAAAGGTTCAGTATACATTCAAGCTGCTTTCTCAACCCGTTACGTAGGACAGAGTTAGGATATCTTCAATAATTTTGTCTTTTATGTTTTCAATTTTTACTTGACCACTATTTCTACAGTCAGGATACATCTGTCAGAAGATGAATTTATTCACTAAAAAAAAAAAAAAAAAAAAAAAAGTGTTGAAAATGAATATCATAACATTTCTTATAAGTTTCTTTCAAAAAAATTATGAACTGTAAAATATAAAAAATATACAATTCAAGACAAAATTGAATTAACATAGAGCTAGGAGAACTGAAATTTCATGCTAAATATATTTTAGCAATCTGTCCAACCTTTCAAGGCTGCTTGCTGCACAGTCTACTTTATGTGTGGTGAAAATGGATTTCTCATGAAAATACTATAGCATTGTGTATTGCGGGTATAAAAAAAGGGCTTCCAGAAAAAGAAAAATGCCAAAAAACTGCTTACATTTTGGTCCTGTAGTCCTTTGATGACCTAATGGTGCATAGAAATCACAGTGAAATTAGATCTGTCAATCAATATAACTGCCTAGTGCCCAAGGTTAACATTTCCCTGACTAGCCTCAGTTCTCATGCCTTAGAGTGATCCTTGGCTATTTAAACAACAGTGCTTGTCATAAACAACATATGGGCAAAATTCACAAAGAGTGTTTTGAGGAAACTTTTAGAGTCATCATTGCTGTTTCTAACCAGACTAGAACAGAAGGTGATGAACCAAGCAAAGTTTTATTAGCTTATACATTCAACCAATGCAGTAGTGTTAAAAAAAAAGCTGAAAAAGTTCATTAGAATCAGTTACTGTGTAGCACTGAGGGTAGGTGCAGGGAAAATAAAGCAGGAACATGCTAGATTAAAAAAAAAAAAAAAAAATCAGGTTTTAGCAATTCTGTTCCTATTTTTTGCCACCTATTTTCTGCCTATTATTTTTTTTGTCAGTCAAATCAATACAGTTGTTTATCCTAGTTCTCAAAGACTGAATGGATGAAGATCTTAAGCCTGGATGAAGGAGAAAACAGAAACACATAAAAATGTAACAATTATTTAAAACTTTTCTTTTAATTCATTAATAATGAGTTGAGAGTCTCTAGACATAAGTGATAAACACTTTGTACAACTAATAACACCACTAAATATAAAAATATCTAAATATGTCCTTCTTACAGAATCATTTATCCAGCATAAATTTTGCACTCAATTTCTTTTGATGAAAAGAAAAACCTAAATGTTCTCCTCACAGAATATTGAACAAATTTATATTTGTTCTTTCCTCGTTTCTATTTCTTTCTTTGGACTGCATGGATATTTTGTTTAGACTCATAGTGTGCTGTGTGGCAAATCCAGCTTCCTATTTCTTCCTTTCCTCTTCTGACCTTCAGTCAAGAACAACAATGTAAAAAGAAATTTATTACTAAGATTGGATATAGGTGGATTTTGAGTATTTAATATTAAGGTTACAATATTTAAAAGCCCAGTTAAGCTTTAACCCTAACCTTTATTTTCTGACACGTTTTCTGACAATTCCTTAATCATGTATACATATAAAAGAAAACACCTAAGCTAAACCTTTCTTGTATCTAGGAAGCAGACAGCATCAAACTGCCTGAAGGCTTAACCTATAAAGCTTAATTTGCATAGCAGCATTAAGTTCAGCAAAAAGTACAATATTCATGACCTCTGTTGTTAAAAATGACTGTGACAGTGTGTCATAGATTCATAATCACTACATTTTCCTACTCGATAAACTTTGATTCTTGGTTTGCTGCAGCATGAGAGTATCTGTGTTTCTTACCATCTAGGAAAGACTTTAATCATCAAATTACAGGCTAAAATATATGATAAGTACAGCCCTTTGCCCAGACCAATTAATCCTGCTTTAATGATCAGCCTATCACCTAAGCAACTAGGGAATATTTTCCTAATTTTAGAAAAAGAACATTGAATTGTCAAGAAAATAATGACTTGCATAAACAGAAAATCTAAAAGTGGTGGAGAACTGAAGCCATAATTCTGGGTCTATAGTCATAAGAACTTCACTCATATTCATCTAGAGAGTCCATGCCGAGACAGTTCTCAAAACAAAGTCTGAAACTAACAGTCTATAATGGAAAACCAGCAAACAAGAAAAGATTATCTATCAACATCGCTGATACTAATACTAAATCTAGCAAAAATCTAAAATTAAATCACATCTTCCTACAGTTTAAAAGAAATCCACTGAATTTTTTCTATTCTTCCATTTCAGCAAAACCTTGTGCACCAGTCTCAAGGCCAAGCAAAATTTTAGGAAAAAAAAAAAAAAAAAACTAGGAAAAAATTCTTCTTTGAAAGTGTAATAATGCATTGTCCAGGCTGCCCAGGGAAATGATGGAGTCCGTGCCCCTGGAGGTGTTCAAGAAATATGTGGATGTGTCACTGAGAGACGTGGTTTGTGGACATGGTGGGGATAGGTCAACCACTGGACTAGATAATATTAGTGATCTTTTCCATTCTCAAATATTCTATAAACGCATGATTCTATACTGGGTCTAAATAGTCCCTGAAGATTCATTTTCAAATATTCACTAAATAGGACCTGAATTTTGAAAAATAGAAAATATCTCAAATTAAAAAAAAAAACAAAAAAAAAAAACAAAAAAAAAAACAGCAAGCCTGGAAAAGTCAATTAAAAAAGTACACCATACAGAAGTTAAAATTTACTTTATCTGTGCAATGTCTGGTTTCAAAATTAATTCCTTGTCCTACAAGACAAGATTCTACAAATTTTTTTGTAGATTCACCTACAAATTCTACACTCACTTACAAATTCTACACTCCTGTATTACGGAGATCAAAGTTAGCACAGGAACGATTCAGTAGAAGAGATAGGTAGCTTAATATACAATATTTCAACATATGCCAACACTGAAAGCAGAGAGGATTTCTTGTATTATCTTTTTCAGTTATAAAAGTTACAGTTTCCCACAGTACAGAGACAATGATGGCTCTGTCCCATATTACAGTCACTAGAATATTGACTCTAGTATTGACTAAACACTGTAGAACACCCAATATTCCCTAATAAAAGAATTACCAAATACCAGAGGTTTCAATCATTGCAGTGTATTAGGGACTAATATAAATATGTATACATATGATCAGCTTCTTCGGTGTCTATAGTAGCATATATTTTAGCTGAACATTCTTCTGGTCAAGATACTCTGCCCTGAAGTTTTGGTGAAGAGATCACTATGTTTGGTCCAAAATATCACATAATGTTTCTGTGTGGCATTGAAATAAAACATTTTGAAGATAAACATTTTCCATTTTTGTTGTGTTGATCTCTGTGTTCAGTTTTTAAAGTGCTGGAGGCACTTTCTTGATGTAGAATCTATATAAATGTAAATCACTTTAATCAATTCTGCTACAACATAAGCATTTCACAATGCTCATAATACATATTTTGGAATTATTTGGGTCTTATTTCCAATTTTATTCAGCAGAAGAATTTCCTAGTTTAACCTCAGGGTCAGAGTCTATCAAACAAACATGATGCAAGTAACAGTTAAATTACACAATATCATTTGCATGACATTTTTCACTCATATTCAAGTCAGAAAATGTTTTCATTTTCCAAGCATTTATTCACTCCATAATATTCCATAAAACTTCTTTCTTTGGTTTCCATTTGCTAGATGAAATTATTTTTTAAAATGCATTAATTCTACAAAGCTTTATTCATAAAAAGCATACTCATGTTAAGACAAATGGCCTAAAGCATGAATCTCCATTTCAAATGGAAATACAAATGCTTCTTTTCAAAGAACAGAAGTTTCTACTAGATCCTTTATGTTTCTTTATCTATACAGCTAATAAAAAGCCAATTTCCAAACAGCATATATCATGCTAAAGAAAGTCATCAGCCTCATTTAAAAATGCAGATATATCCTGAAATATACTTTGCTATTTATCTGTATAGCTTTACATCTGAAAGAGTAAGATAAACTTAAATTGCTCTTGTATCAATGTAAGCATTACAAACAAGACTTGCATGGGAGCATGCTATTTCATAAGTACAGCTCTGAATTTAAATATGGCATATACAAAATATTATTGATATGTAAGCTTCCAGCTGGGTCCAACCTTGTTTTTAATGAACTTTTCCTTAGAAGTAACCAGGAAGATGACAGATAGGTCCATGGTTTCTTCTGCAGAATGGAGGGAAATGGGAATGCCAGTAGCCTACTAAGTAAAAGGATGTTGTCAGTATGAGTAGAGCCTGCTATAGGAAGGATTACCATGATGGAGAAATTATGATTTAATTGTTTTGAGGTGATTCATCCTCTCCAATAATCTTTCAAGTTCCCACCACTGCATTCCAAACTAAACTGTGTATCTGAATTCAATACTGTGGTCAAAAGTAAACCCATGTCTAAACTGCTTCAGTTTCGAAAATATGATAGTTTTTATTTTCTCTACTAGGCCCTTTATTCTGATTGTTAACAATGCTGTTATCTAATTAGCATAGTCAAATACATCTGATTGTACTGGTCCAGTATCTCCTGCTAAGCTTATGTCTGATGGCTTAGAAACAACAGCCCAGGAAGAGCTGCAATTATGGTCATGTTTGTGGAAAAGAGTTCCTCCCTTTCAGAAAAATGCTCACATACACGAGACATCAGGGAGAAAGTTGTTCATAGCACAAATACTGCAGGGCAAGCAACATTATGTACTGATTATTAAATCATTCTGAATAACATAAAAAAATCTGCAATCCTGGGGACTAAACAGAACACAAAATGTAATATTAAGCTGTAAATGCAAAGAACTATTGCAAATTTGATTAAGAAAATAACATCTCTGTAAGTCAAAAAAGAAAATCCATTATTGTAGGAAAGTACAATAAGACTGCTACATACATCAGAATTTTGATTCAGTTTTGTGAGTTTTTTTTTAATAAATCTCACACGCAACCTCATAACCAAATTACACCAGTAACACCAACATCACCAGTTGCCACTAATAGATCATAATAGTTTATCAGTGTCATGTTCACCACATACACCACATACACCATAGCTGTTTTCATTTGATAGAAAGAACAAGGAAGAACAGGCCACACAGTTTCCTTACATGAAAATTCTCCAGGAATCTTATATATTGAAAATAGTCAATAAACACATCTAGTTTATTTTTATGTATTACCTCCAATTTATCAGACAAAGATAAATTGGACAGCATGAAACTGGGAGAACATGTAGGATATCAGACCTCCAGTTTTCATTATATTCATTATGTTCAGTAAACCAAGCCTGTTAGAACATGATATTTGAAACTGCTCAGCATTGTACGGAAAGAAGCTTACAGCTTTGCTAGAGCATCTACATGAAAATTTATTCACACATTTTCTAAATTTATGATTCCCTATTTAACGCATTGTTTGCCATTCCACTAGTTGTTCTCATATGAAAACAAAATTTAATCAGAAGTTTGCATCTCATGTTAGGCTCCATTATCAGACCACAGAAATGAATCAAGATCTTCCCTCCATAGAAGTGCAGTATCTTAAAAATAAACAAAGAACAGAGAAAAAACAAACTATATTATTCTGCTTTAACTTTCATGTTAGATCTGTGGACATTATGCTACTTGCACACAACCAATGAAAAAGTGACTGCAGGCTCTTAGTGCTTAGTGATATTTCCCACTGCCAGTTTCAAATATTCTTGACAGTTTGCAATATAGTATTTCACACACTCCTGAGGCTTGTCATTATACTGGCATTGCAGGACCTAACCATTATACTTACTACCGATAATCTACTGCTTAATAACATTGATATTAATGATTGTCATTGCTAGTCACTTGTTTCAGAACTATATTCAAGTACAAGATAGCATCAGAAAAGAACTGTCAATTTTGGGATTCATTTTTCAAAATATTTTCCAAAGTGTATACTGTATATTATATATTGAGTATACTGTGTATTTTGCACAAGATTATCAAAAGAAAGAATACATTATCTGCCAAGGTAAATTCTCATAGAAACAATGAAGTCATGATCTGCGACCAGCTAATTATCTGACCCTAAGTGTCAAAGACAAAGTACTTAAATATGTATTTATGTCACAGTAATCAATGGGTTTAATCTATGTTCTTGTAATATAAGTCAGTGGGAGATTTTAAGTATCAGAAAAACTACAGGAAATTAGGTTGCTAATGTATGCATAAATATAGTTCGTTGCAGAACATTTTCCCATTCAGAAAATTTCCATAATTGAAACAAAATCTATATATTCTGCTTTGCATACAATTTTCTGTGTATTTTGGGTCATAAATCTGTCTTACGGTATATGCTGCTCTGTATCAGCAATCATCCAAAAATAGTAATTATGTATCTCACAAATAAACGATCTATGAACAAAACTGTCATTTGATCAAAACTTATTAAAAAAAAAGAAAAATCATTAGACACAACTTATTTTTTTAGGCATGTATTTTTTAGTGCACGTAACTTCTTTTTTCTTTTGTGCATATGCAGAATAAGTAACCCTAAAAAAGGAAATTTTATTATATGATATTAGCTTTAGGTAGTCAGAATCACATATAACAGAGTCAATACCTACTTTCTGGTGGAAATAATAAATAATGCTGTTACTGTTCTAGAGGAACATCAATCAGAAATTATTATTGTTCCATAAATAACAAATATCATGCTTTTTCATAAGTAAAAAGAACCATAGAATCGAAGAATCACAGAATGGATGGGGTTTTAAAGATCATCGACATCCTACCCCCTACCATGGGAAGGGGTATCTCCCATTGAATCAACTGTGCTTCTGTTATTTCTTGTTTATCCCACCTTTGTAATGAAAGACCCTTACGTAGGAACTGTTACAAGCTTCCAATCTGCATCATATGCTTTTTGAAAGACAATATCCTAGGAAAGCTTATCTTAGTGAGTTCTAAGAGGCAGAGATTCCCAGCAGAAATTAGAATTTTTGAATAAAAAAAATACAAGTTTATTGAATCATAAGTAATGTTTTTCCAGCTATATTAAGTTTAACAAATTAGTATTCTTTGTGCGATGACATGTTTTTATGGACAAGAGCTCTGAGCATGTACTGAGAACATAAAAGGGGTAATAACAATTCTCAACTAAATTTCAGAGAAACAAAGGAAGACCAAAAAAAAAAAAAAAAAAATCCATAGAGGCATAGGGACTGCTTTTAGGTACGAAATCAGGAGAGGCTAATTAGCCTACTGAGAAACCATAAACTTTGCCTGCTTATGAATCAGTTCATAGTGTATCCGTTAATTTTCAACTGTTTTGCAGACAAATACAGAGTTGAATTATAAATGGAAACATGAAAGTATACACTTGTGATAACTGTATGCAAAAACTTCAGAGAGATGTGGGAAAAAAATAAAAAGGAGTTTGATAAATCTGCAATCAAGATCTGGCTACAGGAGGAAAGGAATCTCTGCAGTATACATAAGTAGAGGTTGAGTTCATATCTGTTTAGGGAAATATTATCTTAATAATAAATTTGATAAATGGAGCCCATGGCTCATGTACTATAACATGTAACTCTTGAGTGCTTTCAAAATCAAAGTATCAGCTTATGTGAGATTCCAGTACAGTACATGCTGAAATGCCATGTTCTTTACACTGGATGAAGAGAGTAATTCTGAATGCTAAATCAGAGAGAATGAAGGCTGTTACCAAACAGAGCAATTCCACTGTGATAGTTCTTGTGGTATAGAAATTCTGAATTATTTTTTTGTGTTTGAGGGTTTCTTAATTGAATATCTTTCTAACTACTTGTATATTTTAAACACATATAAAATAGCTTCTGTTCACAAAAATATATATTTTTAAAAAATCATTATTTTAATTCCATCAGCTTTATCTAATTGTATTTATGGCATGCTGGACACTGACATTTGTGAGCATTACTAAATGCAACCTCTCTCACATATGAAGTTCCAATTCCTCAGCAAAAGTAGGAAAGTAACAGCATGATCATAGAAACAACACACTGCTATAAATAATCACACAGCAGCAACAGCCAGGAAAGATATAGCTGGGAAAGCAGAAATCTTTACAATGACATACTGAGGCATGGCAGAGGTCAGTCTAATTGAGCACCCTACTTTCAAGTGAATAGACAAAGTATAAAGATAAAGCTAATGTAGCAAGGTGCTTTTTGTCAAAACTGTTGTTGTAAACTGTATTTCATAGTCTTCCTCAGACAGAGGTGATTTCCATGCATGTAATAACCCCCGATGGACTTTTTTTTTGTATGATTTTATCAGTTCTCACTTTGAATGCAAATAGACCACTACCATTTACATAATTCAGCAGCAAGAATTGCTGATGAACTACACCTACCTTTTTTGAGCTTGCCTTCTGATAGCAAAATTAGTTGCCCTGTAGTTCTTCTATTAGAAAAAAACAGTGAGCAGTGACACTTTCCCCATCTCACTCATGTTTTCATATACTTCCATTTGATCCCTCAGTCATTTAATTCTAAAAACATAGAGTCCTACTCTATTTTATTATTCTCAGGGCAGAGGCCCCTCTACAGCTTTTGTTCTGCCACAGCTGCTGAGAAATCAACGAATTCAGTGTCCACATGTCTTCTGAGACTTGAGAATATTGCACTGTGAACAACTTTATTGCCTCATTAGGGCTACTTACGGGTTCTGAAACAAAGCAGATTATGAACATTTTCAGAATCAGAATCCATTTACTGCTTATTTGTAGGCTGGATAAAAAGGCTATGTCCATTGCAAAGAAATTAATTCTGCTGCCCTTATCTGTAGACATTACCACATAGAAAGCACTATGAACCTGCTGCCAATGACTGTTGTAATGGCGAGTGTTCTCCTGCAGATCAGTGCTGCTCTGAGGTTTCGTTTTCCCCAGACTCCACTCCAGTGGTTGGCCTCAGGGCTTCCTGGAACAATACAAGTTTCTATTCCAGCAACAGAATCTATTGATTCATCCTCTGTCTTCATTTCCAGCCTTCTGCGGATATTCTAATCTTCTGAACATAGAAAATAAAAAGTCATGGAGCAAGTTACAAACCAAGAAAACTTGATCTTATCTTTCCTAACTTGCTTTAGTGTCTGACTTTTAGCACTTTAGTGTCATAATCAGCACAAGAAACAAACACAGGCTGGCCATCTTGTTTGGAGTATTAACAGACAAAATACGGGCTGAAATGGAACAAAGACAACAAACTTCATCTCAAAAGCTTTCTCACTGAAGCTTGTAGTATGCGAATTTCTGAAGTATTGCTGGCTTTATTACTACATTTTGAAGAATAGCTGAATAAATCTATCCATTTCATTCCTTCCCATCACTGAATTAGTACTGAAAATCATGTGCAGTAACTTTTCTCCAGAAATGAAATCCTTTTAAATGTTTAAAGACGTTGGCCTTCATTTCTGCTGGGATGGGATTTGAAAGATTTGAAAAGCGTCTCACATTCCTCATGCCAGAACAGCTCCGTTCAGACTGCATAAACACTTCTGAGATAGTAGACCGTTGTTTTTCCTACATCACAGCAAATGGTTGAGGCAAAATCACAAATTAAAGAGAGAGAGAGAGAGAGAGAGAGAGAGAGAGAGAGATTGTTCTAAATCAATTATATGAATTTGTCTTTCTTATTCAAATTTACCTTTAACTTTTTCCCTAGATTTATCATAAAATTTAGGGAAAAGGGCAAATAAATTTGATTTACTTATAAAACTTTAAAATACTTTTAACAAAGTCAAAGATTTTTAGAATGTTTCTCAAAATGACAGAGACATAGCAAATATTGGAAAAACTGCTGGCAGAAATAAGAAATGCAGAAAAATGTACAGAATTCCCCTGAATTGCTCTGCATTCCAGAAATAAATAATTTACCTAATTGAGGATGCACCTTCTATAACAGAAAAAAAGAAGATTCAAAAGTTTTCTGTAATTTGTAATGTGTGCACAATGTATAGAGTTCATAGTGCTTTACATCAGCATTGAATGTTAGAGTTAATTGAAGCTCCCAGTACTTTGAGTAAAAGAGACAGCACTACAGAAAGAAAACTAATTCTTTTCATTCTATTTTGAGTCTAAACAGATTATAAGCAAAGCCTGGAGCAAGTTTTTTATGATGAATTAATGATGGGCTAATTTGCTTTAGGCCCTGAAGTTTTCCAACCACTCATTAATCTCAGGAAATGCCACTGACTGCAGTTGTTACTGTTTAATTAAAAAGTATGTCACAGTTGTGAAGCTACAGAAAGTTGTAAATATTATTCTTTGCCAAGCATTTCCATATCCAGGATAATCTGCAGTCAAAATGAAGAGGGCAAGAGAAAGGAAGAGCTAAGCACCAGATGTTTTAGTCTGAGGTAACATATTTTTTTCAGTAAGATGAGATAACTCCAAATTTATACAGTGTTGCTGCTTCTACATGATTGTTTTTCACCTCCACCTTCAAAATGCTTCAGAGCTAATTCTTTATGATTTGACTGGCCTGAAGAGAAGACAAGGGAAAGACTTAATCATAGAATCACAAGGTTGGAAACGACCTATAAGATCATCTAGTCCAACCGTCTTCTCATCACCACTGCTACCACAAGCACTAAACCATATCTCGCAGCTCCTTGTCCAGACGCCTCTTGAACACTGCCAGGGACGGTGACTCCACCACCTCCCTTGGCAGGCCATTCCAGTGCCTGACCACTCTCTGAGAGAAAAAGTTCTTCCTTAAGTCTAACCTAAACCTCCTCTGATACAACTTGCGGCCATTTCCCTGGGTCCTGTTTGTTGCCAGGGAGAAGAGGCCAAACCCCTCTTCACCACAACCTCCCTTCAGGAAGTTGTAAAATGCCGTGAGGTCTCCCCTGAGCCTCCTCTTCTCCAGACTAAACAATCCCAGCTCCCTCAGCTGCTCCTCATAAGACTTGTGCTCCAGACCCCTCACCCTTCTCTGGACACGCTCCAGGGCCTCAATGTCTTTTTTGTAGTGAGGGGCCCAAAACTGAACACAGTACTCGAGGTGCGGCCTCACCAGTGCTGAGTACAGGACTTCAGCTACTTTAAGAGTCAGTTCGTGCCCAGGCACCCATGAATGTAAGGCACAATTTTCATTCTAAAATTCAAGAGAGGAAGAAGTCTCAGGACAACTCTGAAGGAGTTACAAGAGAGAGAGACGGCATGTTAGTATTTAAATTCTGAAACATCTGTAGCTCTCAAAGTGTTCTGGAAAAATTTAAAAGGACGTAATTCCACAACTAGAAAGATATAAATTGATGCTCATCAGAAAAATGTACAACATAAATACACACTTAAAAGTATTATGGATGGCTTATCTTGCAAAGAAGCCCATAAGCCCATAAGCACTATCTGTCCCACACAGCTTGGCACTCCATCACAGAGCTCATGGCCACTGCTGTTTCTTACTGGCAATTTTGTCAGAAAAGTGTAAGTATGGCAGTACTATTTACTTCATCATGCACTGCTGGTAACCAGTGATGGGACATATCTCATAGATCAAGGCTGAGCCATATCAAACATGATTTTCATTTATCCAATGGCCATTTTATGACATCCCCCACTGCGCAGGATCCTTGAACCAAGTATGTATTACAGAACTGCTTGTTTACCATCAAATCAGCAGAAAGAACCCTTTGTATCAGGTAAGTTGTCAGGAACGTCTGTTATCCCTTTGCTGTAGCACATTTATTCATGACATTATATTCCAAAACAAAGCAGAGCATGAAAAGAAGAGTGCAGAATTGGATCCAAGAAAATATTTTCATTCTTTCCTGCTTTTTATACAGGATAATGAATTTAAAGAAAAATAATATTTATATATGTGACAATTTTAGGAAAAGAGTACAGACAGAAGAGGATCAAAAGCAAAGGTAGTCTGTAAGAAAAATTAAAGAAAAAAATCAGAACACAAGAACATACAGAAAAGGAAACCAGAAAATGTAATGAGATTATCCAGAGGGAAAAAAATCATAGGAGACGGCAAAAGAAAAAAAAGGATACAATAAATAACAGAAAGAAAAAAAATCATAGAAACATTAAAAAAATGTTGAACACAAAGAATGACTCTTCACATATGAATCAAAAACATATCATAAGCTTGTCACTCACACACACACACAGAAACAAGCAGAAGGGAAAAAGTACAAAGAATGACAGTCCAATAAACAGAAGAGAAAGATCAGAAGAGATTAAAAAGAAAATGGTTTGCTGAAGATAAGGATGCAGCAACCTGACCAAAGTAAAAACACAAAAATAAGGAAAAAGCACCACAGAAGAAAAACATTAGAAATGAAACACTAGAGATCACCAAACAAACAGCTAATCAGTGAGAGAAAGAGGCTCTGATGGTAAAAACACACATGCACACACACACACACACAAAAAAAAAGCACACACACAAAAAAATGAAAATAAAGGAAACTACAATGTATAGAACAAATACTGTGTATTCAAACTGGCTGCTAGGCATCAGGAAAATCTTGAGGCTTAGATTTCTCCATTTGTGGGGTCTATTTCTCATCCAAACTTGAGGAGTATGATGTGCTTTACTGAGACACAAGAACAGACAGCTTGTCTTGCAAGTAGCAGAGATATCCCACAAGCACTGTAAGAGCACCTCATTATCACTAATTTTACAGGAGCTATTAGAAGTATGTGAAATGTATTTTCTGCTTAACTCACTGAGAATGATAAGAAAAAAAAGAAAAGTGGAAGGGGGGAAAGACCACGACAAAACATTTTTCTGTGTGTTAATCCAGATAACTCACTAAAATTAGGCTGAATTTGAAATTCAGTCATCCATTCAACTTTTCTGCAGTTCTTACAGCTTATAGAAATGCAATTACTCTACATACTGATCTACATAAAGCAAAGCAGTTGTTTTGCACCCAAATTAAGAAAACTTTTCATTGCTATGGTGTTCCTGGCAAAATGTAACAGCTGTAAATTACCAAAATTAATACTTTTCCAGCCTAATTCATGAGTTCAATGCTTGAATCATGTTAATCCATCTAGGGAACAATGTATTCTACTTCACTTCTCAGAGACAATTAGAGGCTAGAATTACCATCCTCATGATGCACACATAATCCCACATATGCAATATATGCACTTCATGGAAAACTGAGAACATAGCTGTGAAGGATGCTTTTCCTGATCATCTGATATGTGCTTGATGGCACTGACACAACAACTGAATTTACTCTCTTTTCCCACCTCTCTTTTAGACCACACTATGTCATTTAAGAAAACTGCCAAAACTACTACTGCAACTTCAGATTGATAAACATTGCACGGCCTGAACAAAAAGGCACAGGAATCTTCTACCACATTCTGACTAGGATCTCCTGGCAAATAAAATGGATGTTGATGGCAATACCCTGGAGAAGAATCCATCACAAGTGATGCACTTATTATCTCCTTATCTTACACATGGGAGTAGAGCCCATACATGCAGTGGCTTGAATTTATCTCAGGAGTGCTCCCGAGGCCAGTGGGGCCAATTTTATCCTGAATTTTAGTCAGTTCAGTCAGTGCTAGAAGGATATGTCTGTCCTGCTAGGATGCTGCAAGTCCTTTGGCTCTGCTGGCAGGAAGAGAGCTGATCAACAGTGCAGAGTCTGATTGGAGACCTGTGACTAGCGGCATTCCCCAGGTGTCAGTGCTGGGCCCAGTCTTGTTCAGTATCTTCATCAACGACCCTGATGAGAGGATAGTGTCCACTCTCAGTAGGTACACTGACGATACAAAGCTGGGAGGAGTGGCTGACACACCGGAAGGCTGTGCTGCCATTCAGCAGGACATGGACAGACTGGTGAGCTGGGTAGCAATAAACCAGATGAAGTTTAACAAAAGCAATTGCAGAGTCTTGCACACGGGAAGGAATAACTGTAAGTATCAGTACAGGCTGGGATATGACCTGCTAGAGAGGAGCTCTGCGGAGAAGTACCTGGGGATCCTGATGGGTGACAGGCTGGCCATGAGCCAGCAGTGTGCCCTGGTAGTCAAGAAGGCCAATTGGATCCTGGGGTGCATCAAAAGGAGTGTGGTCAGCAGGTCAAGGGAGGTGATCCTTCCTCTCTACTCTGACCTGGTCAGGCCTCACCTAGAGTTCTGTATCCAGTTCTGGACTCCCTGGTACAAAAAAGATAAGGATCTCATGGAGAGAGTCCAGCGGAGGGCCACAAAGATGATGAAGGGCCTGGAGCATCTCCCATGTGAGGAAAGACTGAGCAAACTGGGTCTGTTCAGCCAGAGAAAAGAAGACTCAGAGGGGATCTGATTAATGTTTATAAATATCTTAAGTATGGAAGTCAAAGGGACATGGCCAACCTCTTTTCAGTGGTCTGTAGGTCCAGGCAAGAGGAAATGGCCATAAAATGGAGCATAGGAAGTTCTATACCAATATGCAAAGAAACTTTGCTCCTGAGAGCAAAAGATATGGCTTCAAAAACCTAATGATGAGAAAATTAATCAATTTTTTCCTTGTGTCAGTACCCAAAACTTCTGAATTTCTTCAGAAAAGCTGGCAACTATGTATTTTCTTCTTACTGCATTTTGAGAGAGAACTGGAGAGTTGTTATCTACTGTTCTCTTTTATAATGAATACTCAACTAAAATAGCTCCACGTTGTATTCCTCTGGACCTGATGGACAGGAAAAGAATGTGTTCTTCCTTCCTAAACTTCACTATTTTCTCTGAAGAGAACATGACAGATAAATGCCTTCAGGAGACAGAAAAAGGAACACTTATGCCATGAATTTTTATAGAGATTAGAAATTCAGAAGGTACTAATCAAAACTGAAAAGATTATTTCTAGACATGCACAGAAATGCCCAAATACAGAAATGCACATGCACTGAGGATATAGTTGCTTTTTCTGTACCTATTGTCTCTATTTTTTTATAGCTTATTCCATAGCTTATTCTGCTATTTGATTTTCCTTTACTTTTTTTGTGTCTGTCACTTGCTAATCCTTTATATGTTGGTCACTCCTAAAGTAATGCCTCCTACTTATTTCCATGGAAACTACAACACATACAAAGAACAAAATAACACTATTTGATAAAGTAAATTCTCAGCTACAAAACACTCTTTTTCTACACAGTCACCACCATTAGCTGTGCATCTTCACAAGACATGAACAAAAGTCTGCATGCCACACTCAACAATCTGACCAGCAGACGTGACCCTTTGTCCCTGCTATCACTGCTGAAATGTACCACCCACTGACTCATTGTGCTCACATCCACTGTTTCGTCTTCATTTTGATCTATCAGTTTTTTACCAAATAGAAGTAGTATGTGTAAGAAAATATAGATTTTTGGTATATCAAAGTGATATTATTGTTAGCACACAACTCGTGATATTGCCTCAGTTCTGCTTTAGAATGCATGAGAAATCTAATATTACATAAAAAGTCTATTGACCTATTCATAACTTTTTATTACAGTAAGAATTCATTTTGTAATTATCAAGATGAATTGAAACATCAATCAGTCTGCACAATAGTCCCTTTCAGATGTGCCAGTTCTTTCCATAATGATGAATATAAAATCTATTTTCAGTTAGTTTACAGCAAAGCTGGTAGTGAAGTCTTAAGACCTTTGACTTTCCCATAAATTGACCAAAATAAAATACAGAATTAGCATCAAATATGATACCGCATGAGTTTTATCACTGATTTAAGATGTAGAATGACAGGTGCTACCTGTAAGCCATATAGAATCCACAGAAGAAACATAAATGTATTAGAATAAAGAAAGATAAGAAAAGTAAGCATATTATTTCTGAGTAAGCATCAGCAAAGCATTATCAGTTTCAGATCCCAGCAAAAGTAAAGAAACTACAAAATAAATATTATGTTGGTATACTTTTGTTCTAATTTAAAGACGAGTGCGAAAGAAGGGTAAGAAGATACAACTTTAAAATACAGCAGCATTTAAATTAAAACACTAGGTACTATGAAAAGAATGATAAAAAAATAGGATCCAGTACAATTTCACATTGCTTTTGATGTTATTTGTTGTAGCATTATGACTCTGTATACTGAACATTCATATTCCCAATAGATCTCAAAAATTTGAAATGAAAGTTACATTATATATGTCACTCCATTACTGTATCTATAGGGAAAAGTCTAACTAATTGTCCTTTCAAACTTTTTTTTTTTTTTTTTTTTTTTTTTTTTTAAACTCGTATATGAATGATGAATGTGGTAGGGCTATGAAGTAGAGGTAAAAGGCAGGAAAAGTGGAAGTAGAGACATACAGGAACAACAGTAGAACATATATATACTTTGTTGTTGTTTTTTTTTTTTTCAAAAAGGCCTTGTGAAAGACTATTTTCCAGCAGCAGAGAAGGGAAAATATGAGGAGAAAGACAAGGCCAGTAATGACTGGTGCCCCTCAGGGGTCTGTCCTGGGACCAGTACACTTTAACATAATTATCAGTGACAGAGATGATGGGATAAAGTGCATCCTCAGCAAGATTGCTGAAAACACCAAGTTGAGGAAGGGATGTCATCCAGAGGGACCTTGATAAACTTAAAAGGTGGGCTCTTGTGAGCCTAATGAGGCTCAACAAAGCAAAGTGCAATGTGTCGTACCTGGATAGGGGTAATTCCATGTAAGCATACAGTCTGGGAGAAGAGCTCATTGAGAGCAGCCTTGCCAAGAAGGGTTTAGGCAAGAATGTTACCATGAGGCAACAATGTGTGTTTGCAGCCTGGAAGGCCAGTGGGATCCTGGGCTGCATCAGCAGAGGGGCAGCCAGCACTGTGAGGGAGGGGATTGTCTGCCTCTACTCTGCCCTCATGAGGCCCCAACTGAAATACTGCATTCAGGTGTTGGGCCCTCAGCTGAGGAAAGCTTTTGGAAAGGGTCCAGAGAACAGCCATGAAGATGATCCAAGGGCTGGAAACCACTCCTGTGAAGGTAGGCTTGTAAGAGATTATTCTTTTACATCATTGTCTCAAAGCTTGCTGAGGACACAGATGAACAAGTTCAGGCGAGTCCTGGGCAGGGGTTGAGAAATCCTTTGTCTGGAGAACTTTGAACAAGGCCTGGGCGAGGGTTGTGAAATCCTTTGTCTGAGGGGCACAGATGGACAAGGCCAGGGCAACGAGAGAGACAAGCTGCAGCTTAATGGCCGTGAAGCGGTCTTTTGTGTGGGCTTATCTCGAGGAAGATGGCCATCTCAGGGGGAACTCACATGACTCTTGCTCAAGCACCCAGGGATGTCACGTAGGCAGGAAAAGAAGGATAAAATGGGGACCTACAATCATGAGGTGAGGTTTTCTGGCAACAGATTCCTCATGAAGAAGAAGAGGTTTCTGCCATGAAGAAGCCTCACGACCTGCCTCTCTCCCTCCCGGACTTGCTCTGCGCTCTACCACGATGCTGAAGAAGAACAAAGGTGTCTGCCATCAGAGTCCTCACTACGGAATTCCTGCATGCTGACGGACTCTCCTGGGCCTGATACCCGAGTCCTGCTGCTTCCCCCCGGATTGGCTCTGCGACTGCCTCCTGCTGCCTGCTTGCTGCCCAAGGCCGGCCACGCTGCTGCTCTCCCCCCTGCTGCTTCTGCCTCCGACCTTCGAAACGTCGTGCAACGGGACCGCTGCTGGATCCTGGTGGTGACTATCCCCGCTTTACGCGATTCTTGCTTCTTTCCTACCTTTTCTATCGCCCTCCTTCCCTTGCCCGTCTCCCTGATTAGGATTTATAATAAACTGGTTGGACTAACATATGAACCGTTGTTTCTTAATCTCATGCCGGGTATACAGATATCAAAAGAACCTCATCTTCCTCCTATAAATTGGAGCGAGACAAGGCTGAAGGAGCTGAGCTTGTTCAGTCTGGAGGAGGACACGGTGGGACCTTATTGTGGCCTTCCAGTATTTAAAGGGAGATTATGAACAAGATGGAAATCAACTTTTTACATGGATAGTGATAGGACAAAGGGGAATGCTTTTAAAATGAAGGAGGGGAGATTTACATTAGATGCTGAAGGAAGTTTTTCACTGACGGAGTAGTGAGGTGCTTCAAAGGGTGCCCAGAGAGGTTTGGATGTCCCTGGAGGTGTTCAAGGTTAGGGTGGATGGGGCCCTGCGCAATCTGATACAGTATTTAATCTAGTACTAGATCAGGGTAGGTACCCCTGTCTGCAGCAGAGGGATTGGAACTGGATGATCTTTGAGGTCCCTTTCAACCAAAACCAGTCAATGATTCCATGAAAAATACATCTCAATCTTTAGCAAACTAGAGCTTTCAGAGAATTTCTAGAGGCCTCTCCAAAATATGGTCTGAAAGTGTTAGAGAGCAGATTTGAATCCAGTCCGTGCTGCAGAAAGTTTCTGAGAAATGTTTTTCAAATTATTGTGTATGTAACCAGTCAGCAGGGAATTAAAAAAAAAAAAAAAAAAAAGTAAGAGGAGGGAGTGGAGGAGAAGATATGAACTAGATACTTTTGGATTTCTGGTTGCGCTGTGCGTTAGAAAAGCTGCATGAAGTTCAGAAAGTTCTAAAATTGCTATCAAAGTCTGCAGGCAGGGGGCATATTTATTTACATAAAAGTCAGACGATACATTAGACAGTATGCTTAGAAACAGATAGATGGAACAGAGTTACAACTCCAAATGAATATTAATCCACTACTATGGCTAATTTTAACAGTTTGAAAGTCAACAAACTCATTTGTCTTAAGTCCAGAAGGAATAGATGTGCTTTTGAAGTGAAGTGATGAAATTATTGAAGGAAATAAAAAGCTAAATATTGTAGTGAGTTTTAGAAAAATGAAGCATTCACTTGTCAGGTATCTAAAGAGAAATGAATGCAGAGAAATTATAATTAAATGTGAGCATTACAACAATTTTTTATGCTTCAAAGCTATGCATTACACCTCATTTATCTTCACTCATTCACTGTTCTTAATGGGCAAAATTGGTTTTTACTAGCTATTACTTTCTAATGTAACGAAGATGGTTTATTTTTCAGGTGTGTGAAAAAGCACAGGGAATTGCTGTCCCTGACCTAAAGACTGAATGACTGAAGCCTGGAAAATGAAACACTGTAGGACCAGGGAACAGATCCTTTTCTTCATTTCCTACATTGGCAATAATGATTGATTTCAGAAGAGATGAAAGCAGCATTTAAAACTAGTTTTACACAAATGATGTTGGATGAACTATTATCCTCTTGCTTTTTATCAATGAATGAGAGTGTAATCAAGACAACTGTCCTTAAAGAAACTCTTATGTAATTTTATTTTATACATTCTCCCAAACCTAGGCAAGTTTTTATGTACAATTTAGATGTGCATGACAAAAGCTTGATAAATGGGAGTAAAGACATCCTGTACTTAAAACAAAGAAATGTGGAAAAGTACAAAAAATAATAAAAGGGTAAATCTAGAGGATAAAACCTAATTTAGTATAGCAATCAGGAGAGAAGAAAGCAGAAAAGAACTGAGGTCTGAATTCAGATTCTGATTACTGCTTCCAATAAGCAGAGAACATAACAGGCTGAGGACTTCAGACTGAAACATTTTTTTCTGGGCGACGTTAAATGTCTTTAACACCTTGAGTCCCTTTAGAGCAATAATACAGTAAACAATCATAACACAAGAAGTATTTATGGACTTCACAGATACTACACTTTTTCACAACTAGTCATGGTTCCTACCTTAACAACTACTCAAGCACACTGAAGAGCCTGTGTTTAGGCTCTTTTTGACAAGGAAGATGGTATCTTCCATGAACTGCTTAAAAGGCAAAACCAGTGATGCAATATTTTAACGTATAGTAAAATTCTAATTCTATCTATGATTACTGGATTTTTGTTAATAAGTAGATAAGACCTTCAGCATAATCAGTTGTTGATGTTCAGTATCCACATCTGAATGTTCTTGAATGTTACCCTTTGAACTTTGATGAAGCAGTGTGTATCCCTGTTGTGCTAAAAAGATATATGTATGTGAACACAGTGCACGATCAACAGTAATAGCAACTTTTGATTTTTCAGGTTTTACTCAACTCCAAAGGTTATTTCTGAAGCTATACATTCTTCTCAAAAAGCCCTAAGGTAAGGTTTGTAATATTGAAATACCTAAGTTCACAAAATTTCAATTAATTGAGCACACTTCATCAATAACAAATCTTTCATTACTTGAGTCACAAAGCATTTTGATTAAGTTTTCTAGCTCCATATTTTTAATTAACTTTCATGTCCCTTTCTAATTTGGCAAGCCTCCTCAGACTTCTCCGGATTCTGCCCACTCGTAGAGACAATCTGCATGAAGACTACTCAAACACCAACAGGAAGCAAAACACAAGTCATCCTTTTTTCCATATCTCAATCTTATTTGTTCTTCTTCCTCTACTTCCAGGGCTGAGTTTCCCAAGGGAGTCTTCTGTATGCACCACCTGAAGTCTTTCACCAGCCTGGAGCTCCCCAGAGTGGCCAGATGGCCATTAGACACATGCCTGGTTTCTCAAGAGAGATGCACACCATGATGCTCAGTCCACTGGATGAGCTGATGGAACCTTAAGAAAATGCATTTTCATTCCTCCTTCAACTTTCTGCTTCCCAGCACCAAAATGGCAAATACTTTTTCAAACTTAACTGTCACCTTTCTAGACATTACCATTACGAACAGCTACCACTGTTTCTCAGCTTTACTTGTACTTAAATTTATCATGCTTGTTATAGGAAGTTATAATGGTTTTTCTCTTTTTCTGGAGTTGCTCAGGGTCAGCAACAGCTCAGAAAAACCTTTCACCTGAACAAAGTAGATGTACCCTATTTCTAGTGATATTTCTCTTTCCAGAACAACTTTTTAACTTTACAAGTGAAAATCTTGGTGAAAAACACAGACTTTGTTAAAAAGAAAAATGCAGGCTTTGTCATAAGTCAGACAATTACTTAACCAAGTAATCACTGATATATATATATATTTTCTTTTTGTCATATTGAAGTTGTCCTTACATTACATCCAATTATGTGGGAGGCCATACTGCTGCAGCAATCTGGGAAGATTGATTGGTGTCTGCTTACCAGTGCCAAGGGCTTCACTCCCATCTTCTGAGATTGACACTACACATTTTTTGTTTAGGACAGTATCTCTATCTGTTTCTGAAATTGAATAGAGTGTATGATTAGCAATGTGACAAATCTCCCTTTTCCTTAGTTTACTTCCGGGGAAGTAACCAAGCAAAAAGTGTTCCTGACTTCTGCTGCAATTTCTGCACGTTTTCAGTTCCTAAGACAAAAGGAAAAAAAAAAAAAAAAAAAACTGCATTGCCTCCTCAGTGCTCTGAGGCTCCAAGCCACTGTTACAGCTGATCAGTGGTATCACATTCCCTTAAAGCTGTGATAACTCTGGAAGAAAGCAAGTCTAATATATTTTTGAAAACCTACAGATAACTCTACTGCAGAGACAGTGAAAATAGATATTTTATAGTTATATTTATTAACACAAAACTGAACACTCTTTTAGACATGCAACTTCTTTTCCAGCAAAAGTGTTGTTTTTTTTTTTTTTTTTTTTTTTTTTTTTTCAGAGTTCCTGTCTTTAAATATATGAAGAACATTTAGGAGAAAACCTAAAAATGCAGTTTTAATGGATTTTTCTGTGAGATATTAGCAAAAACTGACCTATTCATTCTAGTAATCTTGTATGTATTTTTAGAACAAGCAGCATACCATACTTTAGACTATATTTTCAAACATATTCTTTTACTCTACATCAAAATTAACTAGATCTTTTCTTGTTCACTTGTCTACCATTTCTAATACCATAAAAACTCAGAAATATGTATTTTTGTTTCTTATCATGCTATTAACAACTTTGCTTGTAGAACTTAATTACTTAACTAAATTACTTCAAGTAATTATCTGCCCATATTCACAAACATAATAATAAAAAAACATTTCCAGTATAGCTAGCCCCAAGTCGCAGTTCCATTTAATTGGGGAAATTCAAGATTGTATTCAATTAATTGGATTCAGCTTTGGCCTGTCCCCTTGCAAAACTGAAGATAAAGCTTATTTCAGAACTTGTCTTTATTGTCAGTACTGATCTGAGATCTATTCCCTGCCACATACAAGAAAGGATAGAGATTCTCCTTGGTACTGCTTTCATTGTTAATGTATTTGTAAAAACACTTCTTGCTATCTTTTACAACAGTGTCCTTTTCAAGTTCCAGCTGGGCTTTCACCAGATTAAATTTTACATTCATATGGGCTAAAATTCTAGGAACACAAAGTTACCTCACTTTCCTTAGAAAACCAAAAGTGCTCATTACTTTTCTTCTTAAAGATTATTTTTATTAAATTCAGATTCCTGTTTTCCACATTTTCTTCCGTTTTCACACTGAGATGAAGAGTATGTAGCATTACATGAAGGGAAATCCAATAGACTAGAAAAATGGTGCTACTAACCTCAAACATTCATTTATTGATGATATGAATAAATTTTTAGTAGATATCAGATGAATATGAAGCATAATTAGTTAATTATGAATAAACGTGAATAAATGTCATTCACTGGAATCTGTCATCAGAAATGTATTTTGCAGGTGGTTTTCTCTTCTATCCCTTTAATGGTGGGAAAGGACACTGAGAGTATCAAAAAAACTCTCCTCATAAATAAATGGTTTAGAGGTTGGTGTGGGCACAAGAATTTTGGTTTTTTTGACCATGGGGCAATTTACTCGGCTCCTGGCATGATGGCTGCAGATGGAACTCACCTGTCTGAAAGGGGTAAAAGGATCCTAGCCCAGGAACTGGCAGGCCTCACTGAAAGGTGTTTAAACTAGGTAAGAAAGGGGAAGGGGACAAAATGAGGGCCGCTGGTGTTGAGCAGGTAGTTTGAGGCTCAAAACAGAGCTTGATGGGTGATGAGGGTGGAGTTCGAAGGGATGGAGAGTAGCTGGGGGATGCTGCTTCCCTAAAGTGTCTGTACACTAATGTATGCAGTATGGGAAATAAACAGGAAGAGTTAGAGATCTGCATGCAGTTACATGGCTACGATCTCATTGCAGACACAGAGACGTGATGGGACAGCTCGCATGACTGGAATGTTGTCATGGAGGGCTATGTGCTTTTTAGGAAAGATTGGCTGGCGATGCGTGGCGATGGAGTTGCTCTTTATGTGAGAGAGCAGCTAGAATGCATTGAAGTCCACCTAGGGGACAGTGGCGAGCAGTGGAGAGCTTGTGGATGAGAATCAAGAGGCATGCTGGTATGGCTGACACTGTTGTGGGGGTGTACTACAGGCCCCCTGATCAGGAGGAGGAGGTTGATAATAAAAAAGGCTTCTTAAAGTATGTTAAGGTATGTTAGTAAAAGGAAGACTAGGGAGAATGTGGCTCCCCTACTAAGTGAGGGGGCTGTTCTGGTAATGGGGAATGTTGAGAAGGTGGAGATACTGAATACCTTCTTTGCTTCTGTCTTCACTGAAAAAGCTCTCCCTCAGGAATCCCGGACCCTGGAGATTAGTGAGAGGGTCTGGGGAATGGAAGACTTCCCTTTAGTCAGGGAAGAGGCGGTCCAAGAGTGCCTAAGCAACACCAATGTTCATAAATCCATGGGACCCAATGGGATGCATCCACAGGTGCTGAGAGAGCTGGCGGAGGTGATTGCTGAACTGCTTTCTGTCATCTTTGAGAGGTCTTGGAGAATGGGGGAAGTGCCTGAAGACTGGAGGATAGCCAGTGTCACTCCGGTCTTCAAAAAGGGCAAAAAGGAAGATCCAGGCAATTACAAGCCAGTCATCTCACCTCTGTCCCTGGAAAGGTGATGGAACAGCTTGTGCTGGATGCTATCTCCAGACAACTGGAAGAAAAGGAGGTTATCAGGAGTAGTCAGCATGGGCATGGGTTCACCAGGGGGAGGTCATGCTTGACCAACCTGGTAGCCTTCTATGATGTTGTCACTGGCTGGGTGGATGAGGGGAAAGCAGTGGATGTAGTCTACCTTGATTTCAGCGAGGCGTTTGACACTGTCTCCCACGACATCCTTATAACAAAGCTGAGGAAGTGCGGGATAGATGAGTGGAAGGTGAGGTGGGTTGAGAATTGGCTGACTGGCAGAGCATAGAGGGTCGTCGTTGGCAGTGCAGAGTCCGGTTGGAGACCTGTAAGTAGTGGTGTTCCTCACAGGTCGGTGCTGGGTCCGGTCTTCTTCAACATCTTCATCAATGATCTTGATGAGGGGATAGTGGCCACCCTCAGCAAGTTTGCTGATGATACGAAGTTGGGAGGATTGGCTGACACGCCTGAAGGCTGTGCTGCCATTCAGCGAGACCTGGACAGGCTGGAGAGTTGGACAGTAAGGAACCAGATGAGATTTAACAAAAGCAAGTGTAGAGTCTTGTATCTGGGGAGGAATAATTGCATGCACCGGTACAGGTTGGGGATGACCTTCTGGAGAGGAGCTCTGCGGAGAGGGACCTGGGTGTCCTGGTGGACGACAAGTTGGCGATGAGCCAGCAGTGTGCCCTTGTGGCCAGAAAGGCCAGTGGCATTCTGGGGTGCATTAAAAAGAGTGTGGCCGGCAGGTCGAGGAAGGTGATCCTCCCCCTCTACTCTGCCCTGGTAAGGCCTCATCTGGAGTACTGTGTCCTGTTCTGGGCTCCCCAGTACAAAATAGACAGGGATCTCTTGGAAAGAGTCCAGCGGAGGGCCACAAAGATGGTGAAGGGCCTGGGGCATCTCCCCTGTGAAGAAAGGTTAAGTGAACTGGGTCTGTTTAGCCTTGAGAAAAGAACACTGAGAGGGGACCTATCCAGGTCTATAAACATCTAAGGTGTGGGGGGCAGAGTGGCGAGGCCAGACTGTTTTCAACAATGTGTGGAGACAGGACAAGGGGAAACAGCCAGAAACTGGAGTATAGGAAGTTCTGCACAAATGTGCGCAAGAACTTCTTTACGGTGAGGGTGACGGAGCACTGGAACAGGCTGCCCAGGGAGGTTGTGGAGTCTCCTTCTCTGGAGATATTCAAGATCCACCTGGACACCTTGTGTGACCTGGTGTAGGGAACCTACTTTGGCAGTGGGGTTGGACTCGATGATCTCTGGAGGTCCCTTCCAACCCCTACGATTCTGTGATTCTGTGATTTTTATATACCTGAAACATCCACTGAGTTTATGAGGAAAAAAATAATCATCTGAAATAAAGCTACCAGATAATATGTGACTTCATGAAAGTGATTAGGCTTTCATTTTATTGCTTAATTAAGCAGATTTAGATATTCCATTTGAATCTAATTAGAAAGTGTCCAAAGAGGCACTAATCTTGAGGGAAACAAGCATTTAGTTGAAGTTTCATTCACAGACACCAAAGTTTCTCTGCTCTTTTCTGTCTTTCTGTTACATATATGATGTAAAACACACAGGAATTTTCCTCCAGCTAAGTCTCTAAATAGGTACTGTTATAAATAATGGACAGCTATAATTATAGAATTTAATTCAGTCACTATACTGTCTTTGGATTGTCAAAAAATGCATTAGTCCTTCAGTTCTCTGATTTGTTAAAAGTTTATTTTCAGGTAAAGCAATAATAATTTTTAAGTACAATATTCTAAACAATATTGACTTCTTTTGATGATTTTTTTTTATTATTTTTCTCTCAATCTGACTGCCCTGCTTATGCTTTCAGCCACAGAAATAATCCAAGACTTCATTCACACAGTATAATTTTTGAAGCATAGGGTACTTTAAAGTAAAGAGATACTGGTTTAGATTCAACACAAAATGGTAATTCTGGCTGGTAGAACCTTCCAACCTACCTTTGTGCTCTTAGTTGTATTTAAATAAATGGATAGTCCAGTTATCTCAGGGTAACTGCATTCTTTCTATCTCTACTCTTACTGTGAGAGTTCAATAAAACTGAAATATTGAAGTGAGAATCAAAGCCCAAGATAAATACAAAAAGAACTGAACACGTGGTAATGAAATTTTTCTGGAATCAGTGAAAAGAAGGAGGACAGGTAATAGGGTCCTTTTATGGCCTGTATAGAGCCATGTGAGATTCTCAGAGCACTGTGAGATTCTGCCATTAATGGTAGAAAATGACCCATTATATGTTGCTCTCTGTGACTGAGATTCTCCAGCTCCTATGCTGAATTTTATTCTGTAACTCTATATGAAAAGTTCCAGTGTTTTCTACTGTTGAGCTAAAATATGCTCTTTTCAGAAATTTTTATACCACAAAATCTTTTCAGAATGTCCACAGTAAAAGTATCACATAAACTCAAACTGAGAAAATAACTTGAAAAAATCAAATAAAGTATTATCTAACATTGCTGTTGGAAATAGCAATTTCTGTATAGTATTATGTTAAATCTAAAGAAAGATGATTGATATATTTGCATAACATGATGTGAAATAACTTCTGTAGAACACAATGGATTAAAATTCAATGAAACAATGGAAAGAAGAAAATGGACAGCAAAGAAACCTTACAGTAATTAGATTTTTGTGTTTGTTTGTCTGCAAACCTTTTCATGTATCTTCTCCACAGTTAGAGTGAATTAGAGTAACAATAGAATACTGAAATCAAATCACATTCCTACCTTAAAATTCTTGAAGCTGTGAAAGACCTACTTAGAGATAAGTTATTTTATTAAAAATATAAATTTTTGAAATCCTAAATGTGGCAAAGATATTGTCTTCTTCCAGTATGTAATATATTTTCTGTGTTTCACATGAGATGTAAATCTTGTCAGAGTAAGGATAGCACAGATTTATAGTAATACATTAAAGCACCCACAGTTAGTTCACATCCAGAAACCAATTTTCAATCAATTAAGGCTAATAATAAGGTGATTAAGACATGAAGTAAAAGATTGAGAAATATATTCAGAAAACAAAACAAGATCTCTAGTAGAATATTTCTGCGTAAGTAACTTTGTTATTATAATCTAGTATAGGGAAATCTGGTGGATTCTTATCTGAAGAAGAATTAAAAAGGAGTAGATCTTAAAAACTTAAAACTTAAGAAAGGAATGCTGTTGCCAACTATTCAGGTTAAGTATCTTGGGTGTGAAGAAAGTGTGTCTGCATCGTTTGCTGACATTAAAAATAGAGATGATGGGCTGGGACAATAGCGACTTAAATCAGAAAATTTTTAGGAAATTTAAAAGTAAGCAGAATTTCATCAATAACATGATAGATAGAAGACATGAAGTATTATCAGATACAGGACAGTAAGGAATATGAAGCTGAAGACAAGCCTCAGCTGAAAATCAGGTAATACAGTGAGTTGGTAATTCACCTCTCAAAGTCCAGAACTTAGAGAAAGAATCACTTTTGCCTTGTGTGGACCAGAAAAACACTGCAGGACTGTATATAGCAAAGCATAATCCAGCCTAAAAAGTTGGGAGAAAAACATAAGAAAGAGAGGTGAAGAGGAAATTAGGGACTGAAACAAAGTATGTCCAAGAAATGAAGTAGCCAAACAGACTGCAGTAAATCATATCAAAAACTGATCCCTATCATGTCACATACCTCTGTAATTCTGCTGTTCTGCTGTTTGTAGTTCATGAGGTGTTTTACAAGTGAAAACAATAAGCAAGGCCATGATCGTATCATTTTTTTGCTTGAAGGATAAAAAGGAAATAGATGCTAAAAAAGTTAACAGGTTTTTCAGAAACAAGAGTGTGAAATAGACATAAGTCTTCCAAGCCAGAATATTAGCTCTTACATCAGGATCTTTGTAAATTAGTCTTATTTTAATTTACCTTAATTCTACAAGTATTCCATATGAATTAGGCCGTGTACACAATGATACTTTCTTTCTGAAAATATATAATTTTATAAAAGTATTGGCCAGATGCACTTTTTTTTCAGGACAGTTATAAAAATAAACTGAAAGTACAGAACTAAATTATTCACTAGTTTGCAAAATCTGTAGCATGGAAAACAAGAAAACTGTCAAACCTCATGTGCCATTGCCTGTCCAATTTCTATTTTTCTATCTATCTTAAAACAAGTAAAAGGACTCATTTTGTGCTGTTATCTTCAATGTCAGTGTGTCATGTCAAGATGATCTTTTTTTTTTTTTTTTCAGGAAAAAACAATTAATCAAAACAATTTCTAAAATAAAGGTTATGAAATAGCGTACGTAATATGCTGCTTTGCCTATTATTTTATACTAGCTGACCTTTAGTAGTTCCACAGAGGATTCTATCCTTTATCTTGGATTATAATACAGATAGTTTTCCCTTGATTTTCAGTGTTCTACTATAGGAAAAAAAATGTTTAATTATTTTCAGAGTTTATTTTAAAAAGATACAACTAAAAGGAACATAAGTTTCATTGGAGCAAGATCTTAATGGAAGACTGAAAATCCAGTTACTAAAGAAAAATAAGTCTAAAAAGAGCAAATGGACATTTCAAATGGTTCTGAAACTAACTGGTCTTCCAAATTGTTATTTACTGTACCTTTACGGCTGCCTTGAACTGTAGCAGAGAGCGATTAACATAAAGGTGCTGTTCTGTTACAGGGCTGCTTCCCAGACCAGTCCACCCAAGGCTTTGCTCAATAAATGCACAGAGGTCGGTTCAATACCGCACAGCTTTCTAAGGACTAGTTTTCAAAAAAGTCTGAAGCAACTGGAGAAAGCTGGGAACTAACATACATCTGGGAAGTTTTCTGAGATTTACTTTTGTCTTCTGTCAAGGCTGATCATGTTCTCTCAACCCAGCAATTCAAGTGTTCCTATTATTTCCCCACAGGAATTAAGGTATGAGTGTATAACAGGCATGACCTGGAGGACACAAAACCTTTTTCTATCCTGCTTCCTATAATTTAAGGGGAAAAAAAGCGCAGGAAATGGGACAGGGACTTGCAAAATGTTGCCCTGTTTTTGAGTGTATGGATGTGAAACTTGGCAGCAGGTAGAGTTGGTGCTACCAAAGACACTGAAAATCTGCCAAAGTACATATTTCAGGGAAGTGATTGAGGTGCCTAGACATAAGGATTCAGTGTTATTTCAGATTTTACAGTGTTTTGTGCTTGAGCTTCTCTTTCTATTCTTCAGCCACATAGTTTCCCTGTGGGTTCTTCCTTTGATCCTTCCCTCACAAGCTATCTAGATATTCAGGAGCAAGTAAAACATTTAGGTACCTGGATTTCTTCTCTGAATTATTTCTACAAAATCACACAACTGCAGAGACAGAAATACCCTAAAAATCCCTTCTACGTGTGGTGAGGAGTCAAATAAGGCTTCCATCTGAAACGTTGCTGTAGGCTTCAACAAAACGTGCAGTATTTATGCAAAGGCCTCCAGAGCTCTTCTCTGCACGACTGAGGAAACTGGTTGATTTGAATGCAGAGATAACAAACATTTATCTTGGTAAGTGGCATGGGAAGGAATTAAGCGCAGTTGGATAACAACCTTTGAGAGTAACGAGATAGCATGTAGAGATGTTCCTTTATTTTCCTTCTTTTAATTATATGCTGTAGGTCATTAAATCTTCTTATCATACTCCTGCACATCCAATTCCTAATGTAACTTGAATGTAATTGCCTTTTTTACCAAATCAGATTCAAAGTTGGAATTTTTTTAGTCATTTTTTATTAAAGGAGCAGAAGAAATAAGCAATATGGTTTAGAGCTATTATTTGCATTCATTAAATTGGAAGACACATTCAGTTTCCAGGGAAAAAGAACAGAAATTGGACCTAGCTATTGCCACTGCTCTGTGTCACTCCTCAAAGACAAACTTCAGCATTTCCAATCATATTCTACCGTAAGTGCACATGGGAAGGAAATTGCAGTTTAACCTTTACATAAAGACCTCCCAGTACTGTTCTGAAGTGTTTTAAATCTTGATCTTATGATAATGGGACTTACTATGCAGATTACAGTCTGTTAGAGAGGGTTGGGATCCACCTGTCCAGAAGAGGCAGACTGATCTCTGGCAGCATGCTGACTACTGCGGTGATGGTGGCTTTAAGCCTAAGGACTTAAGAATGGGTGTCCAACTGGCAATGCTTATACAACCAACTGGGGAATAAGTGAAGACAAGGAGACATTTGACAAATGTTCCTTAGCTGCTTCCCATAACAAGAACTTGAAGGCCAGCCACAAAATCACACAATCATAAAATCACGGAATCATGGAATCATAGGGGTTGGATGGGACCACTGGAGATCACATAGTCCAACTCCCTGCAATAGCAGGTTCCCTACAGCAGGTTGAGCAGGAAGGCGTCCAGGTGGGTTTTGAATATCTCCACAGAAGGACACTCAACCTTACTAGGCAGCCTGTTCCAGTGTTCTCTCATCTTCAAAGTAAAGGAATTCTTCCTCATGTTTGCTTGAAACTTCTTGTGTTGAAGTTTTCGCCCATTGCACATTGTTCTGTTGCTACACAGCACTGACTTGGAAATAGTGACTGGTATTCTTAAAGTTTCTGGCACAGAAAGGAATGAGTACACTGACTCAATAATCTAGAAGAGTAGCCCAGGGCACTCAGCTGGGAGGGAAAGGAGAAAGGAGGGAGTCACAGTAAGGGAAATGACCTTGCCCTAAAATCCACTGAGAGCAGAAAAGCAGATCTGTTTTCAGAAAAATGGCAAAAAGATCAGTCGGAAAGTACTCCATGCAAACAAATATTAGAAAGTTTTAATCTTGTAATGCAGCTCTACAGAGAGAGATCATATTGTCTACCATTCATGACAGATAATTAGATAGAGTAAGAAACAAATTGAGCTGTACAAAACAAAATGAAAAAAAGCAAAGAAAAAAATGTAATAGTTCCAATATCTAAAAGGGATCCTAAAAAGATGAAGAAAGAAAAGTTCAGGCTAAAATTACTGCACACATTATGATTAATCAAACTGACTATGATGCAATGAACAAAAGGCACAAAAGGTCAAGAACAAATACCAGGAAGCAAAAGAAGAAAGTTTTAAAAACACAGGTGTACTGTATAGAGACAAATGAGTGAGGACATCAACAGAAAGTTAATTCAGGACCATCTTAGCATTTTAGCTATCATCACTAAAACACTTACTGTTAAGACCTTTAAAATAAATAAATAAATAATATATCATGGAATATATGGACAGATCAAGTCAGAAGATCTGATGATACACTGTTACAATTTCTGAATTAATAATGATTGTATATGAGAAGTAAAGGGGAATATTTGAGAACCAAGAGAAATTGGAAAAGGTCATAGATATTATTTGTCTTCAAAGTGCGGGTAAAAAGAGGACAAGCTATCCTAGCTTCAACACACAGAGATATCTAACAAATTACTAAAAGATCAATATGTAAACAATAAATTAAAACACGGATTTGCCTACAGTACATGATTTCTAAACCAATCCCATCTTTATTTGAAAAGGTCATTTAATCTATTATTAAAGAAACGCATTAACAGTAACATAAATCAATTTTTTTTTGGAGTCACACATGAGATTTAAGAAAAGAGCACATATTCTGAATAAAACCACTCTAAATGCAAACATAGTTGAAAAGTCATATTCAAAAAGACTTGTAAGTGGTTAGCATTTTAATCTGGAGAATAGCTCACAATTTATAAAAGTGCAAAGTATGGACTATGAGAGGTTTAAAATTACACCGGTACAGTTCTTCTCTTAACACCTTTATGAACTTTTAAAAATTAATTTATATCCTTTTTTACTTAGAAATTGTTTTATTTCTCAATTTTTTAAATGATAATTATTTTTACACTTATGTCTTTTTGTAGTTTCTCTCTGAAAAAAAAAAAAAAAAGTTAATATTCTTTTCATTATCTTCCTAGCCTTCCCTAAAAAGTGATTTTGATGTAGCCATGATGGTTTTTCATTATGTATCCTAATTTTCAATTTTTTTTTTTTTGAAATTTTGCAGTAGTGTGCATTCTTACTAACTTTCTTATCATCTGAAATACAGTATTTTCTGTATTATCTTATAAAAGTTTTCTTAGTGAATCTTTGGCTACATTTTCTGAAACCTATCTGTATGCTACTGCAATTACAAGCTTCATTCTTCAGAATAATGAGTACCTACATTTCATTCCATGATCACCTTCACACAAATTACCTTCAATCTTTCACACTCAAAATCAACTGCTTTCTACTATGTAGCTGCTTAAGTAAGTCTCCCCATCATTTGAAATACAATGATATCTCTAAACAGATGTATCCTAAGCTTCTTTTTTATTTTCCAGACTACTACTGACAATCTGATAGCTTCTGATACACATTCATTATTACTATCTTGCTCTTTGGACACTTCCAGTAGTTGCTAAAGTAGTTCATATTTCCTTTATTTCCCTACACGGAAATCCTAAGAATAAACTCAAATTTTCTCCTTTTCTACTATCTTCTTTGCTGAATAGGATTCAATAAACTTGTCTCCAACTCTTTAAAGGTAAATACAAATCATGTCTACATTAGCAAGTGATAGTGTACAAATAAGAGCTAATCTAAAGAGAAAAAATGTTTATTCTGTCATTTAATACTTATACAATACTTCAGGCAGTTTACTTTTGACTAGCTTTTGTTTGAGTTTATAATTTGAATGCCCATTAGTAAGTATGATGCACTATCTTTTCTAATAATTTTATCTAAGTAATATTCCATATAAACTCAGTAACAACCGCAAATTAAACATGGATCAACAAAACTACTTATTATTTAAAATCTTCATCTAAAATAGATGTTAGTATAGGACTACCTATACAGAGACATTTTTTGAAATGAAAGATTACTTAATTTTTATTTTTATATTACTAAATCATGGTTCAAAGCTAGTGTTACCACAGTACTAATTTTGACAAGGCATTCATTCTGTATAAAACACTTTGACATTTATTCCACTATTTATGGTATTAATGGCTAATTAAAATGGTTTACGTCCTTATATTTCCTTATTGATATGTACTTAACTTTGAGGTAAAAATAGTAGCACCTAGGGAAATAACCTCTATTCTAAAAAATGTTACAGGCAGTAACAGCATCAACATCCTTTCTACTTGTAAATACTTCTCTTATGTATCAAAATAATACTTTACACTGAATTTCATTTCTACATTTCTTTTCTCTGTAGCCCTGTACTGAACCTAGCAGTTATGAATTAAAAAACCACAAACAACAGAAAAAACACAACATGTAATTTGGGTCTTCACTAATGCTTGTAGCAACACCAGGACAGATACTGGCAAGAAAATTAGTTAGTCAGCATTCAGTAGTTCAGCTGCCACCTGAAGTATCAGATTTAAAATGCACTGCAGCCTTTCCCATATAAATCCACTTCTTGTCCTATGACTTTGAAGACAAGGACAGAAGCTCCACATCTACCTCATATTTATTTTGACAGAATTGTATGTTTGACATAATTGTTTTCCTCCTCTCTTAAGCCTTCCCCACCAGGCACTGAAATTATTCTCCATAATACAAGCAAGTTGATTTTCCTCGACTTATCCTTGTCATGATTTTAGTCCAAACTAACAGGCCAAAATCCTTTTAACCAAATAATTTCATCAAACTCATAAATGAGTTGATTTGCTTGGCCACTTGTGGAATCTTCCCCCTAGTAGTAGATGAGAGTTGGTTGCACTCCCATATTTATGCAAGGATTGAGTAACTAATTCATTTACTGTCTGACTGAGAGCTTGGATAGCCTCACCATCATTCGTGCTCATGGTGGAAATTATGCCTGTAGTAGTAAAGTGATGTAATTACATGATGCATTAAATGTGAGAAAAGGGGGAAGCTAAGAAATTTATACTGAGTTGAATTGATCTGGGGTATCTTCCAATAGCTGTGCCAATGTTTGTTCTTGTTTTGTTTTGTTTTCTCTTTCATAAACTGACATTTTCTTTCTCTCTTCTTTGCAGATGCAATGGCTCTTGTTCTTATTGTACACTGTATTGTAAAATATTTTTACTTTTACAGTGAATGCTGATTTTCTTCTAGAGTTTCCAGACACCTATGTAGCAATTTCTGTTTAACAAGAGAGTTAAACAACTGATCTCATCTTACAACAGTTTTAAAGGATTTGTTTCTCTTACTTCCTAAAACAGTTTTAAAGGACAGAAAATAAATTCAAGAGGGGGAGAAGGAGCAGAAGGCAAATCATTTTGGCTGAATGACAACCAAATGTCTACTGCACTTAGAGAAGACACTTCATTTGTTCTTCAAAATCTATATAAAAAACAGTTATTGTAATCTGGAGGGGAAGAATATTTACATTTTAGTAGTTCTTTTTGTTGTTATGCCATTAGCTAAGGACTATTTCTAGCTGAATTCCTGTAATTTCACTGAATTGTGAGTACTGATTGCAGAAAACAATTTCAAGACAAAGCGAACGTTCCAATTCCTCCTCTCTAAAGAATTTTTTTTTAGTAGCAGTATTTATCATAGATACCATAATAAGAAGTTGACTTGAATTCCATTTTGAAAATCAAAGTCACTTACAGCCACTCTGAGTTCTTGGACAAAAAGAAATTTGATGCCTTTTGAGATCAATAGAGATTTCAGCTTAAAATGAATATAAAAAATAGAGTATTATATTACTACTGAATTATATATTCATTAAGCAACTGCTCATTGTCAACAAAACATGCACTGTAAAGCTCTAGCACCTTAACTTTCATTGCTCTTGTGAGTGAAGACAGAAATTGTCTAAAATAGCAGCAAAAGTAAGTGAAAAATGAATGGCCCGTAGTGGCTACAGCTAGTGTTGACTTGCAACAGATGTATTGATATACGCTAGAAATATGATACAGCCCAGAGGAAACAGCTTACGAGGCTCCTGCAGTATGTGGAAAATAACTTCCTGATATGGCTGGTAAGTGAGCCTACCAGGGGAGGTGCCCTTCTAGACCTGCTATTCACAAACAGAAGCACTGGTGCGAGGTGTGGTGGTCAGGGACTGTTTTGAGCACAGCAATCACAAAATGGTAGTTCTCTATTATTGGTGAAGTCAGAAAGGAAGTCAGAAAACTGTCATGGACTTCCAGAGGGTGGATTTTGAGCTGTTAAGGATACTGGAAAAGAAACTTATTAAACAGTCCTTCCCTTGGAATTCAGTCTTGAAGGCCAAAGGGGCCAAGAAGACTGAATCACAGAATCACAAAATCACAGAAAGGCCAGGGTTGGCAGGGTCCTCAAGGATCATGAATCTCCAACCCCCCTGCCACAGGCAGGCTGCCAATTTAGTACTAGACCAGTCGCCCAGGGCTCCATCCGACCTGGCCTTGAACAGCTCCTGGGATGGGGCATTCAAAACCTCTCTGGGCAGCCTCTGTTTCAGCACCTCACCACTCTCTCTGTAAAGAACTTCCCCCTGACATCCAACCTAAATCTTCCCTCCTTCAACTTCAAACCATTTCACCTTGTCCTGCTGTTATCTACCCTTTCAAAGAGTTGACTCCTCTCCTGTTTGTAGGCTCCCTTTAGGTACTGAAAGGCTGCAATGAGGTCACTCTGCAGCCTTCTTTTCTCCAGGCTGAACAAGCCCAACTCCCTCAGCCTGTCTTCATAGGAGATGTGCTCCAGCCCTCTGATCAGCCTTGTGACCCTTCTCTGGACCCTCTCCAACAGCTCTCTGTCTTTCTTGTATTGGGTCTCCAGACCTGGACACAGTACTCCCGATAGGGCCTCACAAGGGCAGGTCAAGATGGAAGTCTTAGAGGCACAGGAGTAGGTTGTCCCCCTGTGCTGCAAGATGAACCAGTGCGGAAGAAGACCATTGTGGACAAACAGGAAATTTTGATGAGCCTCCAGAAGAAAAGCCTCCTGTGGAAAACGCGATAAGCAAGTTAACAAGGAAGTTGCTAGCATGTGCAGGGAGAAAATCTAGCTAAAAGCCCAGCTAGAATTTAATCTGGACACCATTGCTAACGATAATAAAAAATGTTTTTACAAGTATATTAACAGCAAGAAGAGGGACAAGGAAAATCCCCATCCTTTACTGATGCAGCAAGGAACATGACCACTGAGGATACAGAAAAGGCTGAGGTTCTCAATTCCTTCTTTACTTTTGGCTTTAATAGTCAGGCCAGTTATCCTCAGGGTACTCAGGAACTCTGGAGTAAGGAGCAGACTAAATCCTCCTATTATACAGATGGAAATAGGGATTTGCTATTCCACCTAGCTTGTCACAAGTCCATGGGGCCAGATGAGATCCACCTGAGGGTGCTGAAGGAGCTGTCAGATGTGATCACCAAGCTGCTTTCCATCATCTGTCAGCATTCCTGGTCAACCTGAGAGGTCCCAGATGACTGAAGGCTTGCTAATGTAATGCTCATGTACAAGAAGGATGATAAGGAAGATCTGGGTGCTACAGGCCTGTCCTCAGTGCCAGGGAAGGTTATGGAGCAAATCATCTTGAGTGCAAACATGACATGTGTGAGACAACCAGGACATCAGGCCCAGAGAGCACAGGTTTATGAAAGGCAGGTCCTGCTTGACCAACTTTATCTCCTTCTATGATCTCCTTCTATGGCAGATGGCCTGCCTGGTGGATGAGGGAAAGGTTGTGAATGTAATTTACTTAGATTTTAGTGAAGACTTTTACACTATCTCCAAGAGTATTCTCCTAGAGAAGTTGGCAGCCTGTGGCTTGGACAGGTACACTCTGAGGTTGGAGGGCCAGGCCCAGAGAGTGGTCGTGAATGGAGTTAAATCTAGCTGGTGATCAGTCACAATTGGCTGTCTTCAGAGGTTAATATTAGAGTTTGTCCTGTTTAATCCTTATTGATGATCTGAACGAGGAGATTGAGTGCACCTTCAGTAAGTCTGCAGATGAACCAAGTTGGGGAGAAATGTTGATCTGCTTGGGAGTAGAAAGGCCCTTCAGAGGAATCAGGACAGGCTGGATTGCTAGGCTGAGGCCAGTGGGATGAAGTTCAAGAAGATCAAGTGCAAGGGCCTGCGCTTAGGCCACAACAACTCTAAGGAAAGGTGTAGTCTTGGAGCAGAGTGGCTGGAAAGCTGTGCAACAGAAAAGGAGCTCAGGGTGTTAGACAATACTCAGCTGAACATGAGTCAACAGTGTGCCCAGCCAGGAGGACCAGAAAAATGATCATAACTCTGTAATGAGCTCTCGTGAGGCTGCACCCTGAGTACTACGTTCAGTTTTGGACCCCTCACTACAAGAAAGACATTGAAGTCCTTGAGGGCAATGAAACTGTGAAGGGTCTGGAGCACAATTCTTATGGGAAAAAGGCTCAGGGAACCAGGATTGTTCAGTCTGGAGAAGAGAAGGCTCAGGGGAGAATTTATCACTCTCTACAACGACCTGAAAGAAGTTTGTAGAGAAGTGGGAGTAGGTCTCTTCTCCCAGGTAACAAGGAATAGAACTAGAGGAAATGGACTTCAGTTGAGCCAGGGGAGACTTAGACTGGATATTCAAAAGAATTTCTTCTCAGAAAAAGTGGTGAGATATTGGAACTGGTCACCCACAGAAATTGTGGAGTCACCATCCCTGGAGTTATTTAAGGGTTGATGTAGTACTTAGGGATCTGGTTTAGTGGGCATTATTACAGTAAGGTGGACGGTTGGACGAGAGGTCTTTGGTCTTAAGTCTTAGGACTTAGAGGTCTTTTCCAATCTTACTGATTCTATGACAATGATCTAGAACTATAATGCTATTTGCTGGCATTTCTAAGTGTACCAAACATTTTAAATAACTGTAAACAAACCAAATGAAGATTTGTACACATATTTCTCTTTAAACATATCAAAAATTAAATGTTGAACAGGCCAAAAAATCTAAATACTGATCAGCTTCCCCTTCACTGTCACCACCTTATCAAAACTTTTGCTACTTTTTTAATGTCAGGGACAACAAATGGACCACAGACTACAGGTTCCTGTATCACAACTGTATCACCAGGAAGATAGAATTATTCCAACCATGTTTCCTAGATGGCGGCAGGACAACAATTTGAAAGTTCTTTGTACTTGCTTCTTGCAGTTTTTGCTAAAAAGCTTTTGTACACATATTCTCTCTGCAAAGCACAAAAGAAGCTGATCTCAGAGGGTTTAATTAATTGTAAAAATAACAAATTGCAAACTGCAAAGCGCATGAGAGGAAAACATCCTTTCATGCAGGTGCACACAGGCAAGCCCGTAGGCCAGTGGAGAACTGCTGGGAAGGGTAGCCTGGAAAACAAACAATAAAAGAGTAAGCATGTGCTAGAGACTTCTGATTTTGTTTGTACTCTCTGAAAGAAGCGTGTTGCTTAGCTGTGGGAATAGATAACAATAATTTTTTTTTCAGATTGTTTTGCAAGTATTTATGCCAAATAATTAAGAGAACAAGTTTTCCTGAGTGTGATGTAACAGCAGTAGATTGTTGATGCCAACTAGATTAGCAATTTCTTTATAGAAATAGTAAAAAAAAAATCCAGAAAAACAGAGTAATGGAAGAGGAAACAGTTATGATAATTGATGTTTCCTTGCCCAAGTTCCTTTTAGGTGCTGTATGGGAACTGCTGAATCACAGCCTGAACTTCTGATAGATCATATGAGGTGAGCAATGAGTCAGCCCTGGGAGCACATGTGAAGGCAATTCACCTGTGCTGCAGGAAGGGGTGGAGCCTGGCTCCATCTCTCCTAGACCCATTTAAGAGCTGACTACCAATGTAAAAGGATCTCTTCTGGAGATCCCTCCTCCGGAGTTTTGTAGTGAGCTCAGGATGTGGGTAATCTTTCTATCTATTCTCTTTTTGTTGTTATAATCTGCTTTGCCAAGCTCTCTTGTTTATTTCATAATTATAACATCTTTATATTCATTGACTATACAGGTGCCTTCAAACAGAAATGGAAATTAATTCTGACATTCAATTTCCCCTTTTATTTTGGCTTTATTTTAGTCTCATTTAGTGTGTTTCATTTCCTTGAAATTCACTTTCCTTATGCGAGTAGGGCCTTTTCTTATTTAAGGAATATAGCCTTCTAGACAAATAGATCCTTATCTACATGGAGAGTCTGACATAAGGTCCTCAACTTGGAGAGACAAACAAAATAAAAAACCTATCCTGAGGTATTGAGCAAGGAAGGAGAGGAAAAGGGAGGCTGTGATACCATTTTAATTTACATTGTTGGTTCTCTAAGAATTAAAAGAGAAAGTATATCTGTTTAGTAGTAAATAGAAGTGATCAAAGAGAAGCAATGGAATATTTAGGAATTAAAGCAGTACTACTACTGCATCTTTTTATGACTTGTGGTCCAAGGACAGGTAACAAGATTGGAAACATTTGTTGAGAACAAAAGAAATTTAAAGAGTGTTTATTCTTAGGTTGATTTAGTATTTTTAAGAGAGCTAGTTTGTCATCCACTGACAGACTACTGTCCACCTCTGAGAAATAAAAATCTGAAAATCTCACTAATCATATGCAGAAACTTCCTTCACAGAAAATATACTAATATTCTAGCACTTGTTCTGATCTTGAAATAAGTATTGTAATATTAACAGAACAGATTCAGAAATATTATAATAATTCCTTGTTCTAGAAATGTGACTTAGAATTGTCAGAATGTTTTGCTGTTAAGAAGCTATTTTCATTTCCTACAAAGACGTTACATTCTATGAAACTTTGTAATTTGAAAATCTCATCTCTGTTACTTTTAAATGTCTCAGTTTCAAAAACACACTACAGTTGCTATGACACAGTGTCAGTTAACTACCTGCATAAAAAGTTGGTACCCTGTTGCAGTAGGCGTTTGCGGGGTATCGGGCTGTGACGCGATAGGACCTCCCCTGCTCTGTGATAAGAGACTGACATGCGCTTGGAGGCGTAGATGTATTAGACATGAGTAAACGCACGTGGACGTAGTAACATAAATAAGCATGTAAAGTATATAAGTTGCTGTTTCACTTGCAATAAACGCCATCCTGCCTAACATCACATTAGTGTGCATGTGGTGAGATGGTCAGGTCACAGCGGGGACGGCGCGAACCGTAGCCGAGCCATAGGAACGTGAGGAACTTGGGGTTTCCTACGCGGAAACAGTACCCCTTCTACATGTAAGCTCCTTTCTAAGTACTGGAAAATAGCAATCTTTCAAAGCCTTCTCCGAGCAAATAAACCCAACTCCCTCAATCTTTTATCATAGGAAAGGTGCTCCAGCACTCTAATGATTTTCATAGATCTTCTCTAGGCCTGCTCTGACAGCTCTATACCTTTCTTGGAGCCCCAGGTCTGGATGCAGTATTCCAGATTGGGCCTTACAAGGCCAGAGTAGAGGGGACAATCACCTTCCTCTCTGTAGGGGAACTGCTGAATCATGGCCTGAACCTCTGATTGATCACCTGAAGTAAGCAATGAGTCAGTCATGGGAGCACAGGTGAAGGGAATTCACCTGTCCTGCTGAAAGGGGTGGAGCCTGGCTCCACCTCTCCTAGGCCCATTTAAGAGCTGACTACCAATGGGGAGAATTCTCTTCTGGAGGTCCCTTCCTCTGAGGTTTCATAGTGAGTCCAGGGTATGGGAAAGCATTCTATCTATTCTCTTTGGGTATAATAACTGCTTAGCCAAACTTTCTGTTATATTTCATAATTATTACACCTGCACATTCATTGATTATACACTCTCCCATCCTTCAACTTTCTATGCATGTAGATAGCAAGCACTACCAAGCTGAGTGGTGCAGTCAACACAGTTGAAGAAAGGGATGCCATTCAGAGGGACCTCGACAGGCTAGAAAGGTGGGCCTGGGTGAACCTGATGAGGTTCAACATGGCAAAGTGCAGAGTCTTGCACTTGGGATTCCTCCAGCCCAGGCATCCATGCAGACTGGAAGGAGCGGTCCTTGAGAGAGCAGCCCTGTGGAGAAGAACCTGGGGGTCTTGACAGATGAAAAACTTAACATGAACCAGCAGTGTGCCCTTGCAGCTCGGAGGGAAAATGGTATCCTGGGCTCCACCAAAAGAGGAGTGGCCAGCAGGGACAGGGAGGTGATTGTTCCCCTCTACTCTGCTCTTGTGAGGCCCCATCTGGAATACTGCATCCAAGTCTGGAGCCCCCAGTACAAGAAAGACAGGGAGCTGTTGGAGAGGGTCCAGAGGAGGGTCACAAAGATGATCAGGGGACTGGAGCACCTCCCTTATGCAGACAGGCTGAGGGAGCTGGGCTTGTTCAGCCTGGAGAAAAGAAGGCTGTGGGGTGACCTCATTGCAGCCTTTCAGTACCTAAAGGGAGCCTACAAAGGGGAGGGGAATCAACTCTTTGAAAGGGTAGATAACTGCAGGATGAGGAGAAATGGTTTTAAGTTGAGGGAGGGGAGATTTAGGTTGGATACCAGTGGGAAGTTCTTTACAGAGAGAGTGGTGAGGTGCTGGAACAGGCTGCCCAAGAGGTTGTGGATGCCCCATCCCTGGAGGTGTTCAAGGCCAGACTGGATGGGGCCCTGGGCAGCCTGGTCTAGCCTTAAATGAGAAGGTTGGTGGCCCTGCATGTGGCAGGGAGGTTGGAGTTTCATGATCCTTGAGGTCCCTTCCAACCCTGGCCATTCTGTGATATTGATAGGAGAAGGGAGAATGGATTTAAACTGAAAGAGGAGAGGTTTAGATTAGATGTTGGAAAAGAAATTTTTTCCTCAGATGGTGATAAGGCCCTGGCACAGGCTGCCCAGAGAAGCTGTGGGTGCCCCATCCCTGGAAGCATTCAAGGTCAGGTTGGATGGGACCCTGGGCAGCCTGAGCTGGAGGGTGGCGGCACTGCCCATGGCAGGGGGTTGGAACTGGATTATGTTTAGATTATCCAACTAAAGTTATTCTGTGGTTCTGTGACTCTATGATTAACTGAAGAGGACTTTAAAATGCAGTACTACAAGTCCAGTAAAAAAATTGCAAGGAAGTAGAAGGCTGCTCAGAGTGCTGTCCATCTTGAAATTAGATATTAAACACAAATTTAAACTACAGCCCACACTTAGGAAAAAAAACATGTTCAATTCTCTTCAAGCAAAATATTTAAGCTTTTCTAGTGGAAAACTGGTACAGTATGATATGAACTTTTTTACAGCAAGTTTTATATGTAGAAGATTTCCAGCTATGTCTAGGGATAACTTTTGAAGTCTTTAGGAAATACTGGAACAGTGCTGCCATTTGTCTGCTGCTAGTTCACTAGTCACCAGCAAATGGCTGCACACAGTTTGAGAGGTTTCTTGCTACGTTGTTTGTAATTCAGTTCATTGGAAATAAGCATTTTTGCTAGGTTTTAGAGTGTTACATGATGATAACTATAAATCAAGTTTAGAAAGATTAGTACATCACATTTCTAAATAAAATTTCACTACTTGAAGGAAACAAAATTATTTACTGTAACTATTTCATAGCTTTTGGTTAGATCTAATGTTATGGAGCAGAAACTTAATGCCTTCAGGGTGCTATTTGTTCTGCGATTTGTATGTTTGGGTTCCAACACAATATCCACCTGAAGATAATTCACTCCCTCCTCTCTCTGCATTCATGTGTATTATGTGCTCTTGGAGAAGCAAAATTCAGTGACTGAATCTGAAGGCAGAAAGATGACAGCTATGGAATAGGAAAACTCTTATTTCACTGTGTCCAATGTCAGAAAATCCTTGACACAATCAGTTTTTCAGGAACAGGCTGTTAAATTGCTTACAGGTTGATAAAATGCAGCCAATAAATCTTAAGTAGACTTTATACTGACCTTATTTTTTTGAGCCGCACTGAAAAGTCAAGATATAAAAATACCACTGTAGAAGTAAAAGTTTGCAGCCATTATTAAAGTATATGTATCAACACTGAGTTGATCCTGGAGCACCAGAAAAGAGACTTAGAGAAGCATTGCTAGTTAGAAAGTATGCTGTTTGTTCTTTGCATTTTTAAAATACCCAAATTATGAAGTATTGTTATAAAAATAAACTTTGCCAGTCAGGGCTTACTTCATTCAGAAAATCTAAAAATCTTCAAAGATCAGAAGGCCTGTATTATACATTTTTTTTTAGTCTCATTTCCCTTAAATATTTTTCATGATATATATGATTTTTCCTATTTAACGTTAAGGTGCCTAATAATTATACAAAGACAAAATATGACATGAGATCACTTTAATGAGCCTGATGAAGAGCTGAATCAATTAAAAATGGAAATTAAGTATGCTTGAACCATAAGAGATCCAACTGGGAATATTTCAACCTTGTTCTTGTCTCTCAGGGTATCTGAGTTATTTGAAATATTAACAATTTTGAATATGAAAAATCATAGGGAGTACCGCATGCGATGTATAAATCTGAAAATTTCTTTGGAAACAACCCTAAAGGACTTCACATAATTAGCTTGAATCCATTCTTAAAAAAAAAAAAAAATAATAAGATAAAGTATAATAAAACAAATATAATCTAATAAATTAATAAATAATAAAACCACTCAGTTAAGAGATTTTGGCATTAACATAACTTAGTCCCCTAAAAGTTCAGAAGGGATATTGTAGTGGCTAAAAATATAAACAACATTCAACTAATTCAACTCATATTTGCCCTGTAAGACACAACACAAATACACAATTTTTAGGACCAAGAAGATTCTGGATTGTAATGAAACATGACCACCAAGAAGCAAATTATCTACCACTGCGAAACAAAAGCACGGACAAATAGGTAAATTTTAGTGAGGTTGCAGGTGGTCTCACACATTTCCCCATATATATTATTCAGGCTTGGCAGAATGTGCCTTGACTACGTACCTAAAAAGCTTTGTGGTTGAAACCTAAACAAACTTCCTCAGCAGTCTGATAACAGCTTTACCTAACAATCTGAATTCAACTCTCCTTCTCCTTTTCAAACTTACTGTTCTTTTCTTACTCAACAGAGACATAGAAAGTAACCCATTTCTCTTTCTTTTTCAGGAGCTTTTAATATACATGAAATTCATTACATTTCACCTCCACCTTTTCTCAGAAATACTCTTTCAAGAGTTCAATGATTTCCTTTTTTTCCTCTTCCAGACTCCTCCTAGTTAGTTTCATATTTTTACTAAAGGCAGCTCTCAAAATAGGAAATACAGTCCCAGTGAGGTCTTCATAGTTATGAGTACAATGTATAGATTAATTTATGTGATCTATAATCTTTAATAAAAGACAGATAAAAAGTTTTTTACTTTTTTTAAAGGCCTTTTTTCAATAGTAACAGTAAAAATAAAGAAAATCAGAACAACATTCAAAACTTTTCACAGAAACACTTCCGGTGAGCTATGGATATGTTCTTTCCCTTGCATATTGTTATATTTAAAGCTAAACTGATTTTTATCATCCCCTGTTCCACAAATAAATGCACAGTAAACTTTTTCCTTTTTATCTGTAAGAAAGGACTCATCTACACAGTCGGCAGCAATTAAATATCTTCTTGCTTTTTCCATCATGTTTTGTTTATTTTAACCTTTTAGTTAGTGATTAGTCTCTATGATTATATCTTATTTATGTCTTATATGTGCATATGTGAAGAACATTAGAAATGCTAGAGGTTTTACAGCACATATTTTCAACCATTTGAAATTAAACTTAATTTACTTAGAAGATAAAGAAAAGTATGCATATCTAAAATAAAAGGGACTGTGGCTGTGATCTTTATAATTTTTACTAAGAGGTAGACTTCTGATTATTCTTCTGAATTGTGATGTGTAAATGAAGCTATGCAATTTGGAGACACCCAGTGAAATAGCATAGCAAATATTCATTTTTCTATGTAATCAAGAATGTAGCTAAGGTGACTGAAGGAGCGACAGTGACAATTTTTTGCTTACAATCACACCCTAAACTTAGTAAGAAGTAAAATCTCTCAGACACTGCCTATTAGAGAAAACCCAGAACACTTATTAAAATTTGTCACAGGATTGTTAACATACAAATTCCGAGAGACGCTTAATATGTGTGGTTACTTTTGCATTTAATCTGTTTGTTGACTAAAGCACACTAATATTCACCATGACTAAATCAGTGTCAGACTGAGGGCCAGAAAGAAGATCTATTGTATTTACTGCAGCAACTTATTCCATGAAAACAGGAAGCTGACATTTAATAGAAAAGCTGTTTTTATTAAAAGCCACTTTAGTTTTTCCTCATTTCCACATTTGAAGGCTATGTAGGGTATTACCAAACTCATTTCAAGTTTTACTATACCTTTTCCTCCCCCAAGTTTGAAGCATACAGAAAGCACTTGCCAGGTCTACAAATTAAAAAGGTCTGATACTCTAAACAAAAATATACATGCTGCAGATTCAGTGGTTACTTCACTGTGCAATGCATGTTTCAAAAAAAAAAAAAAAAAAAAATCATGGGGAATACATACAGTTGTAGAGATTTGCTCTTCTCATTTTTTAGTACTTGTTAGTCACCATTTGGTTATTTTTTCTCCCATGCATATTCTAAAGACAGCATCATCTCAACATATATTTCATGCTTCATCCTTTCATCATCTGAGATAGCATTATTTGCAAATTTACTGTTATACACAAATCTGCTTGTTATCTTAAAATTGAGATTTGAATTCACTAATCTTTCTCCTTTATCAATACAATAAGGATGTCCTTACTGATAATTTTTACATCTCAGCTAAGAGTCCTTCTAGTTCTCCCAACCTATTACATGGCTGGGAATCTTCAGAATATTTGAAGACAAAACCCTTCTACTGAAAAGCATTTTTTCAGTAAAAATCATAAGAATACTTTTGTCCAAAGGAGAAATGGAAAGTCAGAGATTATCAGGTGGTCCTGATGAGATGGACCCTTGAGTCCTGAGGGAACTGGCTGTTGTAGTTGTCAAGCTGCTCTTGATATCTGAAAGGTCATGGCAGTTAGGTGAGGTCCTTGGTGACTGGAAAAAAGGCAACGTTGTACTCACTTTTAAGAAGAGTAGAAAGGATGATTCAGAACTACTGACCTGCCAGCCTCACCTCTGTGCCGTAGCTTCCTCCTGGAAGCTATGCTAAGGCACACAGAACACAGGGAGGTGATATGGAATAACCATAATGGCTTCACCAACTGCAGGTCCTACCTGACCAACCTTGCCGCATTTTATGATGGCATAACTGCATGAGTGGACAATGGAAGAGCCACTGATCATCCATCTGGACTTCAGCAAGGCCTCTGACATAATCCCTCATTAACATCCTTCTCTCAGATTGGAAAGATATGGATTTGATGGATGAAAAACCGGTTGCAAGATCGTGGTGGTCAGTCAGTGGTTTAATGTTCAGATGGAGGTCAATGATGAGTGGTGTTGTCCTGGGATCAGAGTTCTGTAACATCTTCAACGACATCAACTGTGCAATTAAATGCACCCTCAGCGTGTTTGCAGATGACACCAAGTTGTGTATCAGATTTGCACCCACAAGTCCCTGTAGACTGCAAGCATTCAGTGAAAAATTATCGCAATATATTTTCTTTATTTTTATCATCTTTCCTAACCAGCTCCTCTAAGGGATAAAATAATAACACCATCAGTGGACAAGAATAATCAAATCAAAGATAACTTCTTTAGTAGCACTCTAAGTTTTATAGATTTATAAAATATTCTGCTGCATTTCTTTCTTTTTTCTTTTGATTGGGGAGCCCTGTATTACTTGTCTTTTCCATTAATGGAAACATTTAGTCATTCTTTTTCATATTTTTTAACTTTTCAGTTTTTTCTGTCTTTTTTTTTTTTTTTTTGAGACGAGAAATTTGGGTATGTTCAAGTTGCAGGCCAACCACAGATTTGTCTAATCTGCTGTGATTCTCTTTTGCTCTTCTCCTTTCCTAATAATCTAAGCAGTAGATTTGTCTTTGTTTTTCATGAATACTGAAGTTTCCATGGAGCTAGCTGTCATAACCCCAAGAATGTTTTTCACCATTCGCATTACTTTGCATTTATCAATATTAAATTGCCAGCTGTTTCATGACCAGTAACAATGTTTTATAAGGTCTTCCTTCACACACCACCCTTGAATAACTCAGTGTTAATACAAAACTTTTTTCCTCACTGCTCATCTCCTTTGGCATATAATTTATGAAAAGATTAAAAATCTTCCAGTTCAGAGGTCTGCAGAAGTCAGACGGCTCTTTCTGCTGAAAAAAGTGACTGTTTCCTCCGATGCTATTTTCACTGCCTTTTTAGCATTTACCCATCTGTTCTGAGACTTTCTTCTTTAAGACGAGGCTGCTTAGTTTCCATAAAAAGCTTTGATCAGAGAGTTCGTGTAAAGTATTTTGGAAGTCTAAATAGACTGTTTCAACTAGGTAATTCTTGCCACTTCAATTACTGCAACTTGAATTACTATTTCATTTTGTTTTTAAGTTAATTGAATATACTCTATTGCTGTTTGGAATTTCACTTTACTTTTTCAGTCCAGTTTCTACCTGTGAAACTGCTACCCATGTAAAAAATTTTTACTTGCTCTTATTTTCAAGACCTTGTGCTGCCTATTTACTACTGAGGTATTGATTATTGCCTACAATCTACTCTTGATAGCAGGTTTCAATGCCAAAGTGAGATTGTTTTAAAATCACCTGTTCACTTGTCTCTTAAGCACCTCTCCTGTGTGCTTTAGTAAAGTTCAAGCTTCTTTAAATTCTCCTTTAAACTCTTTCTATGACTGCTAAAATACTGACAAAGGTGATGTTACTTTGGCAGGAGCCACACAAAATAAGATGATCTTCCTGGATACTCAGAAAAAGTGGCCTCTGCTATACAGGCAAATCTGATGACTGAAAATAGGAGTCCAAAATGAGCTTTACTACCTGCATTACAAAAACATATTAAAAATAATTAAAACTAAATTATTAAAAGCAAAAACTATTAAAACTAATGCTCTTTACTTTGTCATGGAACAAAAGCTCAAAACACGCAAAGGGTCTGGAAAGACACTTTACAAGGAAGTGCTAAGACAAGTTCTCAGAAAGTTTTCAACTTAATCAAGGATAAGATTAGACAAACAACATTAAAGAGGCAAAAGTAGAACCATAAAAAGTAAAAGAAAAAACATGGGAGAGAATTAGAGGTAATGGTCATAGCATCAGGTAAAACTTTATACAATCAAGGACAAGAGATAAGTAATAAAAGGGAGAGAGGACGGTGTCCTGCCAAGAGCTCCACCTTTCTTGCTCTGGGCGAGAAGTCCTCTGGGGAATGCCACTCCTCCCCTCCCCTCCGAGAACCAAAACACCCCCAGAAAGGCAGTCCACAGAACCAGAACATTATCTCTTTAACTCCCACTGCTTTCCACGATGTTATGATGTGGAATTCCGACAAGAAAAATCACAAAACCACAACAGGAGTTTATGGGTGAAAATCAGGGATCGGCCCAGTCAAGGGCATCTAGTGGTCGGGGTCTGCTACAGGCCACCTGATCAGGGGGAGCCTGTTGACGAGGCCTTCTTGCGTCACCTGCAGGAGCTGTCGCGCTCGCGGGCTCTCGTCCTGATGGGGGATTCAACCAGCTAAATACCTGCCGGGATAGCAGCACGGTGGGTGGCAGACAATCCGGGAGATTCCTGGAGTCTGCTGAGGATTACTTCCTCGTCCAGGTACCAGTCGGACTGACCCGAGTTGAAGCCCTACTGGACCCGGTGCTCACCAGTGCAGAGGTGATAGCCAGTTTTGAATCACAGGATCCTGGGATGGCTTGGGTTGGAAGGGACATTAAAGTCTATCTAAAGGTCCAAACTCCTGCCGTGTGTTGGTTGCCACCCACTAGATCAGGCTGCCTGAAGCCCTATCCAGTGAGGCCTTGAGCATCTCCACAGAGGCCGGCTCCCTAGTCGTGGGGGCTCTCCCATTAGCGTTGACCTGGCTTTCATGCAGAAGCTGACTCTCATGGTCAGGCTGGATGAGCAGGGATGCTCCAGTGTGACTCCAGGACTGCAGCCCTGGACAAGGGGCAGCTCCTCTCCTGTCATGTCTCTGGCATGGTGACCATTGCCAGCAGGTCAAAGAAAGCAAACCAGAGTCAGAAGTTTTCCTCACTCATTTTGTATGCAGGCTTAAAGGGAATCGTGCCCTGCCTATGCCACTTTGCCTCTGGGAACTGAATAAGGGTTGAAACTTAGACGTGTGAAGACATGGATCGGAAAGGATCATAAAACCCACCCAAACCCAAGTGCCTGCCATGGGAGCGCCGCCACCCAACAGGTCAGGTTAGAGCAGGGCCCTGTGCAACCTAGTCTGGAGCGCCTGCAGGGATGGGCGCCCGCAGCGTCTCTGGGCAGCTGTGCCAGGGCCTCACAGCCCTCTGAGCGAGGAATCCCCTCTCGCGGTTCACCGGATCTCCTCTTTTCTTAGCTCAAAACCTTGTCCTGTCACCATCAGACCGTGGAAAGTCACTCCGAACACACACTAGAAATGCTGGCTGTGCTGTTGACCCGCAGACCTTTATTAGACTCTCTGCTGCGACGTCCCAGCACGGGCACGGTGCAAAAGGCCTGAGGGAGGCCATCCTTGCTCCCTGCTGATGGCAGGCCTGGGCTCCGCGCCCTGCGCTGCCCACAGGAGCCGCCGCCCTCCCGCATGGGTGCCGCGCCCTCAGCCCCGTGAGGTGGTGACCGTGATGTCACCGTGATGTCACAGTGGTGGCCATTGTGACCCGCGGGGCCGGGAGCAGAGCAAAGGCTGCCGGGCTGGGGCTCTGCTCACTGCGGCCTGGTGAGGCGCGGAGAGAGGAGGGACTCTCTTGACTCTCTTGCTTCTCGCTGTCAATGCCGATCATGTCCGAACGGAAGGAGGAGACCCCCAACTCTGGGGAGTCAGGTGAGAGCCCCGTATCCCTGTGCGCAGCTCCCCGCTGCCGGGCAGAGAGCTGCTGGGAGTTCTGCCTGCGGCTGGGAGGGACGGGCAGGGGCTCCCCAGCGCCGCGGGCAGGCAGGGCCCCTCTGCTCCTTGGCCGGGGGCGAGCTTGGGCTGTGGCTGCCCGCTGGCGCCGCTGGGCCTGCAATGCCCCCTTCCCCTCCACCCCCTCCAGCCCTGCCCCTCAGCCGGCACGGCAGGCACGGAGCAGGCCCTGGCGATGGCCAGGGTTAGCCGACCCTGCCAGGTGCTCACCGCTGCTCACGGTTGCTCTCTCCTTCCTCTCCAGTGTGCGTGCTGTGCCGCCGGGCACAGGTCGACCCGGACATCTGCGGGCGGACATTTGCCAACGGTGGGCTCTGTGCCCACGAATTCTGCTTGGTGAGTTCCCTCAAGGGCTAGGGCTCCTGCCAGGGATGCTGCCTTCCTTGCCGGCCTCACGAGACCCCGCTCTTTTCTCTCCTACAGGTCTTTGCCGATGGCCTTTTGGAATGGAGATGCCCAATGGGGGGAATTTTTGGCTTCTCCATTGGTGCCGTCCAGCGCACCATCCAGCGGGCAGACCAGAAGGTGAGGACCTGAACGGAACGGCGAGCTTGGTGCCGGTAGAGGCTCGCACCAAGGTTTTGCCGGGGCCTATAGAAAGCGATCGCGGCCCTTCCAACCGGCTCCAGGACAAAGTTCCACTACAGCAGACGAGCCTCATCTGCCAGGCAGCTCTGCAGAGTGGGAGGCAGCGGTGCCCACATCCTGCGCCCTGCCTGGAAGTGGGGCCGGCTGCCGGGGCTCCGAGCCCAGCGCTGACGGGGACCGCTCTGCTCTTTTCAGCACTGCTTTGTCTGTGGCGGAAAGGGAGCTACCATCAGCTGCGCGGAGACAGGTTGCGAGCGCAGCTTCCATCTGCCCTGCGCCGAGGACGGGGAATGCGTCACGCAATACTTTAGGCAGCACAGGTAAGGGCTGCCAGCAGCAGCCAAGCTGCCGTCCCTCCCTGTCCCTCGCAGGGAGGAACCCACAGCGACACCTCCCAGCATCCTGCCAGAGCCCAGGCCTGGCGCTCTTTCCTGGTCCTCTGCGCTCCTCACAGCACTTCTCACCACGCCCATCCCTTCTGTCCTCCTGCCCAGGTCCTTCTGCTGGGAGCATCGCCCTCGGCAGGCGGCGGAGGCAGCTCCATCGCAGAACACCTGCGTCTGCGTCATCTGCCTGGAGCCCGTGGGGGACAGCACGTCCTACCACACCATGGTGTGCCCGGTGTGCAAACAGGCCTGGTTCCACCGGGCCTGCATCAGGGTAGGAGCCCTCCCCTCGCCCCGTGGGCACGGCCGGTGCTCAGCAGCAGCCAGCCCCGCTCACGCTCATGCTCACACTTGTGCTTCTCCTGCAGAAACATGCCATGCACGCAGCCACCATGCGTTTCTTCTGCCCCGTCTGCGGAGGAAAGGGGCGATTCCGATCCCAAATGACCACGCTGGGGATCCAAATTCCAATCAGGTTGGTGTCCTTCCGCCCGGTTCTGCACACACTCAGGCACAGGCGCTGTGCCTGCCCACAGACTGCCCCGGCAGGCCCAGTCCCTTGCCATCCTGCAAGCATCGGTCTCATCTTCACGGAGCAGCTGCGAATGAGCTCAAGGGAGATGAACTGGGGTGCCCTGGATCTGCCTGAGGCACCGGGGACTCATCACATTCCCTCTCTTCTCTGGCAGACGACCATCTTGGTGGGACGACGCAGCATACCAGTCGCTGCGAGAAAGGCACAGGCGCTGCGACGCCAGCACGTGCATTTACCTCGGAGGCAGGGAGAGGGCACAGGAAAACGGGTGAGTGACCTCCGCAATCCTCTGGGGCTCTGTGTGGGATCTCAGCCTCAACATAGGTCGGGGGGAGCAAGGGCTGAGCACCAGAGCCGTGCCGCCTGCTCCCTGCCTTGGCTCGCTTTGGCCTCACAGCCACAACCTGTTTGCTTCCGCAGACCCTGGCAGCTGCTGCTCTGCAACTCCTGTGGCTCAGAAGGCACACACTGGTGCTGCTCCTTCTGGGCCGTGAGCAGAGACGGCTGGGAGTGCAACACCTGCGCTGGTGCGGGCACCGGTAAGAGGCAAAGAGCCATGTGTCGCGGGACTGGGGACAGGCAAGGCCTGGCAGCAGGTGCTCAAGGCGCTGAGCCTGCCACGATCTCTCTGCCCCATGAGGGATGGCAGCCTGTCCTGCCCTGGGGGTGCATGTTTATCCTGCTGACCTTCTTGTCTCTCCTTACAGCATCCCGCCCCACCTCTGACCTTGCCAGCCCCGGCACTTCCAGCCAAATGGTACAGAGGCCATCCCCCAGCTCTCCGGGACCTGAGAACATCAGTTCTGGCCCCACCAGCCAAGCAGCAACGGGCCCATCCTGCAGCTCCCAGCTGCCCGAGCTCTCTGTCCAGCCCAGAGTGCCTGCAACAGAGCAGAGCACAGCCCACCCAAGTCTATCCGAGGAGCGGGACACCCCTCAGCAACGCCGAGGACGTGGTGGGAGGAGACGGGCACCAGCTGCAGGTGCTGAGACCAGCTCCCAGAGCCCCAGCAGACGGAGGACTGCGCGGTCCTCCAGAACCTCCCCGGCACCTGCGCCCACACAGCGTCCCAGGCAGCGGGGGACCGGCCGCACAAGAAGCCGCTCCCCGCTGCGAGGTCGGGCCTCAGGCTCCCAGAGGCAGCCCCGAAGGCGTCATGGTGGGAGCCGTGCAACAACCCAAGGTGCTCCGAGCAGCACCCGCACCTCGGCCACACCAGCACCACCGAGGTCCTCCAGGGCTTCCCCTCTGCCTGCACGCAGGAGACAATCCAGGCAACGAGGGCGGGCCCACACTCGAAGCCGATCCCCACTGGGGCGTCGCGCTTCAATTCCCCGCAGCCGGCCCCGACGAGGCCGTGGCAGCCAGTCCAGGCAGCGGGGGCCAGCCCGGGCACAAAGCCGCTCCCGGGCAAACCATCAGGGAAGGCATCCCCACAGCCAGTCCCAAAGACGGCGCTGATGCCGCCGTGTCCCATCCCCACGTGACGACTGTGGTCCCAAGCGGCAAAAAAATTCAACCTTGCAGAGAGTCCATCCATACTGCTTTCATTCTTCGGTGGACCAGCCCCAGCACAAAGCCACTCCCGGTTCCAGCATCAGAGAAGACACCCCCACAACCATTCCCAAAGACAGCGCGGAATCAGCCATGTCCCATCCTGGCGTGACGGTTGTGGTTCCAAGTGGCAAAAAAAATAAACCCTAAATATACTCCCCACATGTTGGCTTCAGTCTTCCCTGCTTGTCCTGCGGTGGGCAGTGTTAGGAGCTGAGACCACAGGGTTGTCTTCTCCCCAGCACCTTCCCAGATGGTTGCCGTGGAGTTATCTTCACATCTATCTGTGTCCGTGACAGGGGACAGCATGCCCACAGGCCCAACGGCCTGAAAAAAAAAGGGTCGGGGACGGAGGCGTATCGACGGTTTATAGGCCAGTTCAGCCCGTTTCCGTGACTAACGGGCACGGGGGACCCACAGACCCACATCCTGTGAAAGGGGGAAGGGAGAAGGGGGGAAGGGTAGGGAGATGGGAGACGGGCCAAAGAACAAAATAGCGGCAGCGATCTGAGGAGGAAAGTCAATTTCCTAAATATGGTATCGGAATGCAAGATAACACAATCTAATACTTCACATAATCCTTGACTGCCGAGGTTAGCCGCTTCAGTGCCGTCCTGGACAGAATCGCAGCGACTCACTGCAAGGGACGGGGCGGGGGGGGGGGGGGCAGGGGGGTCGGTCAGTTCCTTTACCAGCGGAACCCCGAGCCAACAGAGCAGCCCAACAGTTCTCATGAGAGTGGCTGATGCGGAGTCGGCATTGCCAGGGCAATGGAACGGCATCCACGCCCCTTGCCTTTGGAAAAGCTTATGGGAGGGCCTCAATGCATCGCTGCCCGCCAGATGCAGTGAGGAGAAGGCAGCACGTGCGCAGCAGCCACAGCATACTGCAGCAGCAGGTGTGGCAGCTTGTGCAGGATGGCGCAGAAGTGCCGTCCCTCCTAGCTCTGGAGACCAGCTTACCTACTGGCAGTAGGTACTGTCTCTCCGAGACCACAGATTTACCACGGTCTCCACCAGGCAACCAGCTTGCCCTGCAAAGACTGTGGCGACCCAGATGGAGGCCCTGCCCAAGAATGTGGCTGTTCAGGTCTCCGGCTGCAGGGATTGCCTGAGCCTGCTGATGTCGAGGAGGGTGGCAGGAACTGCACCTGTGTGAGGGGTGAGCAGGTGGAAGATCTGCTCAGCATGGTGGCAGAGCTCAAGGAGGAGGTGGAGAGGGGAAGGACCATCAGGGAGTGAGAGCAAGAGACTGACTGGTGGAGTAACTCCCAGGCACGCCAGAGAGGAAGGCGCCAGGGAGACACCCCCCGGAAAGTGGGGGATGGACCCCATGTCCTGGCACCGTCGGGCACAGAGCGGGGTCCTGAGAGGCGGGGAGAACTGGAAGACAGTCCCAGCTCGGCATCGTGGGTGACGCACTGTAAATAGAAGGGGAGGTGAGCCAAGTGAGACAGGACAAAGAAACACTTAGGGTTCCTGTCACGCCAGGAGATTGCGGGGAAAAACCTCCAGACTGTCCTGTAGGATGCTGTAGGATCTTCTGGGAACTCCACAGAGGAGCTAATTTTGCCGATTCCCTGTCCAAAACCTTCTCACGTCTCCCTAGGAAGCAGCGGGGGAAAACTTCAAATTTCTTTTGGAGGTTTGAGGGAGGGCCCCTCTAGAAAGGTAGTGTGCCAGAAAGACCAGCTGAAGTGCCTTTCCACCAATGCACGCAGCATGGGAAATAAGCAGGAGGAGCTGGAAGCCATGATGTGCTTGGGAAATAACAATCTGGTTGCTACCAGGGAAACGTGGTGGGACGAATCCCACGACTGGCGTACTGTGATTGAGGGCTACAGGCTCTTCAGAAGGGATAGACGGGGTCGGAGGGGAGGGGGTGTTGTCCTCTATCTTAGGAACTGACGGATTGCAAAGTGTCTGAGTAACAGCCATGACCAGGCTGAGAGCTGTCATGGAGTTATCTCTAGATCTGTGTTTGTGACAGGGGCTGCAGCCCCCCCCCCCCACTTCCCCCCCCCCCCCCCCCCAAAGAAAAAAAAAAAGGGGGAGAGGATAAAAAAAAAGTGTTGAAGGTTTACGGCCAGTCGGCCCGGCCCCGAGACTAATGAGGCAGAGGACTTGAGGGCAAGGGTAGGGAGATCGTAGATGGGTCTAACAGAGGAAAAATCAGAGCAACTACAACGGTCTAAGGAAGAACGTTCGTTTACTAAATCCAATAAAATCAAACACAGTGAGAGTGTCCAAAGCCGATGCTTTACGCTATAGACTGCAGAGGGAACCACGTGCTTCTCTGCTGCAAAACCGAGAGAATCCACGAGAGGGAGAAAGGCCGGTGTCCTGCCAGGAGCTCCACCTTTCTTGCTCTGGGCGAGAAGTCCTCTGGGGAATGCCACTCCTCCCTCCCCTCCGAGAACCAAAACACCCCCCAGAAAGGCAGTCCACAGAACCAGAACATTATCTCTTTAACTCCCACTGCTTTCCACGATGTTATGATGTGGAATTCCGACAAGAAAAATCACAAAACCACAACAGGAGTTTATGGGTGAAAATCAGGGATCGGCCCAGTCAAGGGCATCTAGTGGTCGGGGTCTGCTACAGGCCACCTGATCAGGGGGAGCCTGTTGACGAGGCCTTCTTGCGTCACCTGCAGGAGCTGTCGCGCTCGCGGGCTCTCGTCCTGATGGGGGATTCAACCAGCTAAATACCTGCCGGGATAGCAGCACGGTGGGTGGCAGACAATCCGGGAGATTCCTGGAGTCTGCTGAGGATTACTTCCTCGTCCAGGTACCAGTCGGACTGACCCGAGTTGAAGCCCTACTGGACCCGGTGCTCACCAGTGCAGAGGTGATAGCCAGTTTTGAATCACAGGATCCTGGGATGGCTTGGGTTGGAAGGGACATTAAAGTCTATCTAAAGGTCCAAACTCCTGCCGTGTGTTGGTTGCCACCCACTAGATCAGGCTGCCTGAAGCCCTATCCAGTGAGGCCTTGAGCATCTCCACAGAGGCCGGCTCCCTAGTCGTGGGGGCTCTCCCATTAGCGTTGACCTGGCTTTCATGCAGAAGCTGACTCTCATGGTCAGGCTGGATGAGCAGGGATGCTCCAGTGTGACTCCAGGACTGCAGCCCTGGACAAGGGGCAGCTCCTCTCCTGTCATGTCTCTGGCATGGTGACCATTGCCAGCAGGTCAAAGAAAGCAAACCAGAGTCAGAAGTTTTCCTCACTCATTTTGTATGCAGGCTTAAAGGGAATCGTGCCCTGCCTATGCCACTTTGCCTCTGGGAACTGAATAAGGGTTGAAACTTAGACGTGTGAAGACATGGATCGGAAAGGATCATAAAACCCACCCAAACCCAAGTGCCTGCCATGGGAGCGCCGCCACCCAACAGGTCAGGTTAGAGCAGGGCCCTGTGCAACCTAGTCTGGAGCGCCTGCAGGGATGGGCGCCCGCAGCGTCTCTGGGCAGCTGTGCCAGGGCCTCACAGCCCTCTGAGCGAGGAATCCCCTCTCGCGGTTCACCGGATCTCCTCTTTTCTTAGCTCAAAACCTTGTCCTGTCACCATCAGACCGTGGAAAGTCACTCCGAACACACACTAGAAATGCTGGCTGTGCTGTTGACCCGCAGACCTTTATTAGACTCTCTGCTGCGACGTCCCAGCACGGGCACGGTGCAAAAGGCCTGAGGGAGGCCATCCTTGCTCCCTGCTGATGGCAGGCCTGGGCTCCGCGCCCTGCGCTGCCCACAGGAGCCGCCGCCCTCCCGCATGGGTGCCGCGCCCTCAGCCCCGTGAGGTGGTGACCGTGATGTCACCGTGATGTCACAGTGGTGGCCATTGTGACCCGCGGGGCCGGGAGCAGAGCAAAGGCTGCCGGGCTGGGGCTCTGCTCACTGCGGCCTGGTGAGGCGCGGAGAGAGGAGGGACTCTCTTGACTCTCTTGCTTCTCGCTGTCAATGCCGATCATGTCCGAACGGAAGGAGGAGACCCCCAACTCTGGGGAGTCAGGTGAGAGCCCCGTATCCCTGTGCGCAGCTCCCCGCTGCCGGGCAGAGAGCTGCTGGGAGTTCTGCCTGCGGCTGGGAGGGACGGGCAGGGGCTCCCCAGCGCCGCGGGCAGGCAGGGCCCCTCTGCTCCTTGGCCGGGGGCGAGCTTGGGCTGTGGCTGCCCGCTGGCGCCGCTGGGCCTGCAATGCCCCCTTCCCCTCCACCCCCTCCAACCCTGCCCCTCAGCCGGCACGGCAGGCACGGAGCAGGCCCTGGCGATGGCCAGGGTTAGCCGACCCTGCCAGGTGCTCACCGCTGCTCACGGTTGCTCTCTCCTTCCTCTCCAGTGTGCGTGCTGTGCCGCCGGGCACAGGTCGACCCGGACATCTGCGGGCGGACATTTGCCAACGGTGGGCTCTGTGCCCACGAATTCTGCTTGGTGAGTTCCCTCAAGGGCTAGGGCTCCTGCCAGGGATGCTGCCTTCCTTGCCGGCCTCACGAGACCCCGCTCTTTTCTCTCCTACAGGTCTTTGCCGATGGCCTTTTGGAATGGAGATGCCCAATGGGGGGAATTTTTGGCTTCTCCATTGGTGCCGTCCAGCGCACCATCCAGCGGGCAGACCAGAAGGTGAGGACCTGAACGGAACGGCGAGCTTGGTGCCGGTAGAGGCTCGCACCAAGGTTTTGCCGGGGCCTATAGAAAGCGATCGCGGCCCTTCCAACCGGCTCCAGGACAAAGTTCCACTACAGCAGACGAGCCTCATCTGCCAGGCAGCTCTGCAGAGTGGGAGGCAGCGGTGCCCACATCCTGCGCCCTGCCTGGAAGTGGGGCCGGCTGCCGGGGCTCCGAGCCCAGCGCTGACGGGGACCGCTCTGCTCTTTTCAGCACTGCTTTGTCTGTGGCGGAAAGGGAGCTACCATCAGCTGCGCGGAGACAGGTTGCGAGCGCAGCTTCCATCTGCCCTGCGCCGAGGACGGGGAATGCGTCACGCAATACTTTAGGCAGCACAGGTAAGGGCTGCCAGCAGCAGCCAAGCTGCCGTCCCTCCCTGTCCCTCGCAGGGAGGAACCCACAGCGACACCTCCCAGCATCCTGCCAGAGCCCAGGCCTGGCGCTCTTTCCTGGTCCTCTGCGCTCCTCACAGCACTTCTCACCACGCCCATCCCTTCTGTCCTCCTGCCCAGGTCCTTCTGCTGGGAGCATCGCCCTCGGCAGGCGGCGGAGGCAGCTCCATCGCAGAACACCTGCGTCTGCGTCATCTGCCTGGAGCCCGTGGGGGACAGCACGTCCTACCACACCATGGTGTGCCCGGTGTGCAAACAGGCCTGGTTCCACCGGGCCTGCATCAGGGTAGGAGCCCTCCCCTCGCCCCGTGGGCACGGCCGGTGCTCAGCAGCAGCCAGCCCCGCTCACGCTCATGCTCACACTTGTGCTTCTCCTGCAGAAACATGCCATGCACGCAGCCACCATGCGTTTCTTCTGCCCCGTCTGCGGAGGAAAGGGGCGATTCCGATCCCAAATGACCACGCTGGGGATCCAAATTCCAATCAGGTTGGTGTCCTTCCGCCCGGTTCTGCACACACTCAGGCACAGGCGCTGTGCCTGCCCACAGACTGCCCCGGCAGGCCCAGTCCCTTGCCATCCTGCAAGCATCGGTCTCATCTTCACGGAGCAGCTGCGAATGAGCTCAAGGGAGATGAACTGGGGTGCCCTGGATCTGCCTGAGGCACCGGGGACTCATCACATTCCCTCTCTTCTCTGGCAGACGACCATCTTGGTGGGACGACGCAGCATACCAGTCGCTGCGAGAAAGGCACAGGCGCTGCGACGCCAGCACGTGCATTTACCTCGGAGGCAGGGAGAGGGCACAGGAAAACGGGTGAGTGACCTCCGCAATCCTCTGGGGCTCTGTGTGGGATCTCAGCCTCAACATAGGTCGGGGGGAGCAAGGGCTGAGCACCAGAGCCGTGCCGCCTGCTCCCTGCCTTGGCTCGCTTTGGCCTCACAGCCACAACCTGTTTGCTTCCGCAGACCCTGGCAGCTGCTGCTCTGCAACTCCTGTGGCTCAGAAGGCACACACTGGTGCTGCTCCTTCTGGGCCGTGAGCAGAGACGGCTGGGAGTGCAACACCTGCGCTGGTGCGGGCACCGGTAAGACGCAAAGAGCCATGTGTCGCGGGACTGGGGACAGGCAAGGCCTGGCAGCGGGTGCTCAAGGCGCTGAGCCTGCCACGATCTCTCTGCCCCATGAGGGATGGCAGCCTGTCCTGCCCTGGGGGTGCATGTTTATCCTGCTGACCTTCTTGTCTCTCCTTACAGCATCCCGCCCCACCTCTGACCTTGCCAGCCCCGGCACTTCCAGCCAAATGGTACAGAGGCCATCCCCCAGCTCTCCGGGACCTGAGAACATCAGTTCTGGCCCCACCAGCCAAGCAGCAACGGGCCCATCCTGCAGCTCCCAGCTGCCCGAGCTCTCTGTCCAGCCCAGAGTGCCTGCAACAGAGCAGAGCACAGCCCACCCAAGTCTATCCGAGGAGCGGGACACCCCTCAGCAACGACGAGGACGTGGTGGGAGGAGACGGGCACCAGCTGCAGGTGCTGAGACCAGCTCCCAGAGCCCCAGCAGACGGAGGACTGCGCGGTCCTCCAGAACCTCCCCGGCACCTGCGCCCACACAGCGTCCCAGGCAGCGGGGGACCGGCCGCACAAGAAGCCGCTCCCCGCTGCGAGGTCGGGCCTCAGGCTCCCAGAGGCAGCCCCGAAGGCGTCATGGTGGGAGCCGTGCAACAACCCAAGGTGCTCCGAGCAGCACCCGCACCTCGGCCACACCAGCACCACCGAGGTCCTCCAGGGCTTCCCCTCTGCCTGCACGCAGGAGACAATCCAGGCAACGAGGGCGGGCCCACACTCGAAGCCGATCCCCACTGGGGCGTCGCGCTTCAATTCCCCGCAGCCGGCCCCGACGAGGCCGTGGCAGCCAGTCCAGGCAGCGGGGGCCAGCCCGGGCACAAAGCCGCTCCCGGGCAAACCATCAGGGAAGGCATCCCCACAGCCAGTCCCAAAGACGGCGCTGATGCCGCCGTGTCCCATCCCCACGTGACGACTGTGGTCCCAAGCGGCAAAAAAATTCAACCTTGCAGAGAGTCCATCCATACTGCTTTCATTCTTCGGTGGACCAGCCCCAGCACAAAGCCACTCCCGGTTCCAGCATCAGAGAAGACACCCCCACAACCATTCCCAAAGACAGCGCGGAATCAGCCATGTCCCATCCTGGCGTGACGGTTGTGGTTCCAAGTGGCAAAAAAAATAAACCCTAAATATACTCCCCACATGTTGGCTTCAGTCTTCCCTGCTTGTCCTGCGGTGGGCAGTGTTAGGAGCTGAGACCACAGGGTTGTCTTCTCCCCAGCACCTTCCCAGATGGTTGCCGTGGAGTTATCTTCACATCTATCTGTGTCCGTGACAGGGGACAGCATGCCCACAGGCCCAACGGCCTGAAAAAAAAAGGGTCGGGGACGGAGGCGTATCGACGGTTTATAGGCCAGTTCAGCCCGTTTCCGTGACTAACGGGCACGGGGGACCCACAGACCCACATCCTGTGAAAGAGGGAAGGGAGAAGGGGGGAAGGGTAGGGAGATGGGAGACGGGCCAAAGAACAAAATAGCGGCAGCGATCTGAGGAGGAAAGTCAATTTCCTAAATATGGTATCGGAATGCAAGATAATACAATCTAATACTTCACATAATCCTTGACTGCCGAGGTTAGCCGCTTCAGTGCCGTCCTGGACAGAATCGCAGCGACTCACTGCAAGGGACGGGGGGGGGGGGGGCAGGGGGGTCGGTCAGTTCCTTTACCAGCGGAACCCCGAGCCAACAGAGCAGCCCAACAGTTCTCATGAGAGTGGCTGATGCGGAGTCGGCATTGCCAGGGCAATGGAACGGCATCCACGCCCCTTGCCTTTGGAAAAGCTTATGGGAGGGCCTCAATGCATCGCTGCCCGCCAGATGCAGTGAGGAGAAGGCAGCACGTGCGCAGCAGCCACAGCATACTGCAGCAGCAGGTGTGGCAGCTTGTGCAGGATGGCGCAGAAGTGCCGTCCCTCCTAGCTCTGGAGACCAGCTTACCTACTGGCAGTAGGTACTGTCTCTCCGAGACCACAGATTTACCACGGTCTCCACCAGGCAACCAGCTTGCCCTGCAAAGACTGTGGCGACCCAGATGGAGGCCCTGCCCTAGAATGTGGCTGTTCAGGTCTCCGGCTGCAGGGATTGCCTGAGCCTGCTGATGTCGAGGAGAGTGGCAGGAACTGCACCTGTGTGAGGGGTGAGCAGGTGGAAGATCTGCTCAGCATGGTGGCAGAGCTCAAGGAGGAGGTGGAGAGGGGAAGGACCATCAGGGAGTGAGAGCAAGAGACTGACTGGTGGAGTAATTCCCAGGCACGCCAGAGAGGAAGGCGCCAGGGAGACACCCCCCGGAAAGTGAGGGATGGACCCCATGTCCTGGCACCGTCGGGCACAGAGCGGGGTCCTGAGAGGCGGGGAGAACTGGAAGACAGTCCCAGCTCGGCATCGTGGGTGACGCACTGTAAATAGAAGGGGAGGTGAGCCAAGTGAGACAGGACAAAGAAACACTTAGGGTTCCTGTCACGCCAGGAGATTGCGGGGAAAAACCTCCAGACTGTCCTGTAGGATGCTGTAGGATCTTCTGGGAACTCCACAGAGGAGCTAATTTTGCCGATTCCCTGTCCAAAACCTTCTCACGTCTCCCTAGGAAGCAGCGGGGGAAAACTTCAAATTTCTTTTGGAGGTTTGAGGGAGGGCCCCTCTAGAAAGGTAGTGTGCCAGAAAGACCAGCTGAAGTGCCTTTCCACCAATGCACGCAGCATGGGAAATAAGCAGGAGGAGCTGGAAGCCATGATGTGCTTGGGAAATAACAATCTGGTTGCTACCAGGGAAACGTGGTGGGACGAATCCCACGACTGGCGTACTGTGATTGAGGGCTACAGGCTCTTCAGAAGGGATAGACGGGGTCGGAGGGGAGGGGGTGTTGTCCTCTATCTTAGGAACTGACGGATTGCAAAGTGTCTGAGTAACAGCCATGACCAGGCTGAGAGCTGTCATGGAGTTATCTCTAGATCTGTGTTTGTGACAGGGGCTGCAGCCCCCCCCCCCCCACTTCCCCCCCCCCCCCCCCCAAAGAAAAAAAAAAAGGGGGAGAGGATAAAAAAAAAGTGTTGAAGGTTTACGGCCAGTCGGCCCGGCCCCGAGACTAATGAGGCAGAGGACTTGAGGGCAAGGGTAGGGAGATCGTAGATGGGTCTAACAGAGGAAAAATCAGAGCAACTACAACGGTCTAAGGAAGAACGTTCGTTTACTAAATCCAATAAAATCAAACACAGTGAGAGTGTCCAAAGCCGATGCTTTACGCTATAGACTGCAGAGGGAACCACGTGCTTCTCTGCTGCAAAACCGAGAGAATCCACGAGAGGGAGAAAGGCCGGTGTCCTGCCAGGAGCTCCACCTTTCTTGCTCTGGGCGAGAAGTCCTCTGGGGAATGCCACTCCTCCCCTCCCCTCCGAGAACCAAAACACCCCCCAGAAAGGCAGTCCACAGAACCAGAACATTATCTCTTTAACTCCCACTGCTTTCCACGATGTTATGATGTGGAATTCCGACAAGAAAAATCACAAAACCACAACAGGAGTTTATGGGTGAAAATCAGGGATCGGCCCAGTCAAGGGCATCTAGTGGTCGGGGTCTGCTACAGGCCACCTGATCAGGGGGAGCCTGTTGACGAGGCCTTCTTGCGTCACCTGCAGGAGCTGTCGCGCTCGCGGGCTCTCGTCCTGATGGGGGATTCAACCAGCTAAATACCTGCCGGGATAGCAGCACGGTGGGTGGCAGACAATCCGGGAGATTCCTGGAGTCTGCTGAGGATTACTTCCTCGTCCAGGTACCAGTCGGACTGACCCGAGTTGAAGCCCTACTGGACCCGGTGCTCACCAGTGCAGAGGTGATAGCCAGTTTTGAATCACAGGATCCTGGGATGGCTTGGGTTGGAAGGGACATTAAAGTCTATCTAAAGGTCCAAACTCCTGCCGTGTGTTGGTTGCCACCCACTAGATCAGGCTGCCTGAAGCCCTATCCAGTGAGGCCTTGAGCATCTCCACAGAGGCCGGCTCCCTAGTCGTGGGGGCTCTCCCATTAGCGTTGACCTGGCTTTCATGCAGAAGCTGACTCTCATGGTCAGGCTGGATGAGCAGGGATGCTCCAGTGTGACTCCAGGACTGCAGCCCTGGACAAGGGGCAGCTCCTCTCCTGTCATGTCTCTGGCATGGTGACCATTGCCAGCAGGTCAAAGAAAGCAAACCAGAGTCAGAAGTTTTCCTCACTCATTTTGTATGCAGGCTTAAAGGGAATCGTGCCCTGCCTATGCCACTTTGCCTCTGGGAACTGAATAAGGGTTGAAACTTAGACGTGTGAAGACATGGATCGGAAAGGATCATAAAACCCACCCAAACCCAAGTGCCTGCCATGGGAGCGCCGCCACCCAACAGGTCAGGTTAGAGCAGGGCCCTGTGCAACCTAGTCTGGAGCGCCTGCAGGGATGGGCGCCCGCAGCGTCTCTGGGCAGCTGTGCCAGGGCCTCACAGCCCTCTGAGCGAGGAATCCCCTCTCGCGGTTCACCGGATCTCCTCTTTTCTTAGCTCAAAACCTTGTCCTGTCACCATCAGACCGTGGAAAGTCACTCCGAACACACACTAGAAATGCTGGCTGTGCTGTTGACCCGCAGACCTTTATTAGACTCTCTGCTGCGACGTCCCAGCACGGGCACGGTGCAAAAGGCCTGAGGGAGGCCATCCTTGCTCCCTGCTGATGGCAGGCCTGGGCTCCGCGCCCTGCGCTGCCCACAGGAGCCGCCGCCCTCCCGCATGGGTGCCGCGCCCTCAGCCCCGTGAGGTGGTGACCGTGATGTCACCGTGATGTCACAGTGGTGGCCATTGTGACCCGCGGGGCCGGGAGCAGAGCAAAGGCTGCCGGGCTGGGGCTCTGCTCACTGCGGCCTGGTGAGGCGCGGAGAGAGGAGGGACTCTCTTGACTCTCTTGCTTCTCGCTGTCAATGCCGATCATGTCCGAACGGAAGGAGGAGACCCCCAACTCTGGGGAGTCAGGTGAGAGCCCCGTATCCCTGTGCGCAGCTCCCCGCTGCCGGGCAGAGAGCTGCTGGGAGTTCTGCCTGCGGCTGGGAGGGACGGGCAGGGGCTCCCCAGCGCCGCGGGCAGGCAGGGCCCCTCTGCTCCTTGGCCGGGGGCGAGCTTGGGCTGTGGCTGCCCGCTGGCGCCGCTGGGCCTGCAATGCCCCCTTCCCCTCCACCCCCTCCAGCCCTGCCCCTCAGCCGGCACGGCAGGCACGGAGCAGGCCCTGGCGATGGCCAGGGTTAGCCGACCCTGCCAGGTGCTCACCGCTGCTCACGGTTGCTCTCTCCTTCCTCTCCAGTGTGCGTGCTGTGCCGCCGGGCACAGGTCGACCCGGACATCTGCGGGCGGACATTTGCCAACGGTGGGCTCTGTGCCCACGAATTCTGCTTGGTGAGTTCCCTCAAGGGCTAGGGCTCCTGCCAGGGATGCTGCCTTCCTTGCCGGCCTCACGAGACCCCGCTCTTTTCTCTCCTACAGGTCTTTGCCGATGGCCTTTTGGAATGGAGATGCCCAATGGGGGGAATTTTTGGCTTCTCCATTGGTGCCGTCCAGCGCACCATCCAGCGGGCAGACCAGAAGGTGAGGACCTGAACGGAACGGCGAGCTTGGTGCCGGTAGAGGCTCGCACCAAGGTTTTGCCGGGGCCTATAGAAAGCGATCGCGGCCCTTCCAACCGGCTCCAGGACAAAGTTCCACTACAGCAGACGAGCCTCATCTGCCAGGCAGCTCTGCAGAGTGGGAGGCAGCGGTGCCCACATCCTGCGCCCTGCCTGGAAGTGGGGCCGGCTGCCGGGGCTCCGAGCCCAGCGCTGACGGGGACCGCTCTGCTCTTTTCAGCACTGCTTTGTCTGTGGCGGAAAGGGAGCTACCATCAGCTGCGCGGAGACAGGTTGCGAGCGCAGCTTCCATCTGCCCTGCGCCGAGGACGGGGAATGCGTCACGCAATACTTTAGGCAGCACAGGTAAGGGCTGCCAGCAGCAGCCAAGCTGCCGTCCCTCCCTGTCCCTCGCAGGGAGGAACCCACAGCGACACCTCCCAGCATCCTGCCAGAGCCCAGGCCTGGCGCTCTTTCCTGGTCCTCTGCGCTCCTCACAGCACTTCTCACCACGCCCATCCCTTCTGTCCTCCTGCCCAGGTCCTTCTGCTGGGAGCATCGCCCTCGGCAGGCGGCGGAGGCAGCTCCATCGCAGAACACCTGCGTCTGCGTCATCTGCCTGGAGCCCGTGGGGGACAGCACGTCCTACCACACCATGGTGTGCCCGGTGTGCAAACAGGCCTGGTTCCACCGGGCCTGCATCAGGGTAGGAGCCCTCCCCTCGCCCCGTGGGCACGGCCGGTGCTCAGCAGCAGCCAGCCCCGCTCACGCTCATGCTCACACTTGTGCTTCTCCTGCAGAAACATGCCATGCACGCAGCCACCATGCGTTTCTTCTGCCCCGTCTGCGGAGGAAAGGGGCGATTCCGATCCCAAATGACCACGCTGGGGATCCAAATTCCAATCAGGTTGGTGTCCTTCCGCCCGGTTCTGCACACACTCAGGCACAGGCGCTGTGCCTGCCCACAGACTGCCCCGGCAGGCCCAGTCCCTTGCCATCCTGCAAGCATCGGTCTCATCTTCACGGAGCAGCTGCGAATGAGCTCAAGGGAGATGAACTGGGGTGCCCTGGATCTGCCTGAGGCACCGGGGACTCATCACATTCCCTCTCTTCTCTGGCAGACGACCATCTTGGTGGGACGACGCAGCATACCAGTCGCTGCGAGAAAGGCACAGGCGCTGCGACGCCAGCACGTGCATTTACCTCGGAGGCAGGGAGAGGGCACAGGAAAACGGGTGAGTGACCTCCGCAATCCTCTGGGGCTCTGTGTGGGATCTCAGCCTCAACATAGGTCGGGGGGAGCAAGGGCTGAGCACCAGAGCCGTGCCGCCTGCTCCCTGCCTTGGCTCGCTTTGGCCTCACAGCCACAACCTGTTTGCTTCCGCAGACCCTGGCAGCTGCTGCTCTGCAACTCCTGTGGCTCAGAAGGCACACACTGGTGCTGCTCCTTCTGGGCCGTGAGCAGAGACGGCTGGGAGTGCAACACCTGCGCTGGTGCGGGCACCGGTAAGACGCAAAGAGCCATGTGTCGCGGGACTGGGGACAGGCAAGGCCTGGCAGCGGGTGCTCAAGGCGCTGAGCCTGCCACGATCTCTCTGCCCCATGAGGGATGGCAGCCTGTCCTGCCCTGGGGGTGCATGTTTATCCTGCTGACCTTCTTGTCTCTCCTTACAGCATCCCGCCCCACCTCTGACCTTGCCAGCCCCGGCACTTCCAGCCAAATGGTACAGAGGCCATCCCCCAGCTCTCCGGGACCTGAGAACATCAGTTCTGGCCCCACCAGCCAAGCAGCAACGGGCCCATCCTGCAGCTCCCAGCTGCCCGAGCTCTCTGTCCAGCCCAGAGTGCCTGCAACAGAGCAGAGCACAGCCCACCCAAGTCTATCCGAGGAGCGGGACACCCCTCAGCAACGACGAGGACGTGGTGGGAGGAGACGGGCACCAGCTGCAGGTGCTGAGACCAGCTCCCAGAGCCCCAGCAGACGGAGGACTGCGCGGTCCTCCAGAACCTCCCCGGCACCTGCGCCCACACAGCGTCCCAGGCAGCGGGGGACCGGCCGCACAAGAAGCCGCTCCCCGCTGCGAGGTCGGGCCTCAGGCTCCCAGAGGCAGCCCCGAAGGCGTCATGGTGGGAGCCGTGCAACAACCCAAGGTGCTCCGAGCAGCACCCGCACCTCGGCCACACCAGCACCACCGAGGTCCTCCAGGGCTTCCCCTCTGCCTGCACGCAGGAGACAATCCAGGCAACGAGGGCGGGCCCACACTCGAAGCCGATCCCCACTGGGGCGTCGCGCTTCAATTCCCCGCAGCCGGCCCCGACGAGGCCGTGGCAGCCAGTCCAGGCAGCGGGGGCCAGCCCGGGCACAAAGCCGCTCCCGGGCAAACCATCAGGGAAGGCATCCCCACAGCCAGTCCCAAAGACGGCGCTGATGCCGCCGTGTCCCATCCCCACGTGACGACTGTGGTCCCAAGCGGCAAAAAAATTCAACCTTGCAGAGAGTCCATCCATACTGCTTTCATTCTTCGGTGGACCAGCCCCAGCACAAAGCCACTCCCGGTTCCAGCATCAGAGAAGACACCCCCACAACCATTCCCAAAGACAGCGCGGAATCAGCCATGTCCCATCCTGGCGTGACGGTTGTGGTTCCAAGTGGCAAAAAAAATAAACCCTAAATATACTCCCCACATGTTGGCTTCAGTCTTCCCTGCTTGTCCTGCGGTGGGCAGTGTTAGGAGCTGAGACCACAGGGTTGTCTTCTCCCCAGCACCTTCCCAGATGGTTGCCGTGGAGTTATCTTCACATCTATCTGTGTCCGTGACAGGGGACAGCATGCCCACAGGCCCAACGGCCTGAAAAAAAAAGGGTCGGGGACGGAGGCGTATCGACGGTTTATAGGCCAGTTCAGCCCGTTTCCGTGACTAACGGGCACGGGGGACCCACAGACCCACATCCTGTGAAAGGGGGAAGGGAGAAGGGGGGAAGGGTAGGGAGATGGGAGACGGGCCAAAGAACAAAATAGCGGCAGCGATCTGAGGAGGAAAGTCAATTTCCTAAATATGGTATCGGAATGCAAGATAACACAATCTAATACTTCACATAATCCTTGACTGCCGAGGTTAGCCGCTTCAGTGCCGTCCTGGACAGAATCGCAGCGACTCACTGCAAGGGACGGGGCGGGGGGGGGGGGGGGCAGGGGGGTCGGTCAGTTCCTTTACCAGGGGAACCCCGAGCCAACAGAGCAGCCCAACAGTTCTCATGAGAGTGGCTGATGCGGAGTCGGCATTGCCAGGGCAATGGAACGGCATCCACGCCCCTTGCCTTTGGAAAAGCTTATGGGAGGGCCTCAATGCATCGCTGCCCGCCAGATGCAGTGAGGAGAAGGCAGCACGTGCGCAGCAGCCACAGCATACTGCAGCAGCAGGTGTGGCAGCTTGTGCAGGATGGCGCAGAAGTGCCGTCCCTCCTAGCTCTGGAGACCAGCTTACCTACTGGCAGTAGGTACTGTCTCTCCGAGACCACAGATTTACCACGGTCTCCACCAGGCAACCAGCTTGCCCTGCAAAGACTGTGGCGACCCAGATGGAGGCCCTGCCCAAGAATGTGGCTGTTCAGGTCTCCGGCTGCAGGGATTGCCTGAGCCTGCTGATGTCGAGGAGGGTGGCAGGAACTGCACCTGTGTGAGGGGTGAGCAGGTGGAAGATCTGCTCAGCATGGTGGCAGAGCTCAAGGAGGAGGTGGAGAGGGGAAGGACCATCAGGGAGTGAGAGCAAGAGACTGACTGGTGGAGTAATTCCCAGGCACGCCAGAGAGGAAGGCGCCAGGGAGACACCCCCCGGAAAGTGGGGGATGGACCCCATGTCCTGGCACCGTCGGGCACAGAGCGGGGTCCTGAGAGGCGGGGAGAACTGGAAGACAGTCCCAGCTCGGCATCGTGGGTGACGCACTGTAAATAGAAGGGGAGGTGAGCCAAGTGAGACAGGACAAAGAAACACTTAGGGTTCCTGTCACGCCAGGAGATTGCGGGGAAAAACCTCCAGACTGTCCTGTAGGATGCTGTAGGATCTTCTGGGAACTCCACAGAGGAGCTAATTTTGCCGATTCCCTGTCCAAAACCTTCTCACGTCTCCCTAGGAAGCAGCGGGGGAAAACTTCAAATTTCTTTTGGAGGTTTGAGGGAGGGCCCCTCTAGAAAGGTAGTGTGCCAGAAAGACCAGCTGAAGTGCCTTTCCACCAATGCACGCAGCATGGGAAATAAGCAGGAGGAGCTGGAAGCCATGATGTGCTTGGGAAATAACAATCTGGTTGCTACCAGGGAAACGTGGTGGGACGAATCCCACGACTGGCGTACTGTGATTGAGGGCTACAGGCTCTTCAGAAGGGATAGACGGGGTCGGAGGGGAGGGGGTGTTGTCCTCTATCTTAGGAACTGACGGATTGCAAAGTGTCTGAGTAACAGCCATGACCAGGCTGAGAGCTGTCATGGAGTTATCTCTAGATCTGTGTTTGTGACAGGGGCTGCAGCCCCCCCCCCCACTTCCCCCCCCCCCCCCCCCCCCAAAGAAAAAAAAAAAGGGGGAGAGGATAAAAAAAAAGTGTTGAAGGTTTACGGCCAGTCGGCCCGGCCCCGAGACTAATGAGGCAGAGGACTTGAGGGCAAGGGTAGGGAGATCGTAGATGGGTCTAACAGAGGAAAAATCAGAGCAACTACAACGGTCTAAGGAAGAACGTTCGTTTACTAAATCCAATAAAATCAAACACAGTGAGAGTGTCCAAAGCCGATGCTTTACGCTATAGACTGCAGAGGGAACCACGTGCTTCTCTGCTGCAAAACCGAGAGAATCCACGAGAGGGAGAAAGGCCGGTGTCCTGCCAGGAGCTCCACCTTTCTTGCTCTGGGCGAGAAGTCCTCTGGGGAATGCCACTCCTCCCCTCCCCTCCGAGAACCAAAACACCCCCCAGAAAGGCAGTCCACAGAACCAGAACATTATCTCTTTAACTCCCACTGCTTTCCACGATGTTATGATGTGGAATTCCGACAAGAAAAATCACAAAACCACAACAGGAGTTTATGGGTGAAAATCAGGGATCGGCCCAGTCAAGGGCATCTAGTGGTCGGGGTCTGCTATAGGCCACCTGATCAGGGGGAGCCTGTTGACGAGGCCTTCTTGCGTCACCTGCAGGAGCTGTCGCGCTCGCGGGCTCTCGTCCTGATGGGGGATTCAACCAGCTAAATACCTGCCGGGATAGCAGCACGGTGGGTGGCAGACAATCCGGGAGATTCCTGGAGTCTGCTGAGGATTACTTCCTCGTCCAGGTACCAGTCGGACTGACCCGAGTTGAAGCCCTACTGGACCCGGTGCTCACCAGTGCAGAGGTGATAGCCAGTTTTGAATCACAGGATCCTGGGATGGCTTGGGTTGGAAGGGACATTAAAGTCTATCTAAAGGTCCAAACTCCTGCCGTGTGTTGGTTGCCACCCACTAGATCAGGCTGCCTGAAGCCCTATCCAGTGAGGCCTTGAGCATCTCCACAGAGGCCGGCTCCCTAGTCGTGGGGGCTCTCCCATTAGCGTTGACCTGGCTTTCATGCAGAAGCTGACTCTCATGGTCAGGCTGGATGAGCAGGGATGCTCCAGTGTGACTCCAGGACTGCAGCCCTGGACAAGGGGCAGCTCCTCTCCTGTCATGTCTCTGGCATGGTGACCATTGCCAGCAGGTCAAAGAAAGCAAACCAGAGTCAGAAGTTTTCCTCACTCATTTTGTATGCAGGCTTAAAGGGAATCGTGCCCTGCCTATGCCACTTTGCCTCTGGGAACTGAATAAGGGTTGAAACTTAGACGTGTGAAGACATGGATCGGAAAGGATCATAAAACCCACCCAAACCCAAGTGCCTGCCATGGGAGCGCCGCCACCCAACAGGTCAGGTTAGAGCAGGGCCCTGTGCAACCTAGTCTGGAGCGCCTGCAGGGATGGGCGCCCGCAGCGTCTCTGGGCAGCTGTGCCAGGGCCTCACAGCCCTCTGAGCGAGGAATCCCCTCTCGCGGTTCACCGGATCTCCTCTTTTCTTAGCTCAAAACCTTGTCCTGTCACCATCAGACCGTGGAAAGTCACTCCGAACACACACTAGAAATGCTGGCTGTGCTGTTGACCCGCAGACCTTTATTAGACTCTCTGCTGCGACGTCCCAGCACGGGCACGGTGCAAAAGGCCTGAGGGAGGCCATCCTTGCTCCCTGCTGATGGCAGGCCTGGGCTCCGCGCCCTGCGCTGCCCACAGGAGCCGCCGCCCTCCCGCATGGGTGCCGCGCCCTCAGCCCCGTGAGGTGGTGACCGTGATGTCACCGTGATGTCACAGTGGTGGCCATTGTGACCCGCGGGGCCGGGAGCAGAGCAAAGGCTGCCGGGCTGGGGCTCTGCTCACTGCGGCCTGGTGAGGCGCGGAGAGAGGAGGGACTCTCTTGACTCTCTTGCTTCTCGCTGTCAATGCCGATCATGTCCGAACGGAAGGAGGAGACCCCCAACTCTGGGGAGTCAGGTGAGAGCCCCGTATCCCTGTGCGCAGCTCCCCGCTGCCGGGCAGAGAGCTGCTGGGAGTTCTGCCTGCGGCTGGGAGGGACGGGCAGGGGCTCCCCAGCGCCGCGGGCAGGCAGGGCCCCTCTGCTCCTTGGCCGGGGGCGAGCTTGGGCTGTGGCTGCCCGCTGGCGCCGCTGGGCCTGCAATGCCCCCTTCCCCTCCACCCCCTCCAGCCCTGCCCCTCAGCCGGCACGGCAGGCACGGAGCAGGCCCTGGCGATGGCCAGGGTTAGCCGACCCTGCCAGGTGCTCACCGCTGCTCACGGTTGCTCTCTCCTTCCTCTCCAGTGTGCGTGCTGTGCCGCCGGGCACAGGTCGACCCGGACATCTGCGGGCGGACATTTGCCAACGGTGGGCTCTGTGCCCACGAATTCTGCTTGGTGAGTTCCCTCAAGGGCTAGGGCTCCTGCCAGGGATGCTGCCTTCCTTGCCGGCCTCACGAGACCCCGCTCTTTTCTCTCCTACAGGTCTTTGCCGATGGCCTTTTGGAATGGAGATGCCCAATGGGGGGAATTTTTGGCTTCTCCATTGGTGCCGTCCAGCGCACCATCCAGCGGGCAGACCAGAAGGTGAGGACCTGAACGGAACGGCGAGCTTGGTGCCGGTAGAGGCTCGCACCAAGGTTTTGCCGGGGCCTATAGAAAGCGATCGCGGCCCTTCCAACCGGCTCCAGGACAAAGTTCCACTACAGCAGACGAGCCTCATCTGCCAGGCAGCTCTGCAGAGTGGGAGGCAGCGGTGCCCACATCCTGCGCCCTGCCTGGAAGTGGGGCCGGCTGCCGGGGCTCCGAGCCCAGCGCTGACGGGGACCGCTCTGCTCTTTTCAGCACTGCTTTGTCTGTGGCGGAAAGGGAGCTACCATCAGCTGCGCGGAGACAGGTTGCGAGCGCAGCTTCCATCTGCCCTGCGCCGAGGACGGGGAATGCGTCACGCAATACTTTAGGCAGCACAGGTAAGGGCTGCCAGCAGCAGCCAAGCTGCCGTCCCTCCCTGTCCCTCGCAGGGAGGAACCCACAGCGACACCTCCCAGCATCCTGCCAGAGCCCAGGCCTGGCGCTCTTTCCTGGTCCTCTGCGCTCCTCACAGCACTTCTCACCACGCCCATCCCTTCTGTCCTCCTGCCCAGGTCCTTCTGCTGGGAGCATCGCCCTCGGCAGGCGGCGGAGGCAGCTCCATCGCAGAACACCTGCGTCTGCGTCATCTGCCTGGAGCCCGTGGGGGACAGCACGTCCTACCACACCATGGTGTGCCCGGTGTGCAAACAGGCCTGGTTCCACCGGGCCTGCATCAGGGTAGGAGCCCTCCCCTCGCCCCGTGGGCACGGCCGGTGCTCAGCAGCAGCCAGCCCCGCTCACGCTCATGCTCACACTTGTGCTTCTCCTGCAGAAACATGCCATGCACGCAGCCACCATGCGTTTCTTCTGCCCCGTCTGCGGAGGAAAGGGGCGATTCCGATCCCAAATGACCACGCTGGGGATCCAAATTCCAATCAGGTTGGTGTCCTTCCGCCCGGTTCTGCACACACTCAGGCACAGGCGCTGTGCCTGCCCACAGACTGCCCCGGCAGGCCCAGTCCCTTGCCATCCTGCAAGCATCGGTCTCATCTTCACGGAGCAGCTGCGAATGAGCTCAAGGGAGATGAACTGGGGTGCCCTGGATCTGCCTGAGGCACCGGGGACTCATCACATTCCCTCTCTTCTCTGGCAGACGACCATCTTGGTGGGACGACGCAGCATACCAGTCGCTGCGAGAAAGGCACAGGCGCTGCGACGCCAGCACGTGCATTTACCTCGGAGGCAGGGAGAGGGCACAGGAAAACGGGTGAGTGACCTCCGCAATCCTCTGGGGCTCTGTGTGGGATCTCAGCCTCAACATAGGTCGGGGGGAGCAAGGGCTGAGCACCAGAGCCGTGCCGCCTGCTCCCTGCCTTGGCTCGCTTTGGCCTCACAGCCACAACCTGTTTGCTTCCGCAGACCCTGGCAGCTGCTGCTCTGCAACTCCTGTGGCTCAGAAGGCACACACTGGTGCTGCTCCTTCTGGGCCGTGAGCAGAGACGGCTGGGAGTGCAACACCTGCGCTGGTGCGGGCACCGGTAAGACGCAAAGAGCCATGTGTCGCGGGACTGGGGACAGGCAAGGCCTGGCAGCGGGTGCTCAAGGCGCTGAGCCTGCCACGATCTCTCTGCCCCATGAGGGATGGCAGCCTGTCCTGCCCTGGGGGTGCATGTTTATCCTGCTGACCTTCTTGTCTCTCCTTACAGCATCCCGCCCCACCTCTGACCTTGCCAGCCCCGGCACTTCCAGCCAAATGGTACAGAGGCCATCCCCCAGCTCTCCGGGACCTGAGAACATCAGTTCTGGCCCCACCAGCCAAGCAGCAACGGGCCCATCCTGCAGCTCCCAGCTGCCCGAGCTCTCTGTCCAGCCCAGAGTGCCTGCAACAGAGCAGAGCACAGCCCACCCAAGTCTATCCGAGGAGCGGGACACCCCTCAGCAACGACGAGGACGTGGTGGGAGGAGACGGGCACCAGCTGCAGGTGCTGAGACCAGCTCCCAGAGCCCCAGCAGACGGAGGACTGCGCGGTCCTCCAGAACCCTCCCCGGCACCTGCGCCCACACAGCGTCCCAGGCAGCGGGGGACCGGCCGCACAAGAAGCCGCTCCCCGCTGCGAGGTCGGGCCTCAGGCTCCCAGAGGCAGCCCCGAAGGCGTCATGGTGGGAGCCGTGCAACAACCCAAGGTGCTCCGAGCAGCACCCGCACCTCGGCCACACCAGCACCACCGAGGTCCTCCAGGGCTTCCCCTCTGCCTGCACGCAGGAGACAATCCAGGCAACGAGGGCGGGCCCACACTCGAAGCCGATCCCCACTGGGGCGTCGCGCTTCAATTCCCCGCAGCCGGCCCCGACGAGGCCGTGGCAGCCAGTCCAGGCAGCGGGGGCCAGCCCGGGCACAAAGCCGCTCCCGGGCAAACCATCAGGGAAGGCATCCCCACAGCCAGTCCCAAAGACGGCGCTGATGCCGCCGTGTCCCATCCCCACGTGACGACTGTGGTCCCAAGCGGCAAAAAAATTCAACCTTGCAGAGAGTCCATCCATACTGCTTTCATTCTTCGGTGGACCAGCCCCAGCACAAAGCCACTCCCGGTTCCAGCATCAGAGAAGACACCCCCACAACCATTCCCAAAGACAGCGCGGAATCAGCCATGTCCCATCCTGGCGTGACGGTTGTGGTTCCAAGTGGCAAAAAAAATAAACCCTAAATATACTCCCCACATGTTGGCTTCAGTCTTCCCTGCTTGTCCTGCGGTGGGCAGTGTTAGGAGCTGAGACCACAGGGTTGTCTTCTCCCCAGCACCTTCCCAGATGGTTGCCGTGGAGTTATCTTCACATCTATCTGTGTCCGTGACAGGGGACAGCATGCCCACAGGCCCAACGGCCTGAAAAAAAAAGGGTCGGGGACGGAGGCGTATCGACGGTTTATAGGCCAGTTCAGCCCGTTTCCGTGACTAACGGGCACGGGGGACCCACAGACCCACATCCTGTGAAAGGGGGAAGGGAGAAGGGGGGAAGGGTAGGGAGATGGGAGACGGGCCAAAGAACAAAATAGCGGCAGCGATCTGAGGAGGAAAGTCAATTTCCTAAATATGGTATCGGAATGCAAGATAACACAATCTAATACTTCACATAATCCTTGACTGCCGAGGTTAGCCGCTTCAGTGCCGTCCTGGACAGAATCGCAGCGACTCACTGCAAGGGACGGGGCGGGGGGGGGGGGGGCAGGGGGGTCGGTCAGTTCCTTTACCAGGGGAACCCCGAGCCAACAGAGCAGCCCAACAGTTCTCATGAGAGTGGCTGATGCGGAGTCGGCATTGCCAGGGCAATGGAACGGCATCCACGCCCCTTGCCTTTGGAAAAGCTTATGGGAGGGCCTCAATGCATCGCTGCCCGCCAGATGCAGTGAGGAGAAGGCAGCACGTGCGCAGCAGCCACAGCATACTGCAGCAGCAGGTGTGGCAGCTTGTGCAGGATGGCGCAGAAGTGCCGTCCCTCCTAGCTCTGGAGACCAGCTTACCTACTGGCAGTAGGTACTGTCTCTCCGAGACCACAGATTTACCACGGTCTCCACCAGGCAACCAGCTTGCCCTGCAAAGACTGTGGCGACCCAGATGGAGGCCCTGCCCAAGAATGTGGCTGTTCAGGTCTCCGGCTGCAGGGATTGCCTGAGCCTGCTGATGTCGAGGAGGGTGGCAGGAACTGCACCTGTGTGAGGGGTGAGCAGGTGGAAGATCTGCTCAGCATGGTGGCAGAGCTCAAGGAGGAGGTGGAGAGGGGAAGGACCATCAGGGAGTGAGAGCAAGAGACTGACTGGTGGAGTAATTCCCAGGCACGCCAGAGAGGAAGGCGCCAGGGAGACACCCCCCGGAAAGTGGGGGATGGACCCCATGTCCTGGCACCGTCGGGCACAGAGCGGGGTCCTGAGAGGCGGGGAGAACTGGAAGACAGTCCCAGCTCGGCATCGTGGGTGACGCACTGTAAATAGAAGGGGAGGTGAGCCAAGTGAGACAGGACAAAGAAACACTTAGGGTTCCTGTCACGCCAGGAGATTGCGGGGAAAAACCTCCAGACTGTCCTGTAGGATGCTGTAGGATCTTCTGGGAACTCCACAGAGGAGCTAATTTTGCCGATTCCCTGTCCAAAACCTTCTCACGTCTCCCTAGGAAGCAGCGGGGGAAAACTTCAAATTTCTTTTGGAGGTTTGAGGGAGGGCCCCTCTAGAAAGGTAGTGTGCCAGAAAGACCAGCTGAAGTGCCTTTCCACCAATGCACGCAGCATGGGAAATAAGCAGGAGGAGCTGGAAGCCATGATGTGCTTGGGAAATAACAATCTGGTTGCTACCAGGGAAACGTGGTGGGACGAATCCCACGACTGGCGTACTGTGATTGAGGGCTACAGGCTCTTCAGAAGGGATAGACGGGGTCGGAGGGGAGGGGGTGTTGTCCTCTATCTTAGGAACTGACGGATTGCAAAGTGTCTGAGTAACAGCCATGACCAGGCTGAGAGCTGTCATGGAGTTATCTCTAGATCTGTGTTTGTGACAGGGGCTGCAGCCCCCCCCCCCACTTCCCCCCCCCCCCCCCCCCCCCCCAAAGAAAAAAAAAAAGGGGGAGAGGATAAAAAAAAAGTGTTGAAGGTTTACGGCCAGTCGGCCCGGCCCCGAGACTAATGAGGCAGAGGACTTGAGGGCAAGGGTAGGGAGATCGTAGATGGGTCTAACAGAGGAAAAATCAGAGCAACTACAACGGTCTAAGGAAGAACGTTCGTTTACTAAATCCAATAAAATCAAACACAGTGAGAGTGTCCAAAGCCGATGCTTTACGCTATAGACTGCAGAGGGAACCACGTGCTTCTCTGCTGCAAAACCGAGAGAATCCACGAGAGGGAGAAAGGCCGGTGTCCTGCCAGGAGCTCCACCTTTCTTGCTCTGGGCGAGAAGTCCTCTGGGGAATGCCACTCCTCCCCTCCCCTCCGAGAACCAAAACACCCCCCAGAAAGGCAGTCCACAGAACCAGAACATTATCTCTTTAACTCCCACTGCTTTCCACGATGTTATGATGTGGAATTCCGACAAGAAAAATCACAAAACCACAACAGGAGTCTTTAACTCCCACTGCTTTCCACGATGTTATGATGTGGAATTCGACAAGAAAAATCACAAAACCACAACAGGAGTTTATGGGTGAAAATCAGGGATCGGCCCAGTCAAGGGCATCTAGTGGTCGGGGTCTGCTATAGGCCACCTGATCAGGGGGAGCCTGTTGACGAGGCCTTCTTGCGTCACCTGCAGGAGCTGTCGCGCTCGCGGGCTCTCGTCCTGATGGGGGATTCAACCAGCTAAATACCTGCCGGGATAGCAGCACGGTGGGTGGCAGACAATCCGGGAGATTCCTGGAGTCTGCTGAGGATTACTTCCTCGTCCAGGTACCAGTCGGACTGACCCGAGTTGAAGCCCTACTGGACCCGGTGCTCCACCAGTGCAGAGGTGATAGCCAGTTTTGAATCACAGGATCCTGGATGGCTTGGGTTGGAAGGGACATTAAAGTCTATCTAAAGGTCCAAACTCCTGCCGTGTGTTGGTTGCCACCCACTAGATCAGGCTGCCTGAAGCCCTATCCAGCTGAGGCCTTGAGCATCTCCACAGAGGCCGGCTCCCTAGTCGTGGGGGCTCTCCCATTAGCGTTGACCTGGCTTTCATGCAGAAGCTGACTCTCATGGTCAGGCTGGATGAGCAGGGATGCTCCAGTGTGACTCCAGGACTGCAGCCCTGGACAAGGGGCAGGCTCCTCTCCTGTCATGTCTCTGGCATGGTGACCATTGCCAGCAGGTCAAAGAAAGCAAACCCAGAGTCAGAAGTTTTCCTCACTCATTTTGTATGCAGGCTTAAAGGGAATCGTGCCCTGCCTATGCCACTTTGCCTCTGGGAACTGAATAAGGGTTGAAACTTAGACGTGTGAAGACATGGATCGGAAAGGATCATAAAACCCACCCAAACCCAAGTGCCTGCCATGGGAGCGCCGCCACCCAACAGGTCAGGTTAGAGCAGGGCCCTGTGCAACCTAGTCTGGAGCGCCTGCAGGGATGGGCGCCCGCAGCGTCTCTGGACAGCTGTGCCAGGGCCTCACAGCCCTCTGAGCGAGGAATCCCCTCTCGCGGTTCACCGGATCTCCTCTTTTCTTAGCTCAAAACCTTGTCCTGTCACCATCAGACCGTGGAAAGTCACTCCGAACACACACTAGAAATGCTGGCTGTGCTGTTGACCCGCAGACCTTTATTAGACTCTCTGCTGCGACGTCCCAGCACGGGCACGGTGCAAAAGGCCTGAGGGAGGCCATCCTTGCTCCCTGCTGATGGCAGGCCTGGGCTCCGCGCCCTGCGCTGCCCACAGGAGCCGCCGCCCTCCCGCATGGGTGCCGCGCCCTCAGCCCCGTGAGGTGGTGACCGTGATGTCACCGTGATGTCACAGTGGTGGCCATTGTGACCCGCGGGGCCGGGAGCAGAGCAAAGGCTGCCGGGCTGGGGCTCTGCTCACTGCGGCCTGGTGAGGCGCGGAGAGAGGAGGGACTCTCTTGACTCTCTTGCTTCTCGCTGTCAATGCCGATCATGTCCGAACGGAAGGAGGAGACCCCCAACTCTGGGGAGTCAGGTGAGAGCCCCGTATCCCTGTGCGCAGCTCCCCGCTGCCGGGCAGAGAGCTGCTGGGAGTTCTGCCTGCGGCTGGGAGGGACGGGCAGGGGCTCCCCAGCGCCGCGGGCAGGCAGGGCCCCTCTGCTCCTTGGCCGGGGGCGAGCTTGGGCTGTGGCTGCCCGCTGGCGCCGCTGGGCCTGCAATGCCCCCTTCCCCTCCACCCCCTCCAGCCCTGCCCCTCAGCCGGCACGGCAGGCACGGAGCAGGCCCTGGCGATGGCCAGGGTTAGCCGACCCTGCCAGGTGCTCACCGCTGCTCACGGTTGCTCTCTCCTTCCTCTCCAGTGTGCGTGCTGTGCCGCCGGGCACAGGTCGACCCGGACATCTGCGGGCGGACATTTGCCAACGGTGGGCTCTGTGCCCACGAATTCTGCTTGGTGAGTTCCCTCAAGGGCTAGGGCTCCTGCCAGGGATGCTGCCTTCCTTGCCGGCCTCACGAGACCCCGCTCTTTTCTCTCCTACAGGTCTTTGCCGATGGCCTTTTGGAATGGAGATGCCCAATGGGGGGAATTTTTGGCTTCTCCATTGGTGCCGTCCAGCGCACCATCCAGCGGGCAGACCAGAAGGTGAGGACCTGAACGGAACGGCGAGCTTGGTGCCGGTAGAGGCTCGCACCAAGGTTTTGCCGGGGCCTATAGAAAGCGATCACGGCCCTTCCAACCGGCTCCAGGACAAAGTTCCACTACAGCAGACGAGCCTCATCTGCCAGGCAGCTCTGCAGAGTGGGAGGCAGCGGTGCCCACATCCTGCGCCCTGCCTGGAAGTGGGGCCGGCTGCCGGGGCTCCGAGCCCAGCGCTGACGGGGACCGCTCTGCTCTTTTCAGCACTGCTTTGTCTGTGGCGGAAAGGGAGCTACCATCAGCTGCGCGGAGACAGGTTGCGAGCGCAGCTTCCATCTGCCCTGCGCCGAGGACGGGGAATGCGTCACGCAATACTTTAGGCAGCACAGGTAAGGGCTGCCAGCAGCAGCCAAGCTGCCGTCCCTCCCTGTCCCTCGCAGGGAGGAACCCACAGCGACACCTCCCAGCATCCTGCCAGAGCCCAGGCCTGGCGCTCTTTCCTGGTCCTCTGCGCTCCTCACAGCACTTCTCACCACGCCCATCCCTTCTGTCCTCCTGCCCAGGTCCTTCTGCTGGGAGCATCGCCCTCGGCAGGCGGCGGAGGCAGCTCCATCGCAGAACACCTGCGTCTGCGTCATCTGCCTGGAGCCCGTGGGGGACAGCACGTCCTACCACACCATGGTGTGCCCGGTGTGCAAACAGGCCTGGTTCCACCGGGCCTGCATCAGGGTAGGAGCCCTCCCCTCGCCCCGTGGGCACGGCCGGTGCTCAGCAGCAGCCAGCCCCGCTCACGCTCATGCTCACACTTGTGCTTCTCCTGCAGAAACATGCCATGCACGCAGCCACCATGCGTTTCTTCTGCCCCGTCTGCGGAGGAAAGGGGCGATTCCGATCCCAAATGACCACGCTGGGGATCCAAATTCCAATCAGGTTGGTGTCCTTCCGCCCGGTTCTGCACACACTCAGGCACAGGCGCTGTGCCTGCCCACAGACTGCCCCGGCAGGCCCAGTCCCTTGCCATCCTGCAAGCATCGGTCTCATCTTCACGGAGCAGCTGCGAATGAGCTCAAGGGAGATGAACTGGGGTGCCCTGGATCTGCCTGAGGCACCGGGGACTCATCACATTCCCTCTCTTCTCTGGCAGACGACCATCTTGGTGGGACGACGCAGCATACCAGTCGCTGCGAGAAAGGCACAGGCGCTGCGACGCCAGCACGTGCATTTACCTCGGAGGCAGGGAGAGGGCACAGGAAAACGGGTGAGTGACCTCCGCAATCCTCTGGGGCTCTGTGTGGGATCTCAGCCTCAACATAGGTCGGGGGGAGCAAGGGCTGAGCACCAGAGCCGTGCCGCCTGCTCCCTGCCTTGGCTCGCTTTGGCCTCACAGCCACAACCTGTTTGCTTCCGCAGACCCTGGCAGCTGCTGCTCTGCAACTCCTGTGGCTCAGAAGGCACACACTGGTGCTGCTCCTTCTGGGCCGTGAGCAGAGACGGCTGGGAGTGCAACACCTGCGCTGGTGCGGGCACCGGTAAGACGCAAAGAGCCATGTGTCGCGGGACTGGGGACAGGCAAGGCCTGGCAGCGGGTGCTCAAGGCGCTGAGCCTGCCACGATCTCTCTGCCCCATGAGGGATGGCAGCCTCTCCTGCCCTGGGGGTGCATGTTTATCCTGCTGACCTTCTTGTCTCTCCTTACAGCATCCCGCCCCACCTCTGACCTTGCCAGCCCCGGCACTTCCAGCCAAATGGTACAGAGGCCATCCCCCAGCTCTCCGGGACCTGAGAACATCAGTTCTGGCCCCACCAGCCAAGCAGCAACGGGCCCATCCTGCAGCTCCCAGCTGCCCGAGCTCTCTGTCCAGCCCAGAGTGCCTGCAACAGAGCAGAGCACAGCCCACCCAAGTCTATCCGAGGAGCGGGACACCCCTCAGCAACGACGAGGACGTGGTGGGAGGAGACGGGCACCAGCTGCAGGTGCTGAGACCAGCTCCCAGAGCCCCAGCAGACGGAGGACTGCGCGGTCCTCCAGAACCTCCCCGGCACCTGCGCCCACACAGCGTCCCAGGCAGCGGGGGACCGGCCGCACAAGAAGCCGCTCCCCGCTGCGAGGTCGGGCCTCAGGCTCCCAGAGGCAGCCCCGAAGGCGTCATGGTGGGAGCCGTGCAACAACCCAAGGTGCTCCGAGCAGCACCCGCACCTCGGCCACACCAGCACCACCGAGGTCCTCCAGGGCTTCCCCTCTGCCTGCACGCAGGAGACAATCCAGGCAACGAGGGCGGGCCCACACTCGAAGCCGATCCCCACTGGGGCGTCGCGCTTCAATTCCCCGCAGCTGGCCCCGACGAGGCCGTGGCAGCCAGTCCAGGCAGCGGGGGCCAGCCCGGGCACAAAGCCGCTCCCGGGCAAACCATCAGGGAAGGCATCCCCACAGCCAGTCCCAAAGACGGCGCTGATGCCGCCGTGTCCCATCCCCACGTGACGACTGTGGTCCCAAGCGGCAAAAAAATTCAACCTTGCAGAGAGTCCATCCATACTGCTTTCATTCTTCGGTGGACCAGCCCCAGCACAAAGCCACTCCCGGTTCCAGCATCAGAGAAGACACCCCCACAACCATTCCCAAAGACAGCGCGGAATCAGCCATGTCCCATCCTGGCGTGACGGTTGTGGTTCCAAGTGGCAAAAAAAATAAACCCTAAATATACTCCCCACATGTTGGCTTCAGTCTTCCCTGCTTGTCCTGCGGTGGGCAGTGTTAGGAGCTGAGACCACAGGGTTGTCTTCTCCCCAGCACCTTCCCAGATGGTTGCCGTGGAGTTATCTTCACATCTATCTGTGTCCGTGACAGGGGACAGCATGCCCACAGGCCCAACGGCCTGAAAAAAAAAGGGTCGGGGACGGAGGCGTATCGACGGTTTATAGGCCAGTTCAGCCCGTTTCCGTGACTAACGGGCACGGGGGACCCACAGACCCACATCCTGTGAAAGGGGGAAGGGAGAAGGGGGGAAGGGTAGGGAGATGGGAGACGGGCCAAAGAACAAAATAGCGGCAGCGATCTGAGGAGGAAAGTCAATTTCCTAAATATGGTATCGGAATGCAAGATAACACAATCTAATACTTCACATAATCCTTGACTGCCGAGGTTAGCCGCTTCAGTGCCGTCCTGGACAGAATCGCAGCGACTCACTGCAAGGGACGGGGCGGGGGGGGGGGGGGCAGGGGGGTCGGTCAGTTCCTTTACCAGCGGAACCCCGAGCCAACAGAGCAGCCCAACAGTTCTCATGAGAGTGGCTGATGCGGAGTCGGCATTGCCAGGGCAATGGAACGGCATCCACGCCCCTTGCCTTTGGAAAAGCTTATGGGAGGGCCTCAACGCATCGCTGCCCGCCAGATGCAGTGAGGAGAAGGCAGCACGTGCGCAGCAGCCACAGCATACTGCAGCAGCAGGTGTGGCAGCTTGTGCAGGATGGCGCAGAAGTGCCGTCCCTCCTAGCTCTGGAGACCAGCTTACCTACTGGCAGTAGGTACTGTCTCTCCGAGACCACAGATTTACCACGGTCTCCACCAGGCAACCAGCTTGCCCTGCAAAGACTGTGGCGACCCAGATGGAGGCCCTGCCCAAGAATGTGGCTGTTCAGGTCTCCGGCTGCAGGGATTGCCTGAGCCTGCTGATGTCGAGGAGGGTGGCAGGAACTGCACCTGTGTGAGGGGTGAGCAGGTGGAAGATCTGCTCAGCATGGTGGCAGAGCTCAAGGAGGAGGTGGAGAGGGGAAGGACCATCAGGGAGTGAGAGCAAGAGACTGACTGGTGGAGTAATTCCCAGGCACGCCAGAGAGGAAGGCGCCAGGGAGACACCCCCCGGAAAGTGGGGGATGGACCCCATGTCCTGGCACCGTCGGGCACAGAGCGGGGTCCTGAGAGGCGGGGAGAACTGGAAGACAGTCCCAGCTCGGCATCGTGGGTGACGCACTGTAAATAGAAGGGGAGGTGAGCCAAGTGAGACAGGACAAAGAAACACTTAGGGTTCCTGTCACGCCAGGAGATTGCGGGGAAAAACCTCCAGACTGTCCTGTAGGATGCTGTAGGATCTTCTGGGAACTCCACAGAGGAGCTAATTTTGCCGATTCCCTGTCCAAAACCTTCTCACGTCTCCCTAGGAAGCAGCGGGGGAAAACTTCAAATTTCTTTTGGAGGTTTGAGGGAGGGCCCCTCTAGAAAGGTAGTGTGCCAGAAAGACCAGCTGAAGTGCCTTTCCACCAATGCACGCAGCATGGGAAATAAGCAGGAGGAGCTGGAAGCCATGATGTGCTTGGGAAATAACAATCTGGTTGCTACCAGGGAAACGTGGTGGGACGAATCCCACGACTGGCGTACTGTGATTGAGGGCTACAGGCTCTTCAGAAGGGATAGACGGGGTCGGAGGGGAGGGGGTGTTGTCCTCTATCTTAGGAACTGACGGATTGCAAAGTGTCTGAGTAACAGCCATGACCAGGCTGAGAGCTGTCATGGAGTTATCTCTAGATCTGTGTTTGTGACAGGGGCTGCAGCCCCCCCCCCCACTTCCCCCCCCCCCCCCCCCCCCAAAGAAAAAAAAAAAGGGGGAGAGGATAAAAAAAAAGTGTTGAAGGTTTACGGCCAGTCGGCCCGGCCCCGAGACTAATGAGGCAGAGGACTTGAGGGCAAGGGTAGGGAGATCGTAGATGGGTCTAACAGAGGAAAAATCAGAGCAACTACAACGGTCTAAGGAAGAACGTTCGTTTACTAAATCCAATAAAATCAAACACAGTGAGAGTGTCCAAAGCCGATGCTTTACGCTATAGACTGCAGAGGGAACCACGTGCTTCTCTGCTGCAAAACCGAGAGAATCCACGAGAGGGAGAAAGGCCGGTGTCCTGCCAGGAGCTCCACCTTTCTTGCTCTGGGCGAGAAGTCCTCTGGGGAATGCCACTCCTCCCCTCCCCTCCGAGAACCAAAACACCCCCCAGAAAGGCAGTCCACAGAACCAGAACATTATCTCTTTAACTCCCACTGCTTTCCACGATGTTATGATGTGGAATTCCGACAAGAAAAATCACAAAACCACAACAGGAGTTTATGGGTGAAAATCAGGGATCGGCCCAGTCAAGGGCATCTAGTGGTCGGGGTCTGCTATAGGCCACCTGATCAGGGGGAGCCTGTTGACGAGGCCTTCTTGCGTCACCTGCAGGAGCTGTCGCGCTCGCGGGCTCTCGTCCTGATGGGGGATTCAACCAGCTAAATACCTGCCGGGATAGCAGCACGGTGGGTGGCAGACAATCCGGGAGATTCCTGGAGTCTGCTGAGGATTACTTCCTCGTCCAGGTACCAGTCGGACTGACCCGAGTTGAAGCCCTACTGGACCCGGTGCTCACCAGTGCAGAGGTGATAGCCAGTTTTGAATCACAGGATCCTGGGATGGCTTGGGTTGGAAGGGACATTAAAGTCTATCTAAAGGTCCAAACTCCTGCCGTGTGTTGGTTGCCACCCACTAGATCAGGCTGCCTGAAGCCCTATCCAGTGAGGCCTTGAGCATCTCCACAGAGGCCGGCTCCCTAGTCGTGGGGGCTCTCCCATTAGCGTTGACCTGGCTTTCATGCAGAAGCTGACTCTCATGGTCAGGCTGGATGAGCAGGGATGCTCCAGTGTGACTCCAGGACTGCAGCCCTGGACAAGGGGCAGCTCCTCTCCTGTCATGTCTCTGGCATGGTGACCATTGCCAGCAGGTCAAAGAAAGCAAACCAGAGTCAGAAGTTTTCCTCACTCATTTTGTATGCAGGCTTAAAGGGAATCTGCCCTGCCTATGCCACTTTGCCTCTGGGAACTGAATAAGGGTTGAAACTTAGACGTGTGAAGACATGGATCGGAAAGGATCATAAAACCCACCCAAACCCAAGTGCCTGCCATGGGAGCGCCGCCACCCAACAGGTCAGGTTAGAGCAGGGCCCTGTGCAACCTAGTCTGGAGCGCCTGCAGGGATGGGCGCCCGCAGCGTCTCTGGGCAGCTGTGCCAGGGCCTCACAGCCCTCTGAGCGAGGAATCCCCTCTCGCGGTTCACCGGATCTCCTCTTTTCTTAGCTCAAAACCTTGTCCTGTCACCATCAGACCGTGGAAAGTCACTCCGAACACACACTAGAAATGCTGGCTGTGCTGTTGACCCGCAGACCTTTATTAGACTCTCTGCTGCGACGTCCCAGCACGGGCACGGTGCAAAAGGCCTGAGGGAGGCCATCCTTGCTCCCTGCTGATGGCAGGCCTGGGCTCCGCGCCCTGCGCTGCCCACAGGAGCCGCCGCCCTCCCGCATGGGTGCCGCGCCCTCAGCCCCGTGAGGTGGTGACCGTGATGTCACCGTGATGTCACAGTGGTGGCCATTGTGACCCGCGGGGCCGGGAGCAGAGCAAAGGCTGCCGGGCTGGGGCTCTGCTCACTGCGGCCTGGTGAGGCGCGGAGAGAGGAGGGACTCTCTTGACTCTCTTGCTTCTCGCTGTCAATGCCGATCATGTCCGAACGGAAGGAGGAGACCCCCAACTCTGGGGAGTCAGGTGAGAGCCCCGTATCCCTGTGCGCAGCTCCCCGCTGCCGGGCAGAGAGCTGCTGGGAGTTCTGCCTGCGGCTGGGAGGGACGGGCAGGGGCTCCCCAGCGCCGCGGGCAGGCAGGGCCCCTCTGCTCCTTGGCCGGGGGCGAGCTTGGGCTGTGGCTGCCCGCTGGCGCCGCTGGGCCTGCAATGCCCCCTTCCCCTCCACCCCCTCCAGCCCTGCCCCTCAGCCGGCACGGCAGGCACGGAGCAGGCCCTGGCGATGGCCAGGGTTAGCCGACCCTGCCAGGTGCTCACCGCTGCTCACGGTTGCTCTCTCCTTCCTCTCCAGTGTGCGTGCTGTGCCGCCGGGCACAGGTCGACCCGGACATCTGCGGGCGGACATTTGCCAACGGTGGGCTCTGTGCCCACGAATTCTGCTTGGTGAGTTCCCTCAAGGGCTAGGGCTCCTGCCAGGGATGCTGCCTTCCTTGCCGGCCTCACGAGACCCCGCTCTTTTCTCTCCTACAGGTCTTTGCCGATGGCCTTTTGGAATGGAGATGCCCAATGGGGGGAATTTTTGGCTTCTCCATTGGTGCCGTCCAGCGCACCATCCAGCGGGCAGACCAGAAGGTGAGGACCTGAACGGAACGGCGAGCTTGGTGCCGGTAGAGGCTCGCACCAAGGTTTTGCCGGGGCCTATAGAAAGCGATCACGGCCCTTCCAACCGGCTCCAGGACAAAGTTCCACTACAGCAGACGAGCCTCATCTGCCAGGCAGCTCTGCAGAGTGGGAGGCAGCGGTGCCCACATCCTGCGCCCTGCCTGGAAGTGGGGCCGGCTGCCGGGGCTCCGAGCCCAGCGCTGACGGGGACCGCTCTGCTCTTTTCAGCACTGCTTTGTCTGTGGCGGAAAGGGAGCTACCATCAGCTGCGCGGAGACAGGTTGCGAGCGCAGCTTCCATCTGCCCTGCGCCGAGGACGGGGAATGCGTCACGCAATACTTTAGGCAGCACAGGTAAGGGCTGCCAGCAGCAGCCAAGCTGCCGTCCCTCCCTGTCCCTCGCAGGGAGGAACCCACAGCGACACCTCCCAGCATCCTGCCAGAGCCCAGGCCTGGCGCTCTTTCCTGGTCCTCTGCGCTCCTCACAGCACTTCTCACCACGCCCATCCCTTCTGTCCTCCTGCCCAGGTCCTTCTGCTGGGAGCATCGCCCTCGGCAGGCGGCGGAGGCAGCTCCATCGCAGAACACCTGCGTCTGCGTCATCTGCCTGGAGCCCGTGGGGGACAGCACGTCCTACCACACCATGGTGTGCCCGGTGTGCAAACAGGCCTGGTTCCACCGGGCCTGCATCAGGGTAGGAGCCCTCCCCTCGCCCCGTGGGCACGGCCGGTGCTCAGCAGCAGCCAGCCCCGCTCACGCTCATGCTCACACTTGTGCTTCTCCTGCAGAAACATGCCATGCACGCAGCCACCATGCGTTTCTTCTGCCCCGTCTGCGGAGGAAAGGGGCGATTCCGATCCCAAATGACCACGCTGGGGATCCAAATTCCAATCAGGTTGGTGTCCTTCCGCCCGGTTCTGCACACACTCAGGCACAGGCGCTGTGCCTGCCCACAGACTGCCCCGGCAGGCCCAGTCCCTTGCCATCCTGCAAGCATCGGTCTCATCTTCACGGAGCAGCTGCGAATGAGCTCAAGGGAGATGAACTGGGGTGCCCTGGATCTGCCTGAGGCACCGGGGACTCATCACATTCCCTCTCTTCTCTGGCAGACGACCATCTTGGTGGGACGACGCAGCATACCAGTCGCTGCGAGAAAGGCACAGGCGCTGCGACGCCAGCACGTGCATTTACCTCGGAGGCAGGGAGAGGGCACAGGAAAACGGGTGAGTGACCTCCGCAATCCTCTGGGGCTCTGTGTGGGATCTCAGCCTCAACATAGGTCGGGGGGAGCAAGGGCTGAGCACCAGAGCCGTGCCGCCTGCTCCCTGCCTTGGCTCGCTTTGGCCTCACAGCCACAACCTGTTTGCTTCCGCAGACCCTGGCAGCTGCTGCTCTGCAACTCCTGTGGCTCAGAAGGCACACACTGGTGCTGCTCCTTCTGGGCCGTGAGCAGAGACGGCTGGGAGTGCAACACCTGCGCTGGTGCGGGCACCGGTAAGAGGCAAAGAGCCATGTGTCGCGGGACTGGGGACAGGCAAGGCCTGGCAGCGGGTGCTCAAGGCGCTGAGCCTGCCACGATCTCTCTGCCCCATGAGGGATGGCAGCCTGTCCTGCCCTGGGGGTGCATGTTTATCCTGCTGACCTTCTTGTCTCTCCTTACAGCATCCCGCCCCACCTCTGACCTTGCCAGCCCCGGCACTTCCAGCCAAATGGTACAGAGGCCATCCCCCAGCTCTCCGGGACCTGAGAACATCAGTTCTGGCCCCACCAGCCAAGCAGCAACGGGCCCATCCTGCAGCTCCCAGCTGCCCGAGCTCTCTGTCCAGCCCAGAGTGCCTGCAACAGAGCAGAGCACAGCCCACCCAAGTCTATCCGAGGAGCGGGACACCCCTCAGCAACGACGAGGACGTGGTGGGAGGAGACGGGCACCAGCTGCAGGTGCTGAGACCAGCTCCCAGAGCCCCAGCAGACGGAGGACTGCGCGGTCCTCCAGAACCTCCCCGGCACCTGCGCCCACACAGCGTCCCAGGCAGCGGGGGACCGGCCGCACAAGAAGCCGCTCCCCGCTGCGAGGTCGGGCCTCAGGCTCCCAGAGGCAGCCCCGAAGGCGTCATGGTGGGAGCCGTGCAACAACCCAAGGTGCTCCGAGCAGCACCCGCACCTCGGCCACACCAGCACCACCGAGGTCCTCCAGGGCTTCCCCTCTGCCTGCACGCAGGAGACAATCCAGGCAACGAGGGCGGGCCCACACTCGAAGCCGATCCCCACTGGGGCGTCGCGCTTCAATTCCCCGCAGCCGGCCCCGACGAGGCCGTGGCAGCCAGTCCAGGCAGCGGGGGCCAGCCCGGGCACAAAGCCGCTCCCGGGCAAACCATCAGGGAAGGCATCCCCACAGCCAGTCCCAAAGACGGCGCTGATGCCGCCGTGTCCCATCCCCACGTGACGACTGTGGTCCCAAGCGGCAAAAAAATTCAACCTTGCAGAGAGTCCATCCATACTGCTTTCATTCTTCGGTGGACCAGCCCCAGCACAAAGCCACTCCCGGTTCCAGCATCAGAGAAGACACCCCCACAACCATTCCCAAAGACAGCGCGGAATCAGCCATGTCCCATCCTGGCGTGACGGTTGTGGTTCCAAGTGGCAAAAAAAATAAACCCTAAATATACTCCCCACATGTTGGCTTCAGTCTTCCCTGCTTGTCCTGCGGTGGGCAGTGTTAGGAGCTGAGACCACAGGGTTGTCTTCTCCCCAGCACCTTCCCAGATGGTTGCCGTGGAGTTATCTTCACATCTATCTGTGTCCGTGACAGGGGACAGCATGCCCACAGGCCCAACGGCCTGAAAAAAAAAGGGTCGGGGACGGAGGCGTATCGACGGTTTATAGGCCAGTTCAGCCCGTTTCCGTGACTAACGGGCACGGGGGACCCACAGACCCACATCCTGTGAAAGGGGGAAGGGAGAAGGGGGGAAGGGTAGGGAGATGGGAGACGGGCCAAAGAACAAAATAGCGGCAGCGATCTGAGGAGGAAAGTCAATTTCCTAAATATGGTATCGGAATGCAAGATAACACAATCTAATACTTCACATAATCCTTGACTGCCGAGGTTAGCCGCTTCAGTGCCGTCCTGGACAGAATCGCAGCGACTCACTGCAAGGGACGGGGGGGGGGGGGGGGGGGCAGGGGGGTCGGTCAGTTCCTTTACCAGCGGAACCCCGAGCCAACAGAGCAGCCCAACAGTTCTCATGAGAGTGGCTGATGCGGAGTCGGCATTGCCAGGGCAATGGAACGGCATCCATGCCCCTTGCCTTTGGAAAAGCTTATGGGAGGGCCTCAATGCATCGCTGCCCGCCAGATGCAGTGAGGAGAAGGCAGCACGTGCGCAGCAGCCACAGCATACTGCAGCAGCAGGTGTGGCAGCTTGTGCAGGATGGCGCAGAAGTGCCGTCCCTCCTAGCTCTGGAGACCAGCTTACCTACTGGCAGTAGGTACTGTCTCTCCGAGACCACAGATTTACCACGGTCTCCACCAGGCAACCAGCTTGCCCTGCAAAGACTGTGGCGACCCAGATGGAGGCCCTGCCCAAGAATGTGGCTGTTCAGGTCTCCGGCTGCAGGGATTGCCTGAGCCTGCTGATGTCGAGGAGGGTGGCAGGAACTGCACCTGTGTGAGGGGTGAGCAGGTGGAAGATCTGCTCAGCATGGTGGCAGAGCTCAAGGAGGAGGTGGAGAGGGGAAGGACCATCAGGGAGTGAGAGCAAGAGACTGACTGGTGGAGTAATTCCCAGGCACGCCAGAGAGGAAGGCGCCAGGGAGACACCCCCCGGAAAGTGGGGGATGGACCCCATGTCCTGGCACCGTCGGGCACAGAGCGGGGTCCTGAGAGGCGGGGAGAACTGGAAGACAGTCCCAGCTCGGCATCGTGGGTGACGCACTGTAAATAGAAGGGGAGGTGAGCCAAGTGAGACAGGACAAAGAAACACTTAGGGTTCCTGTCACGCCAGGAGATTGCGGGGAAAAACCTCCAGACTGTCCTGTAGGATGCTGTAGGATCTTCTGGGAACTCCACAGAGGAGCTAATTTTGCCGATTCCCTGTCCAAAACCTTCTCACGTCTCCCTAGGAAGCAGCGGGGGAAAACTTCAAATTTCTTTTGGAGGTTTGAGGGAGGGCCCCTCTAGAAAGGTAGTGTGCCAGAAAGACCAGCTGAAGTGCCTTTCCACCAATGCACGCAGCATGGGAAATAAGCAGGAGGAGCTGGAAGCCATGATGTGCTTGGGAAATAACAATCTGGTTGCTACCAGGGAAACGTGGTGGGACGAATCCCACGACTGGCGTACTGTGATTGAGGGCTACAGGCTCTTCAGAAGGGATAGACGGGGTCGGAGGGGAGGGGGTGTTGTCCTCTATCTTAGGAACTGACGGATTGCAAAGTGTCTGAGTAACAGCCATGACCAGGCTGAGAGCTGTCATGGAGTTATCTCTAGATCTGTGTTTGTGACAGGGGCTGCAGCCCCCCCCCCCACTTCCCCCCCCCCCCCCCCCCCCAAAGAAAAAAAAAAAGGGGGAGAGGATAAAAAAAAAGTGTTGAAGGTTTACGGCCAGTCGGCCCGGCCCCGAGACTAATGAGGCAGAGGACTTGAGGGCAAGGGTAGGGAGATCGTAGATGGGTCTAACAGAGGAAAAATCAGAGCAACTACAACGGTCTAAGGAAGAACGTTCGTTTACTAAATCCAATAAAATCAAACACAGTGAGAGTGTCCAAAGCCGATGCTTTACGCTATAGACTGCAGAGGGAACCACGTGCTTCTCTGCTGCAAAACCGAGAGAATCCACGAGAGGGAGAAAGGCCGGTGTCCTGCCAGGAGCTCCACCTTTCTTGCTCTGGGCGAGAAGTCCTCTGGGGAATGCCACTCCTCCCCTCCCCTCCGAGAACCAAAACACCCCCCAGAAAGGCAGTCCACAGAACCAGAACATTATCTCTTTAACTCCCACTGCTTTCCACGATGTTATGATGTGGAATTCCGACAAGAAAAATCACAAAACCACAACAGGAGTTTATGGGTGAAAATCAGGGATCGGCCCAGTCAAGGGCATCTAGTGGTCGGGGTCTGCTATAGGCCACCTGATCAGGGGGAGCCTGTTGACGAGGCCTTCTTGCGTCACCTGCAGGAGCTGTCGCGCTCGCGGGCTCTCGTCCTGATGGGGGATTCAACCAGCTAAATACCTGCCGGGATAGCAGCACGGTGGGTGGCAGACAATCCGGGAGATTCCTGGAGTCTGCTGAGGATTACTTCCTCGTCCAGGTACCAGTCGGACTGACCCGAGTTGAAGCCCTACTGGACCCGGTGCTCACCAGTGCAGAGGTGATAGCCAGTTTTGAATCACAGGATCCTGGGATGGCTTGGGTTGGAAGGGACATTAAAGTCTATCTAAAGGTCCAAACTCCTGCCGTGTGTTGGTTGCCACCCACTAGATCAGGCTGCCTGAAGCCCTATCCAGTGAGGCCTTGAGCATCTCCACAGAGGCCGGCTCCCTAGTCGTGGGGGCTCTCCCATTAGCGTTGACCTGGCTTTCATGCAGAAGCTGACTCTCATGGTCAGGCTGGATGAGCAGGGATGCTCCAGTGTGACTCCAGGACTGCAGCCCTGGACAAGGGGCAGCTCCTCTCCTGTCATGTCTCTGGCATGGTGACCATTGCCAGCAGGTCAAAGAAAGCAAACCAGAGTCAGAAGTTTTCCTCACTCATTTTGTATGCAGGCTTAAAGGGAATCGTGCCCTGCCTATGCCACTTTGCCTCTGGGAACTGAATAAGGGTTGAAACTTAGACGTGTGAAGACATGGATCGGAAAGGATCATAAAACCCACCCAAACCCAAGTGCCTGCCATGGGAGCGCCGCCACCCAACAGGTCAGGTTAGAGCAGGGCCCTGTGCAACCTAGTCTGGAGCGCCTGCAGGGATGGGCGCCCGCAGCGTCTCTGGGCAGCTGTGCCAGGGCCTCACAGCCCTCTGAGCGAGGAATCCCCTCTCGCGGTTCACCGGATCTCCTCTTTTCTTAGCTCAAAACCTTGTCCTGTCACCATCAGACCGTGGAAAGTCACTCCGAACACACACTAGAAATGCTGGCTGTGCTGTTGACCCGCAGACCTTTATTAGACTCTCTGCTGCGACGTCCCAGCACGGGCACGGTGCAAAAGGCCTGAGGGAGGCCATCCTTGCTCCCTGCTGATGGCAGGCCTGGGCTCCGCGCCCTGCGCTGCCCACAGGAGCCGCCGCCCTCCCGCATGGGTGCCGCGCCCTCAGCCCCGTGAGGTGGTGACCGTGATGTCACCGTGATGTCACAGTGGTGGCCATTGTGACCCGCGGGGCCGGGAGCAGAGCAAAGGCTGCCGGGCTGGGGCTCTGCTCACTGCGGCCTGGTGAGGCGCGGAGAGAGGAGGGACTCTCTTGACTCTCTTGCTTCTCGCTGTCAATGCCGATCATGTCCGAACGGAAGGAGGAGACCCCCAACTCTGGGGAGTCAGGTGAGAGCCCCGTATCCCTGTGTGCAGCTCCCCGCTGCCGGGCAGAGAGCTGCTGGGAGTTCTGCCTGCGGCTGGGAGGGACGGGCAGGGGCTCCCCAGCGCCGCGGGCAGGCAGGGCCCCTCTGCTCCTTGGCCGGGGGCGAGCTTGGGCTGTGGCTGCCCGCTGGCGCCGCTGGGCCTGCAATGCCCCCTTCCCCTCCACCCCCTCCAGCCCTGCCCCTCAGCCGGCACGGCAGGCACGGAGCAGGCCCTGGCGATGGCCAGGGTTAGCCGACCCTGCCAGGTGCTCACCGCTGCTCACGGTTGCTCTCTCCTTCCTCTCCAGTGTGCGTGCTGTGCCGCCGGGCACAGGTCGACCCGGACATCTGCGGGCGGACATTTGCCAACGGTGGGCTCTGTGCCCACGAATTCTGCTTGGTGAGTTCCCTCAAGGGCTAGGGCTCCTGCCAGGGATGCTGCCTTCCTTGCCGGCCTCACGAGACCCCGCTCTTTTCTCTCCTACAGGTCTTTGCCGATGGCCTTTTGGAATGGAGATGCCCAATGGGGGGAATTTTTGGCTTCTCCATTGGTGCCGTCCAGCGCACCATCCAGCGGGCAGACCAGAAGGTGAGGACCTGAACGGAACGGCGAGCTTGGTGCCGGTAGAGGCTCGCACCAAGGTTTTGCCGGGGCCTATAGAAAGCGATCGCGGCCCTTCCAACCGGCTCCAGGACAAAGTTCCACTACAGCAGACGAGCCTCATCTGCCAGGCAGCTCTGCAGAGTGGGAGGCAGCGGTGCCCACATCCTGCGCCCTGCCTGGAAGTGGGGCCGGCTGCCGGGGCTCCGAGCCCAGCGCTGACGGGGACCGCTCTGCTCTTTTCAGCACTGCTTTGTCTGTGGCGGAAAGGGAGCTACCATCAGCTGCGCGGAGACAGGTTGCGAGCGCAGCTTCCATCTGCCCTGCGCCGAGGACGGGGAATGCGTCACGCAATACTTTAGGCAGCACAGGTAAGGGCTGCCAGCAGCAGCCAAGCTGCCGTCCCTCCCTGTCCCTCGCAGGGAGGAACCCACAGCGACACCTCCCAGCATCCTGCCAGAGCCCAGGCCTGGCGCTCTTTCCTGGTCCTCTGCGCTCCTCACAGCACTTCTCACCACGCCCATCCCTTCTGTCCTCCTGCCCAGGTCCTTCTGCTGGGAGCATCGCCCTCGGCAGGCGGCGGAGGCAGCTCCATCGCAGAACACCTGCGTCTGCGTCATCTGCCTGGAGCCCGTGGGGGACAGCACGTCCTACCACACCATGGTGTGCCCGGTGTGCAAACAGGCCTGGTTCCACCGGGCCTGCATCAGGGTAGGAGCCCTCCCCTCGCCCCGTGGGCACGGCCGGTGCTCAGCAGCAGCCAGCCCCGCTCACGCTCATGCTCACACTTGTGCTTCTCCTGCAGAAACATGCCATGCACGCAGCCACCATGCGTTTCTTCTGCCCCGTCTGCGGAGGAAAGGGGCGATTCCGATCCCAAATGACCACGCTGGGGATCCAAATTCCAATCAGGTTGGTGTCCTTCCGCCCGGTTCTGCACACACTCAGGCACAGGCGCTGTGCCTGCCCACAGACTGCCCCGGCAGGCCCAGTCCCTTGCCATCCTGCAAGCATCGGTCTCATCTTCACGGAGCAGCTGCGAATGAGCTCAAGGGAGATGAACTGGGGTGCCCTGGATCTGCCTGAGGCACCGGGGACTCATCACATTCCCTCTCTTCTCTGGCAGACGACCATCTTGGTGGGACGACGCAGCATACCAGTCGCTGCGAGAAAGGCACAGGCGCTGCGACGCCAGCACGTGCATTTACCTCGGAGGCAGGGAGAGGGCACAGGAAAACGGGTGAGTGACCTCCGCAATCCTCTGGGGCTCTGTGTGGGATCTCAGCCTCAACATAGGTCGGGGGGAGCAAGGGCTGAGCACCAGAGCCGTGCCGCCTGCTCCCTGCCTTGGCTCGCTTTGGCCTCACAGCCACAACCTGTTTGCTTCCGCAGACCCTGGCAGCTGCTGCTCTGCAACTCCTGTGGCTCAGAAGGCACACACTGGTGCTGCTCCTTCTGGGCCGTGAGCAGAGACGGCTGGGAGTGCAACACCTGCGCTGGTGCGGGCACCGGTAAGACGCAAAGAGCCATGTGTCGCGGGACTGGGGACAGGCAAGGCCTGGCAGCGGGTGCTCAAGGCGCTGAGCCTGCCACGATCTCTCTGCCCCATGAGGGATGGCAGCCTCTCCTGCCCTGGGGGTGCATGTTTATCCTGCTGACCTTCTTGTCTCTCCTTACAGCATCCCGCCCCACCTCTGACCTTGCCAGCCCCGGCACTTCCAGCCAAATGGTACAGAGGCCATCCCCCAGCTCTCCGGGACCTGAGAACATCAGTTCTGGCCCCACCAGCCAAGCAGCAACGGGCCCATCCTGCAGCTCCCAGCTGCCCGAGCTCTCTGTCCAGCCCAGAGTGCCTGCAACAGAGCAGAGCACAGCCCACCCAAGTCTATCCGAGGAGCGGGACACCCCTCAGCAGCGCCGAGGACGTGGTGGGAGGAGACGGGCACCAGCTGCAGGTGCTGAGACCAGCTCCCAGAGCCCCAGCAGACGGAGGACTGCGCGGTCCTCCAGAACCTCCCCGGCACCTGCGCCCACACAGCGTCCCAGGCAGCGGGGGACCGGCCGCACAAGAAGCCGCTCCCCGCTGCGAGGTCGGGCCTCAGGCTCCCAGAGGCAGCCCCGAAGGCGTCATGGTGGGAGCCGTGCAACAACCCAAGGTGCTCCGAGCAGCACCCGCACCTCGGCCACACCAGCACCACCGAGGTCCTCCAGGGCTTCCCCTCTGCCTGCACGCAGGAGACAATCCAGGCAACGAGGGCGGGCCCACACTCGAAGCCGATCCCCACTGGGGCGTCGCGCTTCAATTTCCCCGCAGCCGGCCCCGACGAGGCCGTGGCAGCCAGTCCAGGCAGCGGGGGCCAGCCCGGGCACAAAGCCGCTCCCCGGGCAAACCATCAGGGAAGGCATCCCCACAGCCAGTCCCAAAGACGGCGCTGATGCCGCCGTGTCCCATCCCCACGTGACGACTGTGGTCCCAAGCGGCAAAAAAAAATTCAACCTTGCAGAGAGTCCATCCATACTGCTTTCATTCTTCGGTGGACCAGCCCCAGCACAAAGCCACTCCCGGTTCCAGCATCAGAGAAGACACCCCCACAACCATTCCCAAAGACAGCGCGGAATCAGCCATGTCCCATCCTGGCGTGACGGTTGTGGGTTCCAAGTGGCAAAAAAAATAAACCCTAAATATACTCCCCACATGTTGGCTTCAGTCTTCCCTGCTTGTCCTGCGGTGGGCAGTGTTAGGAGCTGAGACCACAGGGTTGTCTTCTCCCCAGCACCTTCCAGATGGTTGCCGTGGAGTTATCTTCACATCTATCTGTGTCCGTGACAGGGGACAGCAATGCCCACAGGCCCAACGGCCTGAAAAAAAAAGGGTCGGGGACGGAGGCGTATCGACGGTTTATAGGCCAGTTCAGCCCATTTCCGTGACTAACGGGCACGGGGGACCCACAGACCCACATCCTGTGAAAGGGGGAAGGGAGAAGGGGGGAAGGGTAGGGAGATGGGAGACGGGCCAAAGAACAAAATAGCGGCAGCGATCTGAGGAGGAAAGTCAATTTCCTAAATATGGTATCGGAATGCAAGATACACAATCTAATACTTCACATATCCTTGACTGCCGAGGTTAGCCGCTTCAGTGCCGTCCTGGACAGAATCGCAGCGACTCACTGCAAGGGACGGGGGGGGGGGGGGGGGGGGCAGGGGGGTCGGTCAGATTCCCTTTACCAGCGGAACCCCGAGCCAACAGAGCAGCCCAACAGTTCTCATGAGAGTGGCTGATGCAGAGTCGGCATTGCCAGGGCAATGGAACGGCATCCACGCCCCTTGCCTTTGGAAAAGCTTATGGGAGGCCTCAACGCATCGCTGCCGCCAGATGGCAGTGAGGAGAAGGCAGCACGTGCGCAGCAGCCACAGCATACTGCAGCAGCAGGTGTGGCAGCTTGTGCAGGGATGGCGCAGAAGTGCCGTCCCTCGTAGCTCTGGAGACCAGCTTACCTACTGGCAGTAGGTTACTGTCTCTCCCGAGACCACAGATTTTACCACGGTCCTCCACCAGGCAACCAGCTTGCCCTGCAAAGGACTGTGGCGAGGCCCTGCCCAAGAATGTGGCTGTTCAGGTCTCCGGCTGCAGGGATTGCCTGAGCCTGCTGATGTCGAGGAGGGTGGCAGGAACTGCACCTGTGTGAGGGGTGAGCAGGTGGAAGATCTGCTCAGCATGGTGGCAGAGCTCAAGGAGGAGGTGGAGAGGGGAAGGACCATCAGGGAGTGAGAGCAAGAGACTGACTGGTGGAGTAACTCCCAGGCACGCCAGAGAGGAAGGCGCCAGGGAGACACCCCCCGGAAAGTGGGGATGGACCCCATGTCCTGGCACCGTCGGGCACAGAGCGGGGTCCTGAGAGGCGGGGAGAACTGGAAGACAGTCCCAGCTCGGCATTGTGGATGACGCACTGTAAATAGAAGGGGAGGTGAGCCAAGTGAGACAGGACAAAGAAACACTTAGGGTTCCTGTCACGCCAGGAGATTGCGGGGAAAAACCTCCAGACTGTCCTGTAGGATGCTGTAGGATCTTCTGGGAACTCCACAGAGGAGCTAATTTTGCCGATTCCCTGTCCAAAACCTTCTCACGTCTCCCTAGGAAGCAGCGGGGGAAAACTTCAAATTTCTTTTGGAGGTTTGAGGGAGGGCCCCTCTAGAAAGGTAGTGTGCCAGAAAGACCAGCTGAAGTGCCTTTCCACCAATGCACGCAGCATGGGAAATAAGCAGGAGGAGCTGGAAGCCATGATGTGCTTGGGAAATAACAATCTGGTTGCTACCAGGGAAACGTGGTGGGACGAATCCCACGACTGGCGTACTGTGATTGAGGGCTACAGGCTCTTCAGAAGGGATAGACGGGGTCGGAGGGGAGGGGGTGTTGTCCTCTATCTTAGGAACTGGACGGATTGCAAAGTGTCTGAGTAACAGCCATGACCAGGCTGAGAGCTGTCATGGGTTATCTCTAGATCTGTGTTTGTGACAGGGGCTGCAGCCCCACACCAGCACCACCACCCCCCCCCCCCCCCAAAAAAAAAAAAAAAAAGGGGGAGAGGATAAAAAAAAAAGTGTTGAAGGTTTACGGCCAGTCGGCCCGGCCCCGAGACTAATGAGGCAGAGGACTTGAGGGCAAGGGTAGGGAGATCGTAGATGGGTCTAACAGAGGAAAAATCAGAGCAACTACAACGGTCTAAGGAAGAACGTTCGTTTACTAAATCCAATAAAATCAAACACAGTGAGAGTGTCCAAAGCCGATGCTTTACGCTATAGACTGCAGAGGGAACCACGTGCTTCTCTGCTGCAAAACCGAGAGAATCCACGAGAGGGAGAAAGGCCGGTGTCCTGCCAGGAGCTCCACCTTTCTTGCTCTGGGCGAGAAGTCCTCTGGGGAATGCCACTCCTCCCCTCCCCTCCGAGAACCAAAACACCCCCCAGAAAGGCAGTCCACAGAACCAGAACATTATCTCTTTAACTCCCACTGCTTTCCACGATGTTATGATGTGGAATTCCGACAAGAAAAATCACAAAACCACAACAGGAGTTTATGGGTGAAAATCAGGGATCGGCCCAGTCAAGGGCATCTAGTGGTCGGGGTCTGCTACAGGCCACCTGATCAGGGGGAGCCTGTTGACGAGGCCTTCTTGCGTCACCTGCAGGAGCTGTCGCGCTCGCGGGCTCTCGTCCTGATGGGGGATTCAACCAGCTAAATACCTGCCGGGATAGCAGCACGGTGGGTGGCAGACAATCCGGGAGATTCCTGGAGTCTGCTGAGGATTACTTCCTCGTCCAGGTACCAGTCGGACTGACCCGAGTTGAAGCCCTACTGGACCCGGTGCTCACCAGTGCAGAGGTGATAGCCAGTTTTGAATCACAGGATCCTGGGATGGCTTGGGTTGGAAGGGACATTAAAGTCTATCTAAAGGTCCAAACTCCTGCCGTGTGTTGGTTGCCACCCACTAGATCAGGCTGCCTGAAGCCCTATCCAGTGAGGCCTTGAGCATCTCCACAGAGGCCGGCTCCCTAGTCGTGGGGGCTCTCCCATTAGCGTTGACCTGGCTTTCATGCAGAAGCTGACTCTCATGGTCAGGCTGGATGAGCAGGGATGCTCCAGTGTGACTCCAGGACTGCAGCCCTGGACAAGGGGCAGCTCCTCTCCTGTCATGTCTCTGGCATGGTGACCATTGCCAGCAGGTCAAAGAAAGCAAACCAGAGTCAGAAGTTTTCCTCACTCATTTTGTATGCAGGCTTAAAGGGAATCGTGCCCTGCCTATGCCACTTTGCCTCTGGGAACTGAATAAGGGTTGAAACTTAGACGTGTGAAGACATGGATCGGAAAGGATCATAAAACCCACCCAAACCCAAGTGCCTGCCATGGGAGCGCCGCCACCCAACAGGTCAGGTTAGAGCAGGGCCCTGTGCAACCTAGTCTGGAGCGCCTGCAGGGATGGGCGCCCGCAGCGTCTCTGGGCAGCTGTGCCAGGGCCTCACAGCCCTCTGAGCGAGGAATCCCCTCTCGCGGTTCACCGGATCTCCTCTTTTCTTAGCTCAAAACCTTGTCCTGTCACCATCAGACCGTGGAAAGTCACTCCGAACACACACTAGAAATGCTGGCTGTGCTGTTGACCCGCAGACCTTTATTAGACTCTCTGCTGCGACGTCCCAGCACGGGCACGGTGCAAAAGGCCTGAGGGAGGCCATCCTTGCTCCCTGCTGATGGCAGGCCTGGGCTCCGCGCCCTGCGCTGCCCACAGGAGCCGCCGCCCTCCCGCATGGGTGCCGCGCCCTCAGCCCCGTGAGGTGGTGACCGTGATGTCACCGTGATGTCACAGTGGTGGCCATTGTGACCCGCGGGGCCGGGAGCAGAGCAAAGGCTGCCGGGCTGGGGCTCTGCTCACTGCGGCCTGGTGAGGCGCGGAGAGAGGAGGGACTCTCTTGACTCTCTTGCTTCTCGCTGTCAATGCCGATCATGTCCGAACGGAAGGAGGAGACCCCCAACTCTGGGGAGTCAGGTGAGAGCCCCGTATCCCTGTGCGCAGCTCCCCGCTGCCGGGCAGAGAGCTGCTGGGAGTTCTGCCTGCGGCTGGGAGGGACGGGCAGGGGCTCCCCAGCGCCGCGGGCAGGCAGGGCCCCTCTGCTCCTTGGCCGGGGGCGAGCTTGGGCTGTGGCTGCCCGCTGGCGCCGCTGGGCCTGCAATGCCCCCTTCCCCTCCACCCCCTCCAGCCCTGCCCCTCAGCCGGCACGGCAGGCACGGAGCAGGCCCTGGCGATGGCCAGGGTTAGCCGACCCTGCCAGGTGCTCACCGCTGCTCACGGTTGCTCTCTCCTTCCTCTCCAGTGTGCGTGCTGTGCCGCCGGGCACAGGTCGACCCGGACATCTGCGGGCGGACATTTGCCAACGGTGGGCTCTGTGCCCACGAATTCTGCTTGGTGAGTTCCCTCAAGGGCTAGGGCTCCTGCCAGGGATGCTGCCTTCCTTGCCGGCCTCACGAGACCCCGCTCTTTTCTCTCCTACAGGTCTTTGCCGATGGCCTTTTGGAATGGAGATGCCCAATGGGGGGAATTTTTGGCTTCTCCATTGGTGCCGTCCAGCGCACCATCCAGCGGGCAGACCAGAAGGTGAGGACCTGAACGGAACGGCGAGCTTGGTGCCGGTAGAGGCTCGCACCAAGGTTTTGCCGGGGCCTATAGAAAGCGATCGCGGCCCTTCCAACCGGCTCCAGGACAAAGTTCCACTACAGCAGACGAGCCTCATCTGCCAGGCAGCTCTGCAGAGTGGGAGGCAGCGGTGCCCACATCCTGCGCCCTGCCTGGAAGTGGGGCCGGCTGCCGGGGCTCCGAGCCCAGCGCTGACGGGGACCGCTCTGCTCTTTTCAGCACTGCTTTGTCTGTGGCGGAAAGGGAGCTACCATCAGCTGCGCGGAGACAGGTTGCGAGCGCAGCTTCCATCTGCCCTGCGCCGAGGACGGGGAATGCGTCACGCAATACTTTAGGCAGCACAGGTAAGGGCTGCCAGCAGCAGCCAAGCTGCCGTCCCTCCCTGTCCCTCGCAGGGAGGAACCCACAGCGACACCTCCCAGCATCCTGCCAGAGCCCAGGCCTGGTGCTCTTTCCTGGTCCTCTGCGCTCCTCACAGCACTTCTCACCACGCCCATCCCTTCTGTCCTCCTGCCCAGGTCCTTCTGCTGGGAGCATCGCCCTCGGCAGGCGGCGGAGGCAGCTCCATCGCAGAACACCTGCGTCTGCGTCATCTGCCTGGAGCCCGTGGGGGACAGCACGTCCTACCACACCATGGTGTGCCCGGTGTGCAAACAGGCCTGGTTCCACCGGGCCTGCATCAGGGTAGGAGCCCTCCCCTCGCCCCGTGGGCACGGCCGGTGCTCAGCAGCAGCCAGCCCCGCTCACGCTCATGCTCACACTTGTGCTTCTCCTGCAGAAACATGCCATGCACGCAGCCACCATGCGTTTCTTCTGCCCCGTCTGCAGAGGAAAGGGGCGATTCCGATCCCAAATGACCACGCTGGGGATCCAAATTCCAATCAGGTTGGTGTCCTTCCGCCCGGTTCTGCACACACTCAGGCACAGGCGCTGTGCCTGCCCACAGACTGCCCCGGCAGGCCCAGTCCCTTGCCATCCTGCAAGCATCGGTCTCATCTTCACGGAGCAGCTGCGAATGAGCTCAAGGGAGATGAACTGGGGTGCCCTGGATCTGCCTGAGGCACCGGGGACTCATCACATTCCCTCTCTTCTCTGGCAGACGACCATCTTGGTGGGACGACGCAGCATACCAGTCGCTGCGAGAAAGGCACAGGCGCTGCGACGCCAGCACGTGCATTTACCTCGGAGGCAGGGAGAGGGCACAGGAAAACGGGTGAGTGACCTCCGCAATCCTCTGGGGCTCTGTGTGGGATCTCAGCCTCAACATAGGTCGGGGGGAGCAAGGGCTGAGCACCAGAGCCGTGCCGCCTGCTCCCTGCCTTGGCTCGCTTTGGCCTCACAGCCACAACCTGTTTGCTTCCGCAGACCCTGGCAGCTGCTGCTCTGCAACTCCTGTGGCTCAGAAGGCACACACTGGTGCTGCTCCTTCTGGGCCGTGAGCAGAGACGGCTGGGAGTGCAACACCTGCGCTGGTGCGGGCACCGGTAAGAGGCAAAGAGCCATGTGTCGCGGGACTGGGGACAGGCAAGGCCTGGCAGCGGGTGCTCAAGGCGCTGAGCCTGCCACGATCTCTCTGCCCCATGAGGGATGGCAGCCTGTCCTGCCCTGGGGGTGCATGTTTATCCTGCTGACCTTCTTGTCTCTCCTTACAGCATCCCGCCCCACCTCTGACCTTGCCAGCCCCGGCACTTCCAGCCAAATGGTACAGAGGCCATCCCCCAGCTCTCCGGGACCTGAGAACATCAGTTCTGGCCCCACCAGCCAAGCAGCAACGGGCCCATCCTGCAGCTCCCAGCTGCCCGAGCTCTCTGTCCAGCCCAGAGTGCCTGCAACAGAGCAGAGCACAGCCCACCCAAGTCTATCCGAGGAGCGGGACACCCCTCAGCAGCGCCGAGGACGTGGTGGGAGGAGACGGGCACCAGCTGCAGGTGCTGAGACCAGCTCCCAGAGCCCCAGCAGACGGAGGACTGCGCGGTCCTCCAGAACCTCCCCGGCACCTGCGCCCACACAGCGTCCCAGGCAGCGGGGGACCGGCCGCACAAGAAGCCGCTCCCCGCTGCGAGGTCGGGCCTCAGGCTCCCAGAGGCAGCCCCGAAGGCGTCATGGTGGGAGCCGTGCAACAACCCAAGGTGCTCCGAGCAGCACCCGCACCTCGGCCACACCAGCACCACCGAGGTCCTCCAGGGCTTCCCCTCTGCCTGCACGCAGGAGACAATCCAGGCAACGAGGGCGGGCCCACACTCGAAGCCGATCCCCACTGGGGCGTCGCGCTTCAATTCCCCGCAGCCGGCCCCGACGAGGCCGTGGCAGCCAGTCCAGGCAGCGGGGGCCAGCCCGGGCACAAAGCCGCTCCCGGGCAAACCATCAGGGAAGGCATCCCCACAGCCAGTCCCAAAGACGGCGCTGATGCCGCCGTGTCCCATCCCCACGTGACGACTGTGGTCCCAAGCGGCAAAAAAATTCAACCTTGCAGAGAGTCCATCCATACTGCTTTCATTCTTCGGTGGACCAGCCCCAGCACAAAGCCACTCCCGGTTCCAGCATCAGAGAAGACACCCCCACAACCATTCCCAAAGACAGCGCGGAATCAGCCATGTCCCATCCTGGCGTGACGGTTGTGGTTCCAAGTGGCAAAAAAAATAAACCCTAAATATACTCCCCACATGTTGGCTTCAGTCTTCCCTGCTTGTCCTGCGGTGGGCAGTGTTAGGAGCTGAGACCACAGGGTTGTCTTCTCCCCAGCACCTTCCCAGATGGTTGCCGTGGAGTTATCTTCACATCTATCTGTGTCCGTGACAGGGGACAGCATGCCCACAGGCCCAACGGCCTGAAAAAAAAAGGGTCGGGGACGGAGGCGTATCGACGGTTTATAGGCCAGTTCAGCCCGTTTCCGTGACTAACGGGCACGGGGGACCCACAGACCCACATCCTGTGAAAGGGGGAAGGGAGAAGGGGGGAAGGGTAGGGAGATGGGAGACGGGCCAAAGAACAAAATAGCGGCAGCGATCTGAGGAGGAAAGTCAATTTCCTAAATATGGTATCGGAATGCAAGATAACACAATCTAATACTTCACATAATCCTTGACTGCCGAGGTTAGCCGCTTCAGTGCCGTCCTGGACAGAATCGCAGCGACTCACTGCAAGGGACGGGGCGGGGGGGGGGGGGGCAGGGGGGTCGGTCAGTTCCTTTACCAGCGGAACCCCGAGCCAACAGAGCAGCCCAACAGTTCTCATGAGAGTGGCTGATGCGGAGTCGGCATTGCCAGGGCAATGGAACGGCATCCACGCCCCTTGCCTTTGGAAAAGCTTATGGGAGGGCCTCAATGCATCGCTGCCCGCCAGATGCAGTGAGGAGAAGGCAGCACGTGCGCAGCAGCCACAGCATACTGCAGCAGCAGGTGTGGCAGCTTGTGCAGGATGGCGCAGAAGTGCCGTCCCTCCTAGCTCTGGAGACCAGCTTACCTACTGGCAGTAGGTACTGTCTCTCCGAGACCACAGATTTACCACGGTCTCCACCAGGCAACCAGCTTGCCCTGCAAAGACTGTGGCGACCCAGATGGAGGCCCTGCCCAAGAATGTGGCTGTTCAGGTCTCCGGCTGCAGGGATTGCCTGAGCCTGCTGATGTCGAGGAGGGTGGCAGGAACTGCACCTGTGTGAGGGGTGAGCAGGTGGAAGATCTGCTCAGCATGGTGGCAGAGCTCAAGGAGGAGGTGGAGAGGGGAAGGACCATCAGGGAGTGAGAGCAAGAGACTGACTGGTGGAGTAACTCCCAGGCACGCCAGAGAGGAAGGCGCCAGGGAGACACCCCCCGGAAAGTGGGGGATGGACCCCATGTCCTGGCACCGTCGGGCACAGAGCGGGGTCCTGAGAGGCGGGGAGAACTGGAAGACAGTCCCAGCTCGGCATCGTGGGTGACGCACTGTAAATAGAAGGGGAGGTGAGCCAAGTGAGACAGGACAAAGAAACACTTAGGGTTCCTGTCACGCCAGGAGATTGCGGGGAAAAACCTCCAGACTGTCCTGTAGGATGCTGTAGGATCTTCTGGGAACTCCACAGAGGAGCTAATTTTGCCGATTCCCTGTCCAAAACCTTCTCACGTCTCCCTAGGAAGCAGCGGGGGAAAACTTCAAATTTCTTTTGGAGGTTTGAGGGAGGGCCCCTCTAGAAAGGTAGTATGCCAGAAAGACCAGCTGAAGTGCCTTTCCACCAATGCACGCAGCATGGGAAATAAGCAGGAGGAGCTGGAAGCCATGATGTGCTTGGGAAATAACAATCTGGTTGCTACCAGGGAAACGTGGTGGGACGAATCCCACGACTGGCGTACTGTGATTGAGGGCTACAGGCTCTTCAGAAGGGATAGACGGGGTCGGAGGGGAGGGGGTGTTGTCCTCTATCTTAGGAACTGACGGATTGCAAAGTGTCTGAGTAACAGCCATGACCAGGCTGAGAGCTGTCATGGAGTTATCTCTAGATCTGTGTTTGTGACAGGGGCTGCAGCCCCACACCACCACCACCACCACCCCCCCCCCCAAAAAAAAAAAAAAAAGGGGGAGAGGATAAAAAAAAAGTGTTGAAGGTTTACGGCCAGTCGGCCCGGCCCCGAGACTAATGAGGCAGAGGACTTGAGGGCAAGGGTAGGGAGATCGTAGATGGGTCTAACAGAGGAAAAATCAGAGCAACTACAACGGTCTAAGGAAGAACGTTCGTTTACTAAATCCAATAAAATCAAACACAGTGAGAGTGTCCAAAGCCGATGCTTTACGCTATAGACTGCAGAGGGAACCACGTGCTTCTCTGCTGCAAAACCGAGAGAATCCACGAGAGGGAGAAAGGCCGGTGTCCTGCCAGGAGCTCCACCTTTCTTGCTCTGGGCGAGAAGTCCTCTGGGGAATGCCACTCCTCCCCTCCCCTCCGAGAACCAAAACACCCCCCAGAAAGGCAGTCCACAGAACCAGAACATTATCTCTTTAACTCCCACTGCTTTCCACGATGTTATGATGTGGAATTCCGACAAGAAAAATCACAAAACCACAACAGGAGTTTATGGGTGAAAATCAGGGATCGGCCCAGTCAAGGGCATCTAGTGGTCGGGGTCTGCTACAGGCCACCTGATCAGGGGGAGCCTGTTGACGAGGCCTTCTTGCGTCACCTGCAGGAGCTGTCGCGCTCGCGGGCTCTCGTCCTGATGGGGGATTCAACCAGCTAAATACCTGCCGGGATAGCAGCACGGTGGGTGGCAGACAATCCGGGAGATTCCTGGAGTCTGCTGAGGATTACTTCCTCGTCCAGGTACCAGTCGGACTGACCCGAGTTGAAGCCCTACTGGACCCGGTGCTCACCAGTGCAGAGGTGATAGCCAGTTTTGAATCACAGGATCCTGGGATGGCTTGGGTTGGAAGGGACATTAAAGTCTATCTAAAGGTCCAAACTCCTGCCGTGTGTTGGTTGCCACCCACTAGATCAGGCTGCCTGAAGCCCTATCCAGTGAGGCCTTGAGCATCTCCACAGAGGCCGGCTCCCTAGTCGTGGGGGCTCTCCCATTAGCGTTGACCTGGCTTTCATGCAGAAGCTGACTCTCATGGTCAGGCTGGATGAGCAGGGATGCTCCAGTGTGACTCCAGGACTGCAGCCCTGGACAAGGGGCAGCTCCTCTCCTGTCATGTCTCTGGCATGGTGACCACTGCCAGCAGGTCAAAGAAAGCAAACCAGAGTCAGAAGTTTTCCTCACTCATTTTGTATGCAGGCTTAAAGGGAATCTGCCCTGCCTATGCCACTTTGCCTCTGGGAACTGAATAAGGGTTGAAACTTAGACGTGTGAAGACATGGATCGGAAAGGATCATAAAACCCACCCAAACCCAAGTGCCTGCCATGGGAGCGCCGCCACCCAACAGGTCAGGTTAGAGCAGGGCCCTGTGCAACCTAGTCTGGAGCGCCTGCAGGGATGGGCGCCCGCAGCGTCTCTGGGCAGCTGTGCCAGGGCCTCACAGCCCTCTGAGCGAGGAATCCCCTCTCGCGGTTCACCGGATCTCCTCTTTTCTTAGCTCAAAACCTTGTCCTGTCACCATCAGACCGTGGAAAGTCACTCCGAACACACACTAGAAATGCTGGCTGTGCTGTTGACCCGCAGACCTTTATTAGACTCTCTGCTGCGACGTCCCAGCACGGGCACGGTGCAAAAGGCCTGAGGGAGGCCATCCTTGCTCCCTGCTGATGGCAGGCCTGGGCTCCGCGCCCTGCGCTGCCCACAGGAGCCGCCGCCCTCCCGCATGGGTGCCGCGCCCTCAGCCCCGTGAGGTGGTGACCGTGATGTCACCGTGATGTCACAGTGGTGGCCATTGTGACCCGCGGGGCCGGGAGCAGAGCAAAGGCTGCCGGGCTGGGGCTCTGCTCACTGCGGCCTGGTGAGGCGCGGAGAGAGGAGGGACTCTCTTGACTCTCTTGCTTCTCGCTGTCAATGCCGATCATGTCCGAACGGAAGGAGGAGACCCCCAACTCTGGGGAGTCAGGTGAGAGCCCCGTATCCCTGTGCGCAGCTCCCCGCTGCCGGGCAGAGAGCTGCTGGGAGTTCTGCCTGCGGCTGGGAGGGACGGGCAGGGGCTCCCCAGCGCCGCGGGCAGGCAGGGCCCCTCTGCTCCTTGGCCGGGGGCGAGCTTGGGCTGTGGCTGCCCGCTGGCGCCGCTGGGCCTGCAATGCCCCCTTCCCCTCCACCCCCTCCAGCCCTGCCCCTCAGCCGGCACGGCAGGCACGGAGCAGGCCCTGGCGATGGCCAGGGTTAGCCGACCCTGCCAGGTGCTCACCGCTGCTCACGGTTGCTCTCTCCTTCCTCTCCAGTGTGCGTGCTGTGCCGCCGGGCACAGGTCGACCCGGACATCTGCGGGCGGACATTTGCCAACGGTGGGCTCTGTGCCCACGAATTCTGCTTGGTGAGTTCCCTCAAGGGCTAGGGCTCCTGCCAGGGATGCTGCCTTCCTTGCCGGCCTCACGAGACCCCGCTCTTTTCTCTCCTACAGGTCTTTGCCGATGGCCTTTTGGAATGGAGATGCCCAATGGGGGGAATTTTTGGCTTCTCCATTGGTGCCGTCCAGCGCACCATCCAGCGGGCAGACCAGAAGGTGAGGACCTGAACGGAACGGCGAGCTTGGTGCCGGTAGAGGCTCGCACCAAGGTTTTGCCGGGGCCTATAGAAAGCGATCGCGGCCCTTCCAACCGGCTCCAGGACAAAGTTCCACTACAGCAGACGAGCCTCATCTGCCAGGCAGCTCTGCAGAGTGGGAGGCAGCGGTGCCCACATCCTGCGCCCTGCCTGGAAGTGGGGCCGGCTGCCGGGGCTCCGAGCCCAGCGCTGACGGGGACCGCTCTGCTCTTTTCAGCACTGCTTTGTCTGTGGCGGAAAGGGAGCTACCATCAGCTGCGCGGAGACAGGTTGCGAGCGCAGCTTCCATCTGCCCTGCGCCGAGGACGGGGAATGCGTCACGCAATACTTTAGGCAGCACAGGTAAGGGCTGCCAGCAGCAGCCAAGCTGCCGTCCCTCCCTGTCCCTCGCAGGGAGGAACCCACAGCGACACCTCCCAGCATCCTGCCAGAGCCCAGGCCTGGCGCTCTTTCCTGGTCCTCTGCGCTCCTCACAGCACTTCTCACCACGCCCATCCCTTCTGTCCTCCTGCCCAGGTCCTTCTGCTGGGAGCATCGCCCTCGGCAGGCGGCGGAGGCAGCTCCATCGCAGAACACCTGCGTCTGCGTCATCTGCCTGGAGCCCGTGGGGGACAGCACGTCCTACCACACCATGGTGTGCCCGGTGTGCAAACAGGCCTGGTTCCACCGGGCCTGCATCAGGGTAGGAGCCCTCCCCTCGCCCCGTGGGCACGGCCGGTGCTCAGCAGCAGCCAGCCCCGCTCACGCTCATGCTCACACTTGTGCTTCTCCTGCAGAAACATGCCATGCACGCAGCCACCATGCGTTTCTTCTGCCCCGTCTGCGGAGGAAAGGGGCGATTCCGATCCCAAATGACCACGCTGGGGATCCAAATTCCAATCAGGTTGGTGTCCTTCCGCCCGGTTCTGCACACACTCAGGCACAGGCGCTGTGCCTGCCCACAGACTGCCCCGGCAGGCCCAGTCCCTTGCCATCCTGCAAGCATCGGTCTCATCTTCACGGAGCAGCTGCGAATGAGCTCAAGGGAGATGAACTGGGGTGCCCTGGATCTGCCTGAGGCACCGGGGACTCATCACATTCCCTCTCTTCTCTGGCAGACGACCATCTTGGTGGGACGACGCAGCATACCAGTCGCTGCGAGAAAGGCACAGGCGCTGCGACGCCAGCACGTGCATTTACCTCGGAGGCAGGGAGAGGGCACAGGAAAACGGGTGAGTGACCTCCGCAATCCTCTGGGGCTCTGTGTGGGATCTCAGCCTCAACATAGGTCGGGGGGAGCAAGGGCTGAGCACCAGAGCCGTGCCGCCTGCTCCCTGCCTTGGCTCGCTTTGGCCTCACAGCCACAACCTGTTTGCTTCCGCAGACCCTGGCAGCTGCTGCTCTGCAACTCCTGTGGCTCAGAAGGCACACACTGGTGCTGCTCCTTCTGGGCCGTGAGCAGAGACGGCTGGGAGTGCAACACCTGCGCTGGTGCGGGCACCGGTAAGACGCAAAGAGCCATGTGTCGCGGGACTGGGGACAGGCAAGGCCTGGCAGCGGGTGCTCAAGGCGCTGAGCCTGCCACGATCTCTCTGCCCCATGAGGGATGGCAGCCTCTCCTGCCCTGGGGGTGCATGTTTATCCTGCTGACCTTCTTGTCTCTCCTTACAGCATCCCGCCCCACCTCTGACCTTGCCAGCCCCGGCACTTCCAGCCAAATGGTACAGAGGCCATCCCCCAGCTCTCCGGGACCTGAGAACATCAGTTCTGGCCCCACCAGCCAAGCAGCAACGGGCCCATCCTGCAGCTCCCAGCTGCCCGAGCTCTCTGTCCAGCCCAGAGTGCCTGCAACAGAGCAGAGCACAGCCCACCCAAGTCTATCCGAGGAGTGGGACACCCCTCAGCAGCGCCGAGGACGTGGTGGGAGGAGACGGGCACCAGCTGCAGGTGCTGAGACCAGCTCCCAGAGCCCCAGCAGACGGAGGACTGCGCGGTCCTCCAGAACCTCCCCGGCACCTGCGCCCACACAGCGTCCCAGGCAGCGGGGGACCGGCCGCACAAGAAGCTGCTCCCCGCTGCGAGGTCGGGCCTCAGGCTCCCAGAGGCAGCCCCGAAGGCGTCATGGTGGGAGCCGTGCAACAACCCAAGGTGCTCCGAGCAGCACCCGCACCTCGGCCACACCAGCACCACCGAGGTCCTCCAGGGCTTCCCCTCTGCCTGCACGCAGGAGACAATCCAGGCAACGAGGGCGGGCCCACACTCGAAGCCGATCCCCACTGGGGCGTCGCGCTTCAATTCCCCGCAGCCGGCCCCGACGAGGCCGTGGCAGCCAGTCCAGGCAGCGGGGGCCAGCCCGGGCACAAAGCCGCTCCCGGGCAAACCATCAGGGAAGGCATCCCCACAGCCAGTCCCAAAGACGGCGCTGATGCCGCCGTGTCCCATCCCCACGTGACGACTGTGGTCCCAAGCGGCAAAAAAATTCAACCTTGCAGAGAGTCCATCCATACTGCTTTCATTCTTCGGTGGACCAGCCCCAGCACAAAGCCACTCCCGGTTCCAGCATCAGAGAAGACACCCCCACAACCATTCCCAAAGACAGCGCGGAATCAGCCATGTCCCATCCTGGCGTGACGGTTGTGGTTCCAAGTGGCAAAAAAAATAAACCCTAAATATACTCCCCACATGTTGGCTTCAGTCTTCCCTGCTTGTCCTGCGGTGGGCAGTGTTAGGAGCTGAGACCACAGGGTTGTCTTCTCCCCAGCACCTTCCCAGATGGTTGCCGTGGAGTTATCTTCACATCTATCTGTGTCCGTGACAGGGGACAGCATGCCCACAGGCCCAACGGCCTGAAAAAAAAAGGGTCGGGGACGGAGGCGTATCGACGGTTTATAGGCCAGTTCAGCCCGTTTCCGTGACTAACGGGCACGGGGGACCCACAGACCCACATCCTGTGAAAGGGGGAAGGGAGAAGGGGGGAAGGGTAGGGAGATGGGAGACGGGCCAAAGAACAAAATAGCGGCAGCGATCTGAGGAGGAAAGTCAATTTCCTAAATATGGTATCGGAATGCAAGATAACACAATCTAATACTTCACATAATCCTTGACTGCCGAGGTTAGCCGCTTCAGTGCCGTCCTGGACAGAATCGCAGCGACTCACTGCAAGGGACGGGGCGGGGGGGGGGGGGCAGGGGGGTCGGTCAGTTCCTTTACCAGCGGAACCCCGAGCCAACAGAGCAGCCCAACAGTTCTCATGAGAGTGGCTGATGCGGAGTCGGCATTGCCAGGGCAATGGAACGGCATCCACGCCCCTTGCCTTTGGAAAAGCTTATGGGAGGGCCTCAATGCATCGCTGCCCGCCAGATGCAGTGAGGAGAAGGCAGCACGTGCGCAGCAGCCACAGCATACTGCAGCAGCAGGTGTGGCAGCTTGTGCAGGATGGCGCAGAAGTGCCGTCCCTCCTAGCTCTGGAGACCAGCTTACCTACTGGCAGTAGGTACTGTCTCTCCGAGACCACAGATTTACCACGGTCTCCACCAGGCAACCAGCTTGCCCTGCAAAGACTGTGGCGACCCAGATGGAGGCCCTGCCCAAGAATGTGGCTGTTCAGGTCTCCGGCTGCAGGGATTGCCTGAGCCTGCTGATGTCGAGGAGGGTGGCAGGAACTGCACCTGTGTGAGGGGTGAGCAGGTGGAAGATCTGCTCAGCATGGTGGCAGAGCTCAAGGAGGAGGTGGAGAGGGGAAGGACCATCAGGGAGTGAGAGCAAGAGACTGACTGGTGGAGTAACTCCCAGGCATGCCAGAGAGGAAGGCGCCAGGGAGACACCCCCCGGAAAGTGGGGGATGGACCCCATGTCCTGGCACCGTCGGGCACAGAGCGGGGTCCTGAGAGGCGGGGAGAACTGGAAGACAGTCCCAGCTCGGCATCGTGGGTGACGCACTGTAAATAGAAGGGGAGGTGAGCCAAGTGAGACAGGACAAAGAAACACTTAGGGTTCCTGTCACGCCAGGAGATTGCGGGGAAAAACCTCCAGACTGTCCTGTAGGATGCTGTAGGATCTTCTGGGAACTCCACAGAGGAGCTAATTTTGCCGATTCCCTGTCCAAAACCTTCTCACGTCTCCCTAGGAAGCAGCGGGGGAAAACTTCAAATTTCTTTTGGAGGTTTGAGGGAGGGCCCCTCTAGAAAGGTAGTGTGCCAGAAAGACCAGCTGAAGTGCCTTTCCACCAATGCACGCAGCATGGGAAATAAGCAGGAGGAGCTGGAAGCCATGATGTGCTTGGGAAATAACAATCTGGTTGCTACCAGGGAAACGTGGTGGGACGAATCCCACGACTGGCGTACTGTGATTGAGGGCTACAGGCTCTTCAGAAGGGATAGACGGGGTCGGAGGGGAGGGGGTGTTGTCCTCTATCTTAGGAACTGACGGATTGCAAAGTGTCTGAGTAACAGCCATGACCAGGCTGAGAGCTGTCATGGAGTTATCTCTAGATCTGTGTTTGTGACAGGGGCTGCAGCCCCACACCACCACCACCACCACCCCCCCCCCCAAAAAAAAAAAAAAGGGGGAGAGGATAAAAAAAAAAGTGTTGAAGGTTTACGGCCAGTCGGCCCGGCCCCGAGACTAATGAGGCAGAGGACTTGAGGGCAAGGGTAGGGAGATCGTAGATGGGTCTAACAGAGGAAAAATCAGAGCAACTACAACGGTCTAAGGAAGAACGTTCGTTTACTAAATCCAATAAAATCAAACACAGTGAGAGTGTCCAAAGCCGATGCTTTACGCTATAGACTGCAGAGGGAACCACGTGCTTCTCTGCTGCAAAACCGAGAGAATCCACGAGAGGGAGAAAGGCCGGTGTCCTGCCAGGAGCTCCACCTTTCTTGCTCTGGGCGAGAAGTCCTCTGGGGAATGCCACTCCTCCCCTCCCCTCCGAGAACCAAAACACCCCCCAGAAAGGCAGTCCACAGAACCAGAACATTATCTCTTTAACTCCCACTGCTTTCCACGATGTTATGATGTGGAATTCCGACAAGAAAAATCACAAAACCACAACAGGAGTTTATGGGTGAAAATCAGGGATCGGCCCAGTCAAGGGCATCTAGTGGTCGGGGTCTGCTACAGGCCACCTGATCAGGGGGAGCCTGTTGACAAGGCCTTCTTGCGTCACCTGCAGGAGCTGTCGCGCTCACGGGCTCTCGTCCTGATGGGGGATTCAACCAGCTAAATACCTGCCGGGATAGCAGCACGGTGGGTGGCAGACAATCCGGGAGATTCCTGGAGTCTGCTGAGGATTACTTCCTCGTCCAGGTACCAGTCGGACTGACCCGAGTTGAAGCCCTACTGGACCCGGTGCTCACCAGTGCAGAGGTGATAGCCAGTTTTGAATCACAGGATCCTGGGATGGCTTGGGTTGGAAGGGACATTAAAGTCTATCTAAAGGTCCAAACTCCTGCCGTGTGTTGGTTGCCACCCACTAGATCAGGCTGCCTGAAGCCCTATCCAGTGAGGCCTTGAGCATCTCCACAGAGGCCGGCTCCCTAGTCGTGGGGGCTCTCCCATTAGCGTTGACCTGGCTTTCATGCAGAAGCTGACTCTCATGGTCAGGCTGGATGAGCAGGGATGCTCCAGTGTGACTCCAGGACTGCAGCCCTGGACAAGGGGCAGCTCCTCTCCTGTCATGTCTCTGGCATGGTGACCATTGCCAGCAGGTCAAAGAAAGCAAACCAGAGTCAGAAGTTTTCCTCACTCATTTTGTATGCAGGCTTAAAGGGAATCGTGCCCTGCCTATGCCACTTTGCCTCTGGGAACTGAATAAGGGTTGAAACTTAGACGTGTGAAGACATGGATCGGAAAGGATCATAAAACCCACCCAAACCCAAGTGCCTGCCATGGGAGCGCCGCCACCCAACAGGTCAGGTTAGAGCAGGGCCCTGTGCAACCTAGTCTGGAGCGCCTGCAGGGATGGGCGCCCGCAGCGTCTCTGGGCAGCTGTGCCAGGGCCTCACAGCCCTCTGAGCGAGGAATCCCCTCTCGCGGTTCACCGGATCTCCTCTTTTCTTAGCTCAAAACCTTGTCCTGTCACCATCAGACCGTGGAAAGTCACTCCGAACACACACTAGAAATGCTGGCTGTGCTGTTGACCCGCAGACCTTTATTAGACTCTCTGCTGCGACGTCCCAGCACGGGCACGGTGCAAAAGGCCTGAGGGAGGCCATCCTTGCTCCCTGCTGATGGCAGGCCTGGGCTCCGCGCCCTGCGCTGCCCAC